>OZ034969.1:51295661-51895661 GCA_964030785.1 Siderastrea siderea | reverse complement strand
GTACAGAATGAAGATGATATGTAATCCAATAAGATGAAACAAGGTGAAACGCCTTTTGAAACCGCACAGCACGTATCTATTATACTCAAGCTACCGGCGATCCATCGAAAGAACGCACCCAGTGTTAATGCCCTCCCTAGCCAGGCGTTCATGCTGTAGGGGCGAACGGCAGACTGTGCGAAGATCGCGAAAGGAGTCAAATCGTTTGCACTTCGAGTACACATAGTTGAAGATCAGGACGTTTTCGATGAAAAAGAGGAAATGCGAATTTATCGAAAAAGAAATACTGTAAATAAAGCTTGTTAATTTCAATCTTATCATAAAATTAAACGCTAAAAATTAAACGCTAAAAAAGTTTTAAAACTCATTTTAAAAAACTCTTAAAAAAGCAGACGACGTTTCGGCGCTACTCTACGCAATTATCAAGTCAAAAAGGTGATAGTTAAAACAAGAATATATAAAACGTGAAAACAATAAAAAATAGTTGTTTGTCCAGTGGGCATAATACCCAAAGTAAAACAATAGAAAACTAAAAGTTCTAATTAAAATAGGGAAATGTCAAGTAAATAGTTTGGCGCGAATGGAGTCACTTTGCGTGTTGAGAGAAGGATTCATGTCCCTTATAAACAGCATCTCGTATACTAGACAGTCAAACTTGTTTCTGCATTTCTTTAAAACTCTGAAGAGGTGATCAATCTTTGCTCCTTTGCGGCCATGTTGTGCCTCAAGGTGTCTACCGATCGCAGAATAACGGTGCTCACTAATGCGTTGATGTAGGTGTCGGGCAGTAAACCCGACATAATTTGGATCGCACAAACCACATTGAAATAAATATACAACGCATTGTGTGTTTACGATCGGGGGCTTGTTTTCCTTTACGGACAAAATCTGCGACAGTTTTCTGCTGGTAAAGACGGGTTTTACGTCGATGTTGATCTTGGATCCCAGAGAATGAATTTCTTTGCGGACGCGATTGGCTGATCGTTGATCTTTGAAGGGCAATGAAATGTAGACAGATGGCTCTGATAGGGTTGCGGCGTGCGGTTCTGTATCGGTTTTTTGCCTGAACTTGTGTATTGTGGAATCGACTAATGCGTTCGGGTAGCGTAGTTTTGAAAACATGGTGCGTAACTTGTCGCATTCTTTCGTAAAAGCTTTCTTCGGTGGAGGATAGACGGTGCGCCCGATCAACCATTGTGTTTACCAGGCCTTTTTTGTATCTGTTGTCAACGTGGCTTTGAAAATGGAGCAGAAGTCCCGTGTCAGTTGGTTTAGTTTTCTATTGTTTTACTTTGGGTATTATGCCCATTGGACACACAACTATTTTTTTATTTTTTTCACGTTTTATATATTCTTGTTTTAACTATCACCTTTTTGACTTGAAAATGGCGTAGAGTAGCGCCAAAACGTCGTCTGCTTTTTTAAGAGTTTTTTAAAATGAGTTTTAAAACTTTTTAGCCTTTAATTTTATGATAAAATCGTTTTCCAAATCTCTGCTGTTACGTACGTTAATTTCAATCATCTGATATTCTTTTTTGTTGCTTTAATATTACTTGCAAAGAGCTTTCGACGTGTAAATAAATAAGATGAAACGTTAGTCAGACTTCGAAAGAGCCCTTGGAAGAGATTTTCACTGTACATACGCACTAAGTGCGCTTCAAGGGCACTGATGAACCCTAATACAAGTGTGAGCCGGCCTATTATGTAATGTTACCGGGGTTCTCGTCGTACCTTTTAGACTGAGGGGTTGAAATTCGTAGTTTGGAATCGCTTAGGGTGCTAAAATCTAAAATTACCACCCTTAAAGTTGCGTATTCCGTTACCCTTTACCTTATGAAGCCAAAACAAACTAATATGCCAGGACCCATCTGTCACAAAAAAATTGGTGCCTCATTAGGGTGAAAATTAATTCAAGCCACGCCCATGAAGCGAGTTTCGTGGATCTTTTAAAGTTTCTTTGAAAAATTTTCCCCGAGCATCCCCGTCCCTTTCATATGGGAGTTCCCCGAAGGGAACTATGCCCCCCCCCCCCCAAATAATTTATTTCATTTGACACAAACAGTTATGTTTCTAGTTGTGTAGTGAACAGAAAAGGATATGTTATTGCTCGTTTTACCAGAAGAACAAGTATAATAGTTTGACCGGTTGTTTACTGAAGAATCTTGAATTGGTCCACACCACATCTGATTAGAAAAATAATGAGTTGTAATGCAATCTCAATTTAAAAAGCTTTAATTTTACCCAGGAAAAACTTTGTAATGATATAAGCTGAGGATTATAATCATATACACTATTTTAAATTCAGTCTCAAATTGCTCTTGATATTACACGCGGCTTAGAACCAAATGGAAAATCTGTTAAAAACTGCAAATTTTTAAAACTGGCTGAGAGCAAAATATGTATCAATTAATTAACATACCATGCGATATCTTTAGTCACTGAAGCGGTATTCAAGCCAAAGGTTTTTCAATAAGTTGACTGATTTAATTTGGAAAAACGAAAGAATAAAAAAAAAATGAAAACGGGTACTCAACTGCGACTTTATAACATTGTAGACGACTACGCATGCCTTTTTGATTTGTTTAAAAAGCGGCATTTAATTTTCAAAGATCAAAGTGTTACACCTCGCAAGCGGATGGAGAAACAACTCTAACATTGCCTCTTATACCAACTTTAAAATCAGACCATTTCTTGACATTACCCCGCCCGACATGGCACGACTTTGACAGCTTGGATATTTCACTTGGGGGGAAAACTCTGTTCCAGATGTTCAGATCAGTGAGTTTCCCGATATAGCTTTGCGATGCATCGAATCTTCCTCCAAATGAATCTTGTTCTTGTCCAATGATAAGGATTCCGTTGGTTTTGATTACGTAACCTCTCTTGAGTCCAGACCCACTGGATTGCAAGGCACCATCTTTGTGAGCTTTCCACAAGCCAACTTTATTCTCCCATGAAGTACAGATTTGATGCCAGTCACCGTCATTTACAGAAACACCAGTCCGTCTGAGAAGAAAAGCAAACACTGAATTTGTTACTGGGTAGCTCGCTTTATTTAAAATGGAGCATTTGAGTATGGTGACATAATGTGCGCCCGCATAAGGTAGCCATTGGTTTTGCGCAGGGCTTGTATTTCCTCGTCGCTTTAGACAAGATATTGTCAGAACGTTGTGGAAAATAATTAATAAAATAATTGATTAAGAAAAGAATTAAAAGCTATTATAAAGTTAAATTAACAGTTCAGCAATTTTATCAACAGAGTGTGGATGTGGTATTTAAACTCAAAAGAGTTTTGCATAACAACTCGCTGCCTGAAACCTTTTCTTAGCTTTGCTCTTTTCATGAGTTCACATAAAACTTGTTTTGCAACGATATTATTTGACAATTTTTTTTCGTACATCACGTCTTGGTTGACGACGATTTGAATGTTTGACATCTTGTTGATAAGAACTTCGTTGTAGTTCCCGGATAGGCTATAGGTCATAACCGCCTGATCATCCCCTGTCTTGTCTGTCGCACGCACTCAGAAGCAAATGGTAAAGGCGTTGGTTATTTGCAAGCCATGGTGGATGACATAATCACTTGTCCCACGAATTGTGAAATAAAGGTCATATGAACTTGCTGGTAAACCTGTTAAGACATAAAACAGATCATCAGCCGACAGGATTCCTTAAAATCCCGCTTCTTAGCCCTGAGCTTAGACAAGTTCGTAAGGAGCTTATAAACGGGTGAGGGAGCCTGGTGAAAATCTTAGAAAGGTCTTTAAAGATCTTTGAAGATCTTCATGAGGATCTTGAGGGTGAATCTTAAGGATCTCCACCCATAATCCTCAAGGATCTTGTTTGATCTTGCCAAGATCCTTACAACGATCCTTGAGGATCCTGCAACAATCCCTTAGGACCCTCCTTAAAGGTTTTACAGAATCCTTAGTAGGATGCTAACAAACATGAGCACCCTGGATAGGATAGGATTCTGTAAATTCCTACAGAATCTTGTAGGATCTTACAGGATTGTAGGAAATCCTGTAGCATCCTGATAGGATTTCACCAGGGAGGGGATTATATCCGGGTTTGGGGGGGGGGCTTATAAGCGTTATTAAGCGTTATTAAAACTTTTCTTCTTTTCGTCTTTTTTTAATTGACTAATTAATTGCTTTCACCAAGCTTTAGTGCCAACCTACCTCTGTACTTAAACATCACTTAGTTTTACTCAGCTCGATTAGCTTTTTAGTTATCCTGAGTAAACATTACCTATTTTTGTATTAATATATTATATTGTAAAGTTTAACTTTTTTTTCCTTTTTCTATTCGGTAATAAAGCTTGTTGTGTGTTGTGTGTGTTTGTGTCGGAATGAACGGATAAGAAACAACATATAGCGCTATCCAAATGCGTTGTCCATTTACTCACAACTTTAGGCTTTGAAGCGTCACCATAGATTGGGAATTTAGTTCAATATCGTTATTTGGAAAAAAAATTTCTTCAATACTATTTGAACAAAAACGACTATAAGATTCTAACAATGCCTGAAGACAGTTTAAAGTTTACTTTGTTTTGTAAAAGTGCTTATGTTAAAGAAACAAGGATAAATGGAGGGGGTTATCTCTGGGGGGCTTATAATCGGAATACCGTGAAACCTGTATTAAGCGGACTCCATATTAAGTGGACACCCTTTATTAAGCGGACACCTCAATTTCCTTCCCACGTTTACTTTAAAACGAACCCGTATGCAGCGGACACCTCTTTTAAGCGGACACCAAAATCAACGGAGCTATTTTGTTACGAGAAACCGGCATTAAGCGGACACTTCAAGTGCGTCAAGTGTTTATTTTTATGACACGGACAGTTGCGAAAGGTTTGCGATAAAGCATCTTGTGAAGTATGCGGGTAAATAAAGGTGGAAATAAAAGAAGTTAATTATAAACTATTGTTTTGCAATTTATCAGAACCTGTATTAAGAGAACACCCTGTATTATGCGGACACTAGCAAGGGTCCCAAGGTTGTCCGTTAAATACAGGTTTCACTGTGGTAGATGGGCCAATAACCGGGGTTGGGGTGGGGGGGGGGGGGGTGCTTTGAACCGAGATTTTTGCAGCACAGATAGCCAATGCGTGAAGTTAACTTTCACCGGCGTAGGGGCCAGACCACCCCCTAGACGTTGCATGAAAGAGTGGGCTTTTTGGATGATTTTCGATAACTTTGTCACTTTTCATCATTTCTTTACCAAACTTGGTAATTTAATATGGGACTCTGTGCCAAACATTTTAACATGAATGGTGGTGACAAATGTCAAAATATGACGACGTAATTGATGACGTCACATTATACTCCAAAATAAAAAGAACACATCAAGAGTAGTTGAATGCTGAAAAAAGTTTGTCGATGTGACGAATAATGGATGAAATATGGCATATTGAATTTTGAAAATTTCATAGTCTCAAAATAGGGTCCTTCCCCCCCCCCCCCCCCCCCCACTTTTGTGTAATACATTGTCTTGTCGCGTTGGCGATATCATTTAAGTTGCAGATTAGGTGCCTTAAGTGACGTAAGCTTAATGAAAAAGAAAAACAACGAAAAAAATTTCCTGCCAGAGTTAAAGCCACAAAACCAGTTTTGTGACATAATTAAGTGTCACGTGAACAATTATTCACTTGCTAATATTATCGTTTTAGAGACAAAAACTTGGAATCTAAAATGATACGATTTTCTGGAACAGCAAGAAGTCCATACAAAAAATAGCAAATTGATGTTTGCGACAGAAAAAAATAAATTAAAAGGTATACATTGGGCACAATATATTTTAATTTTTTCTATTTCTGCAATGTAGCTTCTGTAGCAGCTGTTCATTTGCTGCGCACAAATCGCACTGATTGCCATCGACGGCGACATTTATAACTGGACGGCAGTGGCACGCGGACAGAGATGGGCTATTGGTGCTGTTTGCGTATCCGAACAAGGCAAACAGAGCGAGAATCAGAGATAACAGACCTCTTGCCATCATCATTAAGACCTTAAAGCGTAAATGCACGACTCCGACAAATTCTAATAGTCTAATGTAATCACTTACGGAGTTAGACCAGGAATAGCGTAATCACCCAAAATAACAACCCAATCAGATCGTTGTCTTTCATCTATATCGCCATATTGTTTGACAGTTGACATTTCTTCACCGCCTGGTAAAATGACGCAAATAAAATGATCTTCAAAAGTTTGTTTTAAAGCCCTTCTCTTATTTTTCCTTATTTTAATTCATTTTACTTCTTTCTTAGGATAGAAGAGGTAAAACTTTACTCAAAACATTGTGCCAACATATTCTAGTAATCAAGACATACTGTTTCTTTTAACTGAAATAGTGACATTTTTTAAGTAAGGCGTTTGGGGGAGGGTGGCGATAATCTTTGCCACGGGACAGAGCAGAATGAAAACAAACAAACAAAGCAAGTGCTAGGGCTCGTTGAGTAGGGATATCAAACAGGCTACACTGATAAAGACGATGCGGCGTCACAAATATTGTCACATAGATCGGTGTTTAGCCAGTTATCCGCCAAATCATTTGTAGATGACCAGTTTTACTCAGACACCTGAATTTATCAGAGTCTTTTTCATAAAAATTCCATTTTGTGGGTCGGCTGTTTTCAACAATCTAACTTTGTACCTCTCGATTCCCTTAGAAGAAGCGTGCACTAGCAATAGTATTTCCTGGCATTCAAAGGACAAAGGCAAGACAGATCTTTTGACCCTAGTGCATAAAAGGGTACAAGCATGCAAAAATGTATCAGGAACATTTACTCTGGCGATCCTTCGTACAGTCTAATTAGAAGCAGCTTAACAGGAATGTTACCTCAGGCTGACGAGCAAGGACAGACACAAGTGCTTTGTAAGTATAATAATATAAAAAGTATTCAGAATACTTTGCTATATATATCTTATTAGACGGTTCAGTGTGTAGTATCGTGGGATATTTTTACGAGTCGCGCCGTATTTTGGCGAGCCCGTAGGGCGAGTCAAAATACAAGAGACGAGTATTTTAAATGTATTTTAATACATTTCGATTTTCTTCAATTAATAAAGAAATTTCACTGTCGTCTAGGTCATTGCTTGTCTCTAGGATCTCGTTTTCGTTAAAAACCTCAAAATTTGGTAAGCATTCATTGTTTTCTTCGGGAAAAACGAGCGTTTCGGCCATTTTTTCATCGTTCACGTTGTAAGCCTAAAGCCTGACGTGGCATTTGTAGAAAACCTGTCAAACCGGTCTTCTGGAGTACAAATACCGTGGGATATTTGTACTCGTTTTGGGTGTTATTTGTACTCTAATGAATGCAGTTGAATAATAATAGCTGTTATTATTATTACTTGTGTAATTATTTGTTTATTTGTCATAGTTGACCTGTGCTCAAATAAAAATAATGAACAAAGAAAAAAAATGAACGGAGAGTTTTTCCAAGGGCGGAATAAATAAGGGTACACGTATTTGCAGTACACTAATGACGCTAACAATTTGCGGCCCAGTATATGGGTTCGCTCACTAAGAAAATACAAAAGAAAACCAAAAAGAATATTCTATTGCTTAAAAAGTATGTAAAACTTCTGAAATGAAAGATAATGACGCCTCGGCCTTCTGACTGGCTGAGCAATGTTATCATCCATGACATCATCTTTTTAGACTACGAGCAGTCTCTCTTTCCGCTCAAGGATAGTCTAGGAAAAAGAACAAGCGAGCGGGCACAAACATCGCCTGTCGCGTAGCGGCTCGACACGCGCGTCACGTTTCAACGCGGCAGGCGATGTTCGCGCCCTCTCGTTTGTTCCTTCCTTTCGACTATCCCTGAGCGGAAAGAGAGACTGCTCGTAGTCCATCATCTTTTCCGCCGTTTTCTTTTTCTTTTTGCGAAATGAAAGGGTTAAGTACGTCGTTCAATTGATGTAAGCCTGGATACTCTTCTACAAGTGGCTCAGCGGCCAGGAAAAGTGAGACAGCAAGTGATATTGTTAGCATCTTCTGCGTACCGTCTCTACTGAGTTTTAGCCTTGCCAGGAACGCTCTGGTAGCGAGTGACTTCCTTAAAAATAGTGTCGCCGCAAACCAAGCATTTGAGAGTGACACTGAGAAAACAAGCATTTGAAAGCGCTTCACTTTTTCAGTGGAGACTAAACTGAAGCGCGCTTTTAACGGGAAAATCATTTGAAGTGCAGGTCAGGGTTCACAATCAAGAATAAAGCGCCAAATCTCTGCAGTCAGCTGATATGCATTAAGGCACTAACATACAGATTTGATATAAATATCACAAGCAGTGCCCATTAATCGTTGTACAAATTCTTATGAACTCATAAACTTAGTTCAGTGAGGTATCTTTACTACAGAATATGAACGTATTCACTGATTGGAAGGGCCTGACGGGTGAATATTTGGCTCGAGGTCATTGCGTACGGAGGGAGCGCATCGAGATCCGTGTGCCATGACCGAGAACCAAATATTTCCCGTCCGGCCCGACCAAACTCAATCAATATGTATTTCATTATACCACTAGAGGTTGAGCACAGCTTGATTATTTTTTTTTTCGGTAATCAAACTGAACACATATTTTACTCACGAGCCGTCTTGCTTGGTGTTTGCAATGTTTCCATATCCTGTCATTAACTGTCAAGGCTTGTCAAATCTCCTTGGATCATTGGCTGTTCGCTTCAATGAACTAGAACGGCGCTCATTTACAACAACAAAATTTAGATGGGTTATCTTCATCGCGTTCGGATGTTAACAAATAACATGAACTGCCACTATTAGTCTGGCCAAAAATTTATACTGGCATTTCACCGGCATTTTACTGGAATTATCCGAAAGAAAGGATTGGGGGAGCTTTTTCGGGGGAGCCGAGAAAAAAATTCGAGCGCTTTGAAGAACACTCATTACTTACCGGATAAAATAGCTTTAAACTCAAAACTGCTTCGCTTATAGTTACTTAAGCAACCCTTATATTTCGTTCTCTAACTTGAGACCATCGAGATTGAAAACAAACAAACACCAAACATGCTTAACTCTATGGCATACGTTTTGCGGCTGCAAATTGTTTGAAATTTGAGTGCTTTTAGAAATGCACAGAATTGTTTTTGGAAGCTTTTCGGATATAATAGGTTTAAACCGACAACTGCTTCGCTTATAGATTTTTTAAATAACTGTTATTTCTTTCTCTAACTAGAGACCATCAAGATTCAAAACAAAAAAACACCAAACACGCTTTAAATTATGCCGGCATAAGTTTTGCGGATGCGAAGTAAGCCTATATAAAGTAAGGCATTTTGAGGAACGACAAAACTGTTTTAGGAAGCTTTAGGGATAAAATAGCTTTAAACCGACAACTGCTTCGCTTATAAGATTATTACTATTGGAAACTTCTAGGGCAAGAAAGTCGACAATTGCACAAAGAGATGTACCCGACAGTCAAAATTGAAAGCAATTACTCGTTGTAATCTCACTGAAGTGATGCTTGGGCAGCTAGTTGTCTTGCGACTGTGCTTCAGTAGACCTACTGTTATGTTAACAAACACAAAATAATGGACAGAGAAATCATTTTTGAAACAAGTTTTTTCGAAGACCCGTAAGTTTATACTTAAATGCAATTCGCGTTACACTTCCAAAATCGTGGGTCGGTCCACGCGAGTGAAATCGGCTGAGCATCGCAAAATATTCAAGACTACATCTGTCACAAATCTGAGCGCGTTTTCTAATAATTTTTTAACGTCAAAAGTAAATGACACATTTCTAATGACATAAATTAAATTTCCATTTCAAAACGTAATTTCTTTGACCGCAATACTCAAAATCATGTACCTTAGACTCTTTAAAAACTTCACTTACTCGGTTATGTTTCAGAACAGGGCAAGCTCTCCGCCATGAAGAAAACAAAGCGGTGAAGTCCTTTGAAGGCAGCTTTCGTAACTTGAACTTTTCGCCTTCTACCAGTATTCTTTTGAACTTTTTCTTTCCATTTATAGATATTAGATGTTTTTCTTTTGTCAAGTATAAAACTTCAGTACTCTCGTACAATCGTTTTGCTAAAGAAGCTTAAGCCCTTAAAGAAACCTCTTTTCCAAAAGCGACGATGGTCATGCGATTTCCCGCCAAGAAAAACGCCGGTTGCCCAAAAGTACCGCGCGATTTTCCGCCAAGGAAAGGAGGCATTCTCTACCCCCCCGTCGGGTTGTCTTGGGATTCCTCTCCCCCTCCCGCAGAGTCTGTGTGGACGGACGGACGGACAGACGGACGGACGGTCACATGACTATTACGTCACAACCAAAATTTCTCGGAGCGATAGGTTACCAAATTTGCTTAGCAATGGACTCCGCTGGCGGGCTTTGCCCGCAGGCTCCGCTATAAAGAATGTATGGCAAGTTCTTTCCAAATTTAAGCTCAATTATGTCTGAAAATGCGTGGTTACCCCCAATTTTCTTTTTGGATTCTCATAGCCCTTGCTAAGATCTGCTTTTTCCGTGTAGTCATAAACTGCGCAAGAATATTGTTGTATTAGTGGGTAAATTCCTTAAGAAACCCGAAATCCCGAGATGCACAGAACGTATGCGCAGTAACAAACTTAACCATGCTCATGAGCGTGACGGTGGTGTTTGTTTGTGGACCTGCATGCAGTTCACTCCGTACCAGTCGCAACGCAGATTACAGGCTTGGCCACCTAACAATGAACCAAGTTTCTTGGAAATTCTTAAACATTTTATTTTTTTACAATTTAATGGCAATTAATTTAATGGGCATTTATCCAGGGAAAGAAAAAAAAGGTTATGTACATGCAGGTACCTGATAATTAAAAAACAACCACATAGCCAGCACACTTAAATACTTTAAAAATGAACAACTCCCAAACACACTTTTCCAGTGAATAACTAGTTACGACTGTGCACATTTATACATATTCAACACCCGAAAAAACAAAAACTGTGAAATGAAACGAAAACCAAGTTGTGTAAAGTTAGGTAGCGGACAGACAAGAACTGTGGTATCTAAGTACAACTTTTCTTAAAGCCCTCTTTGCCTAAATGATGTCTGAATAGATAGAAAATCATACAATGTTCAATCACACGTCTGCTTTCAGCTGTTAGACTAGCTACCCAGGCAGTCTATAAAAAGTTGACAGTCGAGGAAAACGAACAAGCGAGCGAGAACGAAATCGCCGGTCCTGTTGAAACGTGACGCGCGTGTCGAGCCGCTAGTGTAGCACGCTAGCGGCTCGACACGCGCATCACGTTTCAATGACGTGGGCGATTTTCGCACCCGTTCGCTTGTTTGTTTCCCTCGACTATCCCTGAGCGGAAAGAGAGACTGCTCGTAGTTAAAAGTCACATGGTACTTACTTGTAAATGTGTGAACTTTATGTATAATTTTGATTTTAGTGTATTTCCTGTTTGTTGACGAGATGACCCCAACTGGTGGCGAATCGGTGATGGCTAGATGACCTGACCTGGGAGCGAGGTGACTTGTGGGGGCGATGTCGCTGATTGTGAGCCTTCCTGGTGGCAAGATGACTGGATACCTCGACGAGAACCTCTGTCACTGATGCACACAATACTATGGCTCGAGCACCCGGTGAATTACAGCTAGAGAATGACTGTTCAAAAATTATTTGCCACGTTAGATCGAGAAAGAGAGCGAGGATGTTAAAAGTGTTAGTGGTTATTTGGCTTGCTAGTGAAGGAGGGGAGGATGATGCAATTAGCTAAAAATAATAATGACCATTAACTTCCTAACGCAAAGGACGCGTACATGACTTGTCATCTTTAGAAGATACTGAGATAAATAACGAGAAGCCAGCGAGATTCGTGAAGAAGAAAAGCACACATGGAGCCTCTTCGTGAAGCATTTTCACTAGACGCGTTTGCCTGCCATTTTCTTAATGACAGCTTTGCAAGTGGACACATGAGGCTATTACCAACTCATGTAGGCAGTCATAAAATGTTCTTGTTGCTATTGTTTGTTCTGTTTTTTTTTCTTTACTTAACCCAAGTAAAGGGCAGTAATCTGCACAGTAACGATGAAATGAACGTCAGGACAAAGAAACGATCACCGATTGAATTGTACCAACCAAGCGCTGCAGTTTTACACACCAAAAAGCTTAGCCACATGACTAATCTTTGAGTAAAGAAAGGAAGATGTACTTTTCTGATTACCAGTGATGAAAACCATCGCAACAATTTTTAAAAGAAACTTTTATTTTACCTATAAAATTGTTAGGAACGATATAAGCTGAGGATTATTTATTCATTTTTACTGAATTCAATTTCAAATTAAAGTTGAGATTATACGTGGTGTAGAACTATATGAAACCCTGTTACAAATTGCAAGTTTTAAACACTGGCTGAAAGCAAAATATACATCAATTAATATAACATGCAGAAGCTATAGTCGTCAATCACTAAATTCCCGTAAGAACTTTTATGCGCTATTCAAGCCAACTGTGTTTTTTTTTTTTCAATCTTGACTGATTTAGAAAACCGAGTTAATAAAAAAACTGAGATGGAAATCGCAGTTGTGACTTTATAACATTACAGACGACTACGTGTGCCGTTTTTATCGTTAAGAAAGCGACATTTAATGTCTAAAGATCAAATTTTACACCTCGCAAGCCGATGGTGAAACAACTCTAACGTTGCCTCTTATTCCAACTTTAAAATCAGACCATTTCTTGACATTACCCCACCCGCCATGGCACAACTTCGACAGCTTGGATATTTCACTTGCGGAGAGAACTCTGTTCCAGATGTTCAGATCAGTGAGTTCCCCAATATAGCTTTGCGATGCATCGAATCTTCCTCCAAATGAATCTTGTTCTTGTCCAACAATGAGGATTCCGTTGGTTTTAATGACGTAACCTTTCTTGAGTCCAGACCCACTGGATTGCAAGGCACCATCTTTGTAAGTTTTCCACGAGCCAACTTTATTCTCCCATGAAGTACAGATTTGATGCCAGTCACCGTCATTTACAGATACACCAGTCCGTCTGAGAAGAAAAGCAAACACTGAATTTGTTAGACAAGATAATGTCAGAACGTTGTGGAAAATAATTAATAAAATAATTGATTAAGAAAAGAATTAAAAGCTATTATAAAGTTAAATTAGCAGTTCAGCAATTTTATCAACAGAGTTAGGATATGGTATTTAAATTCAAAAGAGTTTTGCATAACAACTCGCTGCCTTAAACCTTTTCTTTGCTCTTTTATTGAGTTCACAAAAAACTTGTTTTGCAACGATATTATTTGACAATTTTTTTCGTACATCACGTTTTCGTTGACGAGGATTTGAATGTTTGACATCTTGTTGATAAGAACTTCGTTGTAGTTCCCGGATAGGCTATAGCTCACGACCGCTTGGTCATCTCCTGTCTTGTCTGTCGTACGCACTCGGAAGCAGATGGTAAAGGCGTTGGTTATCTGCAAGCCATGGTGGATGACATAATCACTTGTCCCACGATTTGTGAAATAAAGGTCGTATGAACTAGTTGGCAAACCTGTTAAGACATAAAACAAACCATCAGACAAATAAACACTCGTCAGCTAACAGGATACCGTTGACAATCCGGCTTATAAGCCCTGAGCTTATACAAATTCGAAAGGGGTTTTGGGTAGGCTTACAAACGGGTGGGGTGGGGGGGAGGGGGGAGGGGGCTGGTGGAAATCTTAGAAAGATCTTTAAAGATCTTTGAAGATCTGTTTGATGATCTTGAGGGTGACCCCTGCTTGATCTTGCAAACATTCTTGAGGTCCCTGCAACGATCTTTGAGGAACATGCACGATCCCTGAGGATCATGCGACGATCCTTGAGGATCCTGCAACGATCTTTGAGGATCCTGCAACGATCCTTCAGGATGCTGTAACGATCTTTGAGAATCCTGTAACGATCCTCACAGTCATTTGTCAAGGATCCTTGTGCAGGATCCTTAAAGATCTCACAGGATCCTAGGTAGGATCCCACCAAACATGAGGATCCTGGATAAGATAGGATTCTGTATAATCCAACAGGATCCTGTGCGATCTTAGTGGATCCTAGAAAATCCTGTAGCATCCTTATAGGATTTTCACAGCAGATAAGAAACAAATAAAGAATAACATATAGTGCTATCCAAATGCGTTCTCTATTTACTCACGTCTTTGGGCATTGAAGCATCACAATAAATCGGGAATTTCGTTCAATACCGTTATTTCGAAAAAATTTAGTTCAATACTATTTGGAACGAAAACAACTATAAAACTCTAACAATGTCAATGCAACTGGAATGGAAAACAATTGGAAAGGAAAACGGAAGACAATTGAAGTTGTACTTTGTTCTCTAAAAGTACTTTTATTTGAGAAACAAGGATAAATAAAAGGGGCTTATATCAGGGGGGGTTATTATTGGAATATAATTTCTGTTAACAGGTAGATGGGCCAATAACAAGGTGGGCTTATAACTGGGGGACTGTAAACTAATATTTTACGGGGGTATTCCCAGGAAGTATAGTACATTTGGTTGCTTTTCTCGTTGCAGCACCGATAGCCAATGCGTGAAAACAACTTTTAATCTTTTAATCCTTTAACCTTTTCAAATTGATGTTTGCTTCAGAAAAAACTTTAAGGTATACACTGGACACGATATATTTTTTTCTATTTCTGCAATGTAGCTTCTGTGCGTTTTTCTGCCCCCACGTAGCTGTCTGCCCACTGTTTTATGTATCTTTCTACTGATCCAGATTTGCCACATACATCTGGTACCACTCACTGGTTAGTCATATTGGTCGTGTTGTTCAATTACAGCTCATAGCCCCTTTATATTTAGGTCCCGGCTGGGGAGGAGTGGATCAAAAAGGTGGCACGACTGCAGTAAGATTGAAGGTCAATCGTCCAACGAATTGTTTTCACAACGTGCCGCAGGTCAGACTCTTTGATTGACGAAGCCAACAAAAACAAAAAATCTTTGCCACGGATGATATTACAAAAGACCCTTGACTTGAGAAGGACGTGAATCATAAGCTGCTTTTCTTTTACTACTGGATGCAGTGACACTCACGTTTTCGATCTCTACTTGCATGAAAGATTCCGGTTTTTTTTAATGTGAAATGAATGACAAAATATGAAAGATTCCACTGACTCCAAGACACCACAGAGAGAGAAAGCCGTATGTATATTTGGATTCTTCTGCTTTGCTAGTCATTTGCTAACTATTTGCGAATTCAGTGTGTTCATCAACTCCTCACTTACCCGGCTGAATCGTACTGATTCGATTCTTTATCGTTTCCACTTCTTTCTTCAAGTCGTCCACCTCCTGTTGGAGTTGTTTATTTGATGCGCACAAATCGCACTGATTGCCCTCCAAGGCGACATTAATAACTGGACGGCAGTGGCATGCGGACAGAAATGGGTTATTGGTGCTGTTTGCGTATCCTAACAAGACAAACAGAGCGAGAATCAGAGATAACAGACCTCTTGCCATCATCATTAAGACCGTAACGCGTAAATGCACGACTCCGACAAACTGTAATAGTCTAATGCGATCACTGACGGAGTCAGACCAGGAACAGCGTATACACAATCACCCAAAATAACAAGCCAATCAGATCGTTATCTTTCCTTTATCGTGGTATATTTTTTAAAAGTTGACATTTTGTCACCGCCTGGTAAAATGACGCAAATCATTATTATTATTTTTTATCTCCCCTTGCTCGCTGTCCTTAATTCGGGACCGACCGAAATATTTATTTTTTTTAAGGATGTGGTTGAGAAAAATGATCTTCAAAAGTTTGGTTTCAAACTCTTCACTTATTTTTCTTTATTTTGATTCATTTTGCTTCTTCTTCATTTTACTTCTGACTTCTTTTTCTTGCTTTTATTACCTCTTTCTTAGAAGAGAAGAGGTAAAACGTGTAAACATTGGTTAAAACGGACTGCTCGACACAGGCTCTCACCCTGTGCCTTAATATTCCGCTAATCAAGACATACTCTTTTTCAACTGAAATTCTGACAATTTCATTTACTATAAGCAAGGATTTTGGGGGAGGGGGCAAAAAATGTTTACCACGGGAAAGAGCAGAATGAAAACAAACAAACAAAGTAAGTGCTAGGGCTGGTTGAGTAGGGATATAAAACAGGCTACAGGTAAAGACGATACGACGTGACAAATTTTGTCACGAAGACCATAGATTAGCCAGTTATCCGCCAGATAATTTGAAGATCAGTGACCTGTATTACTCAGAAACCTAATTTATCCGGGTATATTGCTCATATGTTATCCGCCAGATCATTTGGAAATGGCTAGTTTTACTCAGACACCTGAATTTATCAGTCTTTTTCATAAAAATTCGATTTTGTGGGTCTGCTGTTTTCAACAATCTTCCTTTGTACCTCTCGATTGCCTTAGAAGAAGCGTGCACTAGCAATTGTATTTTCTCTCATTCCAAGGACAAAGGCAAGACAGATCTTTTGACCCTAGTGCATGAAAGGGTACAAGCATGCAAAAATATATCAGGAACATTTAGTCTGGCGATCATTCGAACAGTCTGATTAGAAGCAGCTTAACATGAATGTTACCCAAAGCTGACGAGCAAGGACAGACACAGGTGCTTTTCGATGCTTTGTAAGTAATAATACAAAACGTATTTCAGAATGCTTTGCTATTAGCTGTTATTATTACCTGTGTAATTATTTGTTTATCTGTCATAGCTGACCAGCGTTCAAATAAAAATAATGAACAATAATGAACGGACATTTTTTTCATAAGAAGTAAGGGTACATGTATTTGCAATTCACCGATGACGCTAACAATTTGTGGCCTAGTAACCTGAACTAAGTTCTTCCTGTTTTCAAACTGTTCTCAAGTTTACATAGGATGTCATCAAAAACTGCGTTCGCTCACTTAGAAAATACAAGAGAAAATCGAAAAAAATATTATATTATTTAAAAACTATGTAATACCTCTGAAACGTGTCGGTCTTCTGACTGGCTGAGCAATGTTATCTGTATCTTTAATACAGAATATGAACTTATTGACTGAGTGGGAGGGCCTGACGGGTGAATGTTTGGCTCGAGGTCATGGCGTACGGACCGAGCGCATCGAGGTCCGTGTGCCATGTCCGAGAACCAAATATTTCCCGCCCGGCCCGACCAAACTCAAGCAATACTTATGTTTTTTTTACCATCCTTTTATGCTTCATACTAGTGGTCAATGTCGAAGAGATGCATGTAAATACTCAATGTCTTCGAAAAAAATAAGGAACCGCAATGCTGTAGCTCAAATATCTTAACCATGCTCATGAGCATGACGGGTACGTGGTATTTGTTTGTGGACCTGCATTAAGTTGACTCCGTACCAGTCGCAACGCAGATTACAACTTAACTGGGAATCAAGTTTCTTAGAAATTCTTAAACATTTTATTTATTACAATTCAATGGCAATCTATTTAATGGCAATTTATCCAGGGAAAGAAAAAAAAGGGTTATGAACATGGAGGTACCTGATAATTAAAAAACGCCCACAAAGCCAGCACACTCAAATACTTCAAAAATGAACAACTCCCAAACACACTTTTCCAGTCACTAGGGACTTTAAGATAGTCGACTACGGTTGACTACGACGGTCGGATGCGTATTTGGTAGACTGGGTCGAGTGCGGTAAAAGGGCGCGAAAATTTGACGCTTGTTCCCATTTAAGTTTTCACGGAAGACGGTTGGTTCAAAGTTACAAGAGCATAACTGAAACAACATTTAAAGAGTCAAAAGTTAAAAGAGAAAAACTGAAACAACATTTAGAGAGGAAGATGTCTTTCGAAGATGTCAGAAATGCGCTGGTAATGGCTTATGCCGATGATTTGCTTGACGATGGAGAATTTTTGTTTCTGTACGATTATTACGAGCCCGTTAATCGTTCATATCCGTATTGGGATTTTGATCCATTTTGTTTGGATTCGTTTGATTCTTGTGAGTGTGAAGCACATTTTAGGGTGGCCAAAGACAATCTTACAATTCTGCTGAATGCTTTTCGGATTCCAGCAACCTTCAGGTGCCCACAGGGAACAGTCTGTAACGGAATGGAAGGACTTTGCCAACTGCTTCAATCAATCAATCAATCAATAAACTTTATTTACCCTCGATGGACTGATAAGGTTTTAAAAAATTTTCTTGACGTTTCGTCAGCTAACTAACTGACTAGCTGACTGATTGGCCGACCAAATGGCTGACTAACTTACTAATCGGCTAGCCGACAGGCTAAAAGATTAGCCTACCCATGTCGATATTTCGATTTAATTTCGACTTTTGCTCGTCCGATTCCAGAGCTGTGCATGATCACGAACACTGTACTTGACTGGTTTTATATTGAACATGGTTTTCGTCTAACCTCGTGGAATCAGCCATTTCTCTCCCCGGCTAAACTTCAAGAATACGCGAACGCGATAACCAGGCAAGGAAGTCCCCTAACTAATTGTTTTGGTTTCGTCGATGGTACGGTTCGCCCTATTTGCCGCCCTGGTGAAAGACAGCGCATAGTGTACAATGGGCACAAGCGAGTTTCAATCTGTGGCACTGCCCAATGGTCTCATAGGAAATCTTTATGGTCCAGTGGAGGGTCGACGTCACGATGCAGGAATGCTTAAAGATTCTGGCCTGCTAACTAGCCTTGAAAGAGTAGCCTACAGTCCAAGAGGGGACGTTCTATGTCTCTATGGAGACCCCGCCTACCCCCTTCGTCCTCATTTAATGGCCCCCTACCGAATAGGGGAGGTCCCATTATTTACACCAAACATGGAAGCATTCAACTAAGCAATGAGTTCTGTTAGAGTGTCGGTTGAATGGCTGTTTGGAGATGTCTTGAACGACTTCAAGTTTCTAGATTTTAAGAGCAACTTAAAGCTAGGATTGAGTGCAGTTGGAAAGCATTATATAGTTGCTGCACTTTTAAGAAACACTCTAACCTGTCTATATGGTAACAATACTTCGACATTCTTTCAAGTTGATCCCCCAACCGTTCAAGACTATCTGGCCTAATAATTTATTAGTACACAAACTGAGCTGATGTGTTATAGCTAGGGAAAGATTTTTTTTGATAAAAAAAAATTTAGTTCAGAATCAGAATGTGTTGTTCTAGAAAATATCCATACCCCTCCCACAGAAGGTTTTTGGTTTGAATCCCCCCACTCCTCTGGAAATTCCAGATAAGCCCCATACTTTGCTTTAAAAATTTTGGCTTTTGAGACCCCCCACCCCCTCAGAATTTCCAATAACCTTCTGTGGGGTGGGTATGGATATTTTCTGGAACTGCATAATTTAATTGAAATTTTACTTTCCCTCTTACAAATGTTTTCACTTATATCATATTTTCAGAGTTGCTGATTTGTCAAGCACAAATTAACAAAAAATAGGATAAACAAAACATCTTAGAAACTGAAGTTAAAATTGAGATTGCTTCTGCATTCTAATTTCACTATCACTGTTTGTTGTAAAATTAAATGCATTAATTATTCTTTGGGGTAAGACAATTAATAGAAAGCAATCATAAGTGAGACAACTTTATTGTGAACTGCCCACAGTCAAACTCAATTCAAAATACAAGTTCAACGTCTCCCAAACATAAGTTCAGCAATGGCATGCATTAAAAGTTCCACACAACAAATGAGTGTATGAAATGGTACATTACAAACTGAAATAATGTTAGTTACAAAGTACATCCCAAAAAACTGAATCTTCGCAAACCATAAAGGAGTCCTTAATAACAAAAAGGTTGCTTAGCTCAAACACCAAACAGTCAATATTTTAGGCTTTTGACATTTTTTGCAATAAAGCAACAATTAAATTCTGAGTTTGTTGAAACTGCTGCTGCTGTAGATTAAATTGCTGTTGTTGTTGCAAAGCTTGTTGCTGTTGGTGCTGCTGCTGTTGAAGCATTTGGGCTTCAAATTGCTCTTGACGCTTCTGTTGTAATGTCAATTCTTGCTGGCGAAGGGTTACTTCTTCTTTTTTCACATCAGCCTCGGCCTGACATTTGATTTCAAGATACTGCAGACCATCATTTCCACGTCTCCTTTTCCTCTTTCTTGGTTTCTCACTGATCTCACCCTCTTCTTCGTCTGAATCAGCACACTTTGACTTTGCCCATGTATTCAAAGCTGCATCTCTTACGGCCATAGCCTTCTTTCTTTCCTTTTTCTGCTGTTCGCTGTCTTTTGCTGTAGCTGAAGCCAAGTCAGCCTTTGCTGACAAAATTTTTTCCTCAATTTCTTCTAAAATAGTTTCTGCCTCTGACAGTGGCTCAGGATTTGTTCCCGATTCTCCTTCCTCTTTCCTCATTTTTGCCTTGAAGTCGGCTAACAGTTTATTGAACCTGTCTCTGACACTTCTCTGGTCCCTGGGCATTGCTTTAAATCCTTCATGCTTGTTCACACCATTAGCCACCTCATTCCAGGCTTGGCCAGATTCCTTGGTGCCATGTTTGAATTGGTAAGGCTCAACATAACGTACTTCTCTAAGGAGATGTAGGTCTTTTCCTCCAGACCAACGAAAGGTCCCACTGAAAAATAATGATAACAATAATTAATAAAAAATCAAGTATCTTCAAATGGGTGTGCATGTGTGAACTTCTCAAACATAAACACATTTGAAACTAAAATTTACAGCACTTTACACGCCAGGGAATGAATATTTATCTATTCCAATATATATAGGCTTTTGTACATTTTGCTGCCTTTGTTTCGAGTATTTTAGTGAGGCAAAAGCATTAACTATCATTTGGACATTTTAGTGGCTATTTTTCCAGAGAAAATAACAATGAAAATAATTATTCAAAGTGAAATGAAGACTCAAAATTTAAAAAAATTCCCAGGGATAGTCAACTTCTCACCCTCTTCGCCTTAATATTGAAGGACAAGCAATGATGTAGAGGATTATTTTTTCCGTATAATGCACCTATCAATGGTTTGCCCCAGGATGGGGGGGGGGAGGGTGGGCAACCCCAGGGGAATTTGAAATTTTTTGGAATCCAGAGTTGAATTCCCCACCCCTGGGCACCTAGTGAATGTCAAATTTCACATATCTCCTCTTAAATTTCTAACCCAGCAGACCATTTTAGATGTCAAAATCCCTACCCTGGGAGAACTTACGATGTCAAATTCCCGTGGGTTGCCCGCCCCCCCCCCATCCTGGGGCAAACCATTGATAGGTGCATAAAAACTAAAACTATTTTCTTATACATTCTGTTGTTTATATATGAGCATTATCCGAGCATTTTAGTGACATTTTTGTGGATAGACCGAGCATTAAAGTAGGAAAAGTGGAGCATTAAAGTGAAGCATAAAAGCGTATTGTACAAAAGCCTATTTCTGTAACAACATGGAAACCAGAAGAGGAAAAACTTTCCAGGCGCTGTTAATCAAACTACTTAAGCATATAAAGCTTAAAACAACAGCTATCTTGTTAATATTAACATTTAGAAATATTTAAAACTTAAATAACACAAAAGCTACGCTGAAACTGATAGGCACTTGTCTGAAAACTTCTCATGTTATATAAGCTCTAAAAAAGAAAAGCTGTACTCACTTGTTTCTGATATCTGTGCTAGTTTGCATCTTGACGACCTAAAGACAATAGAAAATAAATATCAACAAAAGGGAGAAAAAAACACTTTTCGCTCCCTCGGCAGCCCCTGCAAATTACTCAATACGTTATTACGGTTAACTACCTTCAATAGGACCTTTAAATGCTTACAAATGTATTTATACTTTCTTCTCGTCTGATCATAAGATTTCGTTCGCTAACATGTTCACCAAGATGAATGAAAACACATCACATTCCACACACAAAAATACAATTTTCCACTTTAAATTAACTCCATCGTCCGGAAAAACACATACTCCAGCATATGCGATAATGATTCCGTGAAAAAACGGAGGGAAAATAAAGAAAAACAGAGATTTCATTGACAATAATTCTTACCGTGTTCAACCGTCTTCACCACGACGAGAAACCGCGGGAAAACACACCGTCTCAAAGGCTCGACGGTGACATCTCACGTGTTGTCTACGTTGCGTGACACTCATTCAACCGTCGTAGTCAACCGTAGTCGACTATCTTAAAGTCCCTACTAACTAGTTACGACTGTGCACATCTATACATATTCAAAACCCGAAAAAAGAAAAACATATGAAATGACATGAAATGCAAGTTGTGTAAAGTTAGGTAGCGGACAGACAATAACTGTGGTATCTAAGTACAACTTTTCTTGAAGCCCTCTTTGCCTAAATGATGTCTGGATAGATAGAAAATCATACAATGTTGAATCACACGTCTGCTTTCAGCTGTTAGACTGGCTACCTAGGCAGTCTATAAGAGGAAAACGAACAAGCGAGCGAGCACAAAATCGCCTGTCGCGTTGAAACGTGACGTGCGTGTCGAGCCGCTAGTGTAGTACACTAGCGGCTCGACACGTCCTTCACGTTTCAACTGGACGCGGGCGATTTTCGCGCCCGTTCGCTTGTTTGTTTCCCTCGTCTATCCCTGAGCGAAAACAGAGACTGTTTGTAGTCAAAAGTCATATGGTACTTACTTGTAAACGTGTGAACTTTATGTATAATTTTGATTTTAGTGTATTTCATGTTTGTTGCTGAGATGACCCCAACTGGTGGCGAATCGGTGATGGCTAGATGACCTGACCTGGTGGCAAGGTGACTTGTGGTGGCGATGTCGCTGGTTGTGAGCCTTCCTGGAGGTAAGATGACTGGATACCTCGACGAGAACCTCTGTCACTTTCACGTGATAGATGCCCCACCCCCCCCCCCCCCAACACCACCATACAGTTCTTGCGTATGTTTCTAAAGAGGACATGATGTGTTATTACTTGTTTTACCAGAAGAAAACAAGTATAATGGTTTGGCAGGTACTTAACTCTGAAGAATCTTAAGTTGATCCACACCATATCTGATTTTTAAAAAAATGTGAATTGTAAAAGCATCTTTAGCTTTAACAGGTCCCATTGTTTGTGCGTGCTCCCGTTCTAGGTTAAGGTAACACAAAATATCCTGTTTCCCCGGAAAGAGAGAATCCGGATTTTTCTTTTCGATTTGAGCTTCATGTAAAGAGAATCTGCAGCCGCCTGGGGATAGAAGAACGCAGAGTACTCACGGTTCTAAATGGTAAGGTGATTAAGTTCGGACTATACGGCTTGCAGAAAATTTCTTTGAATTGTCTGAATGCCTGATTATCGATCTTTTAAGGGCAACTAGCGTTTTAGAAATGCACGCATACTGTGGCTCGAGCACCCGGTGAATTACTGTTCGAAAAACTATTTGCCACGTTAGATCGAGAACAACAACAACAACAACAACAACAAGCTTTATTTGCATGACTACATAGAAATTTGGTAGTATTGCAAAAGCTACTTAAATTTAATTACATATTATTTCATTAACTAAGATAATTAGTAAGGTAGAAAATAACATAACATAACAAAGAAAAAAAATATTATATATAATATATGAAACAATTACTAACAATAATTGTTCATTTAACTGTTCGAAGTGGTGATCATTGTAACGAGATTGTCTCTCAATTCAAAGCATGCCAAGATAAATGAGATTAGCTTAATGTTTACAAAGTAGTCAGTGGAATTCATAAGATGTGATAATAGAGTTTCGCGTGGTAGTAGTCGTAGTAATGGAAGTTTGGATTCTATTTTAGAAAAGAATATGCCGCGTACCTGAGAATAAGCTGGGCAATCTAACAAAAAATGAGTTTCATCTTCAATTTTGTTGCAATTGCAGAAGTTGCATATTCTTTCATTACGAGGTATATTGTCGTATCTACCTGTTTCGATCCTAAGTTTGTGACAGCTTATTCTCAGTTTTACTAATGTTTTCCTTAAAGGGTTCTTTCTTGTTAAATCTAAGTAGGTAGAAGGGCTATAATTATTTTTAATAGTGTTATAAAAACTAAGTTTTTGCGAGTTTTGTAGGGTCTGATTCCAATGTGAAATATACTTCTGTTTCATGATATTAGTATACTGTTTAATTTTACAATCATTTAATGAACTATAGTTAAAGTGATTAAAATTATAGTATTCATTTATTTTCATGACACTAGAGTAGAAACTATTTTTTCCGTTATCATAAAGATCAATCGATATTTTTAAGGCTTGTCTGACTATAGAGTTTTCATCCTTTTGGTGTAAGTAATTTAGATAACTTAGTATCTTCTTATTTATATCAATGATCAGAGGGAATTTACCAAGTTCGGCTCTGCATGCAATATTGGATGCCTTGTTATGTACTTCTAAGTATCGTTTACAAAACTGCAAGTGAGTTTTCTCAATTGGGGAAAGGTCCCACGACTTAAAGTCTGGTTTCACAAAGGCACCCCAAACTTCACTGTTGTAGGTTAAGATTGGTAAGATTTTTGAGTCGAAAATTTTGCACGCTATTGAAGGTTTAAGTTTATTGAAATCTGTGTGCCGTCTTAGACTAAAGAAAGCATGAAGAGCTTTTTGTCGTAGATGTTCAAGTGAGAGTGTAAAATTTCCTGAAGAAGAGATGCGAGTCCCTAAATAGGTATAGTCTTGATCAATGTCTATTTTTTCACTGCCCACATGAAAAGCATAATCAGATCGTTTTTCACGTCGTTGAAAAATCATTATTTTTGTTTTCTTAGGGTTTATGCTTAGCATCCAGGAGTTGCAATATGAAGATAACTTGTTAAGACAATTTTGTAATCCTAGTTTTGATCGTGATAAAATAATTAAGTCGTCTGCATAAAAAAGGGAGTTGAGTTTGGTGCCATTTGGCAGTATAAACGGATCAGATAGAACATTGTTAAAAGAAAAAGCTAAATCGTTAACGTATAGGTTAAAGAGCAAAGGACTTAAAATACAGCCTTGGCGTACACCTCTTGCATACCGAAAAGGACGCGTTCTGTTATTTCCAATTTTTATAGAGGAGGTAGAGTTCGAGTATAAACTTTTAATTAAATGATAGAAATTTCCTCGGACATTTATTTGTAACAGTTTGTATAAAAGTCCATCGTGCCATACCGAATCAAATGCTTTTCTAAAGTTGACAAAACATGCATATACTTTCGTTTGATGACAATTGACATACTTATCTATTATTGTTCTTAGTGTAAAAACGTGATCCGCTGTTCGGTTATTTGCTAAAAACCCAATTTGAGATTTATGAAGTATTTCAAGGGACTGGACGTGTTCAAGAAGTCTTTGGTTGAGAATTGAGCAAAATAATTTTCCGAGACAGCTAGAAACACAGATTCCACGATAGTTTGAGGGATCACTTTTAGTCCCACTTTTAAAAATTGGTGTGATAAGGCCATTACACCATGTTTGAGGCATAGTACCCGATCTTAGAACCGTGTTAAATAATTTCAGATAAACAGGCATTAACTGGTTTAAGCTGGATTTGATCATTTCATTTTTGAGTTTGTCTGAGAAAGGAGATTTGTTATTTTTAAGTTTTTTAGCCGCTGTGTATATTTCTAGCTCAGTTATCAGGCCGTTCAAAGAATTCGATTGAGCTGGCGCATTTTCTAGAGTTCGCAACTCAGAAATGATCGCTTCCTGATGTGAATTCAAGGGTTCATTAGAGTGCAGCGTTTGGAAGAGAGCAACGATGTTGAAAGTGTTAGTGGTTATTTGGCTTGCTAGTGAAGGAGGGGAGGATGATGCAATTAGCTAAAAATGATAATGACCACTAACTCCCTCACGCAAAGGACGCGTACATGACTTGCCATCTTTAGGAGATACTGAGATAAAGAAGGAGAAGCCAGCGAGATTCGTGAGGAAGAAAAGCAAACATGGGGCCTCTTCGTGAAGCATTTTCACTAGACCCGTTTGCCTGCCATTTTCTCACTAACAGTTTTGCAAGTGGACACATGAAGCTATTACCAACTCATGTAGTCAGTTATAAAATGTCCTTGTTGCTATTGTATGTTCTGTTTTTTTGTTTTTTTTTTCACTTAACCCAAGTAAAGGGCAGTAATCTGCACACTACCAATGAACGTCAGGACAGAGAAACGATCACCGATTGATATGTACCAACCAAGCGCTGCAGTTTTACACACCAAAAAGCTCAGCCACATGACTAATCTTTGAGTAAAGAAAGGAAGATGTACTTTTCTGATTACCAGTGATGAAAACCATCGCAACAATGTTTAAAAGAAACTTTTATTTTACCCATAAAATTGTTAGGAACGATATAAGCTGAGGATTATTAATTAATTTTTAATTCAATTTCAAATTGAAGTTGAGATTATACGTGGTGTAGAACTATATGAAACCCTGTTACAAATTGCAAATTTTAAACACTGGCTGAAAGTAAAATATATATCAATTAATATAACATGCAAAAACTATAGTGGACGATCTTTTAGTTCTATTCGAAAGCTTAATGGGCTATTTAAGACCAATTGTTTGTAATCTTGACTGATTTAGAAAACCTAGTTAATCAACACTGAAATAGAGTTTGCAATTGTGACTTGATAACACTACAGAAAATTGTCTGCGTTTTTGAGCGTCAAGAAAGCGACATATTAAGTTTAAAGATAAAAGTTTTACACCTCGCAAGTAGATGGTGAAACAACTCTAACGTTGCCTCTTATTCCAACTTTAAAATCAGACCATTTCTTGATATTACCCCGCCCACCATGGCACGACTTTGACAGCTTGGATATTTCACTTGTGGAGAGAGCTCTGTTCCAGATGTTCAGATCTGTGAGTTCCCCGATGTAGCTTTCAGATGCATCGAACCCTCCTCCAAATGAATCTTGTTCTTGTCCAATGGTAAGGATTCCGTTGGTTTTGATGATGTGACCTCTCTTCAGTCCAGACCCACTAGCATGTAAGACGCCATCTTTGTAAGCCTTCCACGATCCAGCTGTATTCTCCCATGAGGTACAGATTTGATGCCAGTCACCGTCATTTGCGGACACTCCAGTCCGTCTAAGAAGAAAAGCATTGTTACTGGAATGTTGCTTTAGGTAACCATCGGTTTTGTACAGGGCTATGAGAATTTTCTCATTACATGTATTAAATAATACATAATATTTAAAATGTGCTTTTGTTAACTACCGCGGCACTTAACTCAATTAATTAATTTATTACTGAATTAATCGAAATAGATAAAGGCTATTGTAAATTTTATATTTAGAGTTATAAAATTTCATCATCAGGATTTAGTTATAACATTTGAAGGCCATTGAGTTTTGTTTAACAACTGGCAACCTTAAACTTTTTTTTTAGATCTTTCCTCTTAAGTGAGTTCACATGAAATTATCCGGATAATTTTTTTCGTACATTGTGTTTTCGTTGACGGTGAGTTGGATGTCTGACATCTTGTTGATAAGAACTTCGTTGAAGTTCCCCAATAGGCTGTAACTCACGACCGCCCGGTACATCCCGGTCTTGTCTGTCGTACGCACTCGGAAGCAGATTGTAAAGGCGTCGGTTATTTGCAAGCCATGGTGGATAACATAATCACTTGTTCCGCCATTAGTGAAATAAAGGTCGTAAGAGCTGTTGGAAGAAGCTGAAAGACAAAACCGTACGAAAACTTTACCATGAGACATAATCATACACAATTGTGCGAAAAAAAATAAATGCCTCAGTAAAAGGGATATTGGCATGGCACTTTACTTTACCGTTGCAGTGCTGATAGTCAATATGTGGAAATAGACTAACAAACGTTGTGATTATAGCTATTTTTGTTTGAAGTGCTAAGACTTATCAAGATTTACATTGAAATCCAAAGACTTTTTAAAAATCACATCCCCTGTGAGGACTAGTTTGTGTAAGCGTCAGGTGGGTGAAGTGCTCTAAGACTTCAAACCACTTGGTCAGCGGCCTAGTGTTCTAGCAGGCAAACTGCTTACCCACGCCTTTTTGGCAAACTGAAAGTTTCTGTTTTCCTTGATTCCTGAAAATGCTGACGAATGCTAAGTCCTAATGACAAATACGCAATTTACGAAGGCAAGTTTCGGCAAGTTGTTTTCTTTTCTTGCTGGTTCCTCAGTATGACCTCAACAGGGACATGAAATGTGGTACTGTAATTCCTCATTAACTCGGTTTTTTTGTACGCGTGTATATCGAAAAACAAAGAAACTTCCTTAACTTTTTAAACAGCTTAAATAAAGGTAAACATGTTTTGGCTGTTTGATTTCATAACTGCTGACTGAGATGTGTGAAGAAAAAAAAGACTTTCCACTTTTAAAACAGCTAGACCCAAATAAACATGTTTAGCTGTTGAACTGATTCATTATTAAATATGACTGAGAGAGTGTGTGGATGAATTGCGTGGGCTTTGGTCCACTGTATCGTCCTTACATTTTTTTTCTTGCATTTCAACAACACGTGGCATCAAATTGTGTACCTTTGACTTAATTTTTAAAATAAACTCTTTCACGTTTGCTTATGGTAAACTGATGAAGAAATTGGCCTGAATTAATAAACTAGCAAACGAACATAAATTGTAAAAATGTCATTATAAGCTAACTTCTTGATTCTTTTGAGAGCTAAAAATTAATAACTCAATTTTTTGGTCCCACTTAGTTATGAGTTATTTGCGGGAGACAGAGTATTCCGAAAACAGGCGACACTTTCAGCTTTCGAGTGGTTGTTTTTATGAGCTAATTTAGCTCAGCGAATACCTGGGGAGGGCGCCGTTTTGTTCAGGTGAATTATACTTCGACAGTCAAAATTAAAAAACCTTCATAAATTTCAGTTGAGTGCGCACAGTTTCCGAACAATTTTTTTTTCTTCATGTCCAAAATTATTGTACAAATTTCGTAGAAAACTAAGTTCATGACTTAAGCCGTTATCAAAACTAAAAATATATCGAAGCAATTTTTTTGCGCTCCTGTGTAATGTTTGTTTCGCCTCACCGCGTTTCTGCATGTTTGATGATAAAGAGTCATCACGTATAGTCGTTATGCTGCTTTGTATTCGATGTTCGATCCCTATAAAGTCGATTTCCATTTCCGAATGGAACAATTTTCTGTTACAGCGAGTGTGAGCGGTGATTATATGTGGCGTGGATGCTGAAATCTTTCGTGGGTAGTGAACGAATGCCAGTGGTTGGATATTGGGCCAACTGTACAGGTATTGGGGACTTGAAAGCTTTCCAAAAGTTAATTGATTCGTGAAGGCTGAAGTGACAGCGTCAACATTCTTACCTCATATACCTATGAGTAAATGGGTTTTTTCAGAACAAAAGAACTCCCTCTATCAAGAAAGAGGAGATATACAGTTGCAAACTGCAGTAATCGAATACTGGGCAACATACGATATTACATGGACAAGAGCCCCTTGATATGAGATCTAGAGGGTCGTGATTCTTCGCACGAAATAGTTTATTATAAGGTTTTTTGCTTAGGAAAAAAAACGTCAGACTTCTTTAAATGATTATCCCCGGATTTCTTTCCATTAAGAATAAAAAGTACAATGAAAGAGATAGAGGTGCATGTGGTCGTTCCTATTTTGGTTGCATTATCCAGCTTCATTGTCTTCACTAATTCCTTACTCTTACTTACCCGGCTGACTCATTCTGATTTGATTCTTTATCGTTTCCAGTTCGTTCTTCAAGCCGTTCACCTCCTGTAGCAGCTGTTTATTTGCTGCGCACAAATCGCACTGATTGCCATCCACGGCGACGTTTATCACTGGTCGGCAGTGGCACGCGGACAGAGATGGGTTATTGGTGCTGTTTGCGTATCCGAACAAGAGAAAAAAGGCGAGAATCAGAGATAAAAAACCTACCGCCATCTTAAGCAATACCTAAAGGATTAAATGTAATAATACGACAAACACTACTAGAGTGATGCACTCACTGATGGGGAACAGGCGTGGAGTATCACCTAAATATCCGGCCAATCAGATATTCATCTTTCTTTTTTGAATTTGGGCTACCACCACCCCCTTAGGTTTGCATTTACTAGACGCACCGGCCTTTATTTGCAGGTCCAGGCATCATTTGAGACCGATTGCATATAACTGTTAGTCAACCCTAGTCAATAGGTGTATTGACTAGGGTTTATGAATACCAATACAATTATCGGTTTCTCTGATACAATCTCAAAAAGGGGCTGCGAACAGACCATGCTGTAAGTCAGAGACGACAACTGAGCCAAGAAGGCAAACCATAGACTTGCTTTAGTTAAGAGTTAAACGACCAGGGTCTAGCCAATAAGATCATGCCTTTCAAGCAAACTGACAAATAAGATCACGCCTTTCAAGCAAACTGGCAAATAAATTTTTACCTTTGTTAAGCGGCCACGCGTTTAATGGGCACGAAAAAAAAATAGAATTGCTTCTGTAGCATCTCACAAGTTTCATTTTTTCTGCAAGAATATTTTATTTCTTGCAAGTAAAAAAAAAGGGATATTAACTACACAAGTACTCCTATGCTGTTTATCAATGAAGGCAACAAATTGTAGCTGAGCAACCGGAAAAATTCTAGCTTTTTTTAAACTGTTGTTTAAAGTTTACAAAACGTGTCACCATAGAAAACGAGTTAGATGAAAATAAAAGAAAAGACATCCCCCAAATTTTTGTTTGAAATCTCCTTACATAAAACTTCCAAAACCAAAAATAGTGACTCCTCGGCTGGCCAAACAATGTTACCATTCGTCTCCACTACTCTCATCCCAGGATATTGAGATTCTATTTACCTTTTCCGGCCGGGGCAAATTGTGCTACGTTTCAGTCTTTTCCAGTTTTTGGATACCAGGAGGCAGAGAAAGTCGAAACGGAAAGAAGTAATATCGAGTTTTTCCTCTTCCTTCTAACGCTGAGTTAGCCAGTTAGCCTTGGCTCTCTGCACTCCTGACGTGCGTTTCTGTAACGTGCAGAATTACTTCACGCCCTGAAAACTAATCAGATGTGCAGTAACTTTTCGGGCCCGAAATACCTTCATGAGGTTTCATAAATGTACCCCTTGATATGGTCTTCGAGGATATTCCTTTCTTAGATTAACTAAAATATCACGTTTATTTTAAAACATAAACACGTTGTCCAAAAAAGTGCTTTTGAGAGGCCAAGAGTTGAATTGCAAAAGGGAACTAGACCACTCACTGTGTAAGTTTGTTATCTTCTTTGTTCATGTGCTTTTTAGCAATTCACTCAGTTGCTTCCTATGTAAATACATGAACAATGAAGATAACAAATATATCATGCGTGTGACACACAAGAGGGGCGACAAGAGGATTGCATATGGCGATGGAACGCTCCTGAGAGAAGGAAGCAGAGGTAAGTAAAGATGGTGGCAATGGCTGTTCAGAGATCCGAGCCTGCGACATGGCGGGCGTAAACGGGGAAGGGGCAAGGGAGCAAGAACACGGGAAAAAATGGGTGACTGTGGTTTTCTCCCATGTTCTCGCTCCCCTACCCCTTCCCCGTTTACCCGTGCTACGCAGGCTACAGAGATCAGTCTACCAAGGCCTACCTAAACCTCGCCAAAATCCTGACCCTGCTGAGTCTTGACCAGGAAGTAAGAAACAACTCCCCCTTGTTCCAACTAAAGGGCGTCAAATTGCACAAAATTACAGATATCAGTAATCTTCAGGACAAACAAACGGTTCGTTTGTTTGCCTGAATAAATTCGTGGAGCCAGCAAAAGTCGACATGCTGAAGTTTCACGGACCACAAATCTCAGCCATATAGGCGTTTGCTTTAAGTTTAATGCAGAAAATATGCTTTTGGGACAACCAATGAAGGACAACTTAAAATACAATAGTTAAAATAAATTTATTTTACTGACAAAATTTATCCTCGCAAGCTGAGGATAATAAATCACATCTGTCATTTCAAGTTCAAATTTCAATTGTTCTCGAGATTACTTTTAAAATACTAAATGAAATCCAGTTACAACTTACATATTTTTAAAAATGGCTGGAAACAAAATAGGTATCACTTTTAAAATAGAACATGCAAATAGATCAAAGCCAATTAATTCTCCTCAAAAACTTTATGCGCTACTTAAGCCAACTTCGTTTGAATGCTTGCCGACTAGTCTAGGTAGCCGAATTAATTTTAAAAAAATAGAAAAAAGTTTTTTGATCAGAAATCAAAGTTTTACACCTCGCAAGCCGATGGTGAAATGACTCTAACGTTGCCCCTTATTCCAATTTTAAAATCAGGCCATTTCTTGACATTACCCTGCCCGCCAGGGCACGACTTGGATAGCTTGGATATTTCACTTGTGGAGAGAACTCTGTTCCAGATGTTCAGATCTGTGAGTTCTTCAATGTAGCTTTGCGATGCGTCGAAGCTTCCTCCGAAGGAATCTTGTTCTTGTCCAGTGATAAGGATTCCGTTGGTTTTAATGACGTGACCTCTCTTGAATCCAGTCCCACTGGATTGCAAGGCGCCATCTTTGTAAGCTTTCCACGAGCCAGCTGTGTTCTCCCATGAAGTACATATGTGGTGCCAGGCACCATCATTTACAGAAAAACCAGTCCGTCTGATAAGAAAAAAAAATGAAATTTGTTACGGGGTAGCTTGTTTCTTTAAACATAATGTGCGCTCACATAAGGTAGCCATTGGTTTTGTAAAGGGGTTATGTATTTCCCAGCGCTTTAGACAAGTTATTGTTAGAACGTTATGGGAATTAATTAATTAATTAATTAATTAATTAATTAAAGGGTATGAACAATTTCAAGTAAGAGTTCAAAAATTTCATCATCAGAATCAGATTATAACATTTCAAGTCAAAAGAGTTTTTACCAACGTTCCAATTGAAGGTGCCGTACAAGCCGTGCGACGAAAGTTGGAGAGAGACCCCAGCCTTGCAGACCGCACGACGCTAATACCAGCTGAGATTGCGGACATCTTGGATTTCGTATTAAGATCTATATACTTCCAGCATAACGGATCAATTTATGGACAACAAGATGGCACAGCCATGGGGAGCCCGGTTTCCGCGGTTTTTGCTAACCTCTACATGGAGGCGTTTGAAGAACAAGCAATAGAGTCCGCACCCTACAAGCCCAAGATTTGGAAGCGCTACGTTGATGACGGATTCACCATCCTTGATCGCGGTAATGTTGGCAGCTTCTTACACCATCTCAACAGTCAGCAACCCACCATCCGCTTTACCATGGAAACCGAGAACGAGAGTAAGATCGCCTTTCTCGACACGTCAGTTTCTAGAGAACCGGACGGCCGCCTTACCACCAGCGTCTACAGAAAATCACTCACACTGATCAGTACTTGGCGTATGATTCGCACCACCCTCAATCAGTAAAACGCGTTATTATATGGCAAGCAATTCTCCAGTCTAAATCGAGTGTTCTGATTGGTTAGTTTTCGATCGGGATTTTACAGTACGGACCATTACCATGGAAACAGTCCTTTTTGGATAATTTTTTTTTTTCACGCTCCCGCTCCCGCAAAATTCAAACTGCGAAAATGCAAGAAGATAGAAAAAAAGGAAAGGTTTGGAGCTGGTACAAAACAAATGAACGAGGTAAACACGTCTGTTTAGAAAAAGCGCTCTTCAATTAACTTTACCGACTTTTTGATATAAGCAAAAGATTCGCCGGCAGTGAATCAAAAAGAATGGCCAACGTTCTTCAGTTGCGTGTGTTTATTGTTTTTTTGTACGGCTATAGACTGTAAGCTGTACAGAGCCGAGTAAATCGGCCAAGACTTAAACAATAATTATTAAAATTCAGCATTAACAAAAGAGTACGTTTCTCACAAGAAAAAAAAAATGAAAACTGCAAAACAACTAGCAGACGGCTTTCATCGGCAACTGTAAATCGAAAGGAAACGATCACGTTCTTGTCTAGTTTAATATTGGCCATCGCCTCAGTCAGCGCTTACCACAAGAACAAATTAAAGCTACACGTACATGTATTAAACTAACAGTGTACCTTGATTCCTCAGCGAGAATTTTGCTCTTGTAGTGGACATCCTTGAAAATAATTTAGTTTGTTCACAATTCCGCTCTTGCTGTAGCTCGCGCTAAAAACAACTTTGTTAGGTGCGACGAAAATTTGCTCTCAGCATCCACAAAGTTCTCCATAAAGCCACTGAAGCAAACAACTAGCAGTATTTGATGGAGAGATAATTTCCAGTGTCTGTTTTTTTTTTAAGTTCGAGGGTTCCTTTGTTCACATTACAGACTAACACGCTGCCACAATTTCCGGTTTGAGAAGCACGTTTGTGAGATTTTATCGCGGCCTTTTCATTATTCTTCTTTTTCCCGAGTTGTCTCCGCCCATAACGAAGAAGTATTTTCAAATAAAACTATCTTGCGTTGTAGAGGACGACGAAAAACTGACACCTATAATAGAAGCAGAGCAGTTTTCATTCGGCACGAGCCACGCAAGTTTTTGCCGATCGACAGCAACGATCATCAAACTGATTCGAAAGCCAGTTAAAATCGCTGGCTTCTTTCCTTGACATCGCGCCGGAAATTGACTTGAATGAACTACCGGAAGTGTTGTTGCGTACTAAAAATGATGCCACATAATAAACTACTTACTAACTTCACTTGCTCGGGACCGTACTGGGGAATATTGGCCCTCGGTCGTTTTTGTACGGACCTCGCTGCGCTCAGTCCGTACTGCCACGACCTCGGGCCAATAACCCCCAGTACGGCCGTCGCGTTCAGTTAGTAAGAGGGTGGTATTGTTAAGTGTCTGTACGACCGGGCGAAGCGCCTCGTGACCAAACCATCAGTCATCTCTGAGGAAAAGGAACATCTGTCATCTGTCCTTGTTTCTAATGGTTATCCCTCCTCCTTCGTGCAGAAGCTCACCAGGACAAGAAAAGCAGCCCCCAGGGTAGAGCCTGAGACAGAGTTTAAGTCCACCGCAGTTTTGCCGTATATCAAAGGAGTATCAGAACCTCTTCGCCGTTGCTTACAACAACAAGGTATTCGCACTGTCTTCAAGTCCAACACGACACTTAGGTCACATTTAGTGCGACTAAAGGACACCGTCAATTCGGCTAAACAAGACGGCGTAGTCTACAGGATTCCCTGTGATTGCGGAAAAGTCTACATTGGCGAAACAGGAAGATCTATGCAGGAGAGGATCAAAGAGCATGACAGGGATATACGACTCGCCAGTACCCAGACCTCCGCCGTTTCTGAGCACACCAATAAGGCCGGCCACCACCCGCTTTGGAACGAGGTAAAGTTTATTGATCGAGACTCACAATGGTACGCCCGTTGTCTTCATCAGGCGATGAGGTCGATGAGGTCGACTGGGTTAAGGAAGCTATAACATCAACAGGGACAACCGAATTGAAATTCCTGAAGCGTGGATACCAACGATCAAGAAACACAACAGGAGACCGGTACATCAGCGAACCGCCGAGGGAACAACTTCAAATCGGACCTCTCGGGAAACATTACTTCACAGCGGAACAATGAGGATCGAAACGCACCAATCACAGCTGACCATCGTGATTCATATGGTGACGCGCAACCAGTTATTTAAAAGAGGTTTTTTGACAACTCGCTGCTTTAAACGGCCCCTGAACCATTCCTTTGCTATTTTGATAATCACTTAAAACCTGTTTTGCAACGACATTATTTGATAATTTTTCGTACCTTACATCTTCATTGACGTGGAGGTGAATGTTTGACATCTTGTTGATAAGAACTTCGTTGAAGTTCCCGGATAAGCTGTAACTGACGACCGTCCGATAATCCCCAGTCTTGTCTGTGGTACGCACTCGGAAGCAGATTGTAAAGGCTTTGGTTATTTGCACGCCATGATGAATGACATAATCACTTGTCCCACCATTTGTGAAATAAAGGTCATATGAACTGGTTGGTAAACCTGTTAAGACATAACAGACCATGAGACAAAATAAACACTCTTCACCTAACAGGATATTGCCAGGAGATACAATACATTTGGTTACGTTGCAGCACTGATAGCCAATACGTGAAAATAGCCCAGGGGCACTCAAGGGAATTTTGGGTAGGGGTGTGCCGCCAAGGCCTTCAAACCCTGGTTAAGACAAAATCCGTTAATTTTTCTTCCCTGTTTAAGACAAAATTTTTTTTTTCGTGAGCAGAAAGAAATTATTTCAGATGGTAGTTTTTATGACATCACAGAATAAGATTTTTTAAACAAATTGTTGGTACCACACATGCACCGCCAACGTTCACACCCTGTTCAAGGTTTCCGGTCCAGAACGACACCCTGTTCAAGACGCTAAATAGCGATATACAAGATACATATTGATGTTTGCGGCAGAAAAAAAGGTATGCATTGGGCACAATATATCCTTCTGCTACAGTTTTTCTACGTTTCAGATGTTCCTCATAAATCCTGTACCACTCACTGGTTTGGCGTATTGGTCGTCCTGTTCAATTATACCTGACATCCCTTTTATGTTCAGGGCCCGGCAGGGGAGGGTTGGATCATAAAGATGGCACGACTATGGTAGGATTGAAGGTCAATCGTTCAACGAATTGTTTTCACAACGTGCCGCGGGTCAGACTCCCTGTTTTACAAAGCCAACAAAAACAAATTAAATCGATGCCACGGATGACATTACCAATGACCCTTGACATAACAAGGACGTGATTCATAAGCTGCTGTTGTTTTACAAATGGACGCAGCTACACTCACGTTTCCGATCTCTGCTTTAATGAATGATTCTGGATTCTTTCAGTGTGAAATTAATGTTAAAATACTAAAGGTTCCATGAACTCCAAGACACAACAAAGAGAGAAAGCCTTTTGCTAGAGTCACTTGCTTTCTATTTGCACATTTAGTGTATTCACTAACTCCTCACTTACCCGGCTGAATCGTGCTGATTCGATTCTTTATCGTTTCCAGTTCTTTCTTCAAGTCGTTCACCTCCTGTTGCAGCTGTTTATTTGCTGCGCACAAATCGCACTGATTGCCCTCCATGGCGACGTTTATAACTGGTCGGCAGTGGCATGCAGACGGAGACGAGTTATCGGTGCTGTTTGTGTCTCAAAAAGAGAAAAAGGGCGAGAATCAGAGATAACAGACCTCCTGCCATCATTATCAAGACCTCAAAGCGTATCAATGCGCGACCTCGACAAATGCTACCAGTGGCGTACCGAGTAGCGTATTCACCCAAAATAGCAAGCCAATCAGATCGTTATTTTTCATTATCGTGGTGTATTGTTACAGTTGACATTTGTTTACCGCCTGGCAAATTTTTTTTATTATTTAATTGGCCTTATTCGCTGTCCTTAAAACAGGACCGGTCCGTGATATTTGAAAGGTGTTAGGATATGGTTGAGAAAAGTGATTTTCAAAAGTCTGTTTTCAAACCCTTCTATTATTTTTCCTTATCTTAATTAATTCATTTTACTTCTGTCGTAGAAGGGAAGAGGTAAAACTTACAGACATCGATTGAACGGAAACTGCTCTACCTGTGCCACTATATAGTCTATTAATCAAGTTGATAAGCATGTTAAATATGCACTTTTTTAATTCACGTTGTTCTAGCCTAGCATTTTGAACAGAAATTCTGACAATTTCTTTTACTGTATTAGCATATTAAGCCTTCCCTCCCCCCCCCCCCCCCAAAAAAAAAATAACATTATTAATAAATAATATGCCAGGACCTCATTAGGGTTGTACCTCATTAGGGTGACAATCAGTTCAAGCCAGACCCATGGAAAGAGTTACGGGGATCTTTTAGGGGTACCTTTCGAATTCTTCACGAGCACCCCCGTTACCGTTCATATGGGAGTTCATCCCCCCCAGGGGGGGGGGACTTTGCATCGGGTTGGACGCTCCCCAAATACATTAATTTTTATATATTTGGTATATACAGTTTAGTTTCTAGTTGTGTAGTGGAGAGAAAATGATAGGTATGTTATTATTGGTTTTACTAGAAGAAAAAGTATAATAGTCTGTCAGGACTTTAACTCTGAAGAATGTTGAGTTGATCCACACCATATCTGGTTATGAATTGTAGCGGTAACTTTAGGTCAAACAGATCCCGAATTAATCAATGTTTGTCTGCAGGTTCCTATTCTAGGTTAAGATAATACAAAATAACCTCTTTCCCCGGAAAGAGTGAATCCGAAATGGAAACAGTATCTGCAGCTGCCTAGGGATAGAAGAACGCAGAATATTTACGTTTCTAAACGGTAGCCGGTGATTAAGTTCGCGGGGATTATAGACCATCAGTTTACTAGAAAGAGGGGAAGACTTCTTCTTTGACTTAACCCAAGTAAAGGGCAGCAATTTGCACAGACGATCAGATATCAATGAACTTCAACAAAGAAACGATCACCGATTAGATTGTGCAAAACAAGTGCTGTGCGTCTACACACCAAAACTCTCAGCCACGTGCCTTTCCTTGAGTAATTTCATATTGCAGTTGAGATTACACAATGAAAATCCGGCTGTTAAAAATTGCAAATTTATAACTCTGGCTCAGTGAAAGCAAAATATATATCAATTAATATAACATGCAGAAGCTATAGTCGTCAATCACTAAATTCCCGTAAGAACTTTTATGCTCTATTCAAGCCAATTGTTTTTTTTCTTTTTCAATCTTGACTGATTTCGAGTTAATAAAAAACTGAGATGGAAATCGCAGTTGTGACTTTATAACATTACAGACGACTAAGTGTGCCTTTTTTATTGTTAAGAAAGCAGCATTTAATGTTGAATGATCGTGTTTTACACCTCGCAAGCCGATGGTGAAACAACTCTAACGTTGCCTCTTATTCCAACTTTAAAATCAGACCATTTCTTGACATTACCCCGCCCGCCATGGCACAACTTCGACAGCTTGGATATTTCACTTGCGGAGAGAACTCTGTTCCAGATGTTCAGATCAGTGAGTTCCCCAATATAGCTTTGCGATGCATCGAATCTTCCTCCAAATGAATCTTGTTCTTGTCCAACGATGAGGATTCCGTTGGTTTTAATGACGTAACCTCTCTTGAGTCCAGACCCACTGGATTGCAAGGCACCATCTTTGTAAGTTTTCCACGAGCCAACTTTATTCTCCCATGAAGTACAGATTTGATGCCAGTCACCGTCATTTACAGATACACCAGTCCGTCTGAGAAGAAAAGCAAACACTAAATTTGTTACTGGGTAGCACGCTTTCAGTGAAATAGAGCATTTGAGTATGGTGACATAATATGCGCCCGCATATAAGGTAGCCATTGGTTTTGCGCACGGCTTGTATTTTCTCGGCGCTTTAGACAAGATATTGTCAGAACGTTGTGGAAAATAATTAATTAAATAATTGATTAAGAAAAGAATTAAGAGGCAATGTCCACTAAGACCGAGCGAAATCGAAAATATGTGGCACATGATGAAAAATCAAAATTCTCCGTTTTTCGCCCAGAGATACCTTATGGTAGCTCTAGAAACGTGGTGGCATTTTTTGTTGAGAAACTATTTTTAAATCTCCAAAAAATTTAAAAACCGTTACCGCACTACGTGTCTCTACAAACACCCCGAATAAACGCGAATCATACCTTCTCGTAAACTTCGCTCTGTTTAATTCGCGTCATGGAACAATCCTGCTTTGAGCTTAGAAATTTGCTGTTGAAGAGTTTACAAGTAATTTGAGTCAAATCATTCTTTTGTGGATTAATTTTCAAGGTCATGGCAGGCTGCTGAGAACCACTAAAATTCGCTTGCTTTGAATTCTCAATTTGGCACAGTTTTTCAAGAGAAAGTTTCCCTCCCCGGTAAAACACCGAATCACTTGAAATTCAGAATTCTTGGAAGAGGAAATGCCGTTCTTAAACCAGGTTTAAAAATTAGTTTCGGGCTCTTTATCAGCGCCGAGTGCAAACGCTCTCAAAATCCCCATAATTACAACATTAACACGTCAACAATTGGCACATACCTACGACCAAACAACCGAAAATGTGGACATTTCTTCTATTTTGGTTGGTATTCGGTTGTAATCCATAGCAGAAAGGTAATGTCTAGCTCACCTGAATATGGTATTGTCTAAATATCAGGTTCTGTGCGTACTCTTTCATAATAACCATCTTGGCGTCCGGGGTCAACAACATCACTGAAGCATCGCGTATTGGCAATCAACCCAAATGACTTATTTCCATCCCGCCTCCTTTTGTTAAAATGAAGAACCTTCAGGAATAAAATGATTTTGCCTTATTTGAACTTCAAAAGAGTTTTCTCCTATAAGACGTCTTTTCTTGGTCTGTATTCGTTGTAAAATTTCGAAACGATAATTTCTTGCCGAAAGCTTACAAGCCTGTTTAGTTTGAGTCACGCAACAAAATGTCACGCACTTGATTTTACCTGACGTCGGGTTTGACTTGGAGGGGGAAATGCACAGGAAACAAAACAAAACAAAAAAAACAACAAGCAAGCAAGCAAAAAACAAACAAACAAAAACAAAGCAATGAGAACTTTGAAAACCTGTGGACCCAAGGACCGATTACCGTCAACTGCCGCTTATAAGCCCTGGGCTTATACAACTTTGTAAGGGTTTTGGGTGGGCTTATAAACGGAGGGGCTTATATCCGGGGGGGTGGGTCTAAGTTTCGAAATGAGCCACAGCAGTGTTGATCGAAATACGTTTTTAATTTACCAGTTTTTAATTAATCTTTGAAACGTCACAATAAATCGAATTCGTTTCAATTTTAATTAAACAACAAAATCAAAACTGTAACAACACGAACGTAACCGGAACGTAACAAAACAGAAGCTCAGAGTTCATCTTCGCAGTGTTCTGTGAGAGTGCTTAATATTAAGGAAACAGGGAAAACTAGAGGGCGACTTATATCCGGTGGAGCTTATACCGGATGTATTTTTTTTGTTTACAGGTAGATGGGCCTATAACTGGGGGGTTGGGCTTATAAGTGGCAGTTAACGGTATTTATGTATTTATCAGTATCATTAGAGGCAGTGAAGCCTTGCCAAAACCCTGCCTGTTGCTAGGGCTTTGAAAAACAAATTATTATTAGGTCTCTATGCATTGGTCTTCAAAAATTGGTCAAGACAGGAGTGAGAATGTAAAAATGTATGTTGAGTTTACTCAAGCCCAAACCAGGGGTGTGGCCTGGGGTGCCGGAACCGTCCTTTTCGTTCTTTATAAGCTTGTGAAACCATTTTATGGCAAACCTAGCGGATTACAATTTTATACATGAAACTTAAAATTAAGTTGAGTTTGAAACTCAACTCATGTTGAAACTCATTATGACAAGGAGTAGTAATGTTTAGGGCTCTTTGTCGCTTTCCGCCTGATCTTCTGAGCAGTGCAGGTGACGAAGGTGGAGAGCCATCCTTGTGACGAATGGCTTACGCTCGAAACGTCAGCTTTCAATCTCTTCACGGTGGCTCAATTTACCTTATCAACTCAGTTGATAAATACAAAGTTTTGTGTTTCGCTTCCCCACCGATGCAGCACCACAGTTTCTCTAGAAACTAACCCCCTTTTTTGTCAAGAGACAGTTGGTTGTGCGATTTTTCTGCGTCTTCTCACGGCTGAGTAGCCTGTTCCAGGCGTTCAGATAGTGGAGCGCGAGCGAAAACAAAAGCGAGCGAAAGAGCGGGAAAAAATGAGGGGAGACTGGGGGAGAGGACGAGGGAACGCCTGTGAAATTTTCTTAAAGGAAGCCGTTCCGGTATACCAGAATCTGGTATACCCTCTGATTGGCCAAATTTGTCACCTCCTGTCAACACCAGAGGGTTGTTGACGCAGACAAGAAATGCGATATGGCGTGCCCGTGCGAAGGTCATCCTCCATCGAGTCACGCACGGTTAAATATCTGTTTACGGCAAGCGCTTAACTATTAACAAATGTGGATACTTTGCAAATGGAATAAAAAGATTGTCTTCAAAACGTGTTTCTGGGAAGAAGTCTCTTCGCCATTCTTCCAACAGGATTGGAAATAGCTTGATCTTTCAACTATTTCCAAGGTTAATCAACGCATTGCAAAGAAACGCTGTTTCTAAGATAATTGTGGTCACTCCGCTTGTCGTAATCATGAAAGACCAAGTAGAACAGCTTCAAAGCATCGGAATTAGAGCGCTGGCTATCGAAGTAGACGAAGAAGAAGCAGGAGAAATGGATCGGCTAGATTATTTATGAAAGTCATGAAAGCCTGCTGTCGAAGGAGTGGAGGAAAGAACAACAACAAACATATCGTAGCCATCGCAATCGATGAAGACGACGAAGTTCATTCCGTCACAGAGTGAAAAGCTTTCTATTCATCAATTTGATAAACCGATGTGTATATAAAGTCGTCTGTGATTCTCGTTACCTTTATTGGTCCAGTAGTGGAGATGAGATTTGCGTTTCCGTATCGCAGAAAATTTTGCAATGTCCATTCGGCATGTCAGAATTCTTAAAGCATCACCAGTACTTTTCCCAACGCTTCAATCTCGGGAGAAACCTATTTCGGTGAACATAATTACATAACGTTCTTGTTTACTTTGACCTGACCTTGGGTTCATGTTTCTCTGCCGCTGTCGGCGGTCTAAAGTGGGCGGCATGGGCTTTTTAAAATTAATTTCACAGGCGTTCCCTCGTCCTCTCCCCCAGTCTCCCCTCGTTTTTTTCCCGCTCTTTCGCTCGTTTTATTTTTCGCTCGCGCTCCACTATCTGAACGCCTGGAACAGGCTAACGGCTGAGGAGAACGAGTTCGGTTTCGCTTAGAGCACTGCTGTGGACGGTAGACCATCAGATGACAGGGCCTTAGATTTCAGCGCAGTTATTGGTCTTATAGGTCCCACGCCATATGCTCTTCATACACGGACGGATTCTTTCTGTAGAAAACTGTTTATTCACACCATCGATCTTCCAAGTGGTAACTAGACGGCTTGCAATGGACGCGCACCGGATGACACTTAAGGATGGTTCTCCACCGGGATCTTGATATCGTGTCCGGGGTTTAGTAGGACAAATGTACCCGACTTAGTCTCCGCTGGCCTTGCAGTCGCAGGCTCCCTTCCTTCCATGGGGAGGGAAGGGAGCCAAGAGTTTGAACACAACGCCCAGCTCTGCTCCTAGTACTCCTACGCAAACTATGGTGGCCCTGCAGGCCCTACAGTGGTAGCAGCCAGCGCTGTCTTGCCGGAAGCTGACTGTCTTCAGGGCTGGTATGGTAGTGTTAATCTGCTTAATGACGTCTGCCATCACAGCGAGGAAAGCACGAAAGTGGGTATGAGAAAAAAGTGTACTTACCAGAGCCCACTGGAGGGAAGACACGCAAAATAGCTTTGGACTCCTACTTGCCATTTCCACGGTCTGCTTTTCTCACTTTCCCGTTCGAGGCATACTTAGACAGCCCTGGTAGAACTCAACATGGCCAACGTTGATTAGTTCCCTCTGCGCTATTCCCAGACAAGAGCGATGGGCTGGGCAAATGGTCCATGTTAAGAATACTAATTAAGAATACTTTTGCGCGTACTAAAAGAAAATCAACGAAGCTCAACTTCTGAGTGGATATCGCTGATTCCAACACTGCAAGTGTGACCCGAAAAGTCTTTTTTGCAACTGGAACAGCAACTGCTTGTTCATATCGCTTGTAAGAGGCGCAAACGCCTGCAACTAGTTTCGGAAAAGAATAAGTGACCTCTATTCGCAGCCAAGGGAGATGATGGTTTGATTGGCTATTGTACTCGGTGACAGGGATCCTGACTGCGAGAACTCCAAAGAACCTATCCTTTTACAATGGTGCGATATAGAGGAAGCGCTCTACAACTGCTGCGTGTTAAATCTGGCGTTTTCCTTTTCTTTTCTTTTTTTTAACGAAAATTATCAGTTTTTGAACATTTACTCAAAGCCGATCCGCACTTAAGACATTTTGTCTAGTTTCCAATAATGCCGCACCTGAAATTCTCACACGCCTGATTTCCAACAAGAAAATTATTTCCGCAAATGGCAGCTTCTCGAGGCGCCTTCTTCGACGCAACACTGGTGGTTTGCAAATAATATTGAAATCCTTCACCATGAAATTAACTAGACTTGAAAAGTCGAGCTCTTGAAATTTACTATTTTAGACTATCGGAAGCTAATACTTTCTGCTTCTAGTGAACACGTGACAATTTTTTCCTCTCGCCAGAGCGTCAAAAAATGTACATCTATGTAATCTGCAACTTCCTTTTCACAGGTCAGAATTGCGTAGTGAATAGTCCCGTCATATGTAGTATCACTCTATTTTACTAGTCGAAAGATATTTCAGGCATAACTTCGGCGGTGTAACATGACACCAAACAGGAGGACGGAATGTGAGTAAACAAACACAGTTGTAGCCAAGTGCTACGCATTGAAAACTTACGATTATAGAGAAAAGTGAACTTAAAATTTTCAGGAAACTTGTAAAAAACAAATGGATGCCTTCTTTGTTAGCCTTCGATATGCTTTAGTTTAAATCATGGAAAAAAAATTCAGCTATCTCTGCGGTTTGTTTTTACATTGAGGCAGTCCGGCATCTGGGATGAAAACGGGAAAGGATCATTCCGGTCGAGTTGCTGAAACAAACGCCATCACTATTTACATCGCCTTCTATCTTGTGTGATTTTTTTCATAGCTTAAGTTATTTCAGACGTCCTAATCTTTCGATTTTTTCCCCATTTTTGCAATCCCATCACCAAAACCTATCCTGTGACTTGACCAGAACCCGTTGCGTGACAGACAAATTTAGTTAAATCAGACCATAATAACAGTGCGGTTTCTGAGATGAATGTTGAGATCACTGCAAAGTTATTTAGTTTCTTGAGGGAATTAACACTGGGAGATTTTAAAAATTCATTTGCCATTCGTTAAGGGATGCGAATGTGTTGGCGGAGTCGTTATTCATTAGTTGAAAGTCAATCTGGAGATACCAGGAGATAACGGTCGATTCCACGCGTCAAGATGGCCCTTGGACAGTACACCTAAAACTTGACAAAACCTGGCATTTAGACAAAATCTTATTCAAGGTAAGCTAGATATGACCTTTATCCTGAACTTTTCATCCAAATACCGAAGGATACAAGGAAAAAAGTCCAAGTTTTCGGCTATTCGGTCGGAGGCACGAGCCTATTGTTTGTACTGGTTGACAGGTTAATGTTGTGATTATCGGGATTTTGAGAGCGTTTGTACTCGGCGCTGATAAAAAGCCCGAAACTAATTTTTAAACCTGATTTTAGAATGGTATTTCGTCTTTCAAGAATTCTGAATTTCAAGTGATTTGGTGTTTTACCGGGGAGGAAAACTTTCTCTTGAAAAACTGTGCCAAATTGAGAATTCAAAGCAAGCGAATTTTAGTGATTTTCAGCGGCTCGCCATGACCTTGAAAATTAATTCACAGATCTAAAACAGGACTCAATTACTTCCTACACACTTTAAAAGCAAACTTCCACGCTTAAAATGGGGGTTTTCTGGGGTGCAAATCAAACAGAGCGAAGTTTACGAGAAGGTATGATACACGTTTATTTCGCGTGTTTACAGGACACGTGTGGCGTAAACATGTTAAATTTTTTTTCGGGCTTAAAAAAAAAAATTCAAGAAAAAAATTCCACCACGTTTCTTAGATTGCCATAGGGTATCCGTGGAAAATTTACGAGGGAATTTTATTTTTCATCATGTGCCGCCACTCGCTCGATGTTAGTGGACATCCCCTCTTAAAAGCTATTATGAAGTTAAATTAACAGTTCAGCAATTTTATCAACAGAGTGTGGTTATGGTATTTAAATTCAAAAGAGTTTTGCATAACAACTCGCTGCCTTAAACCTTTTCTTTGCTCTTTTATTAAGTTCACAAAAAACTTGTTTTGCAACGATATTATTTGACAATTTTTTTCGTACATCACATTTTCGTTGACGAGGATTTGAATGTTTGACATCTTGTTAATAAGAACTTCGTTGTAGTTCCCGGATAGGCTATAGCTCACGACCGCTTGGTCATCTCCTGTCTTGTCTGTCGTACGCACTCGGAAGCAGATGGTAAAGGCGTTGGTTATCTGCAAGCCATGGTGGATGACATAATCACTTGTCCCACGATTTGTGAAATAAAGGTCGTATGAACTAGTTGGCAAACCTGTTAAGACATAAAACAGACCATCAGACAAATAAACACTCGTCAGCTAACAGGATACCGTTGACAATCCGGCTTATAAGCCCTGAGCTTATACAAATTCGAAAGGGGTTTTGGGTAGGCTTACAAACGGGTGGGGTGGGGGGGAGGGGGGGAGGGGGCTGGTGGAAATCTTAGAAAGATCTTTAAAGATCCTTGAAGATCTGTTTGATCATCTTGAGGGTGACCCTTGCTTGATCTTGCAAACATTCTTGAGGTCCCTGCAACCATCCCTGAGGATCATGCGACGATCCTTGAGGATCCTGCAACGATCTTTAAAGATCCTGCAACGATCCTTCAGGATGCTGTAACGATCTTTGAGAATCCTGTAACGATCCTCACAGTCATTTGTCAAGGATCCTTGTGCAGGATCCTTAAAGATCTCACAGGATCCTAGGTAGGATCCCACCAAATATGAGGATCCTGGATAAGATATAGGATTCTGTATAATCCAACAGGATCCTGTGCGATCTTAGTGGATCCTAGAAAATCCTGTAGCATCCTTATAGGATTTTCACAGCAGATAAGAAACAAATAAAGACTAACATATAGTGCTATCCAAATGCATTCTCTATTTACTCACGTCTTTGGGTATTGAAGCATCACAATAAATCGGGAATTTCGTTCAATAGCGTTATTTCGAAAAAATGTAGTTCAATACTATTTGGAACGAAAACAACTATAAAACTCTAACAATGTCAATGCAACTGGAATGGAAAACAACTGGAAAGGAAAACGGAAGACAATTGAAGGATAAATAAAAGGGGCTTATATCAGGGGGGTTATTATTGGAATATAATTTCTATTAACAGGTAGATGGGTCAATAACAAGGTGGGCTTATAACTGGGGGACTGTAAACTAATATTTTACGGGGGTATTCCCAGGAAGATAGTACATTTGGTTGCTTTTCTCGTTGCAGCACCGATAGCCAATGCGTGAAAGTAACTTTTAATCTTTTAACCCTTTAATCTTTTCAAATTGATGTTTGCGTCAGAAAAAACTTTAAGGCATACACTGGACACAATATATTTTTTTCTATTTCTGCAATGTAGCTTCTGTGCGTTTTTCTGCCCCCACGTAGCTGTTTGCCCACTGATTTATGTATCTTTCTACTGATCCAGATTTGCCTGATACAACTGGTACCACTTACTGGTTAGTCATATTGGTCGTGCTGTTCAATTACAGCTCATAACCCCTTTATATTTAGGTCCCGGCTGGGGAAGAGTGGATCAAAAAGGTGACACGACTGCAGTAGGATTGAAGGTCAATCGTCCAACGAATTGTTTCACAACGTGCCGCGGGTCAGACTCTTTGTTTGACAAAACCGGCCAACAAAAACAAAAAATCTATGCCACGGAGACATTACAAAATACCCTTGACATGAGAAGGACGTGAATCATAAGCTGCTTTCCTTTTAGAAATGGACGCAGCGACACTCACGTTTCCGATCTCTACTTGCATGAATGATTCCTGACTTTTTCAATGTGAAATAAATGACAAAATATGAAAGATTCCACTGACTCAAAGACACCACAGAGTGGAGAAGCCTTAGGTATATGGTTTCTTCTGCTTTGCTAGTAATTTGCTTACTATTTGCGAATTTATTGTATTCATCAACTCCTCACTTACCCAGCTGAGTCGTGCTGCCCCTGCAAAAAAGAGCCAAGAAATCCCCGGAATTCCGCGGAAAAATTCCTGGCTTTCCACGCCTTTTTGCACATAAGGAAAAGCCAGGAAAGCCAGGAGTCTCTTGGCTTCCCAGGAAAGCGCGGAGACTCTTGGCTTTCCACGTTTTCCAGGAAATCCTGGAAAGCGAGGAAAGCCAAAGGACTCCGCACTTTCTGGGCTTTCCAAGATTCCACTGTCTCCTGGAAAGCCAGGAATGTTACTCCCAAAAGCGTGGGAAAGCCTGGAAAGCCAGGAAGAAATGCTCCACGCTTTCCTGGCTTTCCCCTATGTGCAAAAAAGCGCGGAAAGCCGGGAATGATTCCCAGCTTTCCAGGATTCCGCGGTTTCTTGGAAAACATGGGATGCCAACCTGAAAAGCCTGGAAAAGCGTGGAAAGCCAGGAATAAATATTCCACGCTTTCCTGGCTTTTCCCTATGTGCAAAAAAGCGCGGAAAGCCAGGAATGATTCCCAGCTTTCCGGGCTTTCCAGGACTCCACGGTTTCTTGGAAAGCATGGAATGCCAACCCGAAAAGTCTGGAAAAGCATGGAGAGCCAGGAATAAATATTCCACGCTTTCCTGGCTTTTCCTTATGTTTAAAAAAGCGTGAAAAGCCTGGAATCGACTCCCAGCTTTCCAGGATTCCACGGTTTCTTGGAATTGTGCAGAATTCTATACCCGAAAAGCCTGGAAAAGCATGGAAAGCCAAGATAAAATATTTCATACTTTTCTGGCTTTTCCCTGTATGCGAGAAACACAGAAATTTTTAGCACACATTACCCCAACGGAAAGGCCTGGAAATTAGGGCTTTCCAGGTCTTTGTGGTTTTCTAATGCTTAAATAGAATGAAATATTTTGGCCTTGCGTACATCTGCACATAAAATATAGTGGTAAATGATTGACTTCCTGGAAAGATTTTTCTCTCACGGTTTCTCAAGAATTTAAGCTCAAACGGCTATGTTTGCAGTGAATGAAAACAAAACAACAATTAAACTAAAAACTTTGTAGAAAAATTCAAGTGTAATATGTACTTTGTCTTGATTTACAATGAAAGTTGTTTTTCACAAATAAATTACGTAAGGTAATGAATCAAGATTTGACTATATAAATGTGCACAAACTATTGTTTCCTCCAGAAGAGCAATAAATTCATTTCACTGTGAAAACAAAGTGTTTTGATCTTCCACTTCAGTCATTGTGATCAATACGTATTGCACATGATGGACTAACAGTTAAATGTAATATTTCAAGAAAAGAGTAATGTTTGTTTCATCAGTTCAAGTATGAAGGTGAAGACTGAAAAAAAAAACGACTTTGGCTTACTCTAATACCGACACCTGATTTGCAGTGAGTGAAAGCTCTCAAGGTTATCCCTCGCTTATTGGACCTTTATATTATATATTTCTTGTTTTCTGTCATACCAATGATGCAGGTTGTCAAAATTCAAATATGTGAATGATCATATGCATTGCATGTTTTGTCCCAAACTAAGGTCATGTTTTTGAGTGATTTACCGTATTTACTCGAATAAGCGCCGCCCCCGAACAAGCGCCGCCCTCGAATAAGCGCCGCATTTGCAACAAAAAAGTTAGTAAGTACAAGTAGTCTGTTTTCAGCGTTTTTTTCTTTGCCGCGTCCAATTTTTGAATAAGCGCCGCCCTCAAATAAGAGGCGCCCTCGAATAAGCACCGCATTTGAGGCGCGAAAAATTTAATAAGCGCCGCGGCGCTTGTTGGAGTAAATATGGTATGTGTATGCTTGATGCAATCGTGCACACAGTGACATACATACAACCCAAGCAATTCTCTCAACTTGGTGAATCATTTTCATGAACTAATAACTATAACAGTTTGATATAATATTAAATCTAATATATGCTGCCAACCGCTTTCTTGTAACTTATGTTTCTGGTTTCATTATGAAGCCTGATCACCATTCTGTTCTCCGTGGCTCTCTACTCTTGGAATTATAGAGAAATACATATGTATTTACTTCTGCAGTCTTCTGATCATCACACTCTTTGATAGATGAACTGGACTGAAAGCTACCAATGAACACCTGCACAACCCCATGCCCAGCATGACAGTGATCTTTTCTTTTCAAACATGAATCCCTGCATGTTGAAGAAGAAAATTAATGATTTTCATTACCACCATTTTCACTACTACGCGACTTTCATTTTCAAAACACCTCTGAGCACTTTGCAATACGCTTCCGTCAATCATGCCTTATATGGAAAGTGTGTGATGTTACCGCAATTGAATTGAGCTCGAAGGAATAAAGATAGCGCCAAATTATTCCGTAAATTTGCGCTGGCGAGTCATATATTGACTAGTAAGATTGCTTTAGAGTTGTTGATGTTGCAAGAATACTTCACGTTTGGCAGATATTTGTAAAGAAATTTCGACATTTCTACAGAATTAAATACCCGCTCGATGGATTATCCTATGCGGTGGATGGTAAGCTTGCGTATAATCTCGTGAATATTAAGCTAAACCGAAGTGTGAAGCAAAAATTCTAGCTTTTCTGACCTGAAAATAGCATACGACATGTTATTCACCACGAGTATAAATCTGGCAATATCCCGAAGTGTACGAGGACGAAATTCAGGAGTGGATAGAGTATGCAACGGGAAAACGAATCATGATCGGCGTGCGATCAACCGATTCGTGAAGAAAATGGGTTTGACAAGAAGAAAGCTGAAGAAACGTACGTAGGACTTGTTGGATTGTTTTTGCAAGAAACGATGCCAGTTCTAGTCACCTATCACCCAAGGAATGGATCACCCGAGGAACGGAATGAAAAGCAAAGCATAAGCGCTTTATAACGTTTATTGTTCTACGTGAATGTTAACGCTGTGACATGCTAGCAAGAAAAATCTGAAAAATCGTTATTTATAAAATTAAAGCGGGAACGGGGAAATATCAAGGGAAATATTTAAGCACAGTTTCATGTTAACTTTTTCCTTAAAGCTCACTGTGATTACCAAAGAACGTAATAAGCGAAATAGGGCGATGTATCGTCGTGGGTCATCGCTAAATTTCACCGAGAACAGTTGCTATTTATAGATGAATCAGAACTTCTCAGATTCATCTATAAATAGCAACTGTTCTCGGTGAAATTCAGCGATCCTACGACAATACATCGTCCTGTTTCCCTCATCACGTTCTTTGGCAATCGTCTTGAGTTATAACGAAGAAGTAAACTTGAAAGTAAGCTTAAATATTTTCCTCGATTCCCCGTTCCCGCTTGTAGAAATAACAATATCCCTATCAGGTCACAGCGTTATATGTTTACATTCTCGAAACGTAGAACAACAAGCGTTACAAGCGCATTATAAGCTTATGCTTTATTTTGTTTTTTCCATTCATTCCGGAGGTGATTAGAATTAGCAGTGTTCCTTCCAAAAAAATGCAGCTAGTCATACGTACCTTTCTTCTTGTAAAACCCATTTTCTTCACGAATCGGTTGATCGCACGCCGATCATGATTCGTTTTCCCGTTGCATACTCTATCCACTCCTGAATTTCGTCCTCGTACACTTCGGGATATTGCCAGATTTATACTCGTGGTGAATAACATGTCGTATGCTATTTTCAGGTCAGAAAAGCTAGAATTATTACTTCACACTTTGGTTTAGCTATTCGCGAGTTTAAACGCACGCTTACCCATAGGAAACCCAAGCATAATATTTGAATATCATTAAAAATGGCGTTTCAAAATATAAGACTTTGTATGGGATTTCGAAGCGAACATTTTGAGCAATACATAACAACGAACTATCTGAATCAAGTTTATGAAACATTGCATGGTGTTGTTTGTTATCCTTACAACGCATTTTGAGCAATTTTAGGTCCATTTACTTAACTGTGTTAGTACGTGTATAATACATTGACAAGGAAGGAGTCATTTGGCCCGATTTAGCCACTATCACCGCTCGACACGTTTCGGAATTCGCTCGAATTTACCCACAAATATAGTTCAGGCTCCCATTCTGACTTAGCGACTTGACAAAAGGAAGACATACAAGTGATTTTCTCAAAACCAATTGCACATACCTCGTGTCCCAAAAGAATTATCCACTGCACAAAATCATAATTGTATCTCAAAATAGGCCGCCATGGATGCGTGAGGATCCCGATGGTCCCATTTGACAGCGGTTGGCACTGGACACCAGTCAACTTATGCCCTTATGGGGAGGGCCACGCTCGTTTTGGTCGTGTTACAATTCTGTAGTAACTATGACCCGGTGCGGACATAAGATTGTCGCTCCGACGCAGTCTGGTTCGCGTGAGAAAATCGCTGCGTGTTACAAGCGGATAGCAAAAATAAATCATTCCCATTTCTGAATTTATATCCCTTTTTAGGGTGTATATTTTCTTGTTTTTTTAATAAGTAGGTTACCTGACCGGCTTCATGCAAATATAGAAATAGATATAGTATATACAATAACAATTTTAAAATAAAACATTTTCACGCGCGTGAGGATATGAATTTAAATGAATTTGCCGACTTAGGTTCAAAAAAAAATATCTGATATATAAAACCTATCGATGATTGAAATTGAACACATTTAATTCACACAGAGTACGTATTTAAAATTTACGCAGTAGACCGACCTGTATTACAAACGTTTTGTACATGAACGCAAATATGTTCAATTTACCACGCATCAATAGAAACATTGGAGGAAGGAGAAACACGGTTCACTTTCTTTTTTGCTTGACTCATTTTCATTTTCTAACGGCCAAGACCGTTTTAATTCCTTTCGATAACTTAATTCTCTCCACAAGGTCACGGAGTCCCGCGCAGCGATTCCAGACTACGTTGGAGCGACAATTTGTGTCCGCACCGGGCCATAGTTACTACAGAATTGTAACACGACCAAAACGAGCGTGGCCCTCCCCATAAGGGCATAAGTTGACTGGTGTCCAGTGCCGACCGCTGTCAAATGGGACCATCGGGATCCTCACGCATCCATGGCGGCCTATTTTGAGATACAATTATGATTTTGTGCAGTGGATAATTCTTTTGGGACACGAGGTATGTGCAATTGGTTTTGAGAAAATCACTTGTATGTCTTCCTTTTGTCAAGTCGCTAAGTCAGAATGGGAGCCTGAACTATATTTGTGGGTAAATTTGAGCGAATTCCGAAACGTGTCGAGCGGTAATAGTGGCTAAATCGGGCCAAATGACTCCTTCCTTGTCAATGTATTATACACGTACTAACACAGTAAAGTAAATGGACCTAAAATTGCTCAAAATGCGTTGTAAGGATAGCAAACAACACCATGTAATGTTTCATGAACTTTATTCAGTTAGTTTGCTGTTTTGTTTTGCTCAAAATGTTCGCTTCGAAATCCCATATAAAGTCTTATATTTTGAAACGCCATTTTTAATAATATTCAAATATTATGCTTGGGTGTCCTGTGGCTTACCATCCGCCGCATAGGATAATCCACCGAGCGGGTATTTAATTCTGAAGAAATGTCGAAATTTCTTTACAAATATCTACCATACGTGAAGTATTCTTGCAACATCAACGACTCTAAAGCCTCTTACTAGTCAATATATGACTCGCCAGCGCAAATTTACGGGATAATTTGGCGCCATCCTCATTCCTTCGAGCTCAATTCAATTGCGGTAACATCACACATTTCCCATATAAGGTATGATTGACGGAAGCGTATTGCAAAGTGCTCAGAGGTGTTTTGAAAAGAAAAGTCGCGTAGTAGTGAAAATGGTGGTAAGTTCAACCAAGATTCAACTTGATTTGTCAGGTACATGGGAATTAACAATGAATCCTGATTATAGTGATGTAGCCATGGCCTCTCAACAGCTAGCTTAATTGGGGAGAACTTTAGGTGATAAACTATTAAAAGACTAAAGCAAAGAGAAGGGCTGTCAAAATTGTATTTGAAACCCAGGGTCTGAGGGAGAACAGAAGTTACTTTAATTTTTAAACACAAAGCCAAAAAGGGCCTTCTTTGATAACTGCAGCCTTCTGGAAGCTGGTTAGGTTTTGACTCTCAGGTACAACACCATTTATCACAGTCATACTGCTAAGGGAACTAACAATGTTTTATCCCTTTCACTCCCAGAGTCAGTTATGGACACATTTAAAAGGGTTCTAACTTTTGAGTCTGAGGATGAAATCGTATGGTTTGACCTTTCAAATGAAACCTCTTTAGCAGTACTTTAAGATAGTGCTATATCAGGAATTTCTGACTTGTCTTGAGCTGCTTGAATTCTCATTCTGGGCGCTCCTGGGAGTAAAAGGGTAAACTAGTTCAAAGCTATATGAAGAGAACTTTAAAGCCATACGTCGAAAAACAGGAATCAAATAAATGAGTTCTAAGATGATTGCTTCTTGCACTGGCCATCCTCATACATACAGCTTCTGGTACTGTCGCTTAGAATATTATTAAAACTGAACATAGGACACAGAACTCACCATTTGCAAAGCTTGAAAATTGTTGCATGGTGTCTGAGAACACATTATTTGGTCTCTGTCACTGTGGTACACCACCCAAAAGAAATCAGACAAATAAGTTAGAACAAATTGGGACTTCAACATTCCTTGCTGCAAGAGCTGATTAATTTCCTGGTAACAAAATTGGGTATTATGAATGAAGAATCAGTTCAGGTGTAGAACAAGCTACTCAATTTTCTACGAACGAATTCAATCATTGAAAAAGGTTGGCTGGTCGGTCAGAATGCACGTAACAAGCCCTACCTTATTCAGTGCTTTCCTTATGACAAGCCAGCATCATTGACACACTAATATTTTAAAACCAAAAAGAGAAAGGCTGCCAAAATTGTATTTGAAACCCAGGGTCTGAGGGAGAACAGAAGTTACTGTAATTTTTAAACACAGAGCCAAACAGGGCCTTTTTAAAAACAGCCTTTTTGAGAGCTGATGAGGTTATCACCCTCAGGTACAACACCAATTATCACAGCCATACTGCTAAAGCAGAGGTAACTAACAATGTTTTATCCCTTTCACTCCCAGAGTCAGTTATGGACACATTTAAAGTGGTTCTAACTTTTGAGTCTGAGGCTGAAATCGTATGGTGTGACCACACAAATGAAACCGCTTTAGCATTACTTTAACATATGCTATATCAGGAATTTCTGACTTGTCTTGAACTGCTTGAATTCTCATTCTGGGAACTCCTGGGAGTAAAAGGGTAAACTAGTTCAAAGCTATATAAAGAGAACTTTAGGTGATAAACTATTAAAAGATTAAAGCAAAGAGAAGGGCAGTCAAAATTGTATTTGAAACCCAGGGTCTGAGGGAGAACAGAAGTTACTGTAATTTTTAAACACAAAGCCAAAAAGGGCCTTCTTTGATAACTGCAGCCTTCTGGAAGCTGGTTAGGTTTTGACTCTCAGGTACAACACCATTTATCACAGTCATACTGCTAAGGGAACTAACAATGTTTTATCCCTTTCACTCCCAGAGTCAGTTATGGACACATTTAAAGTGGTTCTAACTTTTGAGTCTGAGGATGAAATCGTATGGTGTGACCACACAAATGAAACTGCTTTAGCATTACTTTAACATAATGCTATATCAGGAATTTCGGACTTGTCTTGAACTGCTTGAATTCTCATTCTGGGAACTCCTGGGAGTAAAAGGGTAAACTAGTTCAAAGCTATATGAAGAGAAATTTAAAGGCATACGTCGAAAAACAGGAATCAAATGGAGTTCTAATATGACTGCCTTTCTTGTACTGGCCATCATCATATATACAGCTTCTGGTACTGTCGCTTAGAATATTATTAAAACTGAACATAGAACACAGAACTCACCATTTGCAAAGCTTGAAAATTGTTGCATGGTGTCTGAGAACACATTATTTGGTCTCTGTCACTGTGGTACACCACCCAAAAGAAATCAGAAAAATAAGTTAGAACAAATTGGGACTTCAACATTCCTTGCTGCAAGAGCTGATTATTTTCTTAGTAAAAAAATTGTGTATAGATGAATGAACGAATCTGATCGTTGAAAAAGGTTGGAAAGCCACCTCCCAATCGCAAATTCGAGTTAAGTACGGATAAATAGTGCATAAACATATCCAAGGAGCGGTCAGAATGCATGTAACAAGCCCCAGCTTCATCGTCGGTTTCCTTATGACAAGCTAGCATCATTGACACACTAATATTTTAAAACCAAAAAGAAGCTCAAAATGGAGTTTCAGGAAGACTTAATGCTTAAGCTTATGTTTACCGGTACGTTTAGAGCCCGTTTTAATAAAGTAAGAAGGGACGAGAAATGAAAAACCCTGATTAGAAACGCTTTAGTACCCTTGTTTATGGCGCTTTCAATGGTAAATGTCAAAGAGACTTACCTTTGTAATATCCATGTAAGCCTTAGTTAAGTCAAAAAGTAGAAAAATTATTCTCCGAAAGGTCTTCTAAACGCAAGCGGTATCTTTTCCCTCCCGACTCACTTTGTACGCGTCAGTTCTATCTTGGTTGTGATTGGCCAAAGAGAGGCATCCCCGGCAAGCGGCGAAAACGGCGGGAAACTGGCTACCTCTGCTCCAGTCTCTTTTCGTCCGGGCGTTAAGCAGGCAGCCATTTTGTTTGATGCGGTCAGGATCAGTGACGTTTTTGAAAAGTTAAAAGCTGATCTTTGGGGATCTTGTGAATTTTTGTTCATCTGAGCAGTGCATAGAACTGGTATCTGCCCTAAAAAGAACTGATCGTAAGGAACAAACATGAAGGATAAAAAACTCGTGTCTGACATTGGCTGAGCTTCGGAGCAAGGTGAATATCGAATGCCATCCTGCGTTTTGTAAGTGAACTCGAGCGAACTTCCAGCTTACTAAGTGTTTAAAAAACATCGCTGAACCACCAAGTCGACCCAATACCGTGGTTGTTTTTGAACAAGACAAGTAAGCAACTGGAAAGAACGATACCAAAGGTGAGTACATGTATCAACAGTGTCACAGACACATGTCAGAAACCGGTCAGTATAAAACATGGACTGCGGACTGCGGACTGCGGACCGGACTGGGTGTAAAACACGGACTGGGTATAAAACGCGGACTGAAAATAAAATGCTGACTGAGTTTAAAAATTGCCGCACTGACCGATAAATGTAAAAAAATGCTACTTTTTCAGTTTTCACGAGCGCTTTTGAGTTGTCGAAGAATCTTGCTTCCCCGGCCGTTTAAGCTGTTTAAGCCGGTCTGAGTCGAACGCCAACAAACCGTCAAACATAAACATTGCAAATTCAAAGTGCGTGCATAAAATCAACTGTGCAATAAAAATCGCTAACATTTAGCACTTCTGCTTTGGAGATGACTTTCGAGCCACGTCTTTGGTTTTCCTATTTAATCTCAAATTGCAAAATTTAGAACGTGGTTTACATGTATATACTTTTTATTTCTTGACCTCAGGTTAATCATGACCAAAAGTACAAAATGGATGCGAAACCAGTCGAGAAAGAGCTCAAAATTTTATCTGGATCGGCTCTGTAGAGAGACTAAAAATTTGTCTGCGAATGAACATTCAGTTTCTTGATTAAGTTAATTTCACAGTCCAATAGCTAATTTTGCATTTGTTGATTTAAATTTAGTCCGCATTTTATACTCAGTCCGTAGTCCGCCAGTCTATTTGTTTTAATAGTGTTCGACTCAGAAACCGCTTAAACGGCCGGGGAAGCAAGATTTGGTCTTCGACAAACTTTCTTTAGCAGATTTAATAATTCTACGGCTTTGTTTAGCAGATTTTTGTTCTTTTTGAAAAGGGATGAGGTAATTCGAAGTTGACAAATTTAATTTGTCGGGTTTCCGCAAATGTTGCTCTGTTGCGTGACATCAGGTCAAGTCGCTGTCGGCTTCAAAAGTACTCTAGCTGATTCAACGTGCAACTCCAGAACTCCCAAGCTTAAATGTGTAATTTATCTTACCTAAGCCGTGTGACAATCCCACTCTCAACCTCACTGTACAAAAACTGTGTTTAAACCTAATCTCCCTCCTTTGAATTCAAAGTTCCTTGTTGTTGTCTGATTTGGAAGTAATTTTCAGAATTTTCAAAGTCATATTTTAAATTACTGAATGAAATACTGTAAATAAAAGACGCCCAACTCAAAAGCACAGGAGAAAACTGAAAAAGTAGCATTTTTTGAGATTTATAGGACAGTACAGCAATTTTTAAACTCAGTCCTCATTTTATACCCAGTCCGGTCCGCAGTCCGCAGTCCGCAGTCCGCAGTCCGCAGTCCGCAGTCCGCAGTCCGTCTTTTATACTGGCCGTGTCAGAAACATGTTTTTAACCATTTTGTTTTTCGTTTTTACCTTTCCACGAATCATGAGAGGCTTAAGCTGGATTAGGAAAATAAATACCCGCTGTTTAGGTATTTTCTTAACCTAAATCTCTGTAGGAGTTACAACAAGAACCACCCTATGTTAAAAAGCAGATCAGAAACATCAATCTTAAGAGAAAGGTGTCAATGCCCACTTAATCCGAGCACGTATTTTCGGCCACATATTCTTCTCACATGTCCTTTGCGTAAGGCCGAATATTAATCTTTCGTGGAAGTTTTTAGTTAGCATGCAAGGAAATTACTGAACAGTAAAGAACAGGCCAACTAATGTCCTGGTTCATCCGTTAAATCCAGGTAAATAATATTTTACTCAAGGAGTTAAAGGTTGTCACGGATTGGCGTGCGCGAACAACACCCACTTCCGGTCACGCTGATTGACTTCAAAACATTGACCACTCTCTTTTTTTCTCTTTTGGGGGAATCAAATATTTGTTTTCATCCAGAGTTTCTGCATTTTCTACCATGACTGGCACCACTTGTCCATGCCATTTTAAATTTGGCACTTCAAACTTGAAAAGTCTGCCTGAATTTTTCAACTTTTGATTCTAGTAGCTGCCGCATTTGCTTAGGTCGGATGTTGTCCCTTTAATGCGCTGATCAATTCGAAACTTCAACATATCCCCCCGGGCAACCCCCCAGGCATTTAACAACTTTTGAACATTGGCTCCTTTAAATCCTCCCCCCCCCCTGACCAGGACCAAAATTGTGTTCAAATGCCCTACCCTTAAGTGCCAGGTTTGATTGTCAAATGCCCCTCCCAAAGAACAAAATGTTTTTAATAGGAGTAATACAGACATTTTGAATTTATTATGATGTATGGTTTTTAATATAAATCTCACTTCTATATGGCATTGCAGTTGCCTTTACTGAATGTTCCGGTTGTTTTAGAGTGAGTCAGGTCAATAGCTCCCAACGATACTAAAAATGTAGTCATAAATTTTGTGTATTAAGGTAGTGATTAATGCAAGGATCATGGTATAACATAATTCTTGTGACTTTATATGATGTTGCCCTTTTTACCACTGATAGTGTTTAGCTTGAGGTGGTAAAAATTAGCACAAAATTAATACTAAACAGACTGTACATGTACTTTTCATAAATACAGTGTACCTTCAAAAATACTGCAGAGCTTGTTAAGCCCCTTTTTTGCCAGCCATTCGCTCGTAAAAGCGAGGTCTTTGCCTATAAATTGGTCTGTATTAAACAACCACGTGCGTTAGGCGTCGGACAAAAAGATTTTAAACTTGGCATTCCCAGTTCAAATTCCTTACCATACCCTGGCATTGGTCAAATCCCCCCCCCCCCCCCATCCAGAAAGGCCTTTCGTGTCAAATTCCCTACTTCCTTGGCAAGGAAAATAGTCAAATGCCTGGCAGGGTTCTATCTAGGATTTATTGTTTTGGGGGCGAAGTCCCGAGTGGCTGAAGGCCACGAGCTTCCTAGGGGGTCCAGGGGTATGCCCCCCCAGAAATTTTGGGAAATGAATGTGCACTGAGATGCAATCCGGAGCATTTTGAGACACAATTTTGAGATAATGTTTGTAACACTCTATGTTCGTTGTCATATAGTGTCCTTAGACAGGGAATACTTACTTCATGTGCACTGACCTCGTCGCGTCTGGTTGATTTTCCCGATATAGTTACTTATATACTGTAATGATAACAATATTTTGGGGGGGAAAGCTGGGCATTTTTGGGGGGGGGGGGAAAGCTTCTACCCCTCGAATACCCTAGATAGAACCCTGCCTGGGGTATGCCCGGGGGTGGATGTTGAAGTTTCAAATTGATCGGCGCATACATGTAACAGATAAATTACTGCACAATAAACCTTTCTTAGACTGGTGAGGAAATAAAATTAATTTGTTTTTGGCTCGTGCACAAGGAAATTATTGAACAGTAAAGAACAGGCAAACTAATGCCCTGGTCCATCTGTTAAACCCAGGGAAATTTTACCCAAGGAGTTAACAGATAAATTACTGGACAACACTGAAGCCTTTCTTTGGCAAAGAAAATCTGCCATTTCGACTCTAGAGTTATATGGGTTTTATTTGTGTCTATTAAGCAATGCAAATATTATTCATTACTTGCAATTGTGCATACAAGACTGAGCTAGTACATCTCAGTTGAGGTTTATATTAACCGGTGTAAACCATAAAATCAGTATAATTTCTTCCATAATGCCCACCAGAATGTATTTTCCTACTTTGTAGCAAAAACTGTTATCCAACCAAGATGTTTTCTGCTCCAAATTATGCCGCACATGTAGATCACAATAAACTCGTTACACCTTAAACCTTTGTCATAATAGTGTTTAAACTTTGCTGTAAAAGCCCACTGGGTTCTGCTCTCCATGCTTTGCCATTTGTAGAATTTCATTTTATCCTGCCAGAAAGATTAGAATATAATATTTTATTGAGTGACTTACCAGATATTGTTGGGGGAAATCTCACTTTACCACAAAAAAAATGTAAAGAACTTCAGCTACTTTTTCTGCTAACACTGTAGAGGGCTCTTAAAGGCAGTTGAGTTGAAAAATTTTCCTTTCACTATAATTGTATGCCAAAATGTTGCAGAATTACACAGAGTGGAGGGATTTCTCCTATCACGGGTGCTTTGTTATATATTAGCTTTAAAAAATGGTGTCATTGTTGACAGAAATAGGGTCTCTAAGGTAATTATTGTTTTCTGATACTAGACATATCCAGCAGGAAATTCCTGAAATATATATATTTTTTTACTGCAATGCTTCTACCCCTCAAATACCCTAGATAGAACCCTGCCTGGGGTATGCCCGGGGGTGGATGTTGAAGTTTCAAATTGATCGGCGCATACATGTAACAGATAAATTACTGCACAATAAACCTTTCTTAGACTGGTGAGGAAATAAAATTAATTTGTTTTTGGCTCGTGCACAAGGAAATTATTGAACAGTAAAGAACAGGCAAACTAATGCCCTGGTCCATCTGTTAAACCCAGGGAAATTTTACCCAAGGAGTTAACAGATAAATTACTGGACAACACTGAAGCCTTTCTTTGGCAAAGAAAATCTGCCATTTCGACTCTAGAGTTATATGGGTTTTATTTGTGTCTATTAAGCAATGCAAATATTATTCATTACTTGCAATTGTGCATACAAGACTGAGCTAGTACATCTCAGCTGAGGTTTACATTAACCGGTGTAAACCATAAAATCAGTATAATTTCTTCCATAATGCCCACCAGAATGTATTTTCCTACTTTGTAGCAAAAACTGTTATCCAACCAAGATGTTTTCTGCTCCAAATTATGCCGCACATGTAGATCACAATAAACTCGTTACACCTTAAACCTTTGTCATAATAGTGTTTAAACTTTGCTGTAAAAGCCCACTGGGTTCTGCTCTCCATGCTTTGCCATTTGTAGAATTTCATTTTATCCTGCCAGAAAGATCAAAATATAATATTTTATTGAGTGACTTAGCAGATATTGTTAGGGGAAATCTCACCTTACCACAAAAAAAATGTAAAGAACTTCAGCTACTTTTTCTGCTAACACTGTAGAGGGCTCTTAAAGGCAGTTGAGTTGAAAAAATTTCCTTTCACTATAATTGTATGCCAAAATGTTGCAGAATTACACAGAGTGGAGGGATTTCTCCTATCACGGGTGCTTTGTTATATATTAGCTTTAAAAAATGGTGTCATTGTTGACAGAAATAGGGTCTCTAAGGTAATTATCGTTTTCTGATACTAGACATATCCAGCAGGAAATTCCTGAAATATATATTTTTTTTACCGCAATGCAGTTATCACATGATGTTAACAGATGTCAAGCAGAAGAACTCCCACTGAATCCTGAAAAGGCCCACGTGTAAGCTGCTCATGTATCAAAGTCAGGTATGTGATGTCAGAAAGCCTTCGTACATGCACATTTGTCAACATTGTGCATCTTGCATCCGATTCGGATCTGAACATGCAGACTTAAAGAACATTATTCCAGAGATATTTAACTCTGCATGAATACTTTACTGAGTGAAATTAACCCCCCCCCCCCCCCATCATTCATTTTGCCCAAGACTGGGCGAAATGAAGCAGCTTCTAAACAGTTATTTACTTAACTAGAACATTTAAATTTATACTAGGTCCCTCATTGGTACTTTGGCAATGTTGATCTTTCAACCTGTATTGTGCAGGCCTTCTGATAGTGAGCGAAAAATTCTTTTAATGATGTCTATAATTTGGTGGAACTAAAAAAGAAATTAAAGCCTTAAAGGGCTAATTATTTTGTTCATTCTATTGCTAATTCTAGAACTTTTAATTTTGCTCATATACATTGTAATTACATGTATCTTCTTGAAAATTTTTCCCACTTCGCTTCCTATTTTTGTTCAAAACTCTCCTAGTTTCTTGACCGTCCACACCGCATGACACCAAGTAATATAAAAGCTGTCAGTTTAATGAGATATTTAGATGAAACTTAAACTGAAATACAAATTGCTTAGGAAAGTAAAACCATTTTCTTTTTTAAGGTGATCTTCATGACCTTGCAATTCACAACAGGCTTGCTGCTTCAAATGACCAAGACATGGACTTCATCTCACTGGTATTTCTTTAATAAATTAAGACAAACTTGTATTCAGTGAACACCCTCACTGCTTGCTACTTGGTGTACATGTACATTGTAGTAGAGATAAATTATTCTTCACAGGAAATATGTACAGGTAAAAATGAATTTTGGGGCTTTCCGTAGTTCTGTCCTCTTGATAAAGGGTGTTTGTTCAATGCATTTACATCTGTATGAAATATGTACTATTAAGTCATTACATTCACAAACAGTTTAAACTTATGTTTTCTTATAAAAATGCAGATTGCTGCTACCAAAATAAAGACAGTTACAGTGCTTTCAATAAGCACCGACGGCCGACGAAAAGCGTCGGCTATTTCGCTCAGAGAAATCAGCTACTTTTCCCCTAAATTGAAGTAATTACAGGAAGATTCTTTCAAAGCCCCTGTTGCTACAGTCGGTTACTCTACTCAAACCAGCTGCCTACTTCAAATTTTATTGAAACCCCTGCAGTTAAAATAATTTTACCTGTCCTTGCTGTTTTTTCTGGAGTTTGCTGTTTTATTGCATTTGAGATCTTTAACAACAACAACAACAATTTCATTTCAATAAATACAGTACATATTGCACTGAAGGTGGACGTATTGTGAAATACATCTACTTGGAACACTTAAGATTTTATTATCAGGTACAAGTTTGGTATTAAATGAATTGGGGAGTGGAAGTCTGGGAGCTGCCATAAAGCAACAAGTGTTTACCTGGCCAGAATTTCATATTGTAGCCCTCTGTAATTGGGGAAAACATTCCAGGCCTTTTCTTGGTATTAGACTCTTAGTTTGTTATCAAGCACTAAAACAGTTTCTCACATAAATGAACAGGACCGAAATTTCATGCTCGCATGGTTTTAACTTTATTAAATTTACCAGACCTAATCCAAATGACTCTTGACTTGTAACTAAGGAAAAAGCAGCAGCCGGGACCAGAGTTTCATGGTTTCATGGTTTCGACTTATTAAATTTATCAGAGCTAATCCAAATGACTCTTAACTTGCTACATCTTGAATAAACGTGTATTGTATTGTATAACAATTCACACCTTTTGGTTGGTTACATGTAGCTTGTAATGAATCACTAAAATGGTTTGCCTGCATTTTCACAGCTTCAGCGGTTTCATTCATCAATACATGTAGTTGAAAGGATCAAAACAAGCTTTTCTCATTTTCCTACATTGTACTAAAAATGTCCATGAGGTGGGAAGAGCTTTGCTTAATCAGTGACCTATTTGAGTTTAAACCAGTGACATTGAAAGAGATAAGCTACTTTTCAGTTCACAATCCATTCGCTTTGCTTTGCCTGTTGGATAAACCAACCGAAAGCCATGCACATTTCCCTTTGTTCAGTAAACCAATCAAATTACTTCCTTTCAGTTTGTTTGTTGGCTCTTTTACAAATTCTCAGTCTCACACAGTTTTCCTAGCATAAGCTCCATACATGTAGGTGTTAATGCGCTAGAAATTGCTTTTTACACTCACAGTCATATCAAAACAGTTTTCATTGGTCACACAGTGTTTTGTCTGTATCTTTTGCACAGCATTACAAAACTAGTTATAAATCAAGGTTGAACAGAACACCCACCATAAAGTCCAGTTGAACTGTGGTACATGTAGCACTGAAACTAAAAATTGCGTTAATGGTCCTCAAAATTAACAATCCCTGCCTGCTTTTCTTTCAAACTTTTTTTATGTTATCAAGACGTATTCATATTTGTAAAAAAATATATACATAAGTATAATGCTCAGGTCTACCATTTTTAGGGTTCCCAGGTTTTCAAGGAAAAGCTAAAACAACAATAATCTCTGGTTTTAACTGAGAACTTTAGTAGACCACTTTCTGGATTTCCAAGTTTTCATAAGAAAGAAAACAGTCATGCCACGAATTCTAAGGCCTCAGGTTCAACTCCTGGTTTTTCAAGGATTCCTAGTAATACCTTATTTACTTAGTCATTTATGCCCCAAAATCAAAATTCATATTTTCCTTACTAGCCTTCTGTATTTCCTATGAAGCATGTTTGGAAAAGTTTAAACATCAAAACATTTTATCTTTGGTGCTAGTTCCATTATTCTCATTTCCTGTATGTTTGATCAAGTACATAGAGTGATGCTAAGATAAGAAATTAAATGCCTGTAACACCAGGCACATTTATTACAAAGTGAGTTCTTTTAAGTACTCACTCCCTATAGGAGGCATTTTATTAATTCAAAACTTAATTAGCAAAATACTCGCACTGCGAAGAAACATTAGATATACTAAGTATATTAATATGAAAGTCAGGAAGTTCTAGGTTTTGTAGGTATAAGGTTACATGTACCAAACTAAGTTCAAGTTCCTCTCCAAACTTTTCAGAGGCAAAATAATATCCAGATTTCCTAACCTTTAAAAAATCACACTTTCAAAGTACTTGTAACTGAAATGACAATACAGTAAGGCTGGTAAAAATATAGTAACTTTTTAAAGATTGGAAATATGGTGGTAAATCAAGGTCAGAGTTTTTTACTGGCTTTCAAAGCTTTTCAGGAAAGAACATACCTGGGCTTTACATGAAAGCCAAGAATTCCTGGGTTTCTTGGCTTTCCAGGAGTTAGCATGTCCTGCTTTTCTATGAAAGCCAGGAATTTCCACACCTGGCACAGTCATTCCTGCCTTTCCTGGCTTTTCTTGGGTTTGGTTTGTATGGACAAAATCCACGCTTTCCGCGAAAGCCCAGAGCCCTCTCCTGGCTTTCCAGGCTTTTCTTGGAAAAACATTCCGGTCTTTCCAAGAAAGCCAGGAATTTCCATGCTTTCCTGGCTTTTCCAGGCTTTTCAGCGTCCAAAAAAGCAGGGAAAAGCCAAGAAAGCCAGGGTCTCCAGGCTTTTCCGGGGTTTCCGCGCTTTTCTTGGCTTTTTTTGGCAAGGGTGATTGGATTCTTTATCGTTTCCAGTTCTTTCTTCAAGCCGTTCACCTCCTGTAGCAGCTGTTTATTTGCGGCGCACAAATCGCACTGATTGCCCTCTATGGCGACGTTTATCACTGGACGGCAGTAGCAAGCGGACAGAGATGGGTTATTGGTGCTGTTTGCGTATCTGAACAAGGCAAAAGAGCGAGAGTCAGAGATAACAGACCTCTTGCCATCGTCATTAAGACGTTAACGCGTAAATGCGTGACTCCGACAAACTCTAAGTCTAATGCAATCACTTACGGAGTTAGACCAGAAATAGCGTAATCACCCAAAATAACAAGCCAATCAGATCGTTATTTTTCATTTATCGTGGTGTATTGTTTGACAGTTGACATTTGCTCACCCCCTGGTAAAATGACGCAAATCTCTCTATTTTTTTTTTCTTTCTTTCTTTCTTTCTTTCTTTCTTTCTTTTTTAACTCGCCTTGTTCGCTGTCTTTAAAACAGAACCGGTCGGATTTTAAGGATATGGTTGAGAAAAATGATCTTCAAAAGTTTGTTTTCAAGACCTTCTCTCTTTTCCCCTTATTTTAATTCATTTTACTTCTTTCTTAGAAGGGAAGAGGGAAGAGGTTAAATTGGACTGCTCGACACAAGCTGTGCCAATAGATTCTACTAATCAAGACATACTCTCTTTTAATTGAAATTGTGACAATTTCGTTTACTACATTTTACTCAGACACCTGAATATATCAGAGTCTATTTCACATAAATTCGATTTTGTGCGTCGGTTGTTCTCAACAATCTACCTTTGTACCTTTCGATTGCCTTAGAAGAAGCGTGCACTAGCAATCGTATTTCCTGGCATTCCAAGGACAAAGGCAAGGTAGGTGTTTTGACCCTAGTGCATAAAAGGGTACAAAAAAAATGTATCAGGAGCATTTACTCTGGCGATCCTTCGTACAGTCTAATTAGAAGCAGCTTAACAGGAATGTTACCCCAGGCTGACGCGTAAGGACAGACACAAGTGCTTTGTAAGTAATAATATAAAATGTATTCCAGAATACTTCGCTGTTAACCGTTATTATTATTACTTGAATGTGTAATTATTTGTTTATTTGTCATAGTTGGCCCGCGCTCAAACAAAAAAATTGAACAAATAAAAAATGAACGCACATTTTTCCAAGGGCGTAATAAATACGGGTACACATATTTGCAGTTTACCGATGACGCTAACAATTTGCGGCTGAATAACCTGAACTGAGTTCTTGCTGTTTTCAAACTGTTCGCAAGTTTACGTAGTCAATTGATGTGAGCCTAGATACTCTTCTACAAGTGGCTCAGCGGCCAGGAAACGTTGGATAGCATCTTCTACCTGAGTTTTAGCCTTGCTAGGAACGCTCTGGTAGCGAGTGACTTCCTTAAGACTATTTACGCCGCAAACGTACCAAGCATTTGAGAGTGACACTTAGAAACCAAGCGTTTGAAAGCGCTTCACTTTTTCAGTGAAGAACTGAAGCGAGCTTTTAGCGAGAAAATCATTTGAAGTGTAGGCCAGAGTTCACAATCAATAATAAAGCGCCAAACCTGCTATGCATTAATTAAGGCACTAATATACAGATTTGATATAAATATCACAAGCAGTGCCCATTAATCGTTGTACAAATTCTTATGAACTCATAAAACTTAGTTCAATAAGGTATCTTTAATACAGAATATGAACTTATTGACTGAGTGGGAGGGCCTGACGGGTTCATCGAGGTCACTGTGCCATGACTGAGAGCCAAATATTTTCCCGTCCGGCCCGACCAAACTCAAGCAATACGTTTTTTTATTATACCACCCCTCTTATGCTTCATATTAGTGGTCAATGTCGGAGAGATGCATGTAAATACTCAATGTCTTGGAAAAAATAAAGAACCGCAATGCTATAGCTAAAACAACTTGTTTGTGGACCTGCATGAAGTTCGCTCCGTACCAGTCGCAACGCAGATTACAGGTTTAGCCAATTTAACAGTAAAAAGAGTTTCTTGGAAATTCTTAAACATTTTATTTATTACAATTTAATGGCAATTTATTCAGGGAAAAAAGGATATGTATGTATACTTATCAATTAGAAAGCAGTTATATCTTAGGAAAGCTATTGTAGTTTTTAAGTGTATGAATGGAATGGCTCCAGGTTACTTAGCGGATAGGTTTGTCAAACGATTTAGCATTTCAAACCGTCAAACTCGAAGCTCTCATGATTAGTTATTAGATATTCCGCCTCTTAAAACAAACACAGGTCAGCGCTCTTTTTATTACTAAGCAGTTAAGCTTTGGAATGACCTAAGTGATAGACTAAAATTTTGTAAAAATTTTAACATTTTCAAGTTTGCAATGTGAAGAAAGCTTTTGAACGAATTTCTTAATAATTAGATTTTTATATTTTAGGCTATTTTAGGGACTGTTCGTTAATTATGGCTGAGGAAGGGGAAGGGCGGTGTTTACTTCTAAAAAAGGCACAGTGAAAAACGTCTTTCCCCCCCCCCCCCCCCCCCCGCCGCCAATACTGCGTATTTACAAAAAACTTGCCCTCCCGACTTATGTGCTGTACAAAATCTGTACCTTCCCTCCCTCCCCCTGTTTGATCTGAGGCTTCCTCAGTCCCAGTTAACGTTCCCTTGTCCAGGCAGGGCATATTGCCTAGGAATTTATTATCTATCGCTACCAAATTGCCGAATAGGCTTGGAAAAATTTCCCCGGAAGAATTTCGAGCAGAATCAGCGATTTTCGAGGCGAGCATTCTGCCAGCAAAATAAGGCATTTTCGAGCATAATTTGAGCAGAATAACGGAAAATCAGTAACACTAATGATATGCGTAACAGTTGTAAGAAAACTGATTGAAAACTAAACACAAAACAAATGGAAAATAGCTTGTGATTGATGACTGATTATTAGCTACAACGTGCTCACAAACTAAGATGAATAATACTAATACTCATTTTACTATGCAAAATAAATATCTATTAGTTTTAGGATATAGATATATGTATAGATATTCATTTTGCTATTCAAAATGAATATCTATGGAGTATTAGGAGTATTATGAATATCTATCTATCGAGTATTAGCGGTTAGGCCCAGGCTTCCTTCCATATTTGCAAAATTACATAAGGCCTGACAGTCCGGGCCATAGACAGTTTTGTCTGTATGATTTCTAGCAATGTGATTGGTCTAGACATAACCAAAACAAACTCATTTGGCCGAGAGGGACTGGAACTGTTTTTATTTTTCTTGCTGCCTCATGACTGGCGGCCATATTGTAATATTATTTTGGCGAAGGAGAACAGTGTAAAAATTAGCAATAAATTACTCGAAACATATCATTTATTTATTTTCACATCACAAATAGCTTTCGACATCTGGTCGAATTTTCGAAATCTTACTGACATATGTATTTCATTTTCACACTCCGCTAGCGTTACGCGAACTCGATGAAGCACTTCGGTTGCAAACTCTATCTCTTGGGTCGTCGATTTTAATCTCGCGGGACGTCTTAATGCTCCTCCGCCTCCCTGCTCATTTCTTCGGAAATTTTACTCCGTTTTGGGGCGAAAAGTTACACTGAGTTCTCGTCATACAATCCTAGGAAAGAGAGGACAATAAAACTTCATTAACACAATACATTTACGAGAAGCGTCCTTGATTCTAACGAACCAGCATTTCAACTGCTGCAGATTTAACAAATGGAGGTTTTAAGAAAATCGTTTATGAACTACAAACAGACCGTCACAGGAAGGTCAAACAACAACCTATGTCAAAATAGCTGAGCGCAATTAACTGCTGGAGAGCTATCTGTTGGATGCTAATAACACCATAAGACAATCAAGTGCAATGTTTTAATTAAACTTTCTATTTTAACGACAACCATGTATACGTAAGAAGCAGTAGCTTCTATGTGATGAAAAAAACTGCAACAGTCTCAGAATAACTTGGATCCTTTACACATTCACGACATCCGTGATAAAGAAAGTTACATGTCTTGCAGATAACCGCAAGCAAACATCGTATGACCTATTTATTAATTAGAAACTCGCGTATCCTTTGAGAACTGAAATATCACTCCTTTTAGCAGCTTTTAGTAGCTTTTAGGAATCTTGCAATCAAACTGAGTCCAAAAACCTACTTTATTGCCCCAAAGCTAGCACATCCAAAGATTTTAAAGGGCTCTACGAACCGCCAAAACGTCCAAACAGTATCACAACAACTATTTACCGGTCAAATTTAGCTGTGTCGCAAATTAATTAGCTGTGTCCTTTGTATCTTGATCAAATGGACAAGGCTGTTACGACTGTACTTGGGAACGAAAGCTCTATTTCCATAAGCTGAAAAGCAAAAACAACGAACTTTGGAATAGAAAGTCGATAAGCAGCAGAAGACATAACTCTAATTAATAGGCCATGGTGCCCGATCGCAATTTATAAAGGCCGTGTATATGAACTAAACCACCATGCATATGACTTATGTTTCGATGGATCTGAAGGAAATTTACTAAAGATTACCGCTATATTTTTCTTTTGAACGCAAAAAATCTGACGTACCTCAATTTCCCATTTTCATGGTAGCAGGTAACTTCTCGCACGCTTCAAACTAGACTTGGTCACTCGACGTCAACAACCGATTTCTTCGCTACATTTGAACCGACACCATTCACGTTCCTTTGCCTTTGAAGCTCTGTTGGTCCTCTTTCACGGGAATTGGGACCCAAGGGACAAAACAAGCAGAACGAAACAAAAATGCAGGGCTAAAAACTGGGCCCGGTATAGGGTCTTGGGAATTGTACCTGGACGCCACATTTGATGACGTAGTCATATAGACAGAACTGTCTATGGCCCGGACTGCCTGAGGGGCCGAAATTTTTTCGGATACCGAGCAAAATTCGAGCAGAATTTAGGTGTCCGAGCAGAAACTAACCTATCGATATATGCCGGACACAGAGCTTATTATACATCACCTGGACTGAAAAAAGTTGTAAAAATCAGAGAAGCATTAAAGGTGGTAGTTCTTGTGAGAAAATCCCTTCAAGAATTGACACGAGAAGGTGCACTGTTGGCCCTAGAAGCTCGTATACAAAACTCTCGTGAATTCTCGATCGTGAACTCTCGATTTTTGAAGTTCAAAGCGTTCCATAAGCAGAAAGATTGTTAAAAATACGAAAACTAAGTGTACTCCCATTTTTTTGCCGAAACGAAAAATGTACTCCCCATTTTCGAACGCTTATCAAAAATGTACCCCCCTCCCCCTTTCTGAACACCGGTCCCCTCTTAGCCATAATTAACGAACAGTCCCTTAGGCTGTTTCGTATTTATTTTATAAAATTCATTCGCATATTAGGTATTTGCATTCTAATTTTTATTTACCTTCTTAGGTTATTTATATTTATATTTATTTACCATTCTTGTGAGCACTTCTGAAGAGCCCTGTAATGGGATGAAGTATAATAAAGTGCATGTGTGTTCGTTAAATCACAGCACGTATCGTGTCTATGTTGTGTCACCATAAAACGTGCTGACGTGGTACATTATCCTTGTGACGGCAGTGCGGTTGTTTGTTTCACGGTAGCATCGTTTGCTTTGAGTATGTAGTTGAAAAGCTAAATGGATCAACCGTCTCATACAAGGATGTGGAGGGGTCTATAACAATATAACAGGGCCTTCACACGTGTCGTCTATATGTCGTATGAGTTTTTAATATCAATAGCGCGCGCATCCTCGGAGACCCAGGGGCAGGTAGTCAGGGCGAGAAGAAGAAGAGGGCAGTTTGGAGCAAACACAAAGACATGTGGCTCACATGTAAATCCTAACCGCATGCTTCGAAAAGTTCCTAAGGTGTGGACTTTTCACAATACCTTAATCTGATTTTCGTACTTGTTGTTCTCTTTTGCCTTGAGTACCCTTGCCAAATTTCTCGATTTCTCAGCTTTGTGAGTCCCATTGTAATTTACTGGAACTTTCTTCGATGGTAGGCCTAGTGAACGAGTGAGACGGAAAGTCAGTGATTATGATTTCAGCACGCACGAGTGACATCTGGGTACAAGATTTAGCAAAGTTACACTCCGTATAAGACGTCACGAAAGGAACGGTGAAATAAGCTGATCGCTGATTGAGCACAAAACATACAATGCCTCAAAATTTGTGCTTAATCAGAAGCAAGAATGCAAATGGCTCTTGAACCAGTCCGTTAAAGGTATGTTCCCAGGGGCTCTTCCGCCCGTCTTGTAAACTTTCGCTCCCACCAGCTCGCACCGATTTCGCTCGTTTTATTTGCCTCTCGCCCCGACTATCTGCCTTAGGGTCTCCGAGGACGTAGCGTGCGTTGTGTTGCATGTTATAAATCACTCTGTTTTAGTCTAGTTTCACCAAAAAACAGGAAATCACACAGTATCGTCAGCGTGTATTTATGGAAACATGAACTGCGCATATCGAGTTCCAAGTTGAAAATCGAGGGTCTAAAAGGATCCATCAACAGAGACACGGCCAGTCAAACAAGTCACCTGATGAGTGAGACAAGGTTACTTTCAGCTCAAATTAAAGAACAACAAAGCGCCACTTCAAAGTCGGAACTCTGTCGGTACTGGCTTGGTGTACAAGCTCACGTGAGCCCGCTGTTATCGTTAATTAATATTTAGAGCAGCAGTTCAATAGATTACATACTAGTACTTCTTGAACAGTCCCTTCGCGCGTCGGCAACTGGCGAGGATATGTTCATGCTAGGAGACACGCAAAGCTTCGGGTGTGACCTTGGTGACCAAAAGGTAACATCACGCGACGCTTGCCATAATAGGGTAATGAGATTTCCGGCGCGCAACATTGCTTGTTTGGTGGTTTAGTGCAATATTTAACATGCATAAATTTGCATGCATAATTAAACGTTCTCGATCCATCGAGCGACCGATCAAGTACCTTTTGGAAATGCTGCATGTAAAGCCACCATATAGTCTTCCTAATTGTATAATCTCCCTATAGTATTCCTAATATTTAATATATAGTTTCCATTTCTTTTACTTGAATTATTTAGCTTACTGGAGTTGCTTTCCTTACTTGAGTTACTTTGCTTACTTTATTTTCTTGGCTTAATATTTGGAAGACCATATTGTTAAGAAGACTATATAGTGGCTTAACATGAAGTACTTGGGTTTCCCGAATTACTCATTTCTGGCTTAACACCATTCACAAGTTAAAAAAGGGGATCGTAGTTTGTTTGATAATAATTTAATCGCTATAACACGATGTCTCGATGTAACGTGCAGGCTAATTTAAAATTCGAAAGACTCAATTGGCAATAAATAAATTAAACACAACTGGCTATCATGAAATTGTAATCACCTTATGTGTCCACTGGCAAAGCTGTCAGCAGGAAAATGGGAGGCAAACGCGTCCAGTGAAAATGCTTAATGAAGAAGCTATTTTGGCGTATCCTCGTTTTACGTAATCCTTGTGATATTCACCTGCTTTTCTCGCTTTGTTAATCGCCAAGTGATGACCAGTCAGGTACGCATCCTGTGCATAAGGAAGGAAATGATTGTGGTTATTTTCAGCTTACTGCAGCATCCTTCCTTTTTTTTTTTTCCTGGGCACAATGCCATCTACCACTATGTTTTCGCATCAACGCTTTTACCTTCTTCGCATTCTTTCTTCAACGTGTCCAACAGCTTGTTCCAACTCCTTCTGTAGTTCCTCCTTCGGAGCTCGCACCAGAGTATTGTATGCATCTGTAAAGCGCTGGTGGCAAGCAGAGTCCTCTTCACCCTTAAAAGGAGCAATAGTTGGTTGTTTCGGCAAACCATAAAAATCTCCAGCTAGCGTTGTAATCTCCTCAAACTTAATCACCATACCATCTGGAAGAGTAAGTATTCTAAGTTCATGCATATATGCAAGTGGGTGATCTTTTCAATCTTTTCGTGCTCAAATCCGGCAAAATTAACTCTTCGGCGGTGTTAAGCGGTTTTGAAATGTGTCTCGGTTTTCTAGAAGACATTATGCTTGCGTTGTCTTAACCTTCCAAACAAACAAAACTAAGATATTTCGGTGCTGAGAGGAATTTCTGACGTCTTCAATGACATGTTCATTGACGGAGTTGTTACACAGAATAGGAGAAGAAAACTCGAGCCGTGCCCGGCATGAGCCATGCCCATGAAAAGAGGTACGAGTACCTTTTACCCGCCACGCTTTAATCAATTTTAAATAATATATCAAAATAATATGATAAAATAACTAGTCTGATCAGCAACGTTCGAGTACAACAAAGTCACGATATAGTATCACGTCCCTAATACTAAAATCAACGGCACCAGTTCCAATAAGAACAGGGATTAGTTTGTGTCACAGTTCAGTTACGTTGCTTAAACAACCGCTTCAAACCTGCACTGTTGAAGAAAGAAAATAGAGGACTGTAAACAGACTGAAAAGGAAACTCAGCCTAACATCAGATGTTCCAAGTCACATTAGACTACGAGCAGTCTCTCTTTCCGCTCAGGGATAGTCGAGGAAAACGAACAAACGAGCGAGCGCAAAATAGCCTGCCGCGTTGAAACGTGACGCGCGTGTACATGTCGAGCCGCTAGTGTAGCACACTAGCGGTTCGACACGAGCGTCACGTTTCAATGACGCGGGCGATTTTCGCGCCCGTTCCCTTGTTTGTTTCCCTCGACTATCCCTCAATTGGTGGCGAATTGGTGATGGCTGGATGACCTGACCTGGTGGTGAGGTGGCGAGGTCGCTGGTGGTGAGTCTTCCTGGCGGCAAGATGACTGGATACCTCGACGAGCACCTCTGTCACTTTCATATGGTAGCTCCCCCACTTAACCCCCCACACCCCCACCAAACAGTTACTGTGTATGTTTCTAAAGAGGACATAATATGTTATTACTGGTTTTACCAGAGGAAAACAAGTTTGGTTTGATTTGGCAGGTATTTAACACTGAAAAATCTTGAGTTGATCCATACCATATCTGATTTTTGAAAAAATGTGAATTGTAACAGCATCTTTAGCTCAAACAGGTCTCATTGTTTGTACGTGTTCCCGTTCTAGGTTAAGATAGCACAGAATACCCTGTTTCCCCAGCAAGAGCCGGAGAATCTGGATTTTTCTTTTTGATTTGAACGGAAGCTTCATGAAAAGAAAATCTGCAGCAGCCTGGGGATAGAAGAACGCAGAATACTTATGCTTCTAAACTGTAAGGTGATTAAGTTTCGGTGTATACAGCGTGCAGGAAATCTTGTGAATTGCCTGAATACCCGATTATCGGTCTTTTAAGGGCTAAGAGAACGGTTATCGCCCCTAGCGTTTAGAGATGCACACAATATTGTGGTTCAAACACCCGACGAATTTCAGCTAGAGAATGTTCGACAAACTATTTCCGACGTTAGATCGAGAAAGACTGCGAGGATGTTAAAAGTGTTAGTGGTTATTTGGCTTGCTGGTGAAAGAGAGGAGGATGATGCAATTAGCTAAAAATAATAATGACCATCAACTCTCTCACGCAAAGGACGCGTACTTGACTTGTCATCTTTAGAAGATACTGAGATAAAGAACAAGAAGCCAGCGAGATTCGTGAAGAAGAAAAGCACACGTGAGACCTTTACGTGAAGCATTTTCACTACGCACGTTTGCCGGCCATTTTCTTACTGACAGCTTTGCAAGTGAACACATGAGGCTATTACCAACTCATGTCATCAGTCATAAAATTTCCTTGTTGCTTTTGGTGTATTCTTTTTTTGTGTGTGTGTGATTACCTAGTGGTTGAATGTTTGTGTCGTTAGGACTCTGAACGGTTACCCACAAGGAACATCACTGTTCCCATTATCTACCTCTTTCTACAGGAGTGCCATGTCAATAATGTTTGGACGCCACTCTCATCCGAAATTGCATCATATTTTTTTGTATATATTTCCTAATTTCTTTTTTTTTTTCTTAAATTTTTCAGACAAAGAGGAAGACAAAATCGAAACGGGGAGAAATAATACTGAGTTTTTTGTTCCTCTACACCCCTCAGGCATGCAATTCGCAATCCTTTGGGGAAAAAAACAGATTTTAATAGTGGCAAATACCTAAACGATCATCAGTTGACTAGAAAGAGGGGAACAACTTCTTTCTTTGACTTAACCCAAGTAAAGGGCAGCACTCTGCACAGTCGATCAGATATCAGTGAACTTCAGGACAAATAAACGATCACCGATTCAATTGTACCAACCATGTGCTGCAGTTTTACACCCCAAAAAGCTCAGCCACATGACTTTCTTTGAGTAAAGAAAGGAAGATATCGGGATTCCTTTTCTGATTACCAGTGATGGAAAACATCGACAACGATTTTTAAAAGAAACTTCTATTTTACCGATAAAATTGTTAGGAACGACATAAGCTGAGGATTATAAATCATATACGCCATTTTTAATTCAATTTCAAATTACCATTGAGATTACACGTGGCGTAGAACTATATGAAACCCTGTTACAAATTGCAAACTTTTTTAACACTGGCTGAAAGCAAAATATATTTCAGTTAATATAACATGCAAAAACTATAGTCTTCGAAAGCTTAATGCGCTATTTAAGCCAATTGTTTTTAATCTTGACTCATTTGGAAAACCGAGTTAATCAAACACTGACTTGGATTTTGCAATAATATTGTGACTTTATAACACTACAGACAACTATGTCTGCCATTTTGAGCGTCGAGACAGCGACATGTCAAGTTTAAAGATCAAAGTTTTACACCTCGCAAGCCGATGGTGAAACAACTCTAACGTTGCCTCTCATTCCAACTTTAAAATCAGACCATTTCTTGACATTACCCCGCCCGCTATGGCACGACTTTGACAGCTTAGATATTTCACTTGTGGAGAGAACTCTGTTCCAGATGTTCAGATCAGTGAGTTCCCCGATGTAGCTTTCAGATGCGTCGAACCCTCCTCCGAATGAATCTTGTTCTTGTCCAATGGTAAGGATTCCGTTGGTTTTGATGATGTGACCTCTCTTCAGTCCAGACCCACTAGCATGTAAGACGCCATCTTTGTAAGCTTTCCACGATCCAGCTGTATTCTCCCATGAGGTACAGATTTGATGCCAGTCACCGTCATTTGCTGATACACCAGTCCGTCTGTGAAGAAAAGCATTGTTATTGGAATGGTGCTGTAGGTAACCATCGGTTTTGTACAGGGCTACGAGAATTTTCTCATTACGTGTATTATATTATAATACGCAATATTTAAAATGTGCTTTTGTAAACTGGCCGCGGCGCTTAACTCAATTAATTAATTAATTAATTAAAATATATAAAGGCTATTGCAAATTTTATATTCATCATCAGGATGTAGTTATAACATTTGAGGGCAAAAGAGTTTTGTTAAACATCTCGCAACCTTAAACTTTTTTCTAGATCTTTCCTCTTTAAGTCAGTTCGCATGACTTGTTCTACAACGAAATTATTTGATAATGTTTTCTTACATTGTGTTTTCATTGACAGCGAGTTGGATGTCTGACATCTTGTTGATAAGAACTTCGTTGAAATTCCCCGATAAGCTGTAACTCACGACCGCCCGGTACATCCCGGTCTTGTCTGTCGTACGCACTCGGAAGCAGATCGTAAAAGCGTCGCTTATTTTCAAGCCATGGTGGATGACATAATCACTTGTCCCACCATTTGTGAAATAAAGATCGTAAGAGCTGTTGGAAGAAGCTGAAAGACAAAACCGCAAGAAAATTTACCATGAGACATAATCATACACAATTGTGCAAAAAAAAATAGCCTTAGTAAAAGGGATATTGGCATGACATTTTACTTTACCGTTGCAGTGCTGATAGACAATATGTGGAAATAGATTAACGAACGTTTTGATTATAGCTCTTTTTGATTCAAGTTCTAAGACTTATCAAGATTCAGTTACCTTGAAATCCAAGCACTTTTAAAAATCACATTCCCGGTGTGGACTAGTTTGTATAAGCGTGGGGTGGGTGAAGTGCTCAAAGACTTCGAACAACTTGCTCAGCGGTTTAGTGTCCTTACCCAAGCATTCTTGGCAAGCTGGAAGTTTCCGTTTTTCTTGATTCCTGAAAAATGCTGACGAGTGTTAAGTCATAATGACAAAGACAAAATTCTTGAAGGCAAGTTTCGACAAGTTGTTTTCTTTTCTTGCTGGTTCCTCGGTATGGCCTCAAAGGGGACAAGAAATGTGGTACTCTGTTTTCTCATTAACTCGGTTTTTTGTACGTGTGTATATCGAAAAATAAAGAAACTGCCCTTAACTTTTTAAACGGCTTAAATAAAGGTAAACATGTTTTGCCTGTTTGATTTCTTAACTGCTGACTGAGATGTGTGATGAAAAAAAAAACGTTCCACTTTTAAAACAGCTGAGACCCAAATAAACATGTTTAGCTGTTTAAATTCATAAATGACTGAGACAGTGTCAGGATGAATTGCGCGGGCTTTGGTGATGCCACTGTATCGTCCTTGCATTTTCTCTTGCATTTCAACAACACGTGGCATCAAATTGTGTACCTTTGACTTAATTTTTAAAATAAACTCTTTCACGTTTGCTCATGGTAAACTGATGAAGAAATTGGCCTGAATTAATAAACTAGCAAACGAACATAAATTGTAAAAATGTCAGTTCACAGGTAGCCAAAGCTTGAGTTATGACTGAAAATTAATAAAACTTTATGAAATAAACAGTGTTTCTTTGTTTATATCTTACGTACTTGCTATCTCGGGCAAAAATTCGCTCTCCGAGCGAGAATAAGCGTCTTTCAAATTTTTGCTCGCAATTAGTATTATAATATTATGCAAAGGTTGGACACTGATCTGCCATTTCACCCGCACAAAAGCATACCTCTTTTCACTAAAGGAGCTATATTTCTTGAAATGCGCCATTTCCACTCACAATTTCCTCAAACCTGAATGAATCCATAGTCGAAAAACAACTATACGCCGGAAAAGTTCCATCTTTCCCAACATTTTGTCACCATAAACGGCAATATTTTGAGCTTCTTGTATAAGAAATCAAATGTCAGTATTCGGCCGCCGACCTCTGCGCACAAATATATGCAAATATGCTAAATAACTCGTACAAGACAAAATCTACTGTGCCGGTGAGGCGTGCACGGTGAGCAAGTTGAAATTGCCACGCCTCAAACATAAAACGTCGCACCCCAACACAGTAGCTTTTGCCATGTCCACGCCATTGTGCGAATTGTCCAGTGACAAGAGAACAGCGAGATGAGATTAGCATATTTGCATATATTTGTGCGCAGAGGTCGGCGGTCGAATACCGGCATTTGATTTCTTATACAAGAAGCTCAAAATATTGCCGTTTATGGTGACAAAATGTTGGGAAAGATGGAACATTTCCGGCGTATAGTTGTTTTTCGACTATGGATTCATTCAGGTTTGAGGAAATTGTGAGTGGAAATGGCGCATTTCAAGAAATATAGCTCATTTAGTGAAAAGAGGTATGCTCTTTCGCTTTTGTGCGGGTGAAATGGCAGATCAGTGTCCAACCTTTGCATAATATTATAATACTAATTGCGAGCAATAATTAGAAAGACGCTTATTCTCGCTCGGAGAGCGAATTTTTGCCCTAGATAGCAAGTACGTAAGATATAAACAAAGAAACACTGTTTATTTCATAAAATTTTATTAATTTTCAGTCATAACTCAAGCTTTGGCTACCTGTGGTCAGTTAAGCTAAATTCTTGATTCTTTTGAGAGCTAAAAAACTGAATAACTCAATTTTTTGGTCGCATTTAGTTATTAGTTATTTGCGGGAGACAGAGTATTCTGAAAACAGGCGACACTTTCAGCTTTCGAGTGGTTGTTTTTATGAGCTAATTTAGCTCAGCGAATTCCTGGGGAGGGCGCCGTTTTGTTCAGGTGAATTATACTTCTACAATCAAAATTTAAAAACCTTCACAAATTTCAGTTGAGTGCGCACAGTTTCCGAACAGTTTTTTCTTCATGTCCAAAATTATTGTACAGGTTTTGCAGAAAACTAAGTTCATGACCTACGCCGTTATCAAAACTCAGAATATATTATTAATCAAAGCAAATTTTTTCGCTCCTGTGTAATGTTTGTTTCGCCTCACTGCGTTTCGGCCTGTTTGATGATAAAGAGTTATCACGTATAGTCGTTATGCTGCTTTGTATTCGATTTTCGGTCGATTTCCATTTCCGAATGGAACAAGTTTCTTTTACAATGAGTGTGAGCGATGATTAAATGTGGCGTGGATGCTGAAATCTTTCGTGGGTAGTGAGGGAATGCCAGTGGTTGGATATTGGGCCAACTGTACGGATATTGGGGACTTGGAAGCTTTGGAAAAGTTAATTGATTCGTGGAGGCTGAAGTGAGAGCGTCAACCTTTTTACATCATATACCTGTGAGTAAATGGGTTTTCTCAGAACAAAATTTTAGAAATCCCTCTATCGAGAAAGAGGAGATATACAGTCGCAAACTGCAGTGATCGAATGCTGGGCAACATACGATATCACAGATTACTCACACATTACACACATTACACACATTACATGGACAAGAGCCCCTTGGTATGAGATCTAGAGGGTTGTGATACTTTGCACGAAATAGTTTATCAGAAGGTTTCTTGCTTAGGAAGAAAGACGTCAGACCTCTTTAAATGATTATCCCCGGATTTCTTTCCATTAAGAATAAAAAGTACAATGAAAGAGGTAGAGGTGTGTTCGTTCCTATTTTGGTTGGATTACCCAGCTTCATTGTCTTCACTAATTCCTTACTCTTACGTACCCGGCTGAGTCGTGCTGATTTGATTCTTTATCGTTTCCAGTTCTTTTTTCAAGCCGTTCATCTCCTGTAGCAGCTGTTTATTTGCTGCACACAAATTGCACTGATTGCCCTCCACGGCGACGTTTATAACTGGACGGCAGTGACACGCGGACGAAGACGAGTTATCGGTGCTGTTTACGTCTGCGAAACAAGACAAAAAGGGCGAGAATCGAAGAGAAAAAGCCTCCCGCCATAATAACCAACACCTAAAGGCGTAAATGCATGACTCCGACAAACACTTATAGAGTAATACAGTCGCTGATAGAAAACAGGCGGGGAGTATCACCAAATAACCGGCCAATCAGATATTCATCTCCTTTTTTTTTTAAATTTGGTCTACCACCACCCCCCTTAGGTACCTAAGCCTAGAAACGTACTTGTACCAGACCACTTGGTCTGTTACAACTGCTCTAAAGAGCACAAATTTTTTTAAGCAGCTCACAGATGTTCACGCCGGACGACCCGCCAAAATGACGCCAATTAATTCATAACCTCTTCGTTTAACCGTCCTTGTTGGCTGTCTTAAAAATTGGACCAGAATAACCACCGGGTTCAAAGTTTTAAAGGACAACGTCACTCCAGAAAAGGTGTATTTTTTGAAATCGTCAATAAAAAGATAACACTAAGTTGAGTTACTGACCGTGGTTTTAGCTTCTAAAGTGCATTCGATCCCACTGAAATTTCACTCCAAAGAGGGCCAAAATTCAGTACTGCGCGCCGCCATTTTGAATCGTACTTAGCAGCCTGGCCGCTTGCCCGTGACGTCATATCGTTCAACGAGACCAGCGGCCGGGTAACGTGGGCTCGTTTCCAGAGCACATGTTACCCTCTTTGGAGTGGAATTTCAGTGGGACCGGATGCACCTTAGAAGCTAAAACCGCGGTCAGTAACTCAACTTAGTGTTATCTTTTTATTGGCGATTTCAAAAAATACACCGTTTCTGGAGTGACCTTCTCCTTTAAATAAACGACTCCCCCCCCCCCCCCTGCGTTTGTTCGACATAACGGCCTTTATTAATTTGCAGGTCCAGACATCATTTGAAACCGATCGTATATGACTGTTACTCAATTAACAATAGGTCACACGACAGTTGAGCCAAGAAAGCAAACTATAGACTTGCTTTAGTTAAGAGTTAAATGACCAGGATGCTAATTCGATTCTTTATCGTTTCCAGTTCTTTCTTTAAGCCGTTCACCTCCTGTAGCAGCTGTCTATTTGCTGCGCACAAATCGCACTGATTGCCCTCCACGGCGACGTTTATAACTGGACGGCACTGGCACGCGGACGTAGACGGGTTATTAGTGATGTTTGCGTCTCCCAACAAGACAAACAGAGCGAGAAGCAGAGATAACAGACCTCTTGCCATCATCATCAAGACCTTAAAGCGTAAATGCGCGACTCCGACAAACTCTAATTATAGTGTCATGCACTCACTGAATTGGACCAGGCGTAGCTTAATCACCTAAAATAACAGGCCAATCTCATCGAACGATTGAGTTCGATTGAGCTCAGCAGTCGAACTCAATCGAACAACGAGTTCTGTCTGAGTTTGATTTCCGAACTAATCGAACTTAATCGAACAAATCGGACCCAATCGAACTCAATTCTGTCCAGAGCGGCCACCCCCAGTACCACCTGATCTGTTCTCCACCCAGGAGGGCACTCCTCTCCTGGTCCCCTGCATCAATAGTTTTAGTGCTTCCCTGCCACCCAAATTTGCCCACAATCTATTGGTTGTGTTATTGTGTTTTATAGGATAACCCTCTAGTCTAGGCTCTGGCTTTCTTTAAGCCCCAAGATCCACTTGCATATTCTCCCTACTTCATCCTCCCCTTTGGAGTAGCTGGAGGCTCGTATTCGCCTGTAGGCCTGACCATTCTTCATTCCCAAACGGTATTTATTTTCCTTCCTAGAGTGGGCTATACAGCGGCAGTTGGCTTCGAAAAGTGTTCATTAACAGATCGATTAACATCAAAAGTCGATTACCCATCGATGAACAAAAACAGTTGTTTGATATTTTTAATTTCATCAATTGTCATCAATTTTAATACCAATCGATTACTTGGCATCGATTTTGGCAAAACAAACGCGTAATGAAGATGATATATCATCCAAGAGGAAAAGTAAGGTGAAGTACTTTTAATTTGAGCATAACACGTATATTCAAGCTACCGGCGATCCATCGAAAGTACGTAGCTAGGCGTTCTTGATGAACAAAACCATTCCCTTTCGTCGACCATTCCGTTCGCGGCTATTCCCTTTGCGGCCCCGCCGCTCGAACTTCGCGCAAACAATCCTCCAGCTACGCAGGCTAGAAATGCGGAGGTTATAGAAAAACAAATAATGTAAATATTTATAGGTTCTAATTTCATTCATCTGATATTCACTATTTTTCCGCTTTAATATCTCAGTACAAAGAGTTGACTGCCTTCTATTACGAACTTAAGTCAGACTTTGAGAAAAGAAGACCTCAGATAGATTTTCACACTGCACGTACGTACCATGCGCACTAACCAATTGCACTTATAAACCCTAATACAAGTGTGAGCCGACGTATTGGTTATTGTGACGAGGATGCTCGTCGTAACCCCCTCACGCAATAAGGCTTACCTGACTCGGCATCGGTAGGGCATAGATAAAGAACGAGAGACCAGCGAGATTCACGATGAAGAAAAGCACAAGAGGCCTCTTCATGAAGCAATTTCACTGGACGCTGCGTTTGCCTGCCATTTTCTTACTGACAGCTTTGCAAGTGAACACACGGTGTTATTACCAGCTCATGTTGCTATTCATGCAGTGTCCTTGTTTCTATTGTTTCTTTCCTCTTTTTTACTAGCAGTTGAACGTTTGTGTCGTTACGACTCAGAAGTTACCCACTAGAGAAGTCACTGTTCAAATTGTCGGCCCTCTTTTAGAGGAGTGCCATGTCAGTAATGTTTGGGCGCCACTCTCGTCACAGGCTCCAGCTATCTGTCAAAATTGTATGATTTTTGCATTTTCCAATTTCTTTCTTATTTTTTCAGAAAGAGGAATGATACTGTTTTTCTTCCATCTGCACCCCTCAGGCATGCGATTCGCAAACCTCTGCGAATTTTAATAGTGGCAAATAGGTTACCTAAGCCATCAGTTGACTAGAAAGAGGGGGGCAATTCCTTCTTTGACTTAACCCAAGTAAAGGGAGGCAATCTGCACAGACGATCAGATATCATAAACAGTTCAACAATTTTTTAATTACTTTATTAAACAAACACATACATTACAGTACAGTTGATAACAGATAAACAGTTCAACAAAGAAACGATCACCGATTGGATTGTGCCAACCAAGTGCTGCAGCTCTACAGACTTGACAAAGCTCGGCCACATGACTTTCTTTGAGTAAGGAATGGAACATGTCCTTTTCTGGTAACCAGTGAAGGAAAACATCGAAAACAATTTTTAAAAGAACTTTTATTTTACCAAAAAAAATTGTTGGGGACGATGTAAGCTGGGGATTATAAATCATATGCCATTTTAAATTCAATTTCAAATAATTGCAGTTGAGATTACACGTGGCTGAGAACTAAATGAAACCTGGTAACGAATTGCAAATGCTTAACACTGGCTGAAAGCAAAACATATATGAATTAATATAACATGCAAAAAACTATAGTCGTCGATCACTTTTCAGGGAATTAAAATTCTCTTCAAAAGCTTTATGCGCTATTTAAGCCAATTGTTTTTAATCTTGACTGATTTAGAAAGCCTAGTTAATCAAAACCTGAAATAGAGTTTGCATTTGTGACTTTATAACACTACAGACGACTACGTATACCTTTTTGATCGTTAAGAAAGCGACATTTAATGTTTAAAGATCAAAGGTTTACACCTCGCAAGCCGATGGTGAAACAACTCGAACATTGCCTCTTATTCCGACCTTAAAATCAGACCATTTCTTGACATTACCCCGCCCACCATGGCACGACTTTGACAGCTTGGAAATTTCACTTGCATGGAGAACTCTGTTCCAGATGTTCAGATCAGTGAGTTCCCCAATGTAGCTTTGCGATGCCTCGAATCTTCCTCCAAATGAATCTTGTTCTTGTCCAAGGATGAGGATTCCGTTGGTTTTGATGACGTGACCTCTCTTGAGTCCAGACCCACTGGCTTGCAAGGCGCCATCTTTATACACTTTCCACGAACCAGCTTTGCTCTCCCATGAAGTACAGATCAAGTGCCAGTCACCGTCATTTGCAGATAAACCAGTTGCTCTGAGAAGAAAAGCAAATACTGAGATCGTTATTGAGTAAATTACTTTCTTTAAAATGGTGCATCAAATTATGGTGAAAAAATGCACGGTTGCATTATTGAGCCGTCGATCGGGTTTTGACAGAGTTACATAATCATCGTTGTGATGCCAACTAATTCTAGAACAAATTTATCTCATCATTAAAAAAAAAAATTTAAGGAACTATACATTAAAACTGAGAGTTCAATTGTCGAACCAAACTTTTTGAGGATGTTGATACGAAAACAAAAGCTTTGGGTTTGAGACTTGGTAGTATTGATTGAATGACTGATTGATTGATTGATTGACTGACTGACTGACTGACTGACTGACTGACTGACTGACTGACTGACTGACTGGCTGACTGGCTGACTGATTGGTTGATTGATTGATTGACTGATTGATTGATTATTATTATTACTATTATTATTATTATTATTATTATTATTATTATTATTATTATTGTTGTTTTGGGTTTTTTACCTTTTCTATGGGATTTTCATAAACGCATTTCATCTTAATATTAATTAATAATTACATCACTTGCTCGTTGATCCAGAGTTGAATGTGCGACAATTTATTGCCAAATACATTTAGTTGAGTAATTGGTCTCCAGTTTGTTAATTCTAGTAATGGGCCATCCTCTTTGGGATTCAGACGATTATTCCCCTTTGTTGTGATACGGTAAGTTCCCTGTTCTCATGCTCTTCGTTAAACCTTGCTATTAGATCGTTACCTACTGTATTTCAAGGAAAAAGTTATAAAATTCAGCCGTAAATCCATCTTCTCCTGGTGCCTTATCATTCTGAAATGTTTCTAAAACCTTTAAACACCTGGTTTTTTTTTCTTACATCATTTTATCGTTGACCCAGAGTTGAATTTGCGACATCTTGTTGATAAGAACTTCGTTGAAGTTCCCGGATATGCTGTAACTGACGACTGTCCGATCACCCCCAGACTTGTCTGTTGTACGCACTCGGAAGCAGATCGTAAAGGCTTCGGTTAATTGTAATCCATGGTGAATTACATAATCGCTCGTCCCACCATTCGTGAAATAAAGGTCGTACGAACTTGATGGCAAACCTGTTTAAAAGACATATAACAAACCATGAGACAAAATACAGTCGTCAGCTAACAGGATATTGCCATGAACGACAACATTTGGTTACGTTTCACGTTCCAGCGTGGAAGTAACTTTCAAATCTTTTTATTGCAATTATTTAAGTTTAAAGCAGTCAGAAACGTTCTATGCTTTCCCTTGATATATAAGGACTAGTCAAATTCAAATCTTTAGACGAAAAAGATAAATTGGGCACAATGTACTTCATTTTTAATTCTGCAATATAGCTTGTCTGCTTCTGTGCTCTCTTCTGCCCGCAAGTATCTGTTTGCTGTTTTAGCATCTTCAGCTACAGTTTTTCTACTGATCGAGACTGACTCATTGGTTTATCTAGTGGTTTAGCTGTTTAATTATAGCTCACGTCCCTTAGCAGAGGAGGGATGGATCGAAAAGGTGGCATGGCTGCAATCGTCCAACGAATTGTTTTCACAATCACGACGTGTCGCAGCTCAGACGACGACACGTATGACATTATCAGAACTGAGCTGTGATTCATGAGCGGTTTTTTAGAAATGGACGCTGACGTTTCCGACTTCTGCTTGCATAAAAGATTCCGGATGTTTTTAGTTTCAGATAGATGCTTGTGTATTTCATTTCATGGGCAGATCCCGGGGGGGGGGGGTGGATTGGGTGGCTAGCACTGAGGTGAGGTCCACTGAGGTGATTTAGTCTTGGATTGTTGCGGTATCGTTCTGTCAGATCAGCCCCCTCCCCCCCCCCCCTTCAAAAATCCTGGATCCGCCACTGCATTTCTTCTTTGGTAGAGTCACTTACCTTCTATTGTTCTATTTGCGCAATCATTCAACTAATATTTTTCAAAACTTGCCGCATATCAGACTCTGTTTTCCAAATGACAAACCTAACAGCAAGGCTGATCTGACTACGAAGAAAGATTTGACTCTGCAAGACATCAACACGACACTAATAGAACTTCAACAGAGCAAGGTTGCAGCCGTAGACAGCTGTTTCGCTCTTCTTAGAGCTCATCAGTACGGCATAGCAAGATGGCGAAAATGCCGCAAAAATACCCGTGCACTCTGTTAAAAGCCCTAAACGAGGTAGTCTCCTATGCAGCCGTTTTTAGTGGCGTCACGCAACTAAAAACGGCTGCGTGGGAGACTATAAACGAGGACGCACGCCCACCAGACCACGCCATCACGTGTCTTGGAAAGGTCGAGAGTCCAAGTGTCGTGTTGATGTCTCGCAGAGCCAAAGATAGGATGGACAAACCCAACCTTATAAAGAAACATGGATAAAACCATGCTATAAAGAACAGCATATCGGATCTATAAAAAAGACCTACGGTCCAAAAAAACATACATACAGTAGAACAATATAAGTAAAGGACCGCAAACGAAAATGCTGTGCGTGTACGTAGGATCAAGTAAACCAGACCTGATCAGCCAAAGAAATACTCAAATGACAAACATAACAGCAAGGCTGATCTGACTACGTAGAAAGATTTGACTCTGCAAGACATCAACACGACACTAATAGAACTTAAACAGAGCAGGGTTGCAGCCGTAGACAGCTGTTTCGCTCTTCTTAGACCTACTCAAATGACAAATATAACAGCAAGGGTATTTTCGCCATCTTGCTATGCCGTACTGATTGCAAGACATCAACACGACACTAATAGAACTTCAACAGAGCAGGGTTGCAGCCGTAGACAGCTGTTTCGCTCTTCTTAGACCTACTCACCGATACTCAAATGACAAACATAACAGCAAGGGTATTTTCGCCATCTTGCTATGCCGTACTGATGAGCTCTGTCTTGCAGAGTCAAATCTTTCTACGTAGTCAGATCAGCCTTGCTGTTATGTTTGTCATTTGAGTATTTCTTTGGCTGATCAGGTCTGGTTTACTAGATCCTACGTACACGTACAGCATTTTCGTTTGCGGTCCTTTACTTATATTGTTCTACTGTCTGTCTGTTTTCCAAAGCCAACAAAAAATGTATTTTGTAATGTTTTGTTATGTAACTGAAGTATGTAGGAATGTATTCATAAGATTGTGTTAATGATTTAGTTGTTTATTAATCCTGTGGGATTCGTTTGGTTATTTAAGAGATTGTAAGTTCTGCAGAAACCATTCGAAGGCATCTCTTTATACTTGCTTTTAGTGATGTCCGCTTCCGAACAGCACGATATTCCTCGTGATTCCCAAAGTACTAAGCCTCCTGAACATGAGGATTCCTTGTCTAATGCCGAAACCCTTCGGTTATTTTCACAACTGTTAGACTCTAAGCTTGATCAGAAGTTCACTTCTTTCAAGCGCGAACTTGAAGAGAAAGACAACCTTACACAGAGCCAGCTAAAGAAGCTGAAAACTGAGACGAAAGCTTCGAATACCTTTAATTATAAAGGTAACAGAGTACAGTTCGAGTTTAATCTCAACGTCCTCGACCAAATCGAGACGGCCTCTAAGAACCTTCGCGCAGGGAAAGTCTCTTCTGCAACTTCCGATCTCGAAGAAGCAAAGAAGCTCATCGATAAGCGCAACAAACTTGTGCGTTTCGCCGACAACAACCTCACTCGAAACCCACCGAGCACCAAACCAACAAACGGATGATGGGTCCAGGGACAAATACGATGCTGCCTTAAAACGATTGGGACAAGATGAGTATCCTTTACCTGTATCTCCAGTGAATTCTCTGAGCGATTGTGACCCAGTTGACTTTTTCTACCAATCGACTAGCGATCCTAATTTTCATGATTCTCCGGAAATTTGTCCGGATTATCAAGAGGACGTGCAGAACATTGCCGTTAAAGGTAGATTAAGGCGTAATATTAGTTTCTGGGAGTATATAGGCGCTTCTTGGTTTATTCGCCAAACCATTTTGGAAGGCTACAAAATTCCTTTTTATTTTACACCTGCTCCTGCCACCTTCGGTAATAATAAGTCTTCCTTGCAGCATGCGGATTTTGTTCACAAAGCAATTACTGATCTTTTAGCTGTTGGTTCTGTTGTGGAATGCTCGTCTCCACCTTCAGTAATTAACCCTTTGTCTGTTTCCATTCAGTCTAACGGCAAGAAGAGGCTAATATTAGACCTCAGGTATCCTAATTCTTTTGTTAAAAAATTCACAATTAAGTTTGAAGACGCTAAAACCATGCTCAATTCATTTATTGACCACTCCCAAAATTGGTTCTATTCATTTGACATTAAATCGGGATATCACCATATTGATATCTTTCCTCCCGACCAAGACTTTTTGGGGTTTTCTTGGTCATTCAGCGGGGTAACCAGATATTTTAAGTTCACTGTTTTGCCATTTGGATTATCTACTGGACCTTATATCTTTACTAAAGTTATGAGGCCTCTAGTTAAATATTGGCGCAGCCAGGCGTACAGGATAGTCGTTTACTTAGATGATGGCTTGGGGGTATGCCCAACATTCGCGTGTTGTCGTTTGGAGGCCTTAGCCGTTAAGTCAGATTTGTCTCGTGCCGGGTTTGTTCCCAATATGCTTAAGAGTGTTTGGTCCCCGGTGCAGTGCCTTAGATGGTTGGGTTATTTTTGGGATCTTAAGAAGAAATCGCTCTCGATCCCCAGTGACAAAATTGACAGGCTCTTTACATCAATAGATGACGCACTTTCCCTCACCACTATGCCCGCTAGGCAATTAGCTTCTGTCACAGGCAGTATTATTTCTAATATGCTTGTTATTGGTAATCTTTGTAAGCTTATGACCAAAAACTTGCACAGGGCCTTGGATTGCAGAGCAGGGTGGGAGTCGTCTGTTATTTTGGATTTGCCATCTCGCAAGGAATTAATTTTCTGGCGGGAAAATTTACTTCGTCTTAATTCTAGGCCCCTTTCAGAGGATGTTCGCCCAGTTACTCGGATTGCGTATTCAGACGCTAGCTCTCTGGGCTGTGCCGCCTATTTATCTATGGATGATTTTCCAGTTGCACACAAGAACTGGGACCCACTGGAAATGAGTCAAAGCTCCACTTGGAGGGAACTTCATTGTGTTTATTTTGCCCTCCAAAGTTTCGCACTACGTTTGTCTAATAGTTCTGTTAAATGGTTCACTGATAATCAAGCAGTCCCTATTATTGTTGATTCGGGCAGCATGAAAGAAGAATTGCATAAATTATCTGTGGATATTTTCTATGTCACCAGGGATTATAATATCGACTTAGACGTCGAATGGATTCCTCGTTCCCTCAACGATAAAGCGGATTATCTTAGCAAAATCGTTGATTGCGACGACTGGAAAGTTAAGGATTGCTATTTTTACGCACTTACGTCCTACTGGGGACAGTGCTCAGTTGATTGTTTCGCTAGTTCCAAAAATTGCAAAGTTCCTAGGTTCTATTCTCGATTTTACAATCCGTATTGCCTAGGCGTGGATTCATTTGCTTTCAGCTGGGCTGGCGAGTTTTGCTGGTTAGTCCCTCCTGTCACACTGGTGACCAGAGTCATTCGCCATGTTTGCCTTTGCAAATGCAAAGGTATATTAGTCATTCCTTATTGGCCATCCGCACCTTTTTGGCCTCTTCTGGTAGATTCTCAAGGGTCCTTTAATTTATTTGTTATCGATTACCTCTTCGTTGAGAACGGCAAAGATGTGTTCTTACATGGGTCCAATAAGAAGGCTATTTTTGGATCGGAGAATTTTAGCACACCGGTGCTTTTTCTCTTGCTCGATGGAGCTCTGTGATCGGTTTGGCTAGAAGGCACTGGCCTTCTATGATGCTATATAGGCACTGGCCTTTTGTTGGTGTGCAGCTATTCACACCGCCGTTTCACACGGCCATTTCACACATTTTGGAGTATTTATGTGTTTATTTTCTTCCTTTGTTTTTTGTTTACAAGGTGGAAATGCATTTGCAGACAAAGTTGGTCGTCTTCTTGACCCCGAACTTCGGAGACTAGCATCATGCCTGCCTGCCCGTGCGGTTGAGGCCAAAGCTTCTTCTACCACAGAGCGGTATTCAAGGGCTTTTCAGAAGTTCAGAGAATGGGCTTCCTGTCATCGTGAGATTACTCCTTTACCATCAGATGACATTTCAGTTGCTTTATATTTGGAATTTTTGCTCCAAAGTAATTGTTCAATTTCTGCTTTAGAGTCTGCCTGTTACGGCATTAGTTGGGCGCACAATTTGTACGGGTTTCCCACCCCTTGTAATTCAAGTTTAGTTAAAAATATTCTGGAAGCTGGGAAGAGGAAGTTGGCAAAACCCGTTTCTTAAAAAGAGCCTGTTACTCCTGTTATGATTTACGAATTGTGTATCAAATTTGCAGGCCCTTCCGCCAGCCTTTCAGATTTGCGTTTAGCTGCTATTTGTGTTACCGCTTATGCTGCATTTCTCCGCTTTAATGAATTAGCTGCTTTGCGTTGCTGTGATGTTAAATTTTGCGATAACACCTTTGTCGAGATTACTATAGTCAAGAGTAAGACAGATCAGTACAGGGATGGTTCCAGAGTCTTATTAGCCAAGACGGGTTCTATATCCTGTCCTTTTGATTTGCTGGAAAGATATGTTTGCTCCGCTGGTCTGCAACTGTCTTCTACGTTACCCTTTTTCCGTGCCCTGTATTATCAAAAATCCAATTGTTCTTATAAGTTACGTTCTGAGGGTATGAGCTACACTAGGACTAGAGAGATTGTTTTGCATGCTTTTGCTGAGTTAGGTTATCCTAAGAGTATGTTTGGCTTGCATAGTCTTAGGGCTGGAGGTGCATCTGCTGCTGCTAATGCCGGTATCAGCGATCGCTTATTTAAGCGTCACGGCAGATGGAAATCTGACAGCGCTAAGGACGGCTATGTCAAAGACAAACTTGATTCTCTGTTATCCGTTTCTCGTAGTTTAGGTTGTTAAGCATTAATTATTAGCTTTTCTCTTTCTTTATTTTTCGAACGCGAGCATCAATAAACGAGATGCTCGCCCCTAGAACTGTGTGGTGTGTTTATTGAAGATTAATTACAAAATGTTTTATACTCGTTTCACAGTGATTAGAGTATAAATGTATTTTGTAATGTTTTGTTATGTAACTGAAGTATTTAGGAATGTATTCATAAGCTTGTGTTAATGATTTAGTTGTTTATTAATCCTGTGGGATTCGTTTGGTTATTTAAGAGATTGCAAGTTATGCAGAAACCATTCGAAGGCATCTCTTTATACTTGCTTTTAATTTGTGTAACCTACTGTACTGTTTTCTGTATATTTGTATACTTGTTAGCGTTCCGATTTGCAATTGTAACCTGTGTGTGCTCACGGACATCAATAAACGAGATGCTCGCCCCTAGAACTGTGTGGTGTGTTTATTGAAGATTAATTACAAAATGTTTTATACTCGTTTCACAGTGATTAGAGTATAACAAATCGATGTCAAAGGGTGACAATACAACAGACCATTTTCTTGAGAAGGACGTGATTCATAAGCTGTTTTTCTTCTAGAAAAGGACGCAGCGACACTCAAGTTTCCGAATTCTGCCGATTTTTTCAGGTTTCATTGACTACAAACGACAACAAACAAAGGGATAGGTATATTCGTTCCTATCATGATTACATTACTTATAGATTCATTATCTTCACCAACTCCTCACTTACCCGGCTGAATCGTGCTGATTTGATTCTTTACCGTTTCGAGTTCTTTCTTCATGTTGTTCACCTCCTGTAGCAGCTGTTTATTTGCTGCGCACAAATCGCACTGATTGCCCTCCACGGCGACGTTTATCACTGGACGGCAGTGGCACGCGGACGTAGACGGGTTATCGGTGCTGTTTGCGTCTCCGAACAAGATAAACAGGGCGAGAAGCAAAGACAAGAAAATTCCTGCCATCATTATCAAAGCCTAAAGGGTAAATGCTAGCCTGCGTTGCAGACGAAATTTAACCCTCGTAACCGGCGTTTTATTACGTTTGTGACGCAGGCTACAATCTCGGACTTTTTTTAAAAAAATGGAACACTCAGACCACCCCTCCCTCCCCCCCCCAAATCAAGGATACAAAATGGCGCGTTTTTCTCTTCGCGAGACTTCAACATTGATTTTGGGGGGTAGGGGGGTTTCTGTTCCGTGTTATTCAGTCCGAGATTGTAGGTAAATGCACGACCTCGACAAATACTGATGACACTGATACTGTATATTTATAAATGCAGTCACTAGATTGGACCAGGCGTAATGAATCACCGAAAATATGGTGTATTGTTTGATTTCCAGTACCCACCCCCTTAGGCGTCTTAGTCCGAACTTGTAGTACTTCATGGGGAACAGACTACTTGGTCTGTTACAACTGTTCTCATGAAGAGGTCATTTAAGGGAGGCTGGGAAGTAGTTGGCACTTGTTCACAGCCTGACAAACTGACGCTAAGCGAATCATGCTCTTACATTTTAGCCGGCCTTTAAAAGAAACCATAATATTTGAAGGGCAGTAGTATACAGATCGAGGATATTACACGGTTGGGCGACGATATGAATTTAATTTTCGAGTGATGAAAGGAAACAAAAACATATTAGGCCGGTTCACACTAGGCCCTAAAGTGCACTTGAAAATCAAGTAGACGTGAGGTCTACTTTGTAAAGACGAGAAAATAGATTTTCAGGCATGACTGCACACAGCGAAAATTGGTTTTTGTATGAAAAGTCAATTAGTTTTCTTAGTTGTTGTTTAAAATACTTACTTCTTCATCTGTTTTTTTTTTATTTAATTATTGTTATTATTATTTTTTGCGGGGATTATATTAATAGGCTCCGCATGTAAATACGGTAAATTATATGTTCTCCTAGGTTGACCTTGTGTCTACAACTTGTCCCACTGTAAAGTCCATGCACATCTACACGTGAAATTCATTATTAACAACGGCATTTGATTTTGCGGCTGTATGATAAAGCAGGACAAAAATACAATGATGATTCCTTCTCTTTTCGTTTGCCTTCTCTTTAATTTACGTTTTTACCTCTGAAAATTATTCGTAGGATTCGTGCTTGTCATATTATGGCTGTAGTGTTGTTGACTGGCTAAGCCTGAGAATTAGACCACAACTTTTTTTCTCAACGTAGAATTTTTAACCCTAAGTCGGCTTGAAATACACCTGCAAATGAAACAGCTAAAGTAAGACTTGAGTGTGTTTTTGAAGTCGTCCGTGACTCCAGAATCGAAAACCAAAACGCCGCGAGCTCGTTCCCTGTGGAATTCAAAGTTGCACATGCTTTTAGTTGCAAGGTTGCGCTGTCATTGGTCAAGTGCGCTTCCAAGTAAGGCGTCAGGAACAAGAGAAAATAAAGTTCATATCTTCAAGCCACCGTGTAATTTTCTTTTCATTATATGGAAAAAAACACTTAACAAACTTAAATCAAATTAGCATGACTTTATTTTCAACGGCGCGTTACGCCTTGAAAAATGTAAGACTGCAAAATCGAGCAGTGTTTTTTTTTTAATAACTTACAATAACATTACAAAATGAAACAATAATGCTTAACATTTGTGTGATGTCTCGTCTCTCTTGAATGGTATCCAGATATTCTCTGAAGATTCTAACATCGTATCAGTTTTCTTTGCGGTATTTTCATCTTCATTTTCTTTAGAAAACTTAACTTAACCTTCATCTGAAATCTCAACAAACTGTCCAGAATCCGCCATTTGCGAAGAACAGACAAGAAGGAGCAAACGGCAAAAGAGGGGAACCAAAGCGCGCGCGCACATCCGGGACCTTTGGTACAGAACGTTTTCCATTTTTCACGGACCTTTGCTACGGACCTTTGCTACATATATTATTACATAACGTTTCCATTTTTCACGCAGTGAAAATATGGAAAATACGAGTGTCTTAGTTTCCGGTAAAAACACTGATGTCCCTATAATAAAGGAATATAATTGAGACATGTGTTACAAAAGTCAGTTCGCTTACTGTTAACAAGGCAGAGGAGCTGAGCGGAGATGTCGGGGACCGATAGTCTTCTCCAGATTGTAGGGGAAGGAGCAAAATGGAGGTTACAAACGAACAAAGGGGGAGGGGGCAGGACTGGCTTACAAGGGCATGAAATAGGCTACAAAGGGTACGAGAATCAACGGGAAAGATGTTATCACAAAGACCAGGATCTAAGTTGCCGACCCGAGCCTTTCCTACGAAACAATAGGCTTAACTTTGGAAGACCTGTATTGCTGCATTTAATGGCCATGTTTATTTTTTCTGAGGGCGCCTGCTTAGAAGTAGACTACGAGTACTCTCTCTTTCCGCTCTGGGATAAAGTGGAATAAGTCGCTAGTGTAGTAAGTCCGTTAACTGCACACCAGTCACATTTCCACGCGGGAGACGAGTTTTCCGCTCACTTGCGTGTTGTTTTTGCTCCACTATCCCTGAGCAGAAAGAGAGACTGCTCGTTCTCTAGCTTAGAGGGAGAGTGTCCCATCAAACAAATAAATAATAATAATAATAATAATAATAATAACAATAATAATAATAATAATAATAGTAGTAGTAGTAATAATAATAATAATAATACTAATAATAAATTCTTTTTCCTAATTTCGATGTTATATTGCTAAATGCTATCCAATATAATCTAATACAAAACCAAATTAGATGAAAGGATTCTAAAGTTCTATAGAGCAAAGCAGCACCAGTGCTATGGGGATAAAGTGCAGGATTACCACGACGGAGGCATATTGTGGTTCATCAAACTTAATTTCGTAACAGGTGCTGTCCATAAAACAGATTTGCGATTCTGATGATTATTTTGCCCTCTTGTTTATATTTCTTTCATCTCTTTTGTTGATTTTTTTCCTATTTCGATATAATCAAGCAAGATTTCGGTCGCTGGTGGCGAGATGACCGTAAACCATTTAAGAAATGCGACAAAACACGGTGTACGATATATTAGCCTTGATACTATCCTTTAATAATTGCCTCTGTAGCACCACACAAGTTTTATTTCCTCTGTAAGAACCCTTTATTTTTAGCAATTAAAAAAGTGTGTATTAAATACTCAAGCTGACAAAAATGCAGTTCAGCGATGAGGTTAACAATCTGTGGGGGATTAGCGAACCTGAAAAGTTCTTACATTTTCTGATTGTTGTAAACATTGCGTGCAGGTTATCATAAACTACTAATTCGTTAAAATAAGAACAAAGACATCTAAAATTATCACAACCTTTTTTATACACATTTCTGTGAAAAACGTATAAAATCAAAAATAATGACGCCTCGGCCTTCTGACTGGCTGAACAATGTCATCATCCATGACGTCATCCTCTCCGCCGTCTTCGTCTTTTACTGCAGGATTGAGCACGTCATAACACCCAGGAGCCTTTTCGTTCATCGTGCAATTGACGTAAGCAAGGATACTCTGCTCCAAATAACTTAACGGCGAGGAACCCTGGGATAGCAAGTGATAGTGGAAGTCTCGAAGGTCGAATTTATCTCCCAGCATCTTCTTCGCCTCGTTTCTAAGTTTTTTAATATGCTGTTGACCAATCATGTACGCTGTACCCTGGCCGGGAGCGCTCTGGTAACGAGTGATATGTTTAAAGGCAGTATCGCTCTCATCCCACGCATAATCAGCAATGAATCGAAGCGCTTTTTGGCGGGAAAATCCTTTGAAGTGCAGGCCAGTGTCGGCAATCAATCGTAAAGCGCGCCAAACCTGCAAAATGTATACAAACTTGTCATAAAATGATCACCGATAATGTGATAACTCCTTCAAACCCAGGTCAGGCTTAATTTCTGGTGTTGTGGGCACATGTCAGTGGAATAGAAAATATCCTGACCTCCCATTTAAGCATTCCATATTTCTGAAGGGGCTCATTTCTGTATGTATCGGTGTCCTCTCCTATCAGTGGTTTCTCAGCGTACGCAGCCCAACCTTCACTGAAGGCGGTGTAGTCCGTTTCTTGATCAAGCCACTGGATTACTCCACCACAGCTATCCCTGAAGTGTTCCTCCAGACCTTGAACCTGTAATGAAACATGGAGGTGAGCGGTTAGACTCGCAAAAACAAGAAGTCCAGCTTGAGGGTACTATTTAAAGCCAAAATGTGAACGACCGCACTTGCGAATGTTATTTAGACTGTCATATTTTAGGTAAGTTCTTCCTTAGGTAATGGCATTGTTTTGTACTTTCTGGAATTTTATCCCAGAAAAACAGGGCTTTTCTGGACTTTGAATGTCTGCTCTTCGTGGTAGTAGACTGATCAACTAAGACCAAAATGGAGTGAGAATCGCAGCGCAAAACAGCAAGAATACGTTTCAAAGATCTTTGTAACGGTGCCAAGCTGTTCACGGTGATGTCGTTTTGTTGGTGAGTTACTTTAGGAGTTACTGCCTTGACCCGCTAGGGTAGAGGCAGGATACAGCTGGCTTCGTTTGTGGTCCTTAGTGCCCTGTAAAAACTCAGGCTTGACATATCTTAACAAACGTTAAGCCTGAAATTCTAACTCTTAGGCTAGGAAAAACGGGGTGCTAAGAGAAAGCGAATGTAGGAGAATTCAAATAGGTAGCTTTGAGTGAATCGCGCTAACACAGCATTTTCCAGTGTGTATAAACAACTTACAATCCGTTGTTCAGAAAACTCACTTGAGTATGATGCCCAGGCCTTCCTTCGTGCGCGCTTGTGCTCCACTCCTCAAACTTGGGCCCAGGTCTCGATAAAAAGAAAGGAATATTGTAACGCGCGTTTTCCTTGCATTCTCTTCCTCCGTCAATGTAATTGGCCCCCACAGACGGGTTAAAATCTGGTGCCATCTTTATCGGACAGTTGGGCGTGGTTTGTTTCGGACCACTGAAATAAAACATGTCAATGGTTTTGGGATCCAGTAAACTAAACGCCTGGAGGGAAGAAAAGAAAGCAAAGTTGACTCTCGGACGTACAAGTTAACTCATAGCCCACCGTGGTACGAGGGGGGTTGAGGGTGTTAATGGGTTTTTGTCGTGTTACAATATTTCGAAGAGCTTTACCTAGATAGCCTGTGAAGTGCTGTACAAGATGAAGTAAATATTACTAGTTGTGGCGCTACTGGGGCGCCTGTTACGTTATTCAAAATTATATATTATCAAAAGACAGTAGAAATTAAAAAAGATGACGCTAGACATGTGAAATAATTTTCCGCTTTCTGTCGATCTTTTGTGCTTCTATTCTCTGAAAAATAGTGAAAAACCCGCTTTTTTATTCAAAAATGGCTTGATCACATGCTAGTTATGACGACATATCTCGTAACCATAGCAACCGATTCTCCCCAAACTTAGATCAAAATGTGTCTAAGAGATATACGTACAGTCATTGAAAACGGCAGGAGCTAATTTAAAAAATCCTCTTGAAAAAATAAAAGGAAAACCTTCTGGGAGAGGGGTGGCATCGGCCCCTCTTCCCTTGTACGTCTGATGGTTAAGATGTTATCCTCTTGTGTGTCGAAATAAATGCTTCGTGACTTTCATTGAAAAAAAAAATTTTCGACAATCAGGTGTAAAAGAACCTGGGGCCCGTTTCTCGAAAGTCCCGGTAACTTTTCGGGCCCGGAGCTATATTTTAAAATCAAAATCTTTAGAATGGTGGTGTAGCTTTTAGCCCGCAAACCAGCTCGACTTGTTTCGTCGACATAAAATTTTACTTCTTAGCTTCAAAACCAACAGAAATTAAATCTTTAAGGTAAATTTTACGCTCATAAAATAGCTTTCCGGACCCGAAATGTTACCGGGACTTTCGAGAAACGGGCCCCTGGCCAGTTGAGATCTGTCATAATGGTGTACTATGTCTACTATAATGCACTTTGGTTAAGTGCCTAATTACAGGACTACGCAGAAAGAGAGGCCCTCGTCAGTCAAAACATTCTATTGGTACTAAATGACCAATCAAAACCAGGAGGGGAAACACAAAGAACCAATCAGAAATCTGCGCAAAATATGAGACCGTAAAATCTATTGACAGTAATTAGAAGAGCCATACTCAAAATAGGTGTCCTAGACAGTATTAGTAATCTATTGACCTACCATTTCAGCCTCGGCGAACCAGTTTTGAATTGCCCGCCATCTTGCGGGGCAGTATTTCTTTGCACCTTCTACATCAGCACAAATCACATGCGCGTTTTCGTCAGACTCATTCTGTGGTATTTCCTCCTGAATAAAGTACATGTCAGAATAATTCAATCTCTGGATAAACCTCTCTTTGGCTGTGTCGTTATCTGCTTCTTTTGTCACCAACCTTGCTACCTCAAGGACCTATTTATGATGGTAGAAAACACAGTCAAATCTGCATCCAGATGACAAACTGGAGGTTTGTAAACTCTAGGTTGCCATTTGAAAGCGCCATTAGGAAATGAGAAAGTCCCTTCTTAATACAGGCCCATAATTTTAACATTGGACGCAGTCAAATCAACAGTTCATTGAACCAGAAGGCTTCCACCGTCCCCAAAGTACTCAATAACTGTTATGGTTCAAAAAGTTTAGCCCTTTAAACCCAGGAATCATTATACAAATTCTCCTTACTGGTCTTCGGACATTTCATTGAAAACTAATTGAGAGAACTTGTTTAAACGTCAAAACAATTCATCTTTGGTGATTATTTGCTTAATTCTCATGATCTGTTCTCTTATAATACACTAATATGATGAGGAGAAATTTAACACTGATCACTGCTAGGGCTTAAAGGGCTAAATAAGGTAAAGCTTCTAGTCAAGTTCACATTCAAATTCCTCTGCTCGCGGCCTTTTTCTAAACTAACAAAGAAATATCGTGTAAAAACTGACCAGTGGCGATTCCTTTGATTTAAGGGACAAAATACACATTAGAACCTTCATGAATTTGCTCAATTTTCAGAGCAGTCTCAATTACGTGTCGTTAAACCTAAACCGAAGTAATTACCCTAACCAATCAGAAGACACAATCAACACAATAAAATGGTTAGATCTCGAAGTAAACACGCGTGTAGCTAGCGCCATACCTGAAATAGTGAAAGGAAGCGTGTGACCAAGTTCCAATTACTTTTGGTTTTACTTCTGGTTCTAATTTCTCCTTACGGTATTACTAATAGATCAAACAGGTCATGAGAATAAAGGAAATGATCACCAATGATCAAATGTCTTGATTTTTAATCAAATTCTCCCAACTGGTAACATAACAAATATAAGGAGAATAGTGGGAGGAATATGGATGTTAATATTGGGGCTTAAATGGTGAACAAAGTGGCGCGAGATTTTTTGACCAATCATAGAGCTAAGTAAAGCAAAACCAAAGCAAATGCATCTACCTTTTTTTACAGTTGATTTCAATTGGTTCTAATCTTGGAGTTTGTCCAGTTAAACACAAGTAACTCACGGCATGAAATCAGGAAATAATACATGGCCATCATCATCCTATTACCCTCTTCCCGGAACTTCATTGTGTAACCTATCGCATCGTTTATGATTTTTACCTTTTACCAAATCGACTACGTTTTCTATTTAGGCAAAAGCAAAGTCAGTGTATCACCATTCACTTGCGGATAAAGCTCATTAAGCATCTTATATCCCAGTTGATGTATTTCATCCGGGGTAATGCTGTTTGTCGTAAAATAAGTTACAATCTTTTCGTACGACTTCTTTCCGTCCAACCTTTCTCCTGTAGGGAGAGACTTGTTCGCCGGTCTTGACTCGTCAACGGTATCATTGATATAAACAAAGGAAAGAGGAAGTGTGGCGAGACCGCTGGACACGTTACTGGAGACGCAGTGTTGTATGTGGACCCTTCTGATATACCTAAACATGGAGGATGGCCAGACGTATCCATTTTAGTTGGAGTCATCGGGACGTCCCTATATGTATGTTTTGCATTTGTATGTATGTGTAAATTTTAGAGACTAAAGTTTTTTTTAAACTTTCTCTTGAAATTAACTTTCCTACACGACCCCACAAGCTAGAGGCCTTAACAAATATCGTGTCAAAATGAAGTTCATCCTACCCTTTCTCATCTTTGTTATTTCATGACCGACTACGTCATCTCAATTTGCGGGACTCGAAGGAAAAATTCTGTGATGTGTTATGAACTCACCAAGCTTCATCGCCATAGCTTTAACGATCTTGACGTTATGGAGCAAGGTAGTGGGGGGGAAGAGGTTGGGGGCGAATCAGCTCCACCCCTGGTCTGAATAGGGTTAATAATAATTACCATATACCAAACCAGTGGATAGTGATTTTCGCGATTTCGCGCTCAAGTTTTCGCTGATTTGTCAGAAAAAAGGAACTATTTGGTGCTGGCTATCCACTGGTTTGGTAAATACTAAAACAGTTATTTACCTCCGTGTCGGTGAAGAGGTGGTAGATATTTACCTCGACACTTTGCGGCTCGTCGAATATCCACCACAATTCATCTCCACTTCAATGAATAATTGTTAACTAATCTTTACCATTTGTGCTCCTTTTTAGCTTCATAGCTAGATTTCATCCTATTTATAACCAGTTTCTATGATACAGAACCACAGGGAATAACCCGACGCTATATTAGGCAGATTCGCCTAATATAGCGTGTCAGAATCCCTTGTACTTATCTTATTTGACCTAGCGCCTTTAAAGACCCTGCGAATACCTCTTTTAACTAAAAACTGGTGACAATAGCTTACGTGAACAAATCGTCTATTGGTTTCCCTACGTTGTCAAAAAGGAATTCTCTCAAAGACTCGTTCACAGTCCTTCCATATTTACTTTCCCATGAATTGTTTTCTTTTATATTGTTGGTGATGGTCTGAATAAATTCTGGTTGGAGAAGGTCTTGCACAAACTTTTCTTCGAAGATTTCTTAAAAAGAAACAAGTAAAGTTAGAAAAATGGTAAATGGGAAAAAAATATAGCAACGCTCGAAAAATAAAGATACACACAAAAATAGTGATTATGTTAGCAAAAACATGATAGAAAGTTTTGTCTTGTTACAAAATTTTCCTTTACATGATTAGGTTAATATTATGGGTTTGGCATTTTAATAGCGCTGTTAAAAACCTGTGTACGTCATCGCATATTGCACCATTTTGGGAATTTTTCGTCCTTTCTGTAGTAAAGGGGCTCACTTTCTAAGAAAAGGGTACCAGGCATGTGTTGAATGAATCATAATGAGTTTTGTCAGCCTTTTATAACTTTCAGCTACGAAAGGTTTGGATTGTAAAACATCTTTCTCTTTCTTCATTTCCCACTATTTTGATATCGAGTAAGCCTTTCGTACGTCTACAGATTTCTCATCCCAATTTCACCAAACTTTCCCAATATACATCTAAGTGAACAGAAAGTGGAATGAGCAAATGACAACAGAAAATTTAAAAATACTATAGAAAAAAACTTTGCGGGATTCCTTACCGTTTGCCCGTTTAATAGTATCCGACGGAAACACTCAGTTAAACCATTAATCCCAGCTTTGCATTGTTCCACAGTGCGAACCATTCCCACGGACACACCATATTCCATGTTCTTCCTGTACTGAACAAACGTCTCTTTAATCTCTGCAAGTTTCCTTTGTAAGTTCTCCAAGTCTTTTGTGTTGTTTGGCTTGAAGTAATGCAGACTGCTTTTGATTTCATATGGCACGTCACACAGCGGCTGCCAACACCACAGATTAGGTCTCAGCAGAAAATCCCCTGCGTAATAATTTACGTCATAAGGAGTCCCAAACACGTGTTGTAAATAATGCTTGACTTGGGCCAAGGCCTTCTTTTCCCGTGGTTTGAGTTTATGCATCTCCAAATTTATTTTGTTTACTTCCTCAAGAAGGCGCCAGGCTTCATCCGTGACAAGTTTGATATTGCTCGGAGAAGGGTTATAGGAACGGTATTTTTGTCGTATCTCGGATGGTGATACTCCACGCTTAGATGCGATCTTATTCGGGTGTAGCCGATAATAGCTATTTTGCACCTTCATTAAGAACGCGTCCAGGCCACTACGTTTGGCTTCGTCAGAATAAGAACATCGGTCCGATGAGGGCTTGAGAGTACTCTCTTGATCACATGATATGTCACGTGCCAGAAAAACGATTCCAATAATGAGACAAATAAGTCCAGTGACAGCTAAGAACACTGTTAACACAAGGAGGACGATGGGAACGCGCATGACAGGAAACAAAGAACTTAGTCAGCGATCGAGCTCCAGTTCACTGCAATGTTGTAACCTAAAAAAGAAGTGAAGTCAATGACTCACAAGCTTTTGGCTTTATATCTTGACTTAACGAACTGTTGAACTTAAATGTATCGTGTACTGATTTTGAAAAAAATCGCCAAATCTAATACTAGCGAAATATGGGAGACGCGAAAATTAAAATTGCGCAATTTATTACTATATAGTTTCAATAAAATAATCAAATTCAAGCTGTTGCTTTATTACTGTTATTCCAACATGTCTCAGCGTCATGCTTAGGAGTTTTTTGTTTGATTTTGTCCAGCAGTTATCTTCCACTGCATCACTCTCGCTGTCCGAACTGTCCTCTGCCGCTATCGGGTATTTAGACTGTGGAATACCTTGTGCTTTGTTATGTTTAGCTTGTTTTGTTTGCTATCAGGGTTTACGATGACGATCAGGGCCGAAGAAGAATAGCAAAAAATCGCGAAATTTAATACACTCCAATTCTAATTTCCTCTCAAAATCGCGAAATTTAATACTCGCGAAATATGGCTATTGATTTTTCGCGAAATTAAATACTCGCGAAATTTAGTGAGGATAAGGTAATTTTAAATTACATAAAAGGGTTACTTAGCAACGACCGAATGAAAGCTTAAGCTTTTTTGTATTAAGATGTGGACTTCAATATAAGTCTCCTCGTGTTCTTAAAACTATTATACATCCTATGCGTGAAAAGGAGTGGCTCTGTTGTCTCATCCTTGAATATTTTATGCAGAGTTTCCCGGCTGATGCAGATCTAGTATAATAGGAATGAACAGAATCTACGCGAGTAAAATGATCTAACAAGTTCGGAGGTGCGGTTTAACAGTAAATATTATGCATTTAGATAGACATGAATCCGCGACCTAGGAACTAAAATTAAATTGAAAGGCAATACAGCCTAACTAGCCATGTACCTGTTGTGTGATGTTTCTTTCAGCCAAACAATATTCGAAAAAACTGATTTGCATATACAAGTAAATTGAATGAAGTATTGCATTTTAAAAAGTAGGCAGATCCTGTGAACCGCTGTGAATGACAAAACTGTATAACTATTCACATATGGATGCATATAAGGAAGGGTTGAGGTGAAGGCGACCGAAGTGAGACCTTGTGAGACGGGGCTTGCTCAACAGTGACATGACGCTGAAATACGCAAGTTTACTTTGGCGGCGAGACAAACAAGTCGACAAGAAAAAACAGTCGTTTACACAATTGCCCAACGTACTTCGTTGCCTCTGCTCTTAAAATGCATATCGTAACAGTGCGCCTGCCCGCTGTTTAGAAGAGGTTTCAGGCGTCAAGAACTCGTTGCACCATGGACCATATTGTTGTCGCTGAACTAACATTCCATCTTTTCACTTCCAAAATCTCCCAAAATTAGAAAGGAAAAAAGATTACCATTTGCAAAACATCGGCAAAGAGGGCATCACAACTGAAATCTACTGCCAGTGTGCGATAGCTTTCCTTTGAATGGTTGCAGGTATATCTGTTTCATGTAAATAGAATTTCATTCAAAGACTTATTGAACACCAACATTAGGATAAAACTATAATTGACTCTTAGAGTGTAAAGTCGAAAGCTCGGCGATGTCATGGAATGTCGCTTACCTTTAAAACGAAGCTTGCATGCATCCAAACTTTGTCGTGAAGTGAAATCAACACCGCAATCCAGATAAATGGTTATCTTATTAGCATAACAACTCAATATTTGATCTAATATATCGGCCTAAAAACTAGATACGCATAGCTAATTTCATTTTTAAGGGGCATTATCATATATTTTTAGTATCACTTAAAAAAGCCAAAAAACATTTGCTTCAATGCAATCGTAGCCGGAAAATAAATGGCCCAGTTCTGCTAGAAATTGTAATTCAAGTACGCGGATATTATTTTCACAACAGAGTGTATCTGTCGAGAGACGATCGACTGATTAATTGCCCCGCGGAAATGAACCGAGAACTGAACCTTCGGGGCTTCATGTGCTAGTTTTAGAACGTCTTGTTTCCAAGGAGCATATATCAGCCGATGCGTCCTGACAACGAAACACTGTTAGTACTGTTTTTACTGTTCACCATGCAATACCACCACCACGTTTGAGTTTTATAGATAAAAAAACTGCCAGAAAAAAATTAACCTTAACAGAAAAAAAAAATGGAAAAGGAATAGGAAAAATAGACCAAGCAAAGCGAAAATGTGTGTCAGAACATAATGAACAGTAACAGTAGAAGGGACGAAGGCATAAATGTATATTAAAGGGACCCTATTTAGTTGGGAGATTTTCTGCCGGTAGATACTATCCATTAGGCTTTTCGCCGGATGAACACTTTCCTCCGCGGAGGAGCACTGTTGCGTCACGTGTTCAATTCAATCAATCAAAAACGGAGAAAACGTGGTAGTGAACTAAACTAATCAATATCTTTGGCTTTAGATTGTTAGCATCGAAATGGCTCCAGCCAGGAGCTCATGATATATCAGCACGGACACTGTCCCGTTTATAATTGCTTCAGTCTGTAAATTCAGATACTTCTACTTCATCTGTAAGGATCACTTATTTTTAACAATCAAAAGTATACAATAACTACCTTGGGCACAAAAGAAAGCTATTAATAGCTCTCGGGTACACATATGCAGTGCACCGATTGGGCTAAAAATTTGTGGCAAATTAACCTGAAAAGTTCTCGCTGTTCTCAATTTGTTGTGAACGTGACGTAGCCGCCATCATAAAATACAAGTTCATTGAAATTAGACAAAAACATCTAAAATTGCCACAACGTTTTTTTCTATGTAAAACTTGTAAAATCAAAAATAATGACGTCTTGGCCTTCTGACTGGCTGAACAATTTCATCATCCATGACGTCATCGTCTCCACCGCCTTCGTCTTTTACTGCAGGATTGAGTAAGTCATAGCACCCAGGAGCCTTTTCGTTCATCGTGCAATTGACGTAAGCATGGATACTCTGCTCCAAGTGACTTAGCGGTGAGGAACCCTGGGATAGCAAGTGATAGTGGAAGTCTCGAAGGTCGAATTTGTCTCCCAGAACCTTCTTCGCCTCGTTTCTAAGTTTCTTAATGTGCTGTTGACCGATCATGTAAGCTGTAGCCTGGCCGGGAGCGCTCTGGTAACGAGTAACTTCCTTTATTGCGGTATCGCTTTCATCCCAGGCGTAATCAGCGAAGAACTGAAGCGCTTTTTGGCGGGAAAATCCTTTGAAGTGCAGGCCAGAGTCGACAATCAAACGTAAAGCGCGCCAAACCTGAAATATAGCGGGACAAAATAAGGAGATTTGTCATAAACAACAAAGATAGAGTGACAGGTAAATCAGGGTACTATTTCAGGTTAAAGATTTTTAATTAGTCTCAGGCATAACCAATGATCTACTAGTCAGTTTATTGAAAATGACGCTCAATCCACAGATAAAATAAAGCAATGTCTGTGCCTATGTTGGAAATTTAACAATTATTCACCGAAGTGGAGATGAATAGTGGTGGATATTTCTCGAGCCGCGGAACGGCGAGGTAATGTCTACCACTCTTCACCGACACTGAGGTGAATACTTGTTTTAGTATATGCCAAACCTGTGGACAGTAAGCACCAAATAGTTCCTGTTTTTCTGAGAAATGAGGGAAACCTTGCGTGCACATTCCAGAACAATGCCTTGAGGTGAATAACAGATACTATCTCGAGTTTGAATAGCCAATCAGAGCGCGCGAAAAACACTGGTATATACTAAACTGGTATATTTTTTACAGTTCAATTTGTTTGCGGTGTGATATTTATATTTCCTTTCTTTCCCTTTTATGTCAAACTATGGTAGATAAATGAATGTGAGACAAAGGAAGTAGCAAACCAAACAAAAAACAATTTTAACAATAAGAGTTTATTAGCAGCACTTTTATGTAGTACTTCTGATTTATGAACTCCGTAAACATAATTTTTGATTTGTGCCTACCATTCAGAACAAAGCAGCACATTCTTGAAGTGTTGCTAAATGGGCTGAACGAGGTGATTCTAGCTATTGATTCTGTGGATGAAATCCTAAAGTGTGACCATTCAAATGAAAGCCTCTGAGCAGTACTTTCCTGTGGTGCTGTTTATTAAGCTGTACAAAGTGAAACTTTAGATTCTGTGAATGAAATACCAGCATGTGACCATTCAAATGAAAGCCACAGAACAGCAAAGCAGTGCTCTTAATTTAAGAACATGTCAATGGAATGGTAACTGACCTGCCATTTTAGCATCCCATATTTCTGAAAGGGTTCATTCTTGTATGTGTCGGTGTCCTCTCCTATCAGTGGGTTCTCAGCATACAAACCCCAACCTTCAGTGAAGGCGGTGTAGTACGTTTCTTGATCAAGCCACTTGATTACTCCACCACAGCTATCCCTAAAGTGTTCCTCCAGACCTTGAACCTGCATTAAAAACAAGATAATTAGTGGCTAGACAGTGACTGGTGTTTCAAAAGCAAAAAGCCCTTCATGGAAGTACTACTTAAAACTAACCAAAATAAGCATTGTCACGCTCGTAAATGTCATCCACAAGACGTCTACAATACCGTTAAAATTTAAGCATGCATCTCCTAAATTTGCAAAAAAAAAAAGTCTCCCTTTGGTCTCTCTTGCTCATTGATTGTGGTTTCTAGAATTTTGAGGCAGAAAATAGAGGACTTTTCTGGGTGCGAGAATGTCTGGTATATGTTTTGAAGTTCTTTGCAAACACTCCCTAGCTATTCTGGGTGATGCCCGTTGTCTGTCAGTAACTGGCGTGGCTTCGATTTTAGCTTGTAATGGCTTGTAAAAAAACTCAGGCTTGACATATCTGAACAATTTTAAGCCTAAAATCCCAACTGTTAACCAAATACGTTAAAGTGCACCTAACCCAAAATATTTTTTACGCTGATATAAAACTTTGCACCTATTTTTAAAAAATACAGGCTTCAAAACGTATGAAAAACTAAGCATCATTTATCGCACGAACAAGTCAGAAGGGGCATGGGTTTATTCCTGATTTGACGTCACGAACTGCACGCATGTTTACAAAAACATAAAGAGATGCAAATCAGAGTGTGCTGTCAAATCAGCAATAGACCCATGCCCCTCACTAGTTCGGTCGTGTAACAGATGATGGCTAGATTTTGTAACTATAAAAAGTTAAGACTGAAAGGGATTTCATAAAAAAAAGGCGCAATGCTTCTCGAACAGGTGCAAAGAGTTATTTTAGCGAAAAAAAATATATTTTGGGGTTAGGTGCACTTTAACATTCTTAACGAAAACGAATCAATGTAGGAAATAAGTTAGAAGAAACACGGCTAACGCAACACTTTCCATTTCATCTGTTGACATCCATTTACCACAACAATTTGCAACAGTTTCACAAAACTCACTTGAGTGTGGTGCCCAGGCCTCCCTTCGTGCGAGTTTGTGCTCCACTCCTCATATTTGGGTCCAGGTCTCCCCGAAAAGAAAGGAACATTGTAACGCGCGTTTTTCTTGCACTCTTTTCCCCCGTCATTATAATTGGCCCCTGCAGACGGGTTAAAATCTGGTGCCATCTCTATCGGACAGTTAGGTGTGGTGTGTTTCGGGCCGCTGAAGTGAAACATGTCAATAGTCTTGGGATCCAGTAAACTGAACGCCTGCGGAAAGAAAATAACAAAGTTAAGATGCTATCCTCTAGTATGTTGCGACATAAACCTAGTAATTTGAATTAATAAAAGAACTATCCAGCAATCAAATGTCAAAGAGCCAAAACTTTTAACACGTTTTAAGAACCTGATAAGCGTTTTTGCGAAATGCTCCGAAACTTTTCGGGCGGCCCATTTCGGGCACGATAATTTCACCCCTTATCTTGTAAACAAAGAAGTTTTCAAGCATAAAATTTTGCTGTAAGTTAAATAAGAGCTTTGCAGGAAGAGTGGTTTTAACAATTTTACAAATAGCTTTTTGGAGCCGAAATGTTTTCGCGGGCATCCGAGAAACAAGCTCCTGGAGTCTTAACCCGTTTTCGTTTAAAGCTTTCAAAATTTTCTGTTATGTCTATTATTATGCAATTTGGTCAAGTGCCTTATTGAAGGATCACGCAGCTATTAAGTCTTCATAATCGTCCATTCTGTCTATCATAAGAAACTTTGCTCAAGCACCTTATTACAGGACTACGGGACTTGAATGGCCCTTTCGTGTGATGTCGCCCAAGTATTCTATTTGTATCTGACCAATCACAGTCTAGCAGGGAAAAGACAAAGAACGTGTAACAATTCTAAGCTAAAATATGAAACCGATCCCGGCAACAAACGCAGGAATACCATGCAACCGGTTCCAAGCGCGGCAAAAACATGTAACTTGTGCGACTTGCAAGAAAATAGTACAACCGGTAGAAAGCGTAGGAAAACACGCAATTGGTGAGAAGCACGGAAAAACGCGTGTAAGCCAGGTCACATTTAGGCTTGGTTTTCCCTTGACTGGAAAAGAAACGAGTACATTTGCATGGCAAACAATTGCACGGCTTTATTGAAAAAAAGCAACGATCACTGTCGAGAAAACGCAATAGTGAGGGAAACGTGAATTCTTGACGGCAATTCGAGAGCCGTCCTCGAAATAAGTGTTCTAGACATTATAATTATTGACTGACCATTTCAGCCTCAGCGAACCAGTTTTGAATCGCGCGCCATCTTGTGGGGCAGTATTTCTTTGCACCTTCCACATCACCACAAATCACATGCGCGTTTTCGTCAGACTCATTCTGTGGAATTTCTTCCTGAATAAAGTACATGTCAGAATAATTCAATCTTTGGATAAACCTCTCTTTGGCTGTGTCGTTATCTGCTTCTTTTGTCACCAGCCTTGCTACCTCTAGGACCTATTTGTGACGGCAGAAAACACAGTCAAATCTGTATCAAGGGAATAACTAGAGTTTACAAATTTGGAGAATGGGAAAGTGTCCTCTTAACTGAAGTCAGTTAAACTTAATATACGGAGTTGTCGAATTAACATTTTATTCAGGTATACTCAGCCTCCCCCCAGACCACCCCCACTCTCATTATACTGGTGCCCCTGGCAGGGCTCTGCCTAGGTTCGTCTGCGCATGATTATTTAGCCCCCCAGTTTTCAAGTTACAATTGGATTTTTTTTCTTCCGTTTGTCGCTAGGCTTTTTAGCCAATCACAGAGGTAAGTAAAGTCAACCAAAGCAAGCGCAATTAAACTTATAATATTAATTGAAATCTTCCATCATCATCTTGGAATTTATCTGGATTAAGCACCAGTATCTCACGATAATATTGCCCTCTTCCCAGAACCTCGTTGTGTCGCATACCGTATCTTTACAGTTTTCATTTTTATACAAGAAAGGCTACGTTTTCCATTTAGGTGTATCACTACTCACTTGCGGATAGAGCTCATTAAGCATCTTGAATCCGAGTTTATTTATTTCATCCGGGGTCATGCTGTTTGTCGTAAAATACGTCACAATCTTTTCATACGACTTCTTCCCGTTCAGCTTTTCTCCTGTAGGTAGAGACTTGTTCGTCGGTCTTGATTTTTCAGCGGTATCGTTGACGTACACAAAGGAAAGAGGGAGTGTGGCGAGACCGCTGGACACGTTACTGGTGACGCAGTGTTGTATGTGAACCTTTCTGAGATACCTAAACAAGGAAGATGGCAAGAAAATTCTTCTTGGTAGTTCAGAAATAACAATTAGTTTTGATTGAGAGTTTGCTTACGTTTGGAAGAAATTGTAAAATGGGGGAGGGGAATCAGCCTTCTGGTCTGTGAAGATTAAAAAAAAATCTGGTCTGATCTATGTTAATTTTGTGAGTGTGTTTTTTTTTCCTTTCTTTTTATAACCAGTTTGCGTGACCTAACGTGTGCGAATTACTTAGCATGGCGTGACAGAATCAGACGGAGTCAGGCAAAATAACGTGACAAAGCATGACAGAAACATCTAAACTTATTTGACGTAACGCATTTAAAGACCCCCAAAATACCTCCTTCAATTCATAAATTGATGACAATGGCTTACGTGAAAAAGTCGTCTATTGGTTTCCCTATGTTGTCAACAATGAACTCTCTCAAAGACTCGTTCACAGACTTTCCATATTTACTTTCCCATAAATTGTTTTCTTCCGTATTTTTGGTGATGGTCTGAATAAATTCTGGTCGAAGAAGGCCTTGGACAAACTTTTCTTCAAAGATTCCTTAAGAGAAACAAAAATGAAAAATGGTAAATGGCAAAAAATTTACAGCATCGATCGCTTGCAACTTATACGCAAACACAGTTTGTGTTAGCAAGTCATCAATAAGTTTTGCTTTGCTGCAAAAATTTCATTTACAGGATAAAAGTTAATACTATACATGTAGGTTTGGCTTATTAATGGTGGTGTTTATCCCTTCTGTATTGGACTATTAAGGTGGCTCAACTTCGTGAAGTATGATCGCCCAGGTGAGTGTTTGTGATGGCACTGACTGAGGTTTCCGCACTGATCTTGAGCGGAAGTCATCATCAGAGTAAAGTGAATTATGAATCATCAGTAGAGCTAGATGGTATTCTACTGACTATATGGTACGATGCCTGTTCGTACAAGGGTATTTTTGCGCTTTTTGTGTTTGTGCGGGAAAAGCAGATCTTAGCAGACTTGGCAAGGACTGTTGGAAATCCTCATGATCCAGAAAGAAAAAAATAGGATAACCACACGTTAGAGTTCATAATTAAACTATAATTTGGAGAGAAAATGCCATACTTTGCTTTGGTTGCTTAATTATCTCTGAAAAATACTTGGTTGCCCACAATTTTAATTTTGGATTTTAACAGCCCTTGCTAAGATCTCCTTAATCGCATAGTCATAAAAATGTGCAAAAATAACTTCTGTTAAATTAATAGGAGGCACCGTCCTATTAAATCTAATTGACAAATGTACAGCAACTGGAATAGGGGAGTTCCGACAAAGAAATTAAAAACTTTGGATTTCTCACCATTTGCCCCTTTGATTGATATCTGACGAAAATAAGCGGTTAATCCATTAATCCCAGCTTTGCACTGCTCCACAGTGCGAACCATTCCCACGGACACACCATATTCCATATTCTTTCTGTACTGAACAAACGTCTCTTTAATCTCTGCAAGTTTTCTTTGTAAGTTCTCCAAGTCTTTTGTATTGTTTGGCTTGAAGTAGTTGAGACTGGTTTCGATTTCATAAGGCACGCCACACAGCGGCTGCCAACACCACAGATTAGGTCCCAGCAGAAAATCCCCTGCGTAATAATTTACGTCATAAGGAGTCCCAAACACGTGTTGTAAATAATGCTTGACTTGGGCCAAGGCCTTCTTTTCCCGTGGCTTGAGTTTATGCATCTCCAAATTTATTTTGTTTACTTCATCAAGAAGGCGCCAGGCTTCATCCGTGACAAGTTTGATATTGCTCGGAGAAGGGTTATAGGAAAGGTATTTTTGTCGTATCTCGGATGGTGATACTCCCGGCTTATATGCGATCTTATTCGGGTGTAGCCGATAATAGCTATCTTGCACCTTCATTAAGAACGCGTCCAGGCCACTACGTTTGGCTTCGTCAGAATAAGAACATCGGTCCGATGAGGGCTTAAGAGCACTCTCTTGATCACATGATGTGTCACGTGCCAGAAAAACGATTCCAATTATGAGACAAATAAGGCCAGTGACAGCTAAGAATCCTGTTAACACAAGGAGGACAATAGGAACGCGCATGACCGGAAACAATGGATTTAATCAGCGAGCTTCAGTCCACTATAATGGCGAGTCCTAAAGAAGAAGTGAAGTCAATGAACCATTAGTTTTTCCAGATAATCAATAAGTAATTAGTAGCATCAATGCCCTTAGAAACACTATCAGAATAAACCACGATTTAGGTCGCTAAATCACGATTACGTAAAATAATGTATACCCTGGTGATAGTAGAGGGAGAGAGAGCAAACAGCAAAAAAGACAGGGGAGGAAGTGAGAACCGTAGCTCGAATCTCTGATTATATCTTGTGATTTAGGAACTCGTTCTGGTCCAGTGTTGAACAGAAACAAAGTCACGATAAATGTTCAAATTTATGTCCAGGATTCTCGTCGTGTGAAAGATGGGTGTTAAAAAAGTCCTTTCGCAAAAACTTAGCTCAGGGGCTAACAAGCTTACCGAGGCAAGGATCAGGCTAAACCTCAACCACTTATTTTACATGTTGTATTTGATAACTTACATCAAGGAACTAGTTAAGGAGCACTCATCATAAAATTGAAAATTAAAATCTATGCCCAGGATTCTCGTTGTGTGAAAGAGGGGTGTTTGAAAAGTCCTTTCGTGAAAACTTAGCTTAGGGGCTAATTACCTTAGCGAGGCAAGTATCAGCCTACATGTTGTATTTGATAACTTACATCAAGGAACTGTGAAAATCGTGAGGTCGACACTCATCATAAGAGCTTTTTCCTGCCACACCTTTTTAAAGAAATTGTATTTCTTTGAAAAGTTTTTTAACTACGAAAGTAGCAACTTGCCAACGAAAAAATAATGCCATACAAACTACAACACGATAAGTTCCTTTTTTCAGACACAATTTTAAAGTTAACTTAAGTTATTCCTGATAGCTAAAAGCTGATGTTCAAGGTTCGCCTAATTGTGAACAAGAGACACCACCCTTCTCTTAATCTTAAAGGCTATTTCAACTTAAAAGTATATATATTAGTAAAGTCTACTTAACTTAATTCATACGGCGCTGGAAAAACACTTTTGAAAGCTAAATCATGTCATTTAGGAGAAACATGTCAAAAGAACGAGGCAAATGAATAGAAGATGGTGCAACATCACTGTCTTCGGTCATTGCTTAGAATGTGAATAAGTACTTGGTGCATCATGTGTTTTCCGAAATATATTTCTCTAACTTTTTTCCGTCCTCAGGTATCACGTTCAACAGTTTTGGTCCAATTCTGCCAAATGGGAGATTCCCAACAGGCGTAAGAAAAGGCAAAAAAAGTAGGCCAATTTTCGCGCGGCGAAAAAGCGAAGAATGCTTCAAACGCGCGGAAAAGCCTATGGAAAAGACTGGAAACACTTGCTTAGCAGGCTAGGCGGTTCAGCTTTCGTCAAGACACTGATACAGTAAATTTCTGCCACGTGGTTATTCAGTCCACTGAATATAAAGTTTTAGCTCAACGGGCGTTCTTTCTTTTAGTATCCACGGTCATAAATTTACTTCATGTACACCATTATAAATTTAGAGTTATCAATTAATGTTTACGTCCTATTTCTAAATAAACGCAATCTTTAAGAGCTCATGAGCCAGGTAAAGTGCAACATATTGAGAGCCTGAGCGATGTCCCACTTTTACAGCCCGACGAAACCAACCGGAGTTTCCTGTTCTCAACGCCTTTGTCCTTCAAAATGCCCCAATCTAAAATACATTGCTTCGGTCTACGGCAGCCTTAATTTTCTACCGACGGGTGACACTAATTGAATATGGAAAAAATTCCGTTTTTAGTGTACAGAGTCAGGTCGTAGCTTGGACAATTGTTTGCTGTTGCTTGCTTATGCAAAGAAGATAACCACATTATAAAGTTGAGATTACTGACTAAATAAGAGTAACTAGTAATACAGCACGATATCTTGCACTCCGACTATCCAGAATACCCCGCTATCTTGAATTATTAAAAACTCGACTAGGTATATTGGATTTCTAGCATTTTGATTGGCTCAACGGAGCTAGGCTATCAGCTCATATACGTGCTGCGACCAAGTATGGTCAATGAACACTCAACAACAAAGTGAGCTGAAAGTTTTTTCCTTGCCAGCAACCCGGCGAGAAAAATGGACGAGAAAAATCACTTGCCAGCAAGTTTAAATTAAGCAAAAATTCCAACAACGTCACCAACAAGCATCACCAACAGCGTCGTCTAACACAAGTCAAAATTGTTTGAAGAAACTGTGCAGAAATAGAAATTTAAGCATTAAGCGTTGTGTTTACAATTAATTTCTTTCATCGATCGTCACGTCGATCATTGAAATTGAACAAACGGTACGTATTATCAGAAAGGATTTCCACTTCAAAATATCAAGACAAGACATAGAATAAAACACAATGAAATGGGGCTGGAGCATTTAATAAAAACTATCACACATTCATGGCGAGTCGGTGCGAAAATCATGAAGCAGTCTAAACAAGTGCTAAAAAAAATACAGCTGCAAACTACCAAGAAGGAAGGAAGGGCGAGATTGTTTTTCGGCTTTAACATGCAAAATCAGGACACTGGTTTACCTGCACTTGTTGCAGCTCTGTGTCCCAACAGGTCCAAATGCTCAGATAGAAATTGGATGCCATGTAAACGGAGTTGGATCGCTTTTCCAGTTGTTTGAATGATGTTTTTACCATTCCGTCCGCAACCTCTAAACCGAGAACAACTGCATTTTGCGCTTTGCGTTTAACAAACTATGATGGTGAATTCTAATGTTCCTCGCTACAGTAATCTTGCTTCTGAGCTGCATAGAAAATACCTCTTCAAGTTCAACTGTTCAAATTTGTTCTGTCTTCAGTTCGATCAAACACGCACATGATGGCTCCGTTGTGCGAACAGATTACAAACTTGTTCAGTTTCACCTCCAGCAGCTATATGGTGAAATTGTACAGCTTCAATCCGCTTTGAACGATGATTACAACAATGTTCAGGAAAAATCAAACATGTACCATATTTCAGAGCCAATAATTAGAAGATTTTTTTCCAAAACGTGTGCTACTTTGTTCACTTTCGAGCAGTTTTCATTGATTCATTCAGCTTTGCAATGAAACGCTGCAACACTTCGCAAGGTTTTGGCGCCTTTTTCGCGCAGTCGTGTGATCGATTCTTGTTCCGCTTAAATTTCTTTTCTCATTTTTCCCGTTCTTTCTTGATTTTTGTTTTTAAATAGTGGTTAAGTTTTTAATAAAACAATTATTCTACTCGGACTTGCTGGATATCAAATGATTATAACCAACTCGGCGCTACGCGCCTCGTTGGTTATCTATCATTCGATATCCAGCGCGCCCTCGTAGAATAATTGTTAATTATAAGTCGTTTCTCTTGGATGATTAATTTACTCACTTTTCACAATTGCTATATTAAGCTCTTGTTCGAGATAATAGAAGACTACTTCATTTTCAAAGAACTGAATCTGCGAGCTAAGGAACTTAAAATTAAAAATCAATAGAGCTGAACTGCGCACTTTTGTATGATTTATTGTAAGGCAAACAAGAACGTTACTGTTGAGTGATTTTTTTGTTAAATAATCTGAAAACGAAAAAAGCCGATTTGCATACACATGCAAATTGAATTAAGTCTTCCTTTAAAAAAGTAGGCATAGACCCTGTGAAGTCGTTTGAATTTTTTAACTTTACAGTGGTTCAAATCTCCTTATGAATGATAAATATATATATATACAGTGCGTGAGACGTTCCCGGGGGTGCAGGAAAATGCAACCGACGTGCTGAAATAGGACTTACAGGACATGACGCTCGGATGCGCATGTAGACTCTGAGAACGAGACAATCAAGCCGACTAGGAAATACAGTGTGTTCAGTTGCCCTCCGTACATAGCCTTTGCATCTGCTCTTAAAATGCAAAACGTATACCTGAACAAATGTACGTCAAGTGCATTTCGAAGGCCGGGTCAAATGATCTACCACATATTTGCTGATGTTTCGAAGCCATAGTATTCTCTTTTATAGCGAGCAAGCGGTAACTCTAAAGTCGAATATAAGGTTGTGATGAGCTGCAATGTATGCAAATGTAAATAGCCGAGGCATTAAAGCGGAGCTACTGAGTGGTGTGCTCGCTGGCGGCTTAAAATAGTCTTAATATTTCCGGCGTCAGGGCCTCGTTGCACTCAGTAAAACACATCGCTCCACTACAAAACGAAAGCTCCATCTTTTCGCTGACAAAAGCTCTAAAAGTTGAAAGCGAAAAATCTTGAAATTTTCATTTGCAACAAAGGAGCGCCACAGAAATCTACCATTCGTTAGCTTTCATTTCAATGGTCACATATCTGTTATTTGTAAGACTCATATCATTCGCAGACTACTAAACAACATAAGAATTAAAGTACGTCTGTACGTAGATTTGACTCTTGGAGTTTAAAGTAGAAAACTGCAATGTCATGGAATGTTACAAACCTTTAAAAAGGAAGCTTGACTTGAAACAAGTTGAAGGTAGCCACTGTGATGTCTCTGGCTTTGAACATGATAGGAATCGACACCTTATCAGCATAACAACTCTGTCGGCTTAAATATCAGTCACGCATAGTCTATTGCGATCAATCCAGGAGTTTGGGGGGAGGGGTACCGTGTTGTAGCACTCTGTTCATACTCCCAGACTCATTAATTACAAATCAGACTACTTCTTCTTCCCAGCAAAAAGCCCGAATATAAAAAATAAAAAAGGTTTAAATTTTCGGCCTGACTTCCAAACTTTGATCGTGATATGGAGCCGTCAGCACCGCAAACTGGACTGAACAGTAACCTTATCAGGGAAGAGGGGAGGGGTATCAAGCGACGCTGTACTCAAGTCAGACTTCAGTCTTTGCACAAGGCCCGGACGACGAAAGTTTCAGCCTCACTGCACACAAAAACAAAAACTTCACATTACTAGCTGAAATGGCTTTTATTACCTTTTCTAAAAGCTAAACACAAATCAAATTTACTCTACTGACTGTGTGTAGTTGGCTACCCGTGTTGTTGTAATGGCCTTATATAACCACAGCACACCCAAGCTTCTTTATTTATGTTGTCTTGCCTTGTTTTTGCAGCCTTCGCGTGGAGTTGCGAGTATCTGCGTTAAAAATTCAAAATATTTTGCAGCTTTTTTATGGGCTTTCAATTCTTAACTTGAAGCCATCCCGTTAAAGACCGAAAATTTAGGGCACGTTGGTTACGCAGGAGCACAGCCAACATTTCCCGGGCATATTTACGTACCACTTTGTTTATTGCCTGGATCCACTTTAGCAAGGTGTAGCTTTAAAATTCTCGGGATATAAAAATTTCATGTAGGAGCCCCCACTAGTTTTTTGCGCTCGTATTCTCAATTCGATTTTCCCACTCTCTCAGAGCCTGAAACAGGCTGTCTGTGTGAATGTCGAAGATGCAACGTGGCGGGATACAAGATGCCGCTTTTAAGCGGTATATTTGAACATCTGTGTGCAACCATTTTACAATAGGTATACTAGCCTAACAGCGGAGAGTCGTGCCGGCTGCTCCACGCAGATCTTCGACTGGTTATAAAACCATACCGGGAAGTGAGAAGCCGCGGCTCATTTTCGTAGCCGGGGCGTTAGAAATTATTTAAATCCATGTCAAAAGTGAACACCGCTAAGTTTGGAATGAAGTGGTGTCAGGTTATGCTGTGCGGAGCATAAAATTTTCTTTCTAATATAATTAATTTAGGAATTTCAGCTTATTTTATTTGGTTACTACTTTTAAATTTCTCTTCTTTTATGTTTATTTCTCGGCATATTAGCATAATACTTTGCTAAGGGCCTACCGTATTTACTCGATTAAACGCCGCCCTCAAATAAACGCCGCCCTCGATTAAACGCCGCAGATGGAAGCAAAATTACCAATAAACGCCGCCCTCGAATAAACGCCGCACCCAATCAGAAGAATGCGGCGTTTGTTCGAGGATTATAAGAAAAAAAATAACAAGAAGGGCAAAACTCGGTAATCTACACATGAACGTTGTACATATCACAAGCCAGACAATTATGATTCTATCTCAGCAAAAAAGCGAGACATTGGAACTTTAATAAACATGTTTCTGTTTTACATAGTATTTACGAATGATTTACCGTAATTATTATCAGTGATTTAAGAAATATGATTTTGAAATAAACGCCGCCCTCGAATAAACGCCGCCCTTGAATAAACGCCGCATCGGAAACGCTAAAAATTTAATAAACGCCGCGGCGTTTAATCGAGTAAATACGGTAATCAGCCCCAGTCAGTTCGCCTATGTCGAGAAGGGGGAGAAAGAAATCAACCTTGAAGCCTGTAAACAGGCTGTTGGGCAGAAAATAGGGCTGCTTCGCGGCTTACTAATACCTTCGTTTCAAAAAAAACATTTGGAAAATCAAAGACAAAACTGCACGCCATTAATTCAGTTTTTTCGCCCTACGTTGATTTCTCTGCTATTAAAAAACCAGAGGCTATAGTCCCTATTTCAGACCAAAGTGTTTCTGATTTTCATACCCTGGTTCAAAATTAATGGTTACAACAGTCTTGCCCTATATAGGAAGTACTACTGGCCCTGCAATGGTCAGATCGAACCCAATCGAATCACAATCTTGAAGGTTTGACAGCTGTCTACAGTAGAGTTTTCCTTTTGACAGGAGCTCTTCTTTTGACCATCATTTATTGATATATCAAAATTGAATATTTTGCGATTTTCTTTCTTACACTACGTGGAAAGGGAGCGGGAATATGCGTCTATTTTTATTTTTCAAGGGCCACTCAAGAATGCTCAGGGAATATCGGCAGAAAAATACCTGATTGGCAATATTCGTATTTTGTAGGATTAGGATAACAGACAGTGTCTACTGGGTTTCCGATTCGGAAGCGGCTGAAAATATTGTTGTCCGGACTTTTACTGCTTGTCTACGCTCAACAGAGACTTTTCAGAGACCGCTGCATTTTTTGTTGGCGATATGCCGTATATCTGTTGTTCTGGTTAGGTCAGTTATAATATTTGTCGGCCGGGTTAATATTCTAACTGCAAGGTGTTGACATAAAATATACTATTTGTGCATTTGTTTACAAGTGATGACAGCTTTCCTGTTACCAACAAAAGAAATTGAAATGTCCATTAACCTTTGGCTTATGACATATAGCAACGTAAGAATTTTGTCATGTTTGCTAAAGATGTGAGAAGGGTATCCTAAAAAAAAAATTGCTCTACGATTGCTAAGTCCTTTATCACAACAATGCCGTGCTCTTATAGAAAAGCACTGATACTATTTGCAGCTGTTGTGATTACATTGAGAATGGGCAGAGCCATCCCGTACCATGGCTCACAAAAATTTCTTGGTTACGATTACTGGACTCGTAGATATCCGTCTTTGGGATATACAGATTGGGATGGTTTCTGGAACAATCATTACAGCGGACGAATTCAGTATAAACGGCATTCTTCGCAAACGTCTGGCCAAGCTTGCACGGGATGTCAATGCGACGCTTTCAAGCAAGAACTCAAATGTTATGGTAATCCTGGAAAATTGTAAGTAGCTTATGTAATTGTATCGTTTACGGATAAGCCGCTTGCGATCTTTGTTTGGTTAACCCTGATCAGTACTGAATGAGTAAGGAGGAAAAACCGTATTTATTACTCTAATTTGAACTAGTGGTGTTTCTTCAATTAGTAGTTATCCATAGGTTCACCTTTATAGTCGTCCAAGAGTTACTCCATGAAGTATCTGTTTTCGTTCTTCCATTTCAAATATTCCGACCGATTCTCTATTGCGCGCCATAAAGCAATGCAAATTTGCATAATTAATAATTACTATAAATTAAAATTACTGTGCTACGACATTTCGAAAAGTTCCTTCATTGTCCGGTATGTGCTTATTTCTATTTTTCTTGAGTCAATTAAATACAAAATTTTGCGAAAGCTCTCGTTAATGTATAATAGAAATGTGACATTTAGCTTTGCACTGTATCGCGCGAAGCAAAATCATAGATAATGTTTTGCCAGTACTTTCTAGGGGAAAAATATTTCGTAGTCATGACCGCAATACCAGACTCTTTAGTGTTTCCCCATGATTTCCAGGGAGCACTCTCATTGCTTTTACATCAGACGACCCTTCGCACTCTCGGAGAGCACTCGCGCGTTTGCTTATCGTCAGTCGTTTCGTTGGCTTCTCACTGGACGACTGACGAGATCACCCACGAGATTCAAGATTCACGTGACCGTGAGTATTTTTCGTTATTAAACGATCGTGTGAGCAATCGCGTGAGCAATTGTAGTTGCATAGGTTATGTACATGGGTGGACAAATTTTCTTTAACATTTTTTTTTCGTCTGTGTCCCCGAAGAAGAACAATCGCAAAGTTGAAACCACACGACTACTACGACACACGAGTACCACACACACGAGTACTACCACCACACGAGTACTACGAGTTAGATACGAGTAACGAATACCACCAATTTTTAATACAATTGAGTCAGCGGGGACGCACCATATCAACAATTTTTTTTCATGTTTTATTTCAGTAAAATTCGATCAAATTTAGGGATTTCAGCTAAAAGGTGTTGGTCTTTTTTTTTTTTTAGTAACACCTTCAAATCTTTCTCGAAAAAACTTTGACTTTCCTTGACAATCTCTAAAACTGATGATGCCTTAAAATCAATTCCAAGCACGATCATCCTCTCATCCCCTACTCCCGCACCCCCCCCCCCCCCCCCACACACACACACACACACACACACCACCGGGTTTTTTATTCCTGTTCAAGTCCATGGCATTTTACTGTCGATCAGTCTCGCGTGATAAGGATTTTGTACTTCGCATGGTATAATTCACCAGGAAAGAGCCAGGAAAAAGCCCACCCCCACCCCGCCCGCCTTTCCATAAAATGACATCTGGTACTATTGTGGATAAACACTGGCTGACTGAGGAAAAAGTTCTGAGGTCCCAGTTTTAACGGACGAATCTCGAGGGAATAGTTTCACATTTCACAGAAGAGAGATGGAGTTTGCATCAAATTACCATTCAACTTATACTTTAGAGTGACAACTTTAATTTGACATTAGTTTAGGATAATGTGTGACGAATAAACTTTCTAGAATCCGTTCCCTTATCTTTAAGACTGTTTTTCTCGAATAACAGAATTTCTTGAACTGAATGAACTTTTAAACAAGATATCTCCGGTACATTAAAACATAGTGTTCTGAAATTTGCAGAAAGATTAAAGGACTTGATTTCCTAGGTCGTGAACCTAAAAAATGCTCACGATCTTGAACTACTTCTCAGTAAGTGAATCTTTGCCCTCTTATTATTTCCTTCTACCTTACTTTCTGAAAAAAATATATATAAATTCTATAGAGGCAAAGCTGACTAATTTTCGAGGCTTACCTCGTAAGAATTCATTTGTGGACAGATTAAAATAGATTTCTTACTTCAACCGTGCATTAATGAGGTATTGTGCCTTACAATGAACACCTCTATCTTTATGAGGCGCCTTATGGCAAGCTACAAAAAAAAACGCGCGAGTGAAGGATCTGAGAACTAAATTTCCAGAAATTTTTGACAAAATTTTTTTGACGACCCATCTACAACAGCAAATTTCACATGTGGCATATGAAAATTTGGCCATCTATACGAGCTACCAAAAAATTGACTGGCTATAGAAAATTTGTCATAGAAAATTTGCTCGTGTGCACGAGGCTTTATCGTGTCGTTTCTTTGAAATGTTTTAGTGTTAGTAATCTCTTTAAAAATCGTCCCCATCCCATTGCATAAATTGTTAGTTCAACGTCAACAGCGGGAATTACCATTTCACTACCTGTAAATTTCCAAGTTGGACGGTAAACACTCCAGCGCCAAACGTGCCTCAGGAAGCCGTAGTTCGAGGCGTAGAATACAGTAAAAACCCACACATAAGAACCTAGTGATTTAGAAGCTACAGGCTGAAATTTGGCATTTAAATGCCCAAAAATATAAGAACCTGTTCAGCCTGGCAAAGAAAAATAGGTTCTTATACAAAAAAAATCACTCCAATTTTGATGGTCAAAATTCTGGATTTTAAGGTGATTCCATTCAATTGCATTGCGCAAGCTTTCTGCGCATCATTTTTTGCGTGATTGGCGCGCGCACGAGCGCGCGCGCGTTCGGAACTTGATAGGTTTCCTATGGAAGCTGAGCTGTTCGGAGAAATAAATGGTCGTTTTCTCCCAAACGAACTCGGTGACCCCACTTTTTTATTCCATTTATTTAAGGAAATTACGACTTTACATGATATATTCAAATTTGAAGAATTTTTCATTATTCAATTTTCAAATATTCCGCTTGATTCACTGTTACAGTCAGATTTTAGGCGTTTCACTAGAACCGTGCAGACGCTCGATTTGCCTATTATTTCAAATTAGCTTCATTGTTACGGCAATTTTAAGACGTTTTACTGTAACATTGTACTTCTATCATAAGAATAATGCTTATATTTCATTGCTAGTTATAACTTTGTTGAAGTAATGGGTGTCTCTAGTACATGGATAGGTTTTTTTAATATTGCTGTCTAAAGATAGCAAAGTACCTCTATACTACAGCCCCGTAACGTGAAATCAGACACGGTGACCCCCTCTTTTTATTTTAGTTTTTTAATGTACTAGGTGTAATTAGTAACTGTGCAAAGTTTCAACAAGTTCTCATAACAACTTCTTTTTCGATGGAATCACCTTAATTGTGCGAGAAACTTCTAACAATGTACGTTGTTGTTGAGCAAACAAGGCAAGCATTTTTGTTGTTGAAAATACAAGTGCTAAACCATAATGTATTAGTAGTACAATATTTCTGCCAATGGTTACACTACGACAACCTCTGAAAAATAAGAACCTATTAAGAACCTAATCAGCCTGAATTGTGAAAAGCTACCCTAAAATATAACAACCTGTTCAGCCTGACCTCGAAATTCTAGGTTTCTATATGCGGGTTTTTACTGTAATTTCAGCTGATGAACATGTAAGGATGAACGACTGGTGTAAGAAAAGGTGATACGACTCATTTTTATATGATCGCGACAATACGCAGCCGCCGACTGAGCTTGACCTCAACACACCGTTTTGCAGACCACTACATCACCACTCAATGATTTAAACAAGCATGTCATTCTCAACGTCACTTTAAAAATCCAAATATTTACAACGATTTGGCATTCAAGTCGTTAGTTATTCACAAAATGCCATTTTTTTCTGTCTTGAACAAGCGAACATGACAAGTAAAGTCAACTTGAGCTCCTGTCTCATTTATACTTAGCGACAAAGGAATCTTAAAACTTAGTTAAGGTACTGAGACAAAAATGCTGCCATAACAGAGAACAACTAACGAAGAATTTCTTGTACGTGGCCAAAACAATGTCGTGCATACGAGGAATTTCTTTGATCCTGTCAGTTATGGTTGAGCTGGCTCTATCCATCCCCAATCATGGTTCACAGAAGTTTCTCGGTTATTCATACTGGACGAATAGATATCCTTCTCTGGGATACGAAGATTGGGATGGCTTTTGGAACAATTACTACAGCGGTAGAAGGGAATATAAGCGAGTATCATCCGAAACCACGGGGCAAGCTTGCCAAGGATGTGTTTGTGACCCTGTCAAAGAGGAATTAAAATGTCTTCGGTCGCCGCTTACACTGTGAGTCACATTTTGCATGTTACATATCGTCCTTTATCAGAAATATATTTCGTACAGTCAGTTGATAGGTTACTGTCGATGGTGTACTTGTATCACCGTCAATGCGTTTTTATTCAACATTTTATAAATTCTTCTCCTTATCTTCAGCTATTAGTTGTCTTGAAGGGAATTTTGAGACTTTTTTGCGTACATATGAAGTTATAATAGAGTACTACTCTGGAATTTACATTGCTGTACATTTTGTTATTTAGCTGTAGCGCGTCTGTTGGTAATAAATAATTTAAAGTAACACACTCACCTGACACACCGTTAAGTTCCGAGAGTAATTAGCTCCATTTGTATTTATCAGCCTTTTGTTATATTTACTTTCGGCAAGGATGTTACTGCTTCGGAGTAGTCGTTTCGTTTGGGAACTTTACGGTACTAAAAGAAAAGAGCAGTTTAAAATGCCAGTTTAAAATACATTACGTTCTTTTATTGGTGAATATCTAGGCTTCATTAAGCCTCGTAGTCTCATGATAAACCCGGCCTAAGAATGTCTGCTACAGACAAGGCATTTATCTCCAGCTTATTTAAGGTGAAATGATTCTATCCCTGAACTTTCTCAATAATCCCTTTAAAATTAGCAAGCGTCCATTACAATTTGCACTACTTTGTTTTCTGTCTGTTGCTGTACATAGTACACAACGGCTACATTTTTATATGCAATCTGAAACTGTTTTTCTGGACTTTGTTAACGCCTCTGCTCTGGAGACCTCGCGTTCACTGCTTATACTAATAATCCTAGTGTGGGTTTGTTTTGTTACAGACTGACTGTACGAAATAAAGTCATCAAGATTGTTAGAAATGGACAGCTACCAAAAAGCTTTACAGAGATGTACGTAAGAACTGATCAATTCAGAGAAGAAATAATATAAACTACACAATAGTTACAAGCAGATAATCTGGAATCCAAATGTGTGCAAACAAGGCAAAAACGTTCACACGTAATGTTTAGTATGTGTTAACCCTTACTTAACGTTTTTGGAAATTCATGAAAGAGACGACCATTTGGTGACGTGAGTCGTCTCTTACTGCGCGCATTTTAGAAAGTGGTATTCTAAGTTAGCTAAGTCAAAAAGAACGCTAGGTCAGGGAAAAAATTCTTTGGCCTTTTTCGTGGGGGGGTTTCCATAACTTTAAATTTCCTTTCCCTTGCTCAGAGTAAAGGAATGTCATTTTATTGGCTTCGATAGTATTTTAATGACCCCTTCATTAATGCATGGCTTGTTTCACTTTACTTTTCTGCGATATAATTTTCACATGAAGACGCCAAGGACTTACTTCTTTCGCATCATTTTTCTTCAACAGAAAAATTTTTAAATCTCAACTAAAAGAAATCGAAGAAGAAGCTTTCCACAACTTAACGCAACTACGAAAGTTGTAAGTGGTGTAAATAGTAAAAAAATTAAACGTACACGAAATGATCCTAGAACATCACGAGGAAAGAAATTGAATGATTTTCACAAAGGGAGAACAAACCATAGGCAGTTTTTAGCATTTTTTTTTCCCAAGAAACAAAGTTGTATTCCATTTTCAGCCAGACACACTTAATTATAGTGTCCGAGAACTGGTAAAGTAATTTTAAACGAGACTGGACCAGTATTTTTGGGTTTCCCCTGAAGGCAATATGTCATTTAGCTTTTGTAAAGTTATCCAAAAATCAGTGACAGTGCCCCTTTAATCACATCTAAACGAAACAATTTTAGTTTTATCTCCAGTTAGGGGTCAATAACCTCATAAACAAACAACTTAGAATAACACAAACATTGTCAGCGACTATTTCATATTTTTTCCCTCGTCCTTCTAAATATACAGGAATCTAGCTATGAATGAACTAGATGATTTCCCAGACCTGTCCACAAACACAGCGCTTCAAGAACTGTAAGTCAATTTTAAAACCTATCAACTTAGTTTCACGGTCAAGCAAAGAGTAATAAAGAATGCTAAGTAGGCTGATGAGAAGTCTGCTATATATATATATATATATATATATATATATATATATATCTTATTAGATGTTTAGGTGAGTCAAAAGGGCGAGTCAAAATACAAATACAAACAACGAGCAAAAATATACGGCGTTACTTCACACCGAAACATCTAAAAAGAGATTTATTATCAAACTTGACCTTTTTCAACCTTTCTCAGCGATCTTGAAAGGAAACTACAACTGTAACAGGATGAGCGCGCACGGTACTGTACAGTAATCAACTGTACAATATCGTGGGATATTCGTACTTGTTTCGCGCGCTTTCTGTACAATAATTAATACAGTCGGATAATAAACCGGGATAATTGTTAGACCGCAACCGAGTCCATTTTTGTGGCATGAAATGGTCCGCGTACGAATTACCCTGTCTAAGAGCAAGGCAATTTACCCTTTCCGGCCTTTCTGCCTTGAGTTCGCAAGTATCCACCGTATCTGTGATTCTACTGATTGAAAGTTCAGCTATGCAAATACGAGATGTTTACCGTTGTAAGTGGGTGATTTAACCGTGCTGGACATTAAGGCTAGTCTACTAGTCCGACATACGTGAAACTTTGTACTGGCCTAGTTAAACTGAGAAGATTAACTGACTAGCTCTTGTGTACCGTCTCCCGAATTTTGGTTCATCTAGAGAGCTAAATTTTAGACTACTGGCTTCCCCTTTTGGCATACTTCTTTTCTGACTGACTAGCCCATTGCCCAGTACATTAAAAGCTAGAGTTGACTAATCAAACTGAATTGTTTTCGGCGTTATTTCGTTCCACAGCGATCTCTACAACAACAAGATTAGACTATGGCGTCACAATTACACTGTCTTGCCCAAGAATCTGGTCAAAATGTGAGTAAATTAAATTACATTTAAAGATTTCAATTCAGTAAGTTCTGGCTGTAACTGACATATCACGCTTATCACTTATCCAGTTCGAACCAATATTTTGGTCATATAGAGGCTCGTCTCAAAATCTAATGGAACCTGGTAGGACTATCAAGATCTACAAACGCTAAATATAATATTAAAAGCCCCAGGCGCGTACGGCTCGACAGAATTATTTTTAAAAACACTGCAAGTTGCAAAGCTTGCAACTTGATTTTTGTGGGCCACGCCAGACGGTCTGCAGTAATATGCGTGTAACTTTTATTCATGAAGCGGTTTTCAAATGAGTGTCGTAAAACCAAAACCAAAGCAATCACTCTGGCCAATCACAAATAAACACAAAGAACAAAAGGAACTAATCAGAAGTCCAAGTAAATTCAAGCAAATGACGTCGTCGCGCGTGCAACGAAAACAACATTTATTGGCTTTGATTTTTCTTATTATTGGTTGAGAGAGTAGCGCAAGTTTCCTATAACTGAGCGAAGTAAAGAAACCAAAGCAAGCACGAATTACTTTTCACACTCAATAGCAAACCGCTGTAATTCCTTTAGCTGTTTGAAGTATTTGCTTGACTTTACTGACGGAATGGTCATTTTGTTTTCGTTTCGTAAGTAAGAGGTCGCATTTAAACAAGAGAGATGAGAATATCCTCAAAGGGGAGAGAGAGAGGGTAAACCATTTTATCCCTTTAAAGTAACTACTTTGATTTTCGTTTACACAGAATCCTCATAGACAATAAACTACAGTGGATTCCGGATCGGTGGTTTGATCTACCAAAACTGAGATACATGTATGTAAGAAAGTTTTTATGTATTTCTACAGCTATTTTTGTACCTACACTGCACGAGAAACCACCCCTGGCAGTTATCTTTACTAAGAGGTCTGTTATCTTTAATAAGAGTCGGAGATGTTTCAAAGGCAATGTTGAAGGTGACTTCGTGCAAGAAACTCTCGTTCGTAGCTTCGCTAAACGTTTCATACGAATCAAACGTTACAAAGCCTGTTAATTAATGCGGTATTAATCTCTTGTTTAATCTCTTGTTAGCCAATAATTTTATATTTTGTTTGTCGTTAATGACGACAAACAATGTTGGGGATAATATTAACGCTGGTGATACTACTTTTCATTATGTTTTATCTTGGGTTTCACTTCACACTGCCACCGTCTGTTTTCATTTTTTACCAGTGCCTTGAGTGTGAACAAGTTAAAAACGTTTCCAGGGGCAGCTTTTATCAACTGCAAATCCTTGACTTACTTGTAAGTATGATAGCCTTGTCATATTTAATTTTTGATAACGCATCTTTTCAATCAATTACCTCGCTGGAATCTTCAGATCAACACAGAGTTAGTTTGTGTACAGGCTCATTAGTGGGCTAATAGAGCGTAAGAATAATCTAGGGTATCGGAGTAAGCCATGCTTTTCCTACCTAGGGGCCTATTCAAACGTTAACACAGAGGTTACCACTGCTATCGTGGACATTAAAGGAAAGTCAAAACTGTTTGAACACTACAGATCTCTGGATCTGGTGATAAAGCTCAAACACACCAACATTGAGCCAGCCCGCCTACCTTATTATTAGTTTCTTTCGTTGTGAAATTAATTTCCTTCTTTTTACTTCCAGATCAGCTGACCATAACGAAATAAAAACGATTACTTATCCAAACTTGAGACCATTTTTTGGCAATGACTCCCAGCTTCTACATTTGTAAGTAATCTTTATTATACACTATATGATTCCCTATAAAAATACGCCAAAAAATGTTATATTATATTAAAATAAAATTAAATGAAAATAATGATGTGTTATAAATTTAATTCCAGAAACTTGAGCAACAACAAAATCAACAGCATAGCCTCTGAGGCTCTACAGCATTTGATTCACCTGCAGGTTTTGTAAGTGCCTATAATGTTTTACTTCGATTATAACTTATATGTGAAGTTCCTTGCACTGGTGATATTTTAGCCTCCAAAGCAGACATTCTAAGGGCTCGTCTGGCAATCGATTCCTTCCTGGGGGAGGAGCTCGTGAGGAGCCCAAAGAATGTCTGCGTTGGGAGGCTAAAATATCACCAGTGTATAGGTAATAAATGAGATTAGAACCTATGATCTTTTCGAAACTGGCTTATATACTAAAGGACCATGAATTATCCTCTTTTGTATGTCAAGCTTGCGTGTGATTCGTTCAAGTACCTAAGTTTCTTCGGTTGTTTTTCAAAAACAAAGATATTCTTCTTGTTTACAGGGAATTACATGATAATGAAATTGAGCTGATTGGTGCCAAGGTTTTCTACAATATACCCGAGCTACTGCACTTGTGAGTTAATTTTTATTTCGCTAAATAAGGTTGTTGTAGTTTTGTTTTTGTTTCACTGTCGATCGCCATATACGTAATACTTGCCATAAGTGTTGCTTATAGTATTGGTAATCAATCATATTCATTGTTCAGTTATTGGACTTATCTCATTTGTTTGTTTGGTTGCTTATTCCGTTTATTTTATTTCTTAGTTTGCCAGCTTCTTTTTAGTAGGCTTTTTGTTTTCTTTTTAATAACATGTTTTATATACGATTCAGTACTGGTTAAATCCACATCTTTTAAACATTCATTCATTTATTCATTCATTCATTCATTCATTCATTCATTCATTCATTCATTCATTCATTCATTCATTCATTCATTCATTCTTTCTTTCGTTCTTTCGCTCTCGTGTTCGTTCGTTTGTTCGTTCGTTCGTTCATTTACTTGTCTGTTTGCTTGCTTCTCTTTTTATTTTATATCAGAGATCTTATAGGAAACAAACTGCAGAGCATTACTGCAGAAGGATACAGCCCTGCTTTTCAAGATCTTCCCAAACTTAGATGCTTGTAAGTATCAAAATACAGAATCAGGGATGCGGTCAAAGTATGCTTGACGCTGCAACTTTTAAGTATTGGTATCAACACTCGTTAACCAAAACTGGCTTATATCTATCTGAAAAAGTTAGGCTTTGGCTCTACGTTTAGAAGACCTCATCTTTATCTGCTCGTTCAAAATAGTGTTACGCGTTACAGCCCAATCGGAGCAAAAGCTACGCGCCTTCTTGCGCTTGTTACCTATTACATGTGTTCGTTTTGAAATCAGTTTTACGAGTCAGCTTTGATTACTAATCAACATTTTATTACCAATATCTATCTTTGTTTTGTAGAGTTCTTATGGCCCAAGATCCGAAAACGCGTCACGTGATGTTCAACTCTTTTGTCAGACTTCCTTCTCTGGAAGATTTGTAAGTGCTGATCACCATCTAGATTATCCTAGGAATATCAAGAGACTTTTCAGAAGGAAACGCGAATCAGAAAATTGTCAACAAAAGAGTTTCTACCTGTCAGTAACACCAATTTGTCAGCTATGCGGCGTCCACACTTGTCCCTTTACTGGGATAAAATAAAGAAAATAAAACTGAAAAAGGACCTTTGAAAATCTGTGAGTAACGTGCCTGCGCACTCACAAAATAAATGATAGCAGACTGGCACTCCAGCGGGGTTGAGTGCTCGAGTGTGTTACTCAATTTGCCAGTAGGCACGTGTACTTAGAGGACCACAGGGTCATCAGTGTTCACCACTGTCACGGTTTACCCCCTTAATTTGATTTGATTTGATTTGACTTGCAAATGACCATTTTCACAGCAGACTAATTTAAAGCAAAATCACTGCTGAATGTTTTAAAATCAAAAAGATATTTGACATATTTCTTTACCTATCAGATTTTCAAAGCGAAACTGATAAAAATTATTTATAGTAAGAAATCAATCACATGATTTTGATATCTCATAGATGGCTGAACAATAACAGATTGGGGAACTTTCCGCATCCATCACTGTCCTACGAGCTGAGACCTGCTTTGAAATACCTGTAAGTTGCATTTCTCTAGCGAGAGTAGCAGTGAGGATCAGGAGACACCAGACGTTGGTCCTCATTTTAGATCCTTTTGAGAAATATTTGAACAAGGCGTTGTTAAATAAACATTGTTTTGTGGTCGAAAAATTCGTTGTAGCGTTGCTGCGATCTTTACGAAGGGCGCTGCAACAATTTTTCCGGGTTGCATACGGGAAATGCTTCCTGCAATTCATCTTGGAACACTGCAAAGCACTATTTTTAAAGTTGCCTACCATAACCTCCTGAAACAAACGTAGTTTGACCTGCACTTTTTTTTTAAAAAATGCCGTTTTCCTAATTTACAGAATTTGTATAGTTAATTTTTCAACAGTCTATACTATTTTGGCTTTTCTTCCATTTTAGCAAAGCATACGTTTTGATTTATTTTGTTACATAAAGTCAATCTATCCCCTAGTTCGAAACAACGTTGTTCTGTCCTTCTACGTGCTTCTTTTCTAGGCACGTTGAAAATAACGAATTCGAAACACTGACGGGTTACGACAAGGGCGACTTTCCACCAGATCTGGAAACTCTACACGGGTAGGTCTTCTTTCATGTAGCACTTGAGCTGTTTAAAAAGCCAAAACCGGTTGTTAGGGTCGGAAGTAAATGGAACGGTTTATTCCAGTATAATTATTGTTAAATAGTTTACCTTGCGTTCCTGCCTTGAACCTACCAGAAAGTGGGAAACGTTTTTCATCATCTCTTCAAACCAATGGCCCGTTCTGTCCGCTTACGACTAACGTTCATGGATCGATTTTGGCAGCCCGAAGAAATAACGCCAAAAACCATCTTTAATCCACATCAGTCGTCTCAAGACCTTACCTGTGAGGATGAGGACGCCAAGAGAGATTTTTCTAGTATAAAGTGGTGTCAAGTCCTAGAGTTTCAAGAAAGCTGAAAAAGTAAAAGAAATGCTTGAAAAACCAGCCGGGCACTTGGGCTCCACTGAATGAGGAAAATCACTTAGAAACACATTCATATTTCTTCTGTTTTGTACAAATCGACTTAGCAGTTAACGCTGCTCTTGCAAAGAAAACGTTTATTGCGATTTCTTCGAAAAATTACTCTGTGATTAAAACATGTCCCTAAATTGAAGTTTTGGATTGCATCTAGTTGTAAAGTTCTAATTTATCGCTTTTCAGTGATTTGAAAGAGAACCACAAACCATTTGAGAACACGCCAAACCTCCTGAAACTGTAAGTGTTATACCACGCTGCACCAATAACGATCATCATTTTGTTGTTGTTGTTGTTGTTGTTGTTTATAGTTTACTTTACGTTCATTTTGGGGCGCAGTGGTGTAGTGGTTAGCGCATTGTACTTCAGATCTCAAGGGCGCTGATTCGAGACACAGTTTACCTCACATTGTCTCACCCAGGCCCCAGTTGTTCAAAAGTCAGATAGCGCTATCCACCGGATAAATCTCTGTCCAGTGGATAACGCAATTGGTTTCCTAACACTTATCCACTGGATAGCGATTTATCCGGTGGATAGCGCTATCCACCTTTTGAACAACTGGGGCCAAATGTATAAATGGGTACCGGCGACATACTGCTGCAGATAACTCTGCGATGGACTTATTCCATCCTGAGGAGAGTAGCAATACTCTCAGGTGCTTCATGCTACAGAAACCGGGTTAAGCTCCGGCCGTGGGGACCTTCTTGGTTCATGTGCGACTTACCTTTTTACCTGTATTTACTTTTCTCTCATTCTGTCCACTCTGCCTTATGAAATCATTTTTAAAGGAAACTTGATTTTCAGGTTTTTACATTCAAATCGAATCAAGGGAATCGGAGAGGAAGACCTTTGGATGTTAAACAAACTAAGAGAGCTGTAAGTTAATTCGTCCCTTTTTTACACAAAAAATATTGTACACACTTTTACAATAGCATTTTTAATCTTTTAAAAAAGATTAAACAGGCATGCAACTTGCTTTAACATAAAACAAAAAACACAAACAAAAAACTGCACCAGCTTCATTACAGGTATGTCACGATGAAAAATAAATAATTAAAATGAGAGATAAAATATCGATCAGGCAATAAGAGTCAGTTTAAAGATATATGCTTTACTATGAGTAATTTTTAAACAGTTCAGTGGGTCAACTCTTAGCGATAGAAATCTTTATTTTAGAGCCATTTGGTAATTTCAAAAGGACATTGTTTATTGTGGAAACGGAGTAAATGTAAACAGTTAGAATAACTCCATTTGAGGATTATATAAAGTCATTTAACCTCTTAGTTGGAGTTAAATTCACGAGTTAGAATAACCCACTAACCGAGGGCCTAAAATTTAAACTCCATCATTTTATTTCGTTTTTTTTTTTATTCTTGTGTATTTACACCAGTTGCAATTGTGGACAGAAGTAACTTTTGGAGTTATCTTTATCTTTATATTTTAGATTCCTTAGTGCAAATAAGCTGGAGAATTCAACCGTGCACCCGGAGGCATTTCGAAATCTGACAAAGCTATCGATATTGTAAGTAAAAAAAAACACAACAAACAATAATTGCTTTAGTGGAAATTCGACTCTGCTTTCACTAGTCTCCTTTTTTATGGACAAAGTTAACACACCTCCTTGCAACCTCCACGTTGATAACGACAGCCATGTTTTTATGACGACCGTTTTGTGCGATTGCACGAAAGATAAGATACAGTCTTCCAAATCGTATTTAAGCAACCTGTTAGAGCGACATTCAACAGAGTGTCGTAAAACAAAACCAAAGCTATTACGACGCTGACCAATCACAAAACATACAATCAACACAACAAGCCAATCAGAACTCGAGGCAGGTACATGTAACCGGCGTCAAGCGCGGGAAAACGGGCGTGGTTAAGTCCTGATTGGGTTTGGAATTACTTCTGATTGGCTGAGAAAACTTACACTAGTTATTTTAACCAATCACTCAGCTTAGAAGTGTAAACCAAAACAAACGATTTTCAATTGAACGCCCCTCTGTTACGATCTACTGTTTCAATGATTCTCGAAGTAGAATGGTTTCAAAGTGTGTTGAAAACTGAGTATCCCTTTGATAATTGCAGATACTGACTTGTCAAATTTCTAGCTGTCTGATCAGCGAACGACCCTGTTTTTAGCCTTGTAAGTTAATTATTCCCCTCGGGCTTGTTGAGGTAATAAATAGCAAACTCAGTGCTTAGTGCCTCCTTGGATTTTATAACTATTTAGAAAATACCAAACCAGTGGACAGTTTATTCCGCGGGCTCTGATTGGCTACTCATACTCGGCATAGAATCTGCTATTCGCCTCTCGGTATTTTTCTAAATTTCGTGCGCGAGTTTTCGCTCGTTTCTTAGAAAAAAAGGAACTATATTTGATGCTGGCTATCCACTGATTTGGTATATACTAAAACAATTCGCATCTCGGCAAATAATCACCATTATTATTCAACAAATTGTCACTATGCCCATATATGGTAAGGAAGCCCTCAATATCTGTCATCCTACATGACAGATATCCTGCGATATACGTAAATGACCATATTTGGAAGTGCACTGCAGCTTTTCTTTCATTGCTTGTTTGGCGGCCATTTTGAAAAGCGAGGCAGTTTTAGCAGTGTTCTCCGTAAATTTTGACTCTCTGGAAGAAACTTTCCACGATTAAATACTCTCAAAAAGTCAACAAGTATTTGCTTCAGCTCACAAAGATATCCAGAGGTTAACTTGGAATTTTCATAGTGAGAACTCAACCAAGAAAATGCTATTGCGAACGAAGCAGCACACTTGCTCACGGAAAGTTGTAAAGACTAAAGTTGAAAAGATTTTAATTCACAGGAAGAGGACTTATTCTCGGTAAGGTAGCAATATTTTTTTCGTTTGTCTTGTCATTTCCAAACATGAGTTTGAAAATAAGCCTTTTTAAGTGAACGGTAGTAAACTTCGATTTCTTGAAATTCTGTTTTGAGTTTTATTAAGCTTATGTGTTGCTAGCTTTTAGCGTTTTTATCATAGAGCCGTAGTTTTTCTCGTTCTGAAAGTGGTAGGCGATGGGAATTTGTTGAATAATAAAACAATTATCCTGCTCAATCTTGCGGAATATCCCCTGATTTAGCCAACTCGGCCTACGGCCTCGTCGGCTAAGTATCAGGTGATATTCCGTGCGATTTCGCAGGATAATTGTTAACTATTCACCCCCACTTCGGTGAAACTTTGTTAAATATCTAACGCGCACTCACGGAATAATTATTAAGCCTAATTGTTTACAATTTGTCGCGGCCCCCGCCCGCTGCATTCCGTAGCATCCCCTGGACCACTCAAGGTACTGAATGATATCTCATTCTTGTCATTTGCAGGCATCTTGACGGGAACAAGTTTTATTACGTTCCTCTTGCGTTGCAAGGAAAGAGCAGAATTCCATCAGTGGATAGCTTGTAAGTTTGCAAAATCTTTGATATTATGTTGTATGATCTCATTGATACCCGTCATTAGCTTGAGCTACGTATTGTTAATCCCGGGAAGAGTGTTTTTTTTTCTCTATAAAATAATTCTACGTATGTGCCTCTTGTGGTACTGGTTTTTCCTGCTGTCTAGGTCTAGCTTTTTATTCATTTTTGGTTTTACATGGGCTAAAACTCCGCTAAATCGAGTTTCTTTCTTCTTGAAGATGAAACTTTGACAAAGGACATCGCAAAAAGGGTGGCTTAGGTATAGGAAGCGAAGGCTTACCTAAAGAGTAGTTGTTTCTTAATGGCACCGGAGCCTTACTGCTTCAATCTTTTTCCCCAGGGACGTGCGAGGCAATAGCTTCACTTACATTCTGAGGGGAACGTTTTCAGAATTGGACAAGTTAAGAAATTTGTAAGTATGATTTATTAGAAATTATTAGTCAAATATGTTACTTCTTTCAGAATTTGCAAACTAAACATTTATTACTGCTTTCCCCTCCACAGGCATATGCAATTTAACAAAATTGTAACTATAGAAAATGGAGCCTTCAATGAAAACATTCAGCACATGTAAGTGTCTTAACATTTTGCCTTATCTCAATTATGCATTACAAACCTTAAGAAAGGGACATGGCTGAGCTCCATGACGCATAAGATGATTCGTCGCATGAGCCTTAACCAGGGGTACCTAACGGTTCGTTTCGGCGGAGTATTCCTTCTGCAGGCCAAAATCATCTGAGGTATTCGGATGTCATTGCAGTGAACACTAAAGATTTCTTTGGCGAAACATAACTTTAGACTTTCGTAACAAGGGGACTGCTTAATTCATATTTTTTTCGGAGGGACAAATAAGTCGTTTAGAGTGTAAAATAAGGCCAGCTTGCGTTTTCGGAGAGCTATCAGCAGCTCAGAAATTCGGCGGATAGGATTCTGTTTCCTACAATTTTCTGCGGCCTACATTTTCAGTTAAAAACTCCGAACAGATCAACCTATATTAGCTCACATAAATTTGCCTTTAAAAAGTTCCAAAACAATCTATAAGTAAGAAAGTAGAAAATGACATTTCACGTGTTCTGCTAAATTTTCTCGTTGGGTGCCCTGGTTAACTGGAAATGAGTGATAAAGAGGATGCAATTTGTCATTTTAAAATCCTGGATAACCATACTTGATTTATCTTTCAGGTTTAGTAAAGTGAGTAGTAATTGACTTTTGAAATCAGATATTCGCACTTCATGGACTTACACTCACCCCGTTTGTTTTAATTTTTTTGTTAGACACATGGAGGGAAATCGCTTTAACTTCAAACATGAGAATCAGTTCACGAATCTGTCCAAGCTGACTCAATTGTAAGTAATAAGGAACAATACTGTTTCCTTAAAAGTAGTTTTGCTATATCCACTTATTTTCTTTCCTATCCTGTAGAGGTTTAAGGAGAAATAAGATCAGAACCATCCCTGACACAGCATTACACGGACTTAAAAGTTTATCTTGGCTGTAAGTATTTCGTGACTGATAAGGCGAGAGATGGTAAATGTTAAAAGGATTACGTCCAAGCGATATTTACGTTTTCGGGTCAAACCTGTACTGAAATTAAGGCGAAGGTCCTTTTCGTGCCCTTACTAGAGGAAATTAACGCTCGTGTTAATTAAGGTATGTGTAACCTTGCATACGGTGAAATTTGAATTAACCAATCAGCATTCAGTAGGCGGGAAAAACTGTGGTGTCCTGACGTCACGCAGATTTTGTGCTCTTCGCTTCGGTTTCTGTGTGATCAGCGAAGTTTATTCTGTGGAAGTGCGGTTTTATTTTACCGTTTTCTTCAAATTTACCGCTTGCCCGGTTTACTTCAGTTTATTAAAAGTCACAACTGTTTGCAATTATATGGACTGGATGAGCAACCAGGATCGATTTAAAACTTTTTTCTGCGGCGAGAGACTTCGCTAACTGGACTTGACTGCAAAGGAGGTGGTAAAAGTTTTCCTCTTGTCCTGCTGAATATTATTTTTCACAAGAAACTTCACATCCCTTTCACTCTCCTTGGCCTCGTTTCTCACATGGATGTCCGCTAACTGAGCAGCTCTGCGTAGCGTCGGGTACAATCCGCCTTCTGTCCTTGTAAAGATCTTCGCTCACTTCATACTTGTTTTCATCGTGTACCGTACTTCATTTCTGGTTTTAATTCACCCCAACTTCCAGCTGTAATTGCCTGCTTTCAAAAGTGTCATTGCATTGATTGGTCTTATTGGTTAAGGAAAAATGTTCTGTTCATCAGATCAGAGATACATCATAAATGTTTGACAAGTTTGATCCGCGGTCGATCGTTGTATGGTTGCGCTACACAGCTGATGCTTCAAATTGGAAATAGGCAAGTTTGTACAATTGTCCACATACCCGGAGAGGAATGAAAATGCCTTTTTAGAATCTGGAGCTTCCTTATGTCATAGTAACAGCAAAAAGCTCGTAGTCAAAAGCCGCAGAAAATTAACTCTTCTCGAAAGGCAAAACTCACCTGAAATTCAGGCCAAGCAAAAAGAACATGCGGACCGCTGTGGAAACGACTCTTTCACTTGCTTTATTCACCACGGAAAGTAAAAATAATTATTACCTAGCCCGTCTTTCTAAGTGGATAATTAACTTGACTAACTTGGATTGGAACGGTATTAATTGCAGGAACAATGTTTATTTAGGCAAATATTGATATGTCTATTTTCTCGCTTCAATTTCAACGCTAGGTAGGGTATCTTTTAAAACTTGCAATCAATCGACTTTTACAGACAGAGAGCAAAGAGAGGAAAATGTGTAATTTCTCACGAGATTTCAAGAAGATTTAAATTGTTATAATTAAACGGAACAAATTTGAGAACAACTCTAGGTTTCAGACAGGAGGAGTTTATTCAAAATGGAGAAATGAAAGTAACTTTAAAAGAACAAAATGCAGATCACAGCGGTCCTGCATCAGTCCGCAGTACCGAAAGAGATTTGGAAATATAAAACTGCGTTACGTCGGATTCGTTGCAAAAAGGAAAAACCGATAACCTACAGGCGACTCTAAGAGATGAAGTTGTTCTTCAGAAACCGATTAACAAATTTATGATCCGGCTGTTTAGTTTAAGCTTATTTCTTGGGTTGTAGGTGTATTAAGCTATGTAAAGTGCCTTTCGAAACTTGGGCGGCTTACATCAGAAAATGGGAGAGTGTGATAATTTTTTCTTCCTCAACAAGCACTCGTAACGCCATTCAACTTGTAACGATGCTAATGTCACTTCAACTTCTGTTTTCCAGATCATGCAAAACCGCAAAAATTCTTACTGGAATTGGCTGTTTTGTAGCTTTCGGGATCTCGGCGTTGTTGTCGTTTCTCTGAATTTGATCCCAGTGGGAAGTAGAGCAGCTCGAGTCAACTCTTCTGATATAAGGAATAAATTCTAGTGTAATATTGCGGTTTTAGTCATCGTCTTGTCGCTCTTCATACCCCTTAAACAATGAACAATTTTAATACAACACAAGCAACACAAAACAAACGCTAGCAGCTTCGGTCTTCGTACTAGTTTTTACCTTTGTTGCAAGCGCACAAAACCCCGTAATGCAAAAGTGTATGAGTAGAACAACAGGGAAAAGAAAACTTTTTTCAGCAAAGTCAACTCAATCTACGCGTCAGTCACTACAAACTCTTGCTTTTGTTTACAAACCGCAAAATACTGGAGTTTTCAGTTGTAGCATTCTGAACCGTAACCGGAAACGAGAACCCAGTGCATTTCGCAAAACACCGACAGGACGACCGACAGGACACCACGGTTTTGACTGCCGCTTGTACCGCGGGCGCAGTTGCCGTATGCAAGGAATAAACGCAACTTAAATTAAACGCGAACCGAAAGCCTATTTTGTACGGTGGTCAATCAATGAACCTACGAATCCAAAAAGCGTGTCTGGTTTTCGGAAGATAGCTTTGACATTACTATAATTATTATCATTCACAATGGGGAAGGGGAGGGTAACGGGCAAGGTGGGACCCCCACCCTCCCCCCCCCCCTCTGGCTACGCCCTCCGGAAGCCTTCCGCACACCATTCGGATCTCCGGGCATAACAGCTGAGCTACAGGGAAAACCGATGAGAACAAGATCATCATTATTTGCTTAGATAACGTACTATTCCAGTACCACAAGCGGTTCCAGTGGTAAAAGATGATATTAACACTGTATCTTTCTTGGCAGTGACCTTGGTGAAAACAGAATCGGCCGCCTCCTAAAGATTTCCTTTCGCGACCTTGCCAATGTAGCCACCCTGTAAGTACGATCCATAAATCACTCTAAAAAACCGCGAAAAATACGCTGAAGTCTCAATGAAACGTATTTAATTCAAAGATTATGTGAAAAGAAAGTAATCCGTGAAAAAGAATGTAGATTTGTTTGTGAGGGTATATTATACAACAAAAGCATAAAATTAGGAAGAAATCCACCTGACTGAACCATAGAGGTCCATAGAAGAAGGTTCACATGGGAAAGTTTGAAAAATCAATAGTGAATTGATAATAGACCCACCCCAAAGATTTGATTACGAGTTCGGAGTGAAGTTGAAAGGAGCCTTTTTCTCTAAAAGGTTTGTATTTTAAAAATGCAGTTTTTCATGTATACAAGCCGTTATTTTAATGTTAAACGAGGTGGTCTAAGCTACTGCACGTGAACATTTTATTGATCATTTAATATATAAGGTCAGGATAATATTGAAAATTGACTGAGGAGATAATAAACTAAATAGGAAGCCGGAGAAAAGGTCTATGTGTGCGCGAAAGTAAAGAATTTGAAACGATTATGAAATTTATAACCTGTATAATTTGCCCGGCTGAGATCATTTCCAAAGTGCTACAACTTATTAGGTATAATTGCAATTGCATCTTATAAACAGGGATTTAGATAACAACGAGATTGCCTACATTGAAGATGGGACGTTTGCAGGAGTTAAACGTTTTGGTCGCTTGTAAGTACATTGTCAAACGAAGTCGTTCCTCTCCTTGCGGGCATCTTCAAATAAAATAAGAATGCATCTTCCTTGTGGACTGTTTCCTTTTATTAAGTCCTTCATTCATTCATTCATTCATTCATCATTCATTCATACATTCATTTATATTAAAGTGTATGAGTGTGAAGTTCGACTGCAAAGCAACTGCATTAGTTACATGAACTGCTGTAAAGTTGTTTTTATTGGCATTACTTTCCTTAAAAGAGCCCTTTTGGTTTTCTTTTTAAGTGGAATTAAAACCTGCCCGCCCCTTGTTGGAATTATCTGTCAGAAATTTTAGATATACCATACACAAAGTGCAACAAAGTGCAATCAAGATTGGTGCTTGGAGAACCAACTTTTGCTGAATCCTGATAAGACAAAACTCCTTTTATTTGGGAGCCGTCAGATGCTGGCAAAAGTAGATGATTTCCACGTGTCTCCATCTCATGCAGCGAAAGACCTTGGAGTTTTTTTTGGACAGTAATTTGACATTTAACGACTACATAACATACACAGCCTCATCTAGTATGGCACGCTTGGGACAAATTAATGGAGTGAAACATTGTTTTGATAGACAAACGTTAATTATCTTAATCAATGCCCTAGTTTTCACTAAGCTCTTTTATTGTTCGTCAGTCTGGAGTAACGCAACTGAAACTAATTTCAGTAAGATCCAGGCCGTGCAGAACTTTGCTTGTAGGATTGTTTCTGGAGCCAAGAAGTACGATCACATCACACCTTTATTAAAGGAACTTAAGTGGTTACCAATTAAAAAGCAGTTATATCTTAGGAAAGCTATTCCAGTTTTTAGGTGTATGAATGGAATGGCCCCAGGTTATTTAGCGGTTAGGTTTGTCAAACGATTTAGCAATTCAGGCCGTCAACCTTGGAGTTCTCAGTTATTAATAATAATAATAATAATAATAATAATAATAATAATGAATTTATAGAGCGCTATTTCTAGTGCTATCCAATAGCGCTTTACAATAATTTTAAAAATTTCACCAATAAAATTGATAAAAACGTAAAAATATCTGAAACATGAGAAAAATAAACTAACTAATAAAATAACTAAGCTGTAAAAATGAAAAACTAAGAATCATTAAAACCTTTAAATGAAACTAAATAACTAATTAACTAACTAACTTAACTAATTAACTAAGTAACTAACTAACTGACTAGCTAAACTATCTGAATAACTAATTAACTGACTAACCAATAGTCTAATTATAGAATTTGTTAAAAAGGTATGCCTTTATACAAGTCTTAAAATCTGATAGGGAGCCGCTCTCTCTTATATTATTAGATATTCCGCCTCCTAGTTACTAGATAGCTATCCTAGTTATGAGATATTCTGCCTTTTAAAACAACCGCAGGTCAGCGCTCTTTTTATTACCAAGCAGTCAAGCTTTGGAACCACCGAAGCGATAGACTTAAATTTTGTAAAAATGTTAACACTTTTTAAGTTTGCAATGCGAAGAAAGCTTCTAAACGAATTTCTTAATAATTAGAATTTTTATATTTTAAGTTATTTCATGTTTATAATTATTTGTATCCTTACTATTATTTTACCTTTCATTTTATATATTTTATATTTATTTATTTCTCATTTTTGTATAATTTATACTTCTGAAAAGCCCTGTTATGGGATGAGGTATAATAAAATGTATGTATGTAAATCTTTTGGTGTGGTCACATCCATTTTACATCATTACAATATTTGTGTAGCTAAATAAACCCTATTCAGCCTGGGCTGGGGGTCGGGGTGGGGTTGAAGTCACTTAGTACGTTTTAAAAAATGTTTCTTTGAGCTCCGCAACAGGACTTGATGACATCACTTGAAGTGGGAATTGCATCATGATTCAAAATTTCGGCCATCTTGTATTTCTGGCTTTTTCCAAAACCCTGCTAGACCATTAAAATTAGCCAAAAAGTGATATAAAGCAATAAAAGAACACTCAAATGCTATAAAATGTAAAAGTTAGTGAAATAAAGTTTGGTGGACTGTGCTTGCTTAATCGTTATAATCGTTCAACGTCAGCGTGGGGTAAACTGTCTCATTTGCATAATTTAACTAGGAAACTGCAGTATAACCAGCTTACGTCTCTTCCAAACGGTGGCGACTTCAACAACAAACAAATGAACAACATGTAAGTATTTTTTGCTTTTCTGGGGAACCTATTCCTCTCCGACTGCCTTAAACGTTATCCTCCGGCTCTAACCGTCCTTCGGTTCCGTTTTTCATGAGGTATTTTTTCCTAACTCCTCCTCAGCTATCAGCACTCCTTATTTGACAGGAGAGAACGCAAACAAAGAAAGGAAAGCCCAGATTACATCTTTGACAATGAGACAATATTAACTGTGACTTAAAGTAGGATGTAGAAATTTAGCAACAGCATGTCTGAGTGCTAGAAAGTGAGCAAATACTACAATGAATTTCCTCATGGCTGTTAGAAGCTCTGTGGATTGAATACAAAGCCAGCATTATCCACAGATTTTCCTTGCTAAGCTATCCTTCGCCTAGGTATCGTGAACGGCATTCCTGCCCTGCAACCAGTCTACCATGGGGTCATACATAACATACATTAATACATACATACATACATACATACATACATACATACATACATACATACATACATGCATGCATGCATGCATGCATGCATGCATGCATACATACATACATACATACACATAAAAATATTCATAAATACATATATATAGAAGCTTTTTCATACACCTCAATTTCCCGTGAAAAAGAGACGTACTTAGCTGTATGAAACCAACTGACATAACAGGGCTACTGCTACATAAACAGTATTCTAACTCTGCTAATATCCTATGGTGTCTTTGTATTGAAAGTGTCTCTCGTTTTGTTTGCAGAGACTTTTCTAACAATAGAATAACATCCATCGCTAACGGAACTTTTGTTGACGTGAGATGTGTATCAGGTGGATGCGGAGCTTATGACAAAGGAACGATATGGTAAGCGCTTCTCTTTTCTTGACGTGAAGGTATAAGATAACTTTAAAGCAACAAAATTAATGTCATTAAATGTAGATGTCGAATCTTTTAGTTCGGTCCCGTTAAAGTCTATTGCCGATGATTTATTAAAAATATCATTTGCGAATCGAAAGTATCAACTTAAAGGCAATTTCCTTTTGTTTGCTTGTCTGTTTGTTTGTTTGTTTGTTTGTTTGTGTTATTTTTGTGTTATAAGATGCAGATTATAATGGGTAGTGGCCTTTCTATATATTTTTAAAAATTTCATCTCGAATTATGGCTACCTCAGAGGGTTGGCGTTAAGCCGAGATCAAATACTCTTAAGGTACACAATATTATGAAAGCAATAAGTTCCATCACAAGTCACTCATATATGTAAAGAAAAATACACAAACATTTAATACTTTTTTCTCTATCATTATGTTTCTGAAGGAAGTTTTACGATAATGAAATAGTGTCCATCGACAATGGTGCTTTTAAAGGATTTGATGGTCGAGCTTGTACACTGTAAGTCAATATTTGAGTTCACATAGGCTACATTATGAAACACGCGCTCACACCATTCTTCTTGATCTACTTTTTTGCTAGGCAAGGGTTGCCCATCTCGCCAAAGAAATGGCCAGTGCCGAGAAACGAGAAAAACGTAGTGTACAGACAAGCGCAGCAATTGCACGAAGCTCATGCGCATCAACTACCAAAAAGTGAACATAAAAATCACTTTTTCGGTGTAATTTATTTTAGCTCATTGTGTTATTTTAGTCATATATCGAGCAGAAACAATCAGCGTACGAATCATGACAAGATCGTCGTTTGGCCAATCAAAAACCGCGAACGATAAAATAAAGAATTCTTATCTCCTTATCTCGTGCTACTGAGCAATGAAATCGTTTGTAAAATCCTTACGAAATGAATTAAGCTAATTTGTGGTGTGTATGGTGGTTTTGAGGGCAGGGGAGAAGTTAGGACACGCTGGCGCTTTCTTAATTTCTCAGGATGGACACGTATTTGATACTCGTAGTATTACCCTTGTAATGATGTAATTTAACATTCAAATATTAACAGTACCCTTAAGAAAACTACCGGCATTGTAAACTACCCCCCATAAACTTAATTTGGGTTATTCTCCATCATTTTTAATAGTACCTCTGCATTTCTTTTCTCTTAAGTCAATTTGGTGGACAAGTCGCAAAGAAAAATTTGCTGAAGAGTATTGACACGGGTGCCTTTGACAATGTCAAAGCGTGTCACATGTGAGTATTTACAGATCATGCATCGTAAGATATTTTGCAGCTCATCATATAATATCACATAAAGCTTCCTTTAATAAATTTTTTCTCAATTTTACTCTTTCTTTCACTTCTTTTACTCTAATCAGTGACCTTAGATTCTTGGAGCTGAAAAAGATCGCCTCTGAGTCGTTTAGAGACGTCCATGTTTCTAACGATATGTAAGTATTTTAGTAGTTTTGCTTGGATAAGTATTTTTAGTAGTTTCGTTCGGAAAAGGAGTACTGCCTATGCTTGTCTTCGCTTAACTTACCTCATTTTAATTTTTTTTAGTGAAATACTCGACAACAAGATTCAAGTAATTGAGGAGAATGCATTTTTGAGGATTAACACAAGACATCTGTAAGAATCAATCAAGTTAAGAACTAGATGTGTTTAAGAAAAGTTGACATCATGATGTTCTTATTTTATAACTCGGGCTAACTAGGCAACCTGTTCTACATGCATTTTTAGTTTTAACCTTGGATTATTCCTAAGTTTTAAAAAGTTTTAAGGTTAGGGTTGGGGTTGGGGTTGGGTTTGACTTTAGTTTTAGGGTTAAGGTTACCGGGAAGTTAGGGCAACATTAAGTAAACTTCTTTGTTATGAACAGGTTTGGCACAAGCCTAAAGAACGTTTGGGCATTAAGCTACTGAGAAGCATGATTACTTTTTATTGCTTTTTAGGAGACTTGATAATAATGCCATTCAGGCAATTACTGTCAAGATGTTTGGGGATAGTGGCTCGATCATACGAGGACAGCTGTAAGTGTTAGGCAGGTTAACCTTTTTTCTTCTTTAAAATCGGCCAACATCGAACCTAGCCAAAGTTCAAAAGTTTTGTTTTCACAAATCGTTTTTTTTTCAAGACAAGCAACACAACCATAAAGAACGGTTAAAGAGTTTTCATTGAGATGGTTACCCTAAGAATTTTAGACCAAATGGAGTGATTCAAGGGATATCCTTGGGAGTTGAAGGGCTAATCTTTTTACTGTCCTTCCCGTCATGCGTCATGTCCAGAATGCAGAGACATTATGGGACCATGCATCAGTACGCGCAAAATAACAAACCAGAGACAATTTTATTATTTAACTCCCCTTATTTATTTTTCTGTTCAGCAATCTTTTAATACCTCCCTTTACAAACACCTCTTTAGTAAGATCTCTTCTTTAGTGTGTTTTAGGGATTGCAAAGCTGAATGTTAAATTCCTTATTAGACTAGTAGGCTTCTAGTAGTTAAGCCGTTTTAGAGAGAAGTTTTAGCAAGAGACGGCAGCATGTTCTAGACTCAATTTGATTGTACTTTGATTGTGTTTGAAAAATGTGAGTAACGGTAAGTGTCGCGGTTTATCGAAACGCTTAAAACAGCTCAAGTCACTTCATTTTTCTTTAGGAATTTCGCTTTCAACGAAATCCAAAGTCTCCACGCTGACTCGCTAAAAGGAGTGACAATCAGTGGAAAGATGTAAGTATTTACAACACCTTACTTTGAAAATGGTGTGTTTCGCGAGTATGTTGAGAATTTTGCTGCGATTTGGCAAAAATTTCCCTGAGCCAAAAAGCGTATTTTAGCGCTTGAAGAAAAAAGAGATAGAGAAAAATAAGAATGTGTTTATTGAATGATATTCTCATTATATAATACCGTTCTGCCTTACCTATGTTTTATTGTCAAGATAGAAGGAGTACAATAAGAGCGCACGATCACAGCGCAAAGACTGTTTCTTCTTCCAAATTTTATGCGATAGGATATCGCACAAAACGTGCTGCGGCAACTAATTTTCGCAAACTGCGAAACCTCTGTGAAAATCGCAAAAATTTGTTGCTGCAATAACGCTTTGCCTTTTGTTAGTAATACCCTGGCAATTCTCACGTGTAGTTATCAATCGCTAAATAAAGCGTTTGTAGCTGTACGTCTTTTCTAAAATGTTTAATTATTAGAACAAAAGTATAACACATTTGGGATGTGTAGAAAACGAACATATAACGCGTCATGATATTATAAATATATATACACTTAAACATAAGAAGGTCCTTTTTTGGGCCAGGTTGTTTGTTTTGAATTTGTTTCATTATTTGAGGATGAAGCGTTCTTATTTTCTGCAACTGAGAGAAAGCGTTTTGCAGTGGATCACCCCCAAAACCAATAATCAAACAGCTTTGTTGCCAATATCAAGCTACATGCATTGTAAAATGAAGTTAAAAGTTGCAATATAGTGTACACACATGTTACCGAATTCTTTCCCACGAAGAACGTTAACTGTTACATGAAATGTTGTTTATGTGTTTCTTATTATTAAAACTGACGAGGAAAATATAGTTATGTAAACGAATGTCAGGTTTAAGCTACCTTCTCAGTATATTCTTTAAATTTTGACCTTTCTCAGTCTCAACGTTCTTATGAAAGAAGTTCTTATCAAAAAATGTTTGTACAACTAGTGTAGCTATTACATGTCGCTGTACATGTGTAATTTAAACTAAGGCTTTTTTTTCCTTTTTACAGTCTACTTCGGGACAACAAGCTGGTTTTATTTCCTTCCAAGGCTCTGGAGAATCAAAATCCACGGATATTGTAAGAAAGGATTTCATTACCTACTTTGTAAACTCGAAAGATCATGAAAGATCAGTAAACAGAGGTTTTACTTTTCTTTCTAAGCTTTACCACCTTAATGTTTTGAGGGAATAAATCACTTTTCTGTGGATTTGCAGCAGGAGCACTTAAGTTGGATGTATTAAATTATAAAAGTATGAAACGTACCAGGTAAATTTCGAAGGCAGTCGATTTTGTCTATTATTAATTTTCACGCTGACTCTTTAAGGTACAACTCTTTAAACCAGCACTGTAACCAGCATGTCAAGCACAAAACTGCATGGATAAACTTTCCAAGCTTCTTGTTGAAAATATCGTGTTAAATAAACTGTATGTCCGTATCCAGGCGTTGAAACTGTGAAGAGCTAACGACAAAAAGCGCCAAAAAAGGCAGCGAGCGAAGAGAAAAGAAAAAGACCAATAATAGGAAGAGAGGGCCCCTGAGGGTACTCCTTTTAGTGGACTGAATGGGGAAGCTACGACAGAAAGGAATGCCTTGTTTGGAATTGACGTTTACGAGAGGGTACTGAAATTTATTAAATTAGTATATGGAAGGGTTGGCGAAATTCACACTTCAAACTGAAAGGATAGAGCAGCTACTGATCTAGGTGCGCAAAAGAGTTGCAAAACTTAGACGGAGATTACAACGCAAAAATTTTCAGAAAACTTGGAGCTTAAAGCCCGCGATGATCAACCGTTCTCGGCCAATTTTCTTTAAGGTATAAAAATTATTGCAATTCTTTGGTACAACTTATGATAGGGTACCAGTATGAACATTGGGGCGGAAGCTCCTTTGAGGAATCGCTATTGAGTACCCTACCCCATTCCGTTACGTGGGAAGGCTGTCACTTCTGCCCCGGCTCATACGCTCCCCACGATATGGCAAATGGAACAGGTTAAGAGCCTTTCAGTCATGGAAAGCGGCGTTAAAGAACTTTGATTGAATGTTTGCATCTCCCAATTTCAGTCACAGGCTAAGAAGTTAACACCAACTTACAGCAACGGCTTATGATGTGCCTCTAAAAGCTAATTAAGACGCACAAATTGCCTTAGTTCTTGAATTGCTTCAGTACTCTACTTTATCTTTGAATTTCTCCAAGGCGAAACTGCAAATTGCTCCAAAAATGCCAGTTTTATAGAGAATTTACTCTAAGTCCCGTTATTACTAACTTTGACTCGTTTATTTACAGAGAACTGCAAAATAATGAGATTCCATCGATTCCCAGTGGATGGCTAGATTCTTTTCCCAATCTCAGGGAATTGTAAGATGTGATAAATGTTTCTTAACATTATAGTATGTAAAGATTTTTCATATTTATTTCTTTTTGAAAAGAAATAAGTATCGGAACATGTTTTTTCTTCTATTTACAGGTATCTGCAAAATAATCACATCACCTCCTTGGGTGCTAATTTATTTAGCAAGCTGAAAAACCTGAACGCATTGTAAGTTTGGCATATATATTTTTTGAAAATTCATTTGATAATGCAGTTTATTGCCAGTGTAAGCCAATGTAAAGGAATCACCAGTGAAAGAAAGGATACAAAGAATGACCATGTTTAATGACAAGAAACCAAACTTCAAGAATTGAAAAGACTGTCATTTATTTGTGATGACCAACATGTTTTAAGTGCACCAACATGTTTTGTTTCTTTGGTCTTTCGTTCTCTCTTAATGATCAGTTGATAATTGCAAGCGCGAGTACGTTTCTTAAATTTCGGAATGAAGGCTACTTTCAAGGAAGAAGATTATGCTGAAGGAAGTTACTAAGTCCAATCTGGGCTTTGTGAGGTGATGGGATTTTAATAAGCATTAAGGGCTTTTTTGTTCGCAATCACAAAATATTGTGTTTGAGAACTGTTACTAAAAATATGCCTCTTAAGGACATGTACAAAGTTTATCTCCAGGAAGGGTATAACTATAACCGGAATGGAATCTTGTTACCAAACTGATGAGTCTATATCCCAAATTTTGCTGCACTGTAGGAAGCTGAAATAGGTTGGAGATTGTTTAAGTGTCTAGGCCGAATGATGGTAAACAAAGCCCTGTGCTTTTCTGTGTGTTTACTTTCGTTCCTTGTTTTCAACCTTTCTCCAGTATTTCTTTCAACGTTACTCCAGCATTTCTTTTCTTTCCCCTAACAGAGAATTGCATAAGAATAAGATCAGTGTCATTGAGCCCGGAGCTTTCAATGGATTGGACAAGATGGATCGTTTGTAAGTATTGTGCTACAAGATCATAGACAACAGGTAAAAGTATGATAAAAGTGCTCATTCTGACTCCAAAACAAGGATTCCCTGGAAAGGAAAGTTGACAGCAGAAATGTCAGAACACTCATCAGCTTTTTAGCAGGTTTATGTTATAAATACAGATTCAGTACGTCAGGCATATCATTGTCTCGATAAGTTGCATATCCAGTTTAGTTTTTATTTCCATCGTTGTGCTGCTCTGCTCGTTCACCCGAATGATTGCCAATGAAATATTAAGTGCTTTCTGTACTTACGTCCTTTCTCCACTGCAGGTACTTACACGGGAACCAGATTGTATTTTTGCCAACATTTCCTGAACTCAAGCTTCTTCGTGCCCTGTAAGTCTCTGTGATAACCATGATGATGACGATGATGACGATGATGACGATGATGACGATGATGATGATGACGACGACGACGACGACGACGACGACGACGACGACGATGATGATGATGATGATGATGATGATGATGATGATGATGATAATGTTGACGACGACGATAATGACGATGATAACGATGACGACGACGTTGACGATGATGACGACGATGATGACGACGATGATGACTGTGACTATGCATTTAATTTCTGGTTGCCTTATATTTGCTTTGGTTTCCTTCTTTTTTTAAGGTGGCTTCAATACAATAAAATAGAAAATCTCGGCAAGGACTGCTTTAGCAAGCTTCCTAAACTCAAAGAGCTGTAAGTATACAATCTCTAGCCATTAGTCTACACCATCAACCTTGGCTAGACTAACCTTTGGTAGTGTTGCAAAGTTACAAAAAAATATTTAGCAGTCGATTTACGTCCTTAGTCCTGTGATATAGTAAACCAATTGTAGCACGTCGTAAATTGGTGGTTTTAAAGGCCTGGCCAAACGGAGTTGCAAGATATCGCAAGTTGAAAACTTGCATTAACTACCGTACTTGCGACTCAATTTGGCCATGACTTGCGTGTACTTGCGATGGCTTGCGATTTTCACTGTTTGATCACCCAAGGCAGGTCGATGCAAGTTGGTCTCAGTATTGTTTGTACGGGTACACGTGCAAGGTTGCACTGAAATGGCTTTCTTGCTACTTGCGTTGAACTTGCGTCTACTTGTGATCCGTTTGGCCACCCATCGATGTTACGTTTCAAGTTTCTTGTTTGCAAGGTCTCCTCTCAGAATTCTTGGATTTTATTGGTCAGTTGGTAAAGACACCATCAAAAAGTCCTAAAAAATGTCAGAAATTTGTCGAAAAATTAACCGAAAACTTTTACAAATGGTAACGGTACACTGTGTACCACTGTAGATATTCGCCTCTCCAGGATACCGATGGTATATCAACCTTTCCAGATGGCAAAAATTACTTCTACCACCAGTACTAATGTGACCACTCTGAGAAAGAATTGGTCACACTTCCAAGGGTTTTGTCAAGGGCACCCAATGAGAAAAGTTTAGCAAAATGCTTTAAATATCACATTCTACTTTCTTAGAATGTTTCAGAGCCTTTTAAAGCCATGTTTGTGTCAGCCAGCTAACACCGGTTGATCTGTTCGGAGGTTTTAGCTGGAATTTTAGGCCGCAAAAAATTTAGGAAACAGAATCCTATCTGCCGAATTTCCGAGCTGCTGAAAGCTCTCCGAAAATGCTAGCTGAACTTATTTTACACTCTAAAAGATATATTTGTCCCTCCGAAAACAATAGGAATTAATCAATCCATTTAATACGAAAGTCTGAGGTGATGTTTCGTAAAAGAAATCTCTAGTTTTTACTGCAACTAGATTCGAATATCTCAGGCGATTTACGCCTCGCTGTACAGATATTCCCCGAAATGAACCGCTGAGTTCCCCTGTTTTGTCCTCAAGTTTTGACTCTAGTTTTAGCTCGGTTATTTCCTTTTGCAGTAATCTTGCAGGAACAAACCAATTCGCCTGTGACTGTAATGTATACAACTCTATTGTTGCTGTAATAAAAGCTTTACATTGGCAACGAGCCGCAGTCTGCCGCACACCTTCACAAGTAGCAGGAGTTAGATTCTTCCCCGGAGGACCTTACGAGAAGATATACCGTCAAAGATTTCTCTGCAGTAAGATTAAAGTTATACTTCTTAAGGCTGGTTTTCACTAGCCACGGAGTCGGAGTCGGAGTTGTAATCAGAAGCGTAAAGCGTTACGATCTAGTAAAAATCAAACAACGGAGTCGTAAGCAGAGTTTCCTTTTGCGCTTACGCTTCCGTCGCTTACGATCTAGTGAAAACCAGTTTGTCGGAGTCGTAAGCAGAAGCAGAAGATCTAAACCAATCATAAAGCGTGGGAACGAGCACCGTGATTGGTTTATCCTTCCGCTTCTGCTTCCGACTCCGACAATCTGGTTTTCACTAGATCGTAAGCGACGGAATGGTCAGCGGAGTCAGAAGAAAATGAAAACGTTCTGATTCTTCCGACTCCGATTCCGTCGAGCTTATGACTCCGCTTACGACTCCGATGTTTGATTTTCACTAGGTCATAAGCGCTCTTACGACTCCGCTCACGACTCCGACTCCGACTCCGTCGCTAGTGAAAACCAGACTTTAACCGCATGTGTGAAGTCATAAGATCCTGCGGTTCTCATTCAATTCACTTTACAACATCTTGAGCCTCACAGCTCAGTTAATAGAGCAAACTCACCGGGATAATTTTCTTTCAATGCCCACTTCAAGATGGCGGACAACAACCTATTTCGTTTTCAGTTTCATAAAGCGTCAAACATTTAAAGTTAAGCGCTCTTTTACTGTTTGTACTGTTTGTTTAAAGAATTGTTTTCTTTTCCTCTGCTAAAAACGTTAATCGGCCGCCATCTTGAAGTGAGTGTAAAAAGAAAATTAGCCCCACCTATAGGTGAGTTAAGTCGAATATGGACCATAACAAAGACCGCACCGCCGCCGTTTCCGTAGCATGGAGCAACTGAGAGTATTACTATTACTACTCTCCCTTGATAGGACGCCAGTCCATCACATGAATACCTCCATTTTTTTTTTTTTTTGGCTGGCACTCGTTTATACACTTGAGTAGAGAGATACAAACTGGTGTAAAGTTACTCGTCTGAGAAAACCACTCGGCAGTGTAGACTAACTTAGCCCCAGTCCACCGATTCTTCAATTTTCCGATCAAAAGTCCAAAGCTAACCACTGTCCCACCACGGCTCTAAAAGCGCACCAGGAACAAGTTCAACGTGATAGGTTTAAAGTGGTAAGTTAAGACCTTGAACTTTGGAGCGACTAACATATAGATGGAGTTCATAATTACGACGGCCATTTTCTTCATTCTCTGTATAACCCTCGTTTACATAACTATGTACTTGTACTCATTTGGCTCACTGCCATCACCAAAATAATTATACCCTATCCAGAGACACTATATTTACATTGCTTGCTTTTTAATAATTATGTGTTATTAATTATTTTTCAGACCCTGCCAATGTATCAGCATCAGCTCCTGGTGATTACCAGCTGTTGGTCACGTGGGACAGACCTCATGAGCTCCACTCGTTCATTAACTTCACAAAGAACACAACAACTCTCAGCACCTGGGATGCGGTCAAGGTAAATTGAATTATTCCATTTCATATGCTGGCCCTCCTTTAGAGAAATCTACGATTATTTCCTGATGTGAAAACGGTACTAAATTAAATTTTCCGACCTGCCAACGTAGTTCAACAGTTTATTTCAAACTTTTTACCCTCGAGCTATTTTACTTCAACAGCTGCTCATTCTCCAGGGCTTGGAATACATAACACAAAGGCATACTCGTGGCCAGAATGAGCGAAAAGGTTTAAGGCAACTAGGTTAGCAGAACAAAACATTCTAGGACTGCTTGGCCGATTATTCAAAGGAAAAGCTTAGAAACGGTTTTAAAAACGTGGCTTAAGTTGAAATTAAACTGGGTCAAACAGACCGAGGTCGCGTCAATAACATTTCGAAGGCATGTAACACAGGCTAAAAAGCCAACTGGGAACTTAGACCCGCCTTCTTATGTGTGGATTAAGAACTATTTGAATACACCTAACCAGTTCTAACAAAGCATTCGTTTAAATAATTGGTTCATAGTGTTTCACCTATACGCTCAAAGGGTACAGCTACGTGAAAGACAGTGAAAATACTGCTCAACAGGTTTCGTTTGAAAGGTCACACTCTACAACACTGATCCACAAACTTGAAAGTAAGAATTTATTTACGTAGATCAAGTTTGACCAATGGAAGGAAAACCACAATCATTTGAGCCAGGGAATTCTCACTCAATTTTTTTTCATTTTCATTTTGTAGATTAAAAGCGTGAATTACTCAGTCACGTGTTTAAGCGACGACGCTCCGACTTTATCTGGTACTTCAACGAAAGAGTTCCTCCTGTTTACGAATGCGGACGGTGTGAGCGCTGGGACCGACTATACGTGTCACGTGACCATGACAGTATCAGCTCACAATGGAACGTACCTCGGAGGGGGGCCCCTAGGGAAGCTGTGGACTAGGACGACACCAAAAAGCGAGAAAACGTCAGTCACCACTGTAGAGGGCAAAGGTTGGTTTAGAGTACAGAATGAAGCTAGAATTTACCCAATTAAATAATTGCTGGTCTTGGTAATTATTATAAGCTAAAGTGATGAACGAAACTGACAAACATAATAAAAAATTCCCTTAACAGTGCAATTCCTGAACTAAGCGGTGCTGGTTTAGTGGTCTAAACGTTAACTTAATCTAATATTGTACGTTGTTCATAGTTGAGGGTTACTGGTTGGAGGTCCTTGGCAAAATACGTCTACAATTTATCAAAACCAGCGGCAGACGAACAAAACATAATACTCCACTGTGAATGAGTAAATCAAGAGTAACGAGTAATGATGAATAAGTATATTGAAGGCAGAAAATCCACCAGAATGGCCACGTGGTCGGATTTTATTATAATCAATTCCATTTGCTCTCTTCGCGTAACATTTTTTCTGATTAATGCAGAAGATGCATAATGCGTTATCATTAGTTTCTGACTAAATCAAGTTTTATTTTTGTTTCGCTTTTGATGTTTCAGCTCCAGTGACTAACACAACAGCAAACAAGACAAACTATTTTTTGGATGTTACCTACTACGATTTCAGGTAGGAAAAACTTTGGTATTGTTTTGGTCAGAGAATCGATAAAAAGTTACCATTTTCCAAATACAGCCTTCTTCAGAAGGCTAAATATGAGCTTTTAAGGTAACGATTTAAATGCTCGCACATGTCTCGCTGGATAGACTGGGTGTAAACGTAAAAATTTTGTAGTCGTTTTGTTCAGACTAAATCAAGAATTTCATCACTTGTATTTGAAAAGTAGTTCTTGATTTGGCACATGTAATACCCCCAATTTATTGATGTTCGGGTCTTCTTGATCATTTTTTTTTCTTTTAGAGCTGCTGACGGTGACTTTGTGGGAATTCCACGTAACTACCGTGAGATGTATAACAATCCGAGATACGTTGCAAGCCCGTACATTAGCTGGCTAGCGGTTTCTCATATTCCGACTGGAGATTCCTTCTCTGATTGGTTCAGATCTGAGTCTCCAAGAAACCTACATTATGAAGGAAAGCTGGAATTAAAGAAGCAATTGGAGACAGATTCCAATGGCAATCCAGTGTTTCGGCATTTTAATGACAAGTTTTTCCCAGTTGATGGACGTGGATTTGGAGCTGAAGGACAGAGAGACTGTTATACGAATGCACTTAGGAATTACGGGTACGAGCACTTGACATGATTACAAATATTTTCCACTGAAGGTCTTGCTTCACATTGTGTAAACTGGCTCCTGGCTGGCTTTATGACCCAAACTTCAGGAGGTTCATATTTGCTTTAATAAACAGGTGCTATTCTCAAAGAGAAAGTCATAACGTTTTGCCCGGTGCCTTTTTCAGATTCACCGCAGCTGTTCGCACATCGTTTAACTTCTCCGGTCAGGAAAACATGGCTTTTGCAGGTGGAGAAGAACTATGGGTATTTGTCAATCGACAACTAGCGATACAGGTTTTTCACGATCCATTAAACAGCACAATTCCATGTGCGTCAATCAACTTATCTCCGGCCCTTAAAGGTACGTAAATGTAGGTTCACGCCATGCATGTTTTGAGCGACCAAGCGCTAATATTTCTTCCGCCATCATGGATTACGAGAACAGAGAAGAACTGGGCCAAGTAACAAAAATGACCGCGAGAGTAGGAGTCACCCTATACGTTTTTGCTCATCCAAGATGGCGCATTCACAAATTCATGAACCTGCGCTCCCCCGCAAGAAAGCGCCTGCATTGCAGGAAAATGTAAGACAGATTTCTCAGTAAGAACGTAAAGAGACAAAAAAAAAACGAAAAGTTGTGGAATGTTTAACTTCCTATACAGAAGGCGAGATTCATGAAGCCCTCTTAAGTTAAGGTGCAACTTGAGTGTTGCCTCACAATAAGAGGCTTTTGTTTTCCAAAAAACTAAAGACGCATCTAAATCTAGGACGTCGTCATGGATCCAGCCCCAGTTTCCTATATATAAAAAGTACCGTGACCAGAAGTTTCCAAACGGTTGCAATTTCCAAATCCTTTAATGAAGAATATTGAGCATTGGCATGATCGCTCACCTACCCAACTTCGCTTATCAACTGCTATAAGCCAGTTCGTTCGCTTCTCTCCTCTGATCCTCTACTTTTACAAGTTCCTAACATCTCAACAGCCACCTATGGTCAAAGGACTTTCTCTTTCTGCGCCCCAACACTTTGGAACACTCTACCTCAAACTATAAAACAAGCTGAAACTGTAGCCATTTTTAAAAAGAAACTTAAAACACTTCTTTTTTGTGACCATTTCAAACCTTAGGTTTCTATCTTAGTTAGTCACATAGTTTACTTATAGTGGTAATTTTACTTGTAAAATAGAGTTAACTACTTAGAGCTTATGTACCTGTTTATTTGTACTGTCAAAAGCACTCAGCGTGTGCATCTGTCAAGTAGTTCTCATCACCTCGTATGGGTCACGAGAGGATCTCGCATTACAATGTTGTGTTTACTAAACTTCTTTGTAAGCGGCTTACAATATTTCACATGTACACTAATGGACCTGGTGTGACTTTGCAGTAGTACAATAACTTTTCTGTTGTCTAGCTTACCCATGAACTGCATTCCTGCAATGTTTTGCCATAATGAACAATAAGCTATATTGTTATCTTTCTGTAATTGATATCAAGTTATGCCTTTCGCGGTTCAGTCATAAGTGCACGCTTTGTTCCTATTTCATGTTACACATTGCATGGTGTACAACTTGTGACTTGCTCCAGTTTTTGTAGATTACTTTATTGATTTCTCTTGCTTTCAATATGCCTCTTCGCTCAAATCGCCGAAACGGTCCCGCCAGACCTAACCCTGAAGTTATGTCCGTAGCCGAATTGCAAGCCTTGCCAAGGAATTCCCTCATCTTGATGGCCTCGGCACGCAATCTCGTGACGACCGGCACAAAGAATCTGCTGGCTCAACTTGCGTTAGAACACGAACACAACAAAAATAACGGAGCTCACGCCAACACTCGCGCTCTCAACAATCCGCCTATGGTTCTACAACGTGGGCAGCAGCCACCGGACACACAATTCTCGGCCGCCCAGCTAAGTCAACTTCGGGACCGGGTCAACGAAGCCGTTTCGTCGCAGTGCTCCGGCAGTCTTCAGTTGGCTAATTCTTCAGTGGAAGTTCCTCCTTTTTCCCCCGCTAGCGGGCTGCATGTCATTTCGTCTCACGCTAACGGCGGTGTGGAACCATTCACCGAGCAATCTCCGCGTCTGCAAATCCAAGATGGCGGCTCTCCTCAACAACAACAGCAACAACTAGAACCCAGTCCCTCACTCGCTCGCCAGACCAACGAGCCTTTGCTGCAAGGAGCTACGCCTCAAGCCGACTTTCATTTGCCACCGCTTCCTTAGAAACTCCGTTCCAGGATTCTAAAACGTGAGTACGTTGACTTTAACGAGCTTTTGCCGGATAATATGTATCCTCACCCCGCTTACGCCTCATCTCAAAGCAACTTCACCCTGGCAATCAAACCCCAGGATTCTACTTCCTTAACTTTTGTCCCCTCTCATCGACGGAAAAGCCGCATTGATGGCTTATCCTTCTGGCTGGAGGCTTGGAATGTCTTCGTACGCACACTCCTTTCACGTTTTCCACACCGCGCCCCAGACCTCCTAGCCTATCAAGACCAGATATGCAAGTTCAGCCGTAAATTTAAAGCCTCTGCCTGGCTCATGTACGACACTGCATTTCGTCACATGGCTGCTTCCAATTCCTCCCTGGCCTGGTCCAAACTGAACGAGCAGCTCTATAATGACATCCTCAAAGAGGAGACTTTACCTTCTCGTGTCAGCTGTCACAACTATGGTCTTCGCACTCTAGCCTGCCCTGCACGAGTCAAGCCAACCCAGTCCTTTCCTCCCTTAACAGCCGCCACTGTCACTCACTCACCCGATGCACCCCCATCCCTTGCCACCGCCCACCCAACACGTGTCCAGCAGCCGCAGTCATCTGCCATTTGCCGTGACTACAATCGCCGCATCTGCCGCCACCCTAACTGTCAGTCCCAACACATCTACAACAAGACGGATTGCGGAGGTACCCACCCTGGCTTCCAGTGCCCCAAATCATCCTGAGCCTAGTTTTCCTGCCACTTCTCTCCGACCTCCTTCCACCCCTGTCAATTTCTCACAGCTTTCTGCAGAACTCCAGCACCACCCTGACCAACAGTTTGCTCAGGGTCTCCTTCACGACCTCCGTTTTGGCTGCAACATCAGCTACAGTGGCCCGCGCTCAGCTAGGATCACACCTAATTTACGATCAGCACTTCTACATCCCGAGGCGGGTTTCGAGGCCCTGCCAAAAGAGCTCTCTCGTGGCCACACTGCAGGGCCCTTTCCATCACCACCCCTTCCAAACCTCCAATGTTCCCCCTTAGGGGTAGTACCCAAAAAGGTACCTGGTGCATAATCATGGACCTCTCCTCCCCTCGCGGTTCATCTATTAATGACCACATTTCCAAGGATGACTAAACGCTGCATTACACAACCTTTGACCACGCTCTTACTCTTGTTGCCAGACATGGCCAAAATGCCCTTATGGCCAAACTAGACATAAAACACGCATTTCGTCTCTGTTCAGTACGCCTGGAGGATCGCGAACTGCTTGGTATTCACTGGAATGACCACTTTTACGTTGACCTCCACCTACCCTTCGGCTTGCGGTCCTCATCCTACCTCTTTAATCGCTTGGCCGATGCCTTCCAATGGATTCTAATACACAATTACCACATCCACGACCTGATGCATTACCTGGACGATTACTTCACAGTTGGTCCTGCTAACTCATCCCTCTGTGCAAACAACGTCCTCGCCATTGTGCGTGTACATGTGGCCTCCGATCTGGGCATCCCACTTGCTCCAGATAAGCTGGAAGGCCCCACTACATCCCTGGTGTTCCTGGGCATCACGATTGACACCATTCGCATGGAAACATCCCTACCGGCCGACAAACTTTGCGAGCTGCTTGTTGAACTCCAGTCTCTGTCTTCACGTAAAAAATGTCAAAAGCAGGAACTGCTTTCCTTGTTCGGCAAACTTAACTTTGCATGTCGTGTTGTTCCGGCTGGTCGCATATTTCTGCGTCGCCTCATTGACTTGAGTACCACAGCTCGGCTTGCCCATCATCATATCACCGTGAACCAGGAAACCCGTCAAGACATCGCTTGGTGGCTCAAGTGTCTCCCCTCCTGGAATGGCCGTGCCATTATTCCTGGCCCGTTCTGGACCAAATCAGCAGACCTGGAACTGTTCACCGACGCTTCTGGCGCCCTGGGTTATGGCATCTGCTACATGGGTCACTGGATTGCTAACTCCTGGCCTCCCATATTGCAAGACCGCTCCATCCAATGGAAGGAGCTCTACCCCATTGCTGTTGCTTGTCTTCTATGGAGCCACCAGTGGTCTGGAAAGAAACTCCTCTTTCACTGTGACAACCAGTCAGTAGTGGACATTTGGGCCTCTGGCACTTCCCGGGACCCCTTGATCATGCACCTTGTTCGCTCTATATTTTTTAGCGGTGCCACTCACCACTTTGCAGTCCTTGTGGCCCACAATGCTGGCACTAATAACTCTATTGCTGACTGTTTGTCCCGTTTGCAGATCACTCGGTTCCGTCAACTAGCACCAGCGGCAGATTTGGATCCTACCCCAGTCCCCCAGTCCGTGGAGATCCTCTGGCAGATCGCCTAGCCTTCCTACAATCACAGGCAATCGCAGACTCTAAACGCCGCTCTTACCTGGCTGGCCTTCGCCGTTATACTGCCTTCTGCTCCTCCAAGCAATGGACAAGTTTCCCAGCGACAGAGACCACGCTGCGTTATTTTGCCGCTCATCTGTCCACTCATGTCGCTTTTAAGACCATTAAGTTGTACATGGCAGGTATTCGCTATGCTCACATTGAGAACAGTCTGCCAGACCCCTTTCAGGATGCACCACTTCTACATCTCCTTCTCCATGGTATCAAGCGCAGCGTAGGACTCTCTTCGCAACGCTGCCTCCCTATCACCATGACCCTCCTTCGCCAACTTAAAGGGGAGTTAAGTAATGCTCCAGATATCTCCCCACAAGACAAACTAATGCTGTGGTCAGCCTTTACCTTGGCCTTCTATGGCTTTCTACGCTCCAGTGAATTTACATCACCATCTACAACTCAATTTAACCCATTGGTGCATCTATGTCTCACCGATGTTTCTTTTACCTCCGAAGGCTGCCTCCGCCTCCATCTGAAGTCCTCGAAGACTGACCCTTATTGCCAGGGCTGCTGGCTTTTGATCGCCCCATCGCAACATTTTGTCTGCGCTGTACGGGCCCTTCGCAAGTATCTCTCCATCCGCGCTGTCACTGGCTCCGCACCCCTCTAGGTCTTCTCCTCAGGGCTTTACCTCAACAGGGATAAAGTCACAACAGTCCTCCGCACCCTTCTACAGCGTCTTAATATTCCCACGGAGCTCTATGCATCTCATAGCTTTAGGATCGGTACAGCTACCACGGCAGCAGAAGCTGGTCTACCCCCGTGGCTGATCCAGACACTAGAAAGGTGGTCAAGCAATTGCTTCACTCTCTACATCAGGACCCCACCATCTATTCTTGAGAAGGTGCCTAGCATGCTAGTCACAGCGAGTACATCCGGTCAAGGAATCTGGAACCCTTTTCAGGGACGCTGTACCATGGACTCTAGTGCATAATTATTTGTTGATTCGGCAGTCTTTTGGGATGTAATTTGGGTGCAGACCTGCCACTTAGCGTCGCACGTAGCAGGCTGGGTGGGGCTCTTGCCCCACCTTAGCTCTTAGATATGCCGGGTATAGCATGCGCCACACTCATTGGCTCATCCCCACATTTATCGCTATCTATCTGGGTGTGGCATGCGCCACATTCGCTGGCTCATCCATTACTTACAGGGTCCGTTGCTGCCACCCTTATCATTACATTTGCAGGATGCGCTGCTGCCACCCTTATCATCACTTTGCAGGGTGTGTTGCTACCACCCCTTGGTTTTACATTTGGCAGGGTGCGTTGCTGCCACCCTAGTTTTATTACAGTGTGCACCCAGCAAGCTTTAGTCCCATTTACTGCCAAAAAAGACTGAGTAGTTTCTTGTGTCACTCGATTAAGCGACCAAGTTGTTAATTACATCTTTAGGCTAGTTATGTTGCGTTTATTATTATTATTATTATTATTATTATTATTATTATTATTACTATTATTATTATTATTATTATTAGTTTGTACTGTAAGCGCGTTGCGAATCTTAAATGCGCTTATAAGAACCTTATTATTATTATTATTATTATTATTATTATTATTATTATTATTATTATTATTATTATTATTGTTTTACAAGGAAAATACGAGGCACGTGGTCATTTCCATTCAGCGCTTTTCTCATGAACACTCTCCTTAGGCCAGGGCCAAACGTTGAACTTAACTGTACATTAGTCGAACCTAATGCAAATTAGCAAAAACAACAGCTTTTGTTCATTTGCATTAGGTTCGACTCATGTAGAGTTCGACGTTTGGCCTTGGTCTTAGTGAGGAATCTGTTGCCCCCTCCCCAGGGCTTTGCACAACTCTTTTCACTGGAATATATTTCTTGCACTTAATAATTCACAAACTAATGAGTCTGTTCATGAGCTATTTTCTGAGAAGTGTACCAAGTAAATATACTCTTCTTTTCCAAGGTGAAAGGGAAGTCGTTCCTAAGCACGGTGTTCTTGTTGGTGGAAAGTGTCAAGAATCAGGATATCTGAGTTCTCAAGCATTTAACTTGACTTTAAGGGTAAGTGAAAGCGTTCGTGGACGGCAACCGGAAGTTGAATTTTTCTCTTTCAACCTACTTTGAGGCCACCCGTCCAAAATGGCAAGTCACCAGACACCAAAGTAAAGAGTTCTCCAGACTTCAGTGAGAAGCAGAAGCTGGCCAACAAAGAAAGATTTAACTTCCAGTTGACGTCCGTGCCCCGGGAGCGTCTGTGCTATGTTCTCTTTTTTTTCATAAACGAAACCAATGTTGAAGCGACATCGATCGTCTTTGAAGAAATTTTTTTCTTGCGCTGTCTATTTTTTAAATTCAAAAGTTGTATTTCCTTGTCAAACAAAAAGGAAGTGTACGCGCAAAATTATCACGCATTGAATATACAAAGACCAGCGAGACAATATTTTACGTTAGAATTGATCCATCTAAGCCAATAGTTTGAAGTTCATGAGCCTGTCTTTGTTTATCTAGTGAAATTTTCTGGATGAAAGTATATTTAACTGCGTTTTGACAAACCAACGGAGGACGTGTTCAAATTCAGGTGAAATGGTTACCCCTAGGTGTTACCAATTATTGAATATATCAAAACATGTTTTATAAAACTAAGAAATGTCGTTTTATATCTACAGATTGTCTTAAGGTGTTATTAGTGCCTTTTTACTTTATGTATACAGTTTTCCACTGCATTAAATTGGGTTGCTAGAAACTCATCTTTATTTTGTCTTCTCAGGTGGGCGAGCCGTACCGCTTGGATGTATTTATAGCTGAGCGATTCAAGTGTGACTCAATCCTGTTTCTTCAGACGAGCGGTGTTAAATTTGTGCGACAGGGGGAAGAAACCCTGCCTGGTGACTACATCTCTGATATCAGTGAAAATACTCATGTGGGAGCGTTGATACAGGTATAATATTGTAAGCGATAAATATAGAAAAACATTTATTCGACTTATGGTTGATATAGTATGCATCGTTTATGACTTGCTTTATGGTTGTTACAGCATTTAATAGCTTGGGCATTGAGCACGGACCATGTGGATATTGAATGTCTTTCTGATGTAGCCAACAAGACGGATATAATACGTAAACAAAACAGACGTTTGTTCAGCCCTACCCTATTCATGTGATTTCAACACGCTTTTGTCCAAGCAAACAAACCAAGAAGCGCATTTATTTGCTCTTGGTAACGCTGGGCATAATATGTTCCACTCTAATTTGTTTTATTTTGTTTGTTTGTTTGTTTGTTTGTTTTTTTGTTTGTTTGTTTGTTTGTTTTTGTCTTGCTTTGTTTTTTTTTTCGATTTCTTTATGCAGGAGTTTTTGGTGTCAGATGCCTTCTCAACAGGACCTTACAAAGTCGAAATTTTGTCTGGCAACGAACAGCACAGATTCCACGTTAAGGACGAGACATACTCCCCACCCTCTCCTCCCACCACAACTGCTCCTCCTTCTTTTGTGCTGGATGGTGAAACAGTTTTCTTATGTCCAAACGAAACGGCCAATGTGACAGTCCGACCAATCACAACCGCTATGTCAGGTGTGTAATAACATACCCCCCACCCTCCCCTCCCACCACAATCAATCACAACTGCTGCATCGATGTGTATAAGAATATACTACTCACAACTCCCTCTTATTCCAGCAACTCGTCCTCCCTCCTCTCAAAGGGGAGTGAAGAGGAATCGAAAATCGGGGATTCTCTTCGTCATTTCCCAGTTAGCTAATGTTCTTTTCTTGAATTTTCGACAAGTTTTAGAATTCTGTGTTTTCTTTGTTTGTTTTAGGAATTGAGTCTTTCACTATCCACACTCCGTCAGCCAAGTTGGTTCTCAAGTCTGCATTAGATTACGAACACACAACAAGTTACGTATTGACCTTAAAGATTACAGATACGGGAAAAGCAACACAACCATCTGGAAATATCAGTATCAAGGTAAACAAATCTAATAACCCTTTGGAAAGTAAATGGCATAGCGGTTGGTGTTTACTATTAAGTGTATATAAGTTGAAAAGGTAATTATCTGATGGACTTAAAGACTGACCTAGGGTCACGATATTATTTAGGCATGGATTCATATTTTTCTTTCACCTTTATTAGGGTCACGATATTATTTAGGCATGGATTCATATTTTTCTTTCACCTTTATTAGGGTCACGATATTATTTAGGCATGGATTCATATTTTTCTTTCACCTTTATTAGGTATTTGTCTTGGACTATAACGATCATTGCCCCGTCCTACCAAATGTCGACTATGACCTCAAGCCAATACCTCCGCTTCAAAAAGCAGCCTTCTTTGTTGCCGTAGCTACCGATGTGGATAGCGGAATAAATGGGAAAATTACGTACAAGAGAAGTCATATATTGAAAGCGATGTAAGTCAAATAAAAAAAACTCAGAGGGCTTTTTTTTCATATTCAAAAGAAGTATTCCTGGCGATAGGCGATTTTCATTTTCAGTACATGTAGGTAGGCCAGGAAACCTATCCAAGACTTAGCATAGCAAATGTCCTCTTTACTTGTTTAAGGTAGTTTATCACATACGCATCTTTTGTAGGGATTTTAATATATATTTATATATGTCTTATTCGATGTTTTGGTGTGAAGTATCGCCCTATATTTTTACGAGTTGTACTGTATTTTGACGAGCCCGCGGGGCGAATCAAAATACAAACAAGATTTATTATCCAACTTAACCTTTTTCAACCTTCTTCAGTAGATTGAAAGAAAACTACACGTGTAACAGGATGTGCGCGCGCACAGTACTGTACAATAACCAACTGTACAATATCGTGGGATATTTGTACTCGTTTCGCGCGCTTTCTGTACAATAACTAATATTATTATTCAACTGCGTTTAGTAGAGTACAAATAACACCCAAAACGAGTACAAATAACCCAGGGTATTTGTACTCCAGAACACCAGTTTGACAGGTTTTCTACAAATGTCACGTCAGGCATTAGGTTTACGTGGACGATGAAAAAATGGCCGAAAACGCTCATTTTTTTTCGGAAGAAAACAACGAATACCTACCAAACTTTAAGGTTTGTAACGAGAATGAGTTCCTAGAGACAAAAAATGACCTAGAAGACAGTGACATTTCTTTATTTATTGAAGAAAATCGAAACGTGAATACAACAAAAACGACTAAAACTGACATCGAAGTATGGAAACAATGGTGCGAGTCCGTTAAAGAAACAAAGGCCATTGAAGAAATTCCCGCTGAGGAACTTAACAATCTTTTATGTCATTTCTTTGCCGTGAAAGTCAGGAAACTCCACGGACTCTGTCTTCAACAACTGCACTATTGTTGTCGCTCAGAAATCTCCACCGCTACCTCTTCCAAAACGAAAACGCGTGGTTATTGATTCGGACGAAGGTGACTGAGCTTGAAGTCGGTTTGGATTGTTAACAAGTTGTTGTTTAACTATGTTTGACTTGACTTTCGAGTTCGGTTTGTTCTATCAAGTTCTTTCTTTTTGTAGTTTTACTCGGTGACCGAGAACATTGTTGTTAATCTAATTATCAACCCGAAAATAATTCAGTTTTGCCTTATTCCTTCCTTGTTTTCCTTGCAAGTTTGAAATAAAATCACGATGCTTTGCTCGATTGACAGATTTGACAAGTTTTCGTTTTTGACCAACAACAACCTCACATCAAGCGCGCGAAACCTGGCCCCGCTGGCCTGCTCACTCGCTGCTCAGAAGTCACGTTAGTTTGTCACGTAACTTAGACAGTTTACAAGCGGACCACTTTTCCATTTTCCCAGCTAAGTTGAATAATAAATCCCTTACTCGTCTCTTGTATTTTTACTCGCCCTACAAAAATACGGCGTGACTCGTAAAAATATCTCACGATACTACATACTAAACCGTCTAATAAGGTATATCAGTTGGATAATAATACTAATTATCCAGGATTCCTTGATGGGCATCATGTGATTTGTTACTTCCGCAGTCCTCGAATTGAAGCTACAAGATACGCGGTTAAGAATGGTACCGAGTTCATCTGGAGCAACAAGACGATTGAGTGGACGTACCAATACTACATCTTCGCTGTGGACGGAGGAACTCCAAAACGAGGCGACAGGATACCGCTGACCATATCTTTCAACGCCACTTGTCAGGAGTCAGGAGGAATTTTCGTGAATGAAACGAGCGGAGAAGTGTTCTTCAGGGCGCCGGGCATGATGGGATCGGAGTATCGTGAGTTGATTAGTAATTTGGCTGTATGTACACTTTGACTGAGTTAATAAAACGAGTGCAGACCTTTTAAGCGCAGAAAGAATCAATTTCCTGAAAACAAAGAATATGTTATGTGGATTTCAAGTAAAATAGAATATTTGCTATTTCAGCCAGAAATTCAACGACGAAACCCAAGTGTCGCCGCTGTAGAACTGGGTACTACTGTGTAGGAGACGGAACGGAGGAAAAGTGCGGAATGACGTCACCAACTGAATTCTCATTTGGAGGAGCAACAAACTGCAGCACATGTCCGGAGGGCTGGGTAAGGAATGACGTCACGTTTTATGCCTGTACTTCATCAAATTCACTACAGCCGGCTGGGGGCATTTTTCAGCAAATTCCTAACCTTCCTGAAGGACGCTTTTGCATTAAAAACCACCTTTTTTAACCCTATTCAGGTCGGGCTTTTCTTCGAAACCTAGAAGGCAGTTTGTACGTCCAAAGGTATTTCCTTTGAGGTCCACAACATGAGCTGATGACGTCATAAGACGTAAGAATTACGTCATGTTCTCAAACGCTGGCCATCTTGGATCCGCCATCTTGGATTTCTTGATTTTTTTCCAAAACCTTCGAAAAGGACCAAAATTGACGAAAAGTAATCAAAACCAATAACAGAACACTAAAATGACCTAAGCATGTTAAAGTTACCTCAACAAAGTTAATTTTAAAAAAAAGAGGAAAATTCAAATCTTTGAAAAAACTGCTTGTCAAATTGTGGTTGCCGTGGTAACGTCAAATTTGAGGAACAAGGACATGCTGAACAACATTGTTTCCAGATAATTTTGGAAAAAGTAACCAAGTCTGGGCGGGCAGATTACCAACCTCCGTTGTTTTAGCAACCAGCTCTTCTGAGCAAACACCTCTCCCTAGCAACCACCTTTTCTTAGCAACCACCTCTACTTAGCGACCACTTTCCTTCGCGACCACCTTTTCTTAACAGCCACCTTTCCTTAGCGATCACCTTTCCTTGGCGACCACCTTTTCTGACATTTTGGTTGGTGATGCTCGACTGTATTTTACACGTGAACATCGTTTCATGTTCGAACTCTCAATAAGGAAATGTTAAATATATTATTTATCCCAAAGCTTAAAATGAACAATCTTTTAAAAGGGAAAAACTCATCTGTAGAATAGCTCACTGTTTTATATACGATCATAAATGACAATGCAGTCAAGTTGTTACTCATTTCTCTTCCAGTTATGTCACAACGGTACCGCCTTGCCTTGCCCACCAAACACATACGTCAAATGTAACACAACGGTAAGTAAACGAAATCTTGACGGCTATGTTTTATGTAGACAGGTCTTTATTCATTACTCTTTGATGGCTAAATTAGTTCTAACCAATAAATTGACTCCTGTTATGGCTCATGACTCAGTGGTGCCCAGAAACGTGCTTTCCCTGTGAGCCCGGTACTGTTTGTAAGGAAGGAAGACAATACGAGTGTCACCCAGGAACCTACAGCGATGGAACTGGTGGGTAGACATTTCAACTTTTTACCTTTATTTTTTCTTGTTTTCATTTTATTTTTCTGATGGAATGATAATGGGAAAGGAAGAATTTCAAGGGAAAATTTCCAAAGGAAGGAAAACTTTCAGTGGCTGTGCTTGATAAGAAGGAGATGAATCATTTAGAGGCGTCAAAATGTATGCAAAGAACAAGAAAAACTGGAACATCCGGCAAAACTTCTATTTCACGCAAATGCAGAAGGTGTTTAGAAGGATTTATTCGAAGCTCCTTAAGGGAAGAATTTTTTAAACAAAGAAGTATGCGAAGAGTGAAATTAATCATTAAATTAGTCGGCCCAAAACTTGTTCAGTTGGTTTGGTTTGGGATTGAAAGAGACGTTACTAAGGTTTAAAAAATTTTAGAGAGGAAACTAGGATCCTGAAATTTTAACTTTCCAAGAGAAATTTCTATTTGACATAACTTATTGCCCTATCGTTTCCCTTTGCAATGCAAAGGCTGGCTCTTTTCTAGCCTAGTTATCCGCTGTAGAAGCAGCGACTACAACGAGCATTTTCAATTTGTTCGGTACGAACTTGAAAGAACACCGGTTGTGGTCTTGAAAAGAATGTTCTGTTTTTCCAGTCGAAGATTTCTCTCACTTCTCTGGTGACAAAAAAAATTACAAAATTAACATGCACAGATGCCATTTTGTGAGGTTTTCAGCTCGCAGCGCTCGAAAAATCTCGATTTAATGGTAAAAATATATCGTTAACGTAGCTGTTGAAGTCTTGTCTGCCATTTTGAACTATTTTCTACGTTAAGTTTTATTTTAAGGCGTCTTTCGATTGACAGGTAAGATAAAATTAACAGTAGAAAACATTAGAATTGGTAGAGAAAAGGCATTGCGCGGTATGTGAATTTTCGTACTGCTGTGGGGGGCAGTCTTTCGAAACTGCGATGCTTGAGGGTAAATAATAGGACAAAACCGATTTGGTGGGAAAATGAACTAAAAAGGCCACTACGGGCAAATAATTTAGAGGATACTAAGCTTCATGGCTTAGAACTCGCCCCATTCCCTCTTTACTTTTTTCAAGTCAACTTCTACCGTTTTTAGTCGCTCTACTGTTATCCCTTAGATACCTTTTGGAAAAACATGGAGAGAATCAGCTGCTTTGGTTACGAGAAAATGATGTCATAAGAAGAATGAAATTGAGGCATTTTTTAATAAACATGATTACTATCAAACTGTATTAATTATTGTACAGAAAGCGTGCGAAACGAGTACAGATATCCCACGATATTGTACAATTGGTTATTGTACAGTACGCGCTCATCCTCACACTTGTAGTTTTCTTTCAAGTTACTGGAAAAGGTTGAAAAAGGTTAAGCTAAATAATAAATCTCTTATTAGATGTTTCGGTGTGAAGTATCGTCGTATATTTTTACTCGTTGTTTGTCTTTTGACGAGCCCGCACCGCACATCGGTATAAAGATAAAAATACAAGGCGATACTTCACACCGAAACATCTAATAAGATATATTTTTTAGCAAAATCCAACAAGTAAATTCTTGACGTTTTCAACAACGATTAACATGAAAGCTAGCTTGTAGCGTTAAACAAACTTAAGCCAAGCCAGCCAGTTTGTAGGCTGGTGTACTGATATTCATGAAATCCCTCAATTACTGATGTCAGGTTTTTTTTTGACACACATTTTCCAAAATAAGATCGGTTTAAAATGTCAATATTCTAAATATCATGCTAGCTACGGATCTGAAACTATAGTGTAACGTGTACAACTACGAAATCTTTTAAAACAAGGTTAAAACAAAGTGGCGAGTTAGCTTTGATCATCTTCGCTTACTTTGCAGTCGCTTGTTGCTTTTCTCATCGTTGTGACCTCTTGTAAACTTGGTTTTTTTTCAGGTTTTCCTTGTAAGATATGTCCGCCAGGAAGTTACAACAACATAACCAGAGCGGAGACTTGCCACTGCTGCAGATCTGGTTACAGTAGTACTTACATGAAGACATCGTGTCGCGCATGCCTTGCCAACGAGTATGCTGACCAGGGAACCTTCCCGAAGTGTACACTCTGTCGAACTTGCTTCTCTAAAGCATCATGTAAGTAACAACAAATGTGCAGTTTTTTTATTGCCTTCGTATGTGCTAGTAAAACACGTTATACAAACAAATTCCAGAGGGTTTTTTGTAACAACATAAACAAAAATAAAATAACTATAGTTTAAGGACGTTCACGCTAACTGTTTGGGCGCATCCTTACTGCGCGCGCAATTCACGGTGCCACGTCACTCATTGAGCGTGCGCGCTGTTAAAGAAATGAATAGCGATATTTTAGCTGCACGTGTTGGCAAAAGCCCACTTTAAAGGTTGAGTTTAACTGAGAGGATGACACCAGTTCAAATTACTTACTTGACAGACCCACTTAAACTTAGGTTTTCGCGCGAACGTCCTTAATGCTCTTCTAGCCTCCCTATAGGCTAGAAGAGGGCTCCCACTGGTAACAGCGGAGCTTATTCGAGGGCGGCGCTTATTCGAGTAAATACGATATTGAAATAGTGACGGGATTACCCTGGGGATAAATAAAGGTTCTTACTTACTCTAATCCTTATCAGTTTAAAACAAAAATAGCCGTTGAGGTCCCGGTTGTTCAAAGCAGGGTTAAGCTAACCCAGTGTTAGCATCAATTTTAAATTCCATTTTATAGCGCAACTATGTGGATTCTTGAAAATTCCTTATGTCCTAAGTTTTGAATTTGGCTTCTTTCAAACTGTCTGAACTGTAACTTAAATTTAGCAGTGGAAATGCTTTATAACAAGAGAAACAGAAACCTTGGTTAGCCCTTAACCCCAGGTTAGCGTTAACCGGCTTTTGAACAACCTAGCCCGGAAGAATAATTTTCAAACAGATAATAATTTGCTCAAGGTAAAGATTGGGAGTGAGTCTCCACTATTTGATGACAAGATAGAGAAACTTCTTTTCGTCCAATAGATAAGGGGGAAGATTAATCTTCCCATACAAATCTCTTCAAACTGAATATAATCCACGCATCCAACAGTTCAGGTATTCCACATTTCAAAAAGTCACGTTCACGTTCTTCATACGATGTGAAATCTCTCAAATTTGTACGTCATGTCTTCGAAATGTTTCAGAGCTCACCCGGATTATCACATTAGATCAAATAATGATAATCCTGGTTTTAAACCAATCACTTCCCAATATTACTGCAGGGAAACACCAAAGACAAATTGTCGAGAACAGTGTAAAGTTCTTTCCCATCCAGTGGAGAGCACTGCCTTAAGTCGCCAATCTCGTTTCCAGTGTCATTGTATCAACGATTTAGGCCAAAGACCCTGGGAACGAGCTTGTATAGTCGCTTCATGATATCAACAACAGAACATTGCTTGTTCATTTCCTAGGGACGAGAAAGATTTAACGTGCCCGCAGTCAAATTATCTCGTTGACATCAGGCAAGATCGAAACCAGTGGACTAAATTTCGAAATTTTATGCGTTCCAACAAATGAAGCACCTGAACATTGAAATTTCCAAACTTATAACGGTGTCGTTTTAACAGGCAAAAGTAAACACAGAACATCATATCAACATATCCACATCTAACTCTTTCAAGTCGCCTAATTTGTGACCTAAAATACCTATTAATGACCGCTTTGTTTACAAATAATGTTATTCGTTAAACACAACTATTTGGCATATAATACTGGTGTTTGTTTTCTGGATGTGATCGTACATTGCTATTGGTTTTTTTGGATATTGGTAGACAAGACTACGAGCAATAAATCGATGGTTGTTTTAGTGAATGTTTCAGTCTTTTTAAAGGAGTTAATCAGCGATTATGAAAATCATCCGAAATAGCATTGGTCTGTTTCAGTCTGAAAACAATATGCCTAGAACAACACATCAAATAAATAAACAACGTCCGCATCTTGAGGTCATGGCAAAGCTGTAGCCATCATGGATTATATACCCTGCAATGTAGGAGATAATGACATAAAACGTTAAAAAATCTTTTTCCGACGTTTTATGTGCAAAAAGGCCCAAACTCTTCGAAGTTTAAGTGTCACGTCGTATCTCCCGATAATATACCTCCTAGCTCCTTCCTCTTGTATTCTGTTTGCTCTGTAGGTCCATGTATAGGGGATCCCTGCTTCCCATCAGTAAACTGCCACAATCTTGGAAACGGGACATTTGAATGTGAATCCTGCCCTGACGGCTTTGAGGGAGACGGTCAAACATGTACTGATATTAATGAGGTACTCCACCAATACTGGGCCAATGTAGTCAATCTTACACCTTTGTGATCTCATTAAGATGGGACCGTTTCGTTCTAGTTGTAGTTTTCGTTTGTTTTTATTTTTTTGTTTGTTTGTTTTTCTACGTTCGCTAGAAAAAAATAAGCTGTAAACAGATTCATGTATTGTAGGCTATGAACGACCACGCCCATAGTGGCTGCCCCGATGAAAAAAAGTGAGCCGAAAGCCGAAACCTAGTTTACCGACAACAATCAGAACAACATAATCTTCCTCTGTGCGAAGATTATGCACTTCAGATTGCAAAGATTCAAACTTGATTAATCTATAAATAAAAAGAAAGTCAAACCAGGGTATGAATTGACCATTCTATCCGTCATATTGTTTCACCTTTTGTTCACAAGATCGCCATTGTTTGTCTTGATTATCAGCATGGTATGCCATTCTCGCTAAAGAACCATTTTTCTCCATTTTAGTGTGCCTTGGCGAACCCATGTTATGAGCCCAGTGAATGTGAGAACTTGTCTCCTGGGTATCGCTGTGGAGGTTGTCCAACCGGTTACCGTGGCAACGCTCCTTCAGGTGTAGGACTTGAGCATGCAAAGAAGTATAAACAAAAATGCGAGGAAATAGATGAATGCACTGAGGAAATCGACACATGTGATCCAAACTCGAACTGCATCAACACACCGGCAAGTGTGGAATAATTCTAACACCCACTTCTACCACCTTCCCCCCCCCCCCCTCCCCGAACAGCTATCTACGAGTCATAAATTAAATAAACCGTACTGTTGTTTTTGTTTCCTGCTGCTGTTGTTAAGATGCATAAGCCAGATACCCCTGAAAGTGTAAACAAACCAAGCTGGTTGCAAGGATTGCACCACGACAACGAAAGGCAAATTTATTCACGGATATTAACTGCCAGGACTAATCTTTACCACTGTTATCGCTATGTTGCTGTAGAGCAGTTTTCAATTGAGTGTCGAAAGTAATGTTGTGTTTGCTTTGGTTTTGCATTGCTAGGCTCTCTGATTGGTTAAAAAAACTCGCGCCACTTTCTCAACCAATCAGGCGTAAAACCAAAACCAATCGTGACTTGCTCGCAGGCGTTTTCCCGCGCTTAGCGCCAATTGCTTGTATTTGATTTGATTTCTGATTGGTTCATTTTGTGTTTTGTTCCTGTTGTGATTGGTCAGAGTAATTGCTTTGGTTTTGGTTTTACGACACTCATTTGAAAACCGCTCTATTGTCTCTTGCCAAGAGATTATAATCTCTTGCTTTTACTAGAACGCTGACCTTAAAGAAGTCTAGCTCTATAAGCAAGGACCGCGTGAAGGGTGGGCGGAGGGGGCTTTAGCCACCCCCCCCCCCCACCCCCCACTTTTTGGTGCCAAGAAAATAAATAAAATAAAATAGATGAAAATAAAAAAGTTTAAAATTTCATCAGTTAGTGATTAGTTTCAGGGTTAAACAGTACTTGGTTTTCCCCAGTTAGATCTAATTTTCATCTGGGCCAAACAGTAACGGAATAGAAACGGAATACTCTGCCCACAAAAGTTCAAATCGCCTTGCTCCCATTCGGCTCACGTGCGCTCTAAGGAACTGTAACTTGAAGTTGTATCGCAGTTGTAGTTTCATTGTGTTTCCGCAGTTCGCATCATTTTCATTTGTTGTATCTTGAAGAGTTTGAACCGGCTCAGTCTTTTAATTGCAATCGACTGAAGTTGACATTCTCGCTATCGTTTGGCCTCTTACTCTCGTAAACTCTCATTGACTCCATTCTGCTGTAATGAGTATGAATTTTTGTCGGCTTTCGTTTTTGACTGGCCAGCACGACATTACGAACTGCAGTCTGTCTCCAGATATGGTTATCGGCAACAGCGTACTTTGATATTTGCTGAAAATCAACGTCAAGCTTCTCTATATGTATGTAAATTTTGCAACTAGGATAGCTGCGGAAAGTTTTGCTGAAAGATCTCTGTTGCCCCTAACGATAAGAAATAAGGCATTCATGCAGCAGTCAGGACATACCGACCAATGACTTTGGTGAAATATATAGTTCATGATACTCAGCTCAGCTTTCTTAGGTGGCCTTATTCTGTAATATGACGACAGGTTTGCTTGTACAAGTCTTAAGAAAAAATGTTTTTGAGTTTGAGCCTTAAATGCGAATACGTCAAAATTTGCACCTTGCCTGTTTCGACTTAAAATGTGTGCAGAGATGAAAGAACAGGCTCAGGCACATTATTTTGGAACTATCCTGGCTATTCCTTTTCCGGTTTAGGGATAACAGAACATGAATTCCTAAAAGAACGCGGTTTTTCCTATTCTGATAAACCAAAAAATTCCGACCGCATTCCGTTCATTTTGTTATCGTTAATACATTACTGAGGGAGGGGAATAGTGACCATACTGAGAATACACTAACTGTATATTGTCTTCTATTCCGGATTATACCACCAAAAGGTGCCCTCAATATCAACATTATTTATCACTGGTTAGTTCAAAGAGTTTGATACCCTTAGATTAGCTTTGATCCTTTTCTAATGGGTCTGTGTACTTCAATCAATTTATATTGTGCATGGTCCATGTGTCTCCATGTTCCAATTTATATTGCGCATTTTCTATGTGATGTGTATAAACTGACAACTTTTAACACACTTGGCCGCCATAGATGCATTGTTAGTCACTAAAAAGAAAAAAATTTGCGTGAGGCCATCACATCTCCCCCCCCCCCCCCCCCCACCCTACCCACATCGAGTTAGGTTGCGCGGTCCCTGATTAGGTAAGATATCGGCCATAAATCTGGTCTTTTTTCGATAAAACCAGCTTGCAAATTCTATGATTTAGCTACTCCTCCTTTTCCCTTACTTGGAAGATCACTTTAGAATTAAGCACCTATACATGAATGGATTTTCGGTTTCAATTTTCATTATTTTAATAAATTAAAATGATTGAAGATTGCAAAGTTAACTACTTAAATTTTCGACCGCTCTCCATTAGGTTTCGTTTTGTTTTACTTTCATTTGTTTTCGTTTTCGTTTTGATTCTGTTTTGCTTTATTACGTTTTTTGGTTACCATTTTGTTTTGATGTTTCGACAGGGAAGTTTCAAGTGCAGTCCCTGTAAGCCAGGGTTTATTGGTGACGGATATCTTGGATGCTATCCCGGTGACCTGTGCACCACTGCACAGCATACCTGCCAAGTGAATGCACAGTGTTCCTCAACAGGAGCGGGCAGATACAAGTGCACGGTATGAGTACAAGTTACTATAAAGTACCCTTGATGAATATCTGCATGGTGCGACAAGTTGTTTTAAAATACTGCCGGTGATTACATGTCTGCACGGCTAAACTCAAGTCGTTTTAACCCATTAATAGCCGTGCCGGCCAAAACCGGCCGCGAAGAACCACAGTCGTTGTTGGGTTTTTGATGTTATCATTTTCTTGCCAACAGCGTTTCTCTAGTTACTTGTGCTTTGGTGTGCGGTATGAAAACATCGTTACAACAGTTTATTTAATAGCGTATGACATTTTTGAACGGTGTGACATGAAATGTGAGAACGTGACAGAGCTTGTTTTATCGACATGTATCAAACGCCGAGTAGAGAGCTAAGAAACGCAGCCAACTTCGTTAAAATTGAGTCATATTGGATCGTTTGTGCTCAAAAACGATCCAAATTTTCTGATTATCGATTTAAAAATCGTCAGCGGGATCGAAATAAGGAGCAATTTACATTCAGGGGGAGGATAAGGGTTATGGCTGACACGACAAAACTAACGACACTGGGATGAAGGGTATACGAAAGTTTTGTTTGCGAGACATACTGTATCTAAATTGATCATGATGTCACGATTGTTAAGAACTTCTTCAACAACGCACTAGTTGAGTTCTCATGGAAATTTATCTGAGAAAAAACCGTTCTACTCTCGCGCCTCAGAAATAATAGTTGATTAAATTCACATGGAAAGAAAGCCAGCTGTGCGTCAAAATCTTCTTTTCTTTAAGCAGTTGCTGTTACAGGGGTCACTTTTTCTCCGCCCTTTAAATCTCGTTAGTTCGCAGCTGTTTAACTAATCCACGAAACAGAAACGGTCATAATCCGTTGACGAGCACGTCAGTGTGCACTCTTCTGAAGACTGTCGATGCTTATTGACATCAATTTTTACTAAGCTTCATTCTATTACCAAATGCCGAGCTAAATTTGTGACAGTGCAGCTGTCGTAACACACTGATAAAGGGCTATGCGCAAAATGCTCCCGGTTTTCACAAATTAAAATGACGCTTTTTTCCTATTTTTATTCTCTTACTTTTCACATTTTGTATAGTGATAAAGATAATCATAACGCATATTTATTCCCATATAAGAAACGAAGTTCTTCGTTCAAAGTTCAAACTTTCGTGTTTTCTTGAAATCACTAGGATTATACAGGGAACAGGAAAGGGGTATGGGATTAAAAACACAATTGTTTAATTGAGCTCTCTGCGTTTACCTCCATTTTATGTGTTAAAAGAATTAAGTGCTAATACCAACATAATCATAATACGTACGTTCTTTCGTCCTACTTTCGCGTTTTCATTCACGAGGATTAGATAGGAGAAATGGGATAAGCTTATAGGATTAAACACATAACTGCCTAATTGAGCAGTTTCATTACCTTCATTTTTGTTGTTGAAACAAATTAAAGTTTGCAGATTTTTTTTTTTTTCAAAAAAAAAGTAGTTGGAACTCTTAAACCAACTGGATGTTACATACAACCTTGCATGCAAGCAGCTAAAAAATTTCGAGTAAAGAAATTGACTACGTGCGCAATGGGTTAATATCAAGAAATCAAAAGCAAAAGAAGAGTTAGTCTTTTGATTGAAGCTTATGTGCTATTCGAAAATGTATCATTTCACGTAAACTAACAATCGGGCGAAAGGGTACTTCAAAGTATTTCTAACCGTGCATCATATGATGCAAATTTTTTTGGCTTGTTTTGCAGATCCAGAAACAATAAAGCTTTTGGGAAAAATATATTTCTGTGAGAAAAATTATCCTTTTCGTGAAAGATTCAACATTCATTTTGTTTTTTTGTTAACTTCAAAAATGAATGACGTTTGTAAATGGGGATCGAGCCGCAAAACAAGCGAGTCCACAAGTGGTACGGCCCTAAAAAAAAAACAGCGAATAAGTGCTTAGAATTCCTAAAATGTCTTCTTTGTGAAAAGCATAAATTGTAGGTCGAATACGAGTTACATTAAAAATCTTCACTATCTGAAAGATAATTTTATAATTGCAGGCATAATGTGTGAATTGGAAAACAGAAATCAAACAAGCAATTTTTCATCAAACGCCGGATAAAATACTACTTTACATATATCCTTCTAAGCGAAGAGAAACCAAGAGTTTTCGTCAACATGTTTATTCACATATCTTATCCTATCTAAGAATTTTATGAACTAAGTCAAAATACTTTTAGTGTTACAAATAAAAGCCGGTTTATAAATTTCAAGAAAGACAGTGCTAAGGTTGTATAGTTGGGCATCACTGGGTTTTCATTTATTGTTAATTGCAAGTGCCAAGCCTATCGGCTTATCTTGGAATATTGTTCGCTGTTCTGCTTATCAGCAAGTCACTGTAAAATAACAGAGGGTTCACCACGTAGTGAGAATTTGCGGTTGACGTTGTTATAACCACCGCATCGATTATAGTGTCATTGCGAATACGACCAAATTGAAACGAGCCTATAGCAACGAAAGGTGGCAACCAACATACAAAAAACACACCGCAGATCTTGTACGTCACCCATGTTAGTTTGTTTTCTTGGCGTCTGTGTAGACTGGCTGAATCAGGCAAAGGAGACGAACGCAGTCTTTTTATAATACGAATAGCAGTTGTGACAATTGTGAGAAAAGAAGCTATATTAAACGATTTTATTAGACTGGTGTGGTATATGAAACCCGGGTGCTTTCGTTGAATCTTTGTAAAAAAGGCCTTCGGATCGAATTGATCACAAACTGGCACGCTCAAAAAAGCAAAACTAATTAGGCCTAGACTCAACAATGTAACCATGTGGTACTTGCGCAGGTCTTGACGCTTTTTTAGAGAGAGACGAACAAGAGCGTTTCCCACAAATCCAAACAAAATAGCGACTGATAATAGTGTCATTTCGGCGACTACGACGCCTGGACGTACACCAAGTTGGAAACGATGAACGTTGAACGTTGAATTCATTTGGTCTCCTAGGTCCAATTTTTATTTAAAGAATATGCCTGTCTTGTTCTATTCTTGCCTTCCTGTACCAAGGAGATAACTTTTCTTTAGATCCTCGCTTCAGCTTGGTTTCAAGTCCTGTCTGCCTTGATATGTTTTTGTTGTGTTTTTCAGTTTGCGTTCTGCTAAGTTCACTTTTTCATCTTTAAGCCCACTTCTTACCTTGGTTTAAACCGGTACTAACCAGTCAATCCGTACTTGAAACAACTGTGATATTCCCTCTCTCTTTTGTGTGTTTACTGTAGTGTTTCAATTTTTTACAAATGGTTCTCTCCGGCTGCCCAAGGACTACGACTTTGAAACAACAGCTGCAGTAATGTTCGAACATGAGGGTTGAGTACGTCAATACCTGAGGAAAAAATAATAAGTGGCACGTAGCAGGCACAAGCCTTTTTATTTTACAGTCAACGTCTCTTTTTTGTTTTGTTTTTTTTTTTTCGTTTGTTTGTTTGTTTGTTTGTTTGTTTGTTTGTTTGTTTGTTTGTTTCACACGAAATCATACTAAGAATCCCCAATCATCTGTTCTCGGGCACTTTCCCTTTTGTCCTGTTGGCGCTGTCGCCTTTTCTTCCCAATAAATTTCCATAATTGTTCCAAAACGTACGTCTTATTTGTAATGGCCAAACAATTATTGCAAAAAAAAAAGGAAATCTAAGGTTAGATTTTACGATATGATCGGCAACATTACGACTAGTAGATTTGAATCAGTAATTTTGAAGCACTTGTCTTCACCAGTTTATGAAGCGCCATTTCATTATTTAGGACTCCTGCGCTTTTATCGCTCACAATAAATTAGACAGGAGGTGTGCGATTAGTTTATACGATTACGGATTAGTCAGAAGGGATGGCCGAATGAGTGTTTACGATTGATACCAAATTACTAGATAAAGGAGAACCTGTCAACTGTGTTTTATCGATAATGGAGATCCCACTTACTTATCTGACATGAACAAACACATCAAAACGTTTCGGTAATGCATGTAAACGTTAAAATGTTCTGTACTCAGAGCAAATAGATGATTTTAAGACAGTAAGTGCTGCTGTCATTAACAACAACATAATATCGTAGCGACAGCGACATTGACTTCAACTTCTGCACCCAGTGAGGTTCTTTCAGATGCTGATCAAAAATTAACTTCTCCCTCAACGTCAATGACATTGGAAATAACACAGTTGGGTGAACTGGAGAATCTACGACATAAGCTCCTATGCTTTACTATCTAGGAAATACTACATGTACTAGTTCGAGTATCGAATCGCAGCACTAGGGATTATTTCGATTCGTGTTAAACTTTTTACATTTTTAGCAAGCCATTCGTAAGCTGTCTGCTATTTTATTTTATAAGATAAAAACACACAATTGCTAATTGATCAACATTGTTTGCCGTCCCTTTTATTGTTTAAATAATCTAGAACGTTTCCTCCTGATATATCATTAAATTTGAAGAAAATCATTTTTTTTAACTCTTCATGCAGTTCGGTGTCGCGTGCAGTCTTTAAAAATGCTAAAAAAATGTTTTCCTTATCGTTGAACAACTGGATGAATCATTCGTAAAAATTTAAAATATTTATGGTTTAAACACTATTTTTCAGCATAAAGTTGTCACTTTTGGCTTTTGTGTAATAAAATTGTTTTCCGACGCCGTAACACTCGGGCTTAATATTTTTTTTTTCAAATACTTCTTACTGTGTATCATTTTCTGCAGACCCAGAGGAAGCGAAACTCTTAAAGGGGAAATGTATTTTGTAAGGATGAGTAGATTTTTCGTAAAAGACTAATTATCCGTAATGACGTTTATAACGCTTATGATTTTCTAATTCCTAGCTCCGGCAACGCAACAACTGGTACAACTTCATACACCCAGCAAAATACACATACACACGGAAACAAACAAACAAACCTCAATGCTGAAAACGCCCCCAAAAGCATTCTTAATTAGAGGTGCAAACTGTAGTTCGAGTATAAATTTACTTAAAAATTTCCAGTTACTGGGGGAGATATAAAAAAATAGTTTCATAATTGCAGGTAGAATACGTACATTGGAAAACATAAATTTAATAAGGCTCATCAAACGGTGCTTAAAGTGCACTGCTTTATTGCACGTTTATTTGCAAATTACATACAGTTTATACCAGAATCTCATTTGCTGATTTGGATATTTATGAACTTGGCCAAGATACTTTTAGTGTTAAGCAAACACAGAAAGCCGGTAGCGTGGCCATATATTTTGGCATCACTGAGTTTTCATTTATTGTTAAAGTCAAGTCAAGTCAACTTTATTTAGGCAGGGTAGCCCCATCAGCCATTGGCTGGTATCAAAAGGGGCCCTGCGTAAATTATGACTACACTATAAAAATTTAAAAATTAAAAATTACTTTAAAATTATGTACAAGGATTTTAAAAAGTGAATAAAACGGAAGGTTGATTGCAAGCGTCATGCTTGTCGGCTAGTCTTGGAATACTGTTCGTTATTCTGCTTTTCAGCAAATCACTGTAAAATAACAAAGGGTTCACCACATAGTGAAAATTTGAGATTGAGATTTCCATCGGACCAGCACATCGACAATAGTGTTATTGCGAATACCGCCAAATTGAAACAAGCCCAAGGTAACGAAAAGTGCCAACCAGAACGCAAAAAAGATACCGCAGATCTTATAAGCCAACTATGTTAGTTTATTCTCTTGGCGTCTATGAACACTGGCTGAATCAGGCAAGGGAGATGAACGCAATCTTTTTATAATAGGCATAGATGTTATGACAATGATAAGAAAAGAAGCTGTATTAAAAGATTTTATAAGACTGGTGAGGTATATGAAACCGGGGTTCTTTTGTTGGATCTTTTGAAAAAATAAAGGCATTCAGGTCGGATTGATCACAAAGTGGCTCGCTTAAAAAAGCAACACTTATTAGGCCCATATGTCGTTTAGAGTGCCAAATAAGGTCAGCTAGCATTTTCGGAGAACCTTTAGCAGCTCGGAAATTCGGCGGGTAGGATTCTGTTTCCTAAAAGTTTCTGCGGCCTAAATTTTCTGCTAAAAACGCCGATTAGATTAATCTGTACTAGCTTACACAAATATGCTTTTAAAAAGCTCTGAAACAATCTAAGAAAGCAGAAAATGACATTTAAATATTTTGCTAAAATTTCTCATTGGGCGCCCCTGATATCTTTTAGCTGTGTGTTTCGGTTTGCGTTCTGATAAGTTTATTGGTTCAACAGTGACTACCAGGCAATCCGTTCTGGAGAGAACTTTGATGTCACCTTTACCTTTTGATGATTGTGTAGTGTTTCACTTTTCCGCGAATGGTTCACTCTGGCTCGACCGAGGTCTACAACACTGAGACAACAGCTGCAATTTTTGAAAATAGCATTCATACACGGAGAAATAATAGTTAGCATTTCTTTGAACTTCAAGCATAAGCTTTTTATGTCACAAGAAAGCTTTGCTATCTCACATAACATATTTGTGGCAAGAATACCCATTCACCTCTATCTCCGGCACCTTCTCTTTTCTACTGCTGGGGCCCTTTCTTCGCAATACGTTCATTCCAAAACCGACGTATAATTTGGAATAAACAAACACTCATTGCAAAGAAAATCAATTACACCTAATTTTTATCTTATCTAATTAGAATCAAAATCACCTAGATTTTACGATATGATCACCTGCGTACGTCTGCGACTATTTAAATAACGAATTTTGAAGCGTGTGTCTTTGCAATATTATAACGCCCCGATTTCAGTCCTTAGGTCTTCCGCGCGTTTACCGTTCACTATGAATTAAACAAGAGGTGTGGGATTAGTTTATTTGATTAAGGATTAGTCAGGAGGGATGGCCGAATTACTCCACACAATTAATTAAAAATTGTATAAAAGAAACCTTCGTAAATGGTAAAGTGAATAGAATAATTTGTCTTCGATTTACTTCTTCCCTTTTCGAGTGCCTTCTCAGCAATGCATGCAAACTCAACCAAAATTTTTAGTTCTGGGAATAAATCAGTTTGAGAGAGCGCTTTTATTATTGAAACCACGACACATCGTCAACGAAAACGATATTGACTTCAATTTCTCAACTTTGTTGTTCTTTACATACCGATCAAAAGGTAACCTCCTACAATGTGAACGACATTACAAATACTATAATTGGGGCAAATATAGGGTTAAAAAGTGTCTTCTTTGATTGAAAAGGCCAACACGAGCTCTCGAAAAATGAGAAATCACCAAGTGGGTTTCCAAAACCTGAGCATTTTTTAACTATCTGGAAAGCCTACAAGTATCGTTTTTTTTTTTACATTTTAGCGCCCGAACCGATCTCTGTTAAACAAAACAATCAAAAACATTTCGCCCATCTTCTCGGTAAAGCATGCAAACTTTGAAGTGTTCAGTATATCAGAGTATAAAAATCAGTTTGAGAGAGTAAGTGCTTATGCGAAAACGATATCGACTTCAACTTCTGTACTTGTGGCTCTTTTAGATACTAACCAAAATTTTATTTCTCCCTCAACGTGAACGACATTATAAACAACACAATTGGGTGAACTAGGGAATCTACGACAAAAAGTCTAGCAAAATAAAACATTTCCTTGTGGAATGGGAAATCGTATGCTTTGCTTGTGCTTTACTATCTAGGAAAATTTCACATCAGTGTACTAGTTTGAGTATCGAGACGCAGTACTTGGAATTATAATTTCGATTCGTGCTATTCTTTTTTCATCTTTAGCAAGCCAATTGTAAGTCGTCTCTTATTTTATTTTATTTTATTTTATAGGATTAAAAACACACAATTGCTTAATTCAGCAACCTCGTTTATCTTCCTTTTTATTGTTAACAAAATCTACAACGTTTCCTCCTAAAAAATCATTAAATTTGAAGAAAATCAGTTTTGAATTTGTTAACTCTTTATGCAGTTCAGTATTGCGTGCTAAAACTCTCCGAGCACGTAAAATATCTTCCTCATCGTTGAAAAACTGATTGAATCATTTATAAGTATGTAAAACTGAATAGTTCCAGTTTTAACACTTATCAGTGGAAAATGCAGAAGTATAATTATATTTTTTGGCATAAAATAGTCATTTTTCGCTTTTAGGTAAAAAAAAAATCTACTCCGATGCCGCAAAAATCAGGCTAAAGAGTTTTTCTTCTTTTTTCCTTTTTTTAAAGATCTTTTACCGTTTTTTATTTTGTGCAGATCCAGACGAGACGAAACTCTTAGGTGGAAATATATTTTTGCAAAGATATGTTTTTCGTAAAAGATTTAAAACAAAAGTTTCGTCGCAATACGCTGTTATTCCAAACCATACTTCTCCTGTAGGAGAATTTAATTTAGTTTAAAATTAAGGTCGAGATTTACCAGGTTCAGATTTTGGCTTGCAGCAAGCAAAAAGTTTCGAAAAAGTTGTCCCGGTAGGCAAGCTGTCCCCAGCTGAAGTTATTACAAGGAAAAAAGTTATCCCACCTGCTAAGGTAGCTTTAGCACGCAGCTAGGGTAACACTAGCACTAGGGATACGCTAGCTGCCTTCTAAACGCGACGCGTCAAAAAAAAAAAAAAAAAGAAACGTATAAGAGCTAGGGTAACCCTAGCGCTAGGGTTGCCCTAATTACAGGCCCTAATTATCCATAATGACGTTTAGAACGTTTGTAAGTTTCTGATTTCTAGCTCGGGTAGCATAACAACTGGTACAACTTCAGACATCCAGCAAAAAAACACACAATAAAAAACAAACAAGCAAATAAATAAAGCACCCATTGCTGAAAATGCCTAAAAAACCGTTTGGGGCAAAAGTGCAAACTTTGATCCGAGTATGAGTTTATTTTAAGAAAAATTCCACTTGCTGGCGAGAAGAAACTCGAAATGTTCTTTTTTTAATCTTGCATTTCTGTGAGATAAGAGAAGTACGAAATCCGAGAAATATTATTCTGTCTACTTAACTAAACTTTCTTTTGTAGAACAATTTGTTATTTACTGTGTACACTAATTCGTCCATCCCTCCTGACTAATCCTAAACTAATCTCACACCTCCTCCCTTATTCATAATGAACGATAAAGCGGGGAAGACCTAAATAACGAAGTTGCGCTTGCAAGACACATCCTTCAAAATTAAGTGATTTATTTTCAAATAGAAAATCCCGGACATGGCTGATGATATCGTAAAAATCTCAACTAAGACCAAATTTATTTTCTTTGCTATAAATACAAATGAGAGGCATGTTTGGAACTTAAATTTCGTGTGAAGGAAAGGGGAGAGCGCCAACAGGACAAAACGGGAAGTGCCCACCGGAAAAAAAATTACTGGGTATTCTTACTATTATTAAAAGAGCTTTCCTTCCAAACAGAAAAGGTTTGGCTTGCAGGTGAATGACGTGAACTAGCACGTATTATTTTGCCCTTGTATCAACATTAACGCTATTTGCAAACTGCAGCGGTTATTTCAGTGTTGAAGACTTAGGTCTAGCCCGAGTGAACCATTAACAGAAAAGTGAAATACTGCTGTCAACACGCCAAAGAGAAAGGTGATATCAAAGTTGTTTTCAGCACGCGGACTGGGTTGCCTGGTAGTTACTGGTTAACTAATTCAGTTAAGAAGCTGACTTACAGATAAGGAACTGAATTTTTCAATACGAGAACCGAACACGCAGCTAAAAGTAATCAAGGAAAAAAAAAACTCAAAACTGCAGAGAAGGCCCGAAAAAAAAAATTATATCCCTGGTAAAGGAAGGCAAGAACAGAAAAAGGCAAGCACGTTCTTCAACTAAAACCTTAACCTAGAAGACAAAATGAATAGCTCGAATTTGGACTATCATCGTTTCGCACTTGGTCAAAGTCCAGGCGCTGTAATCGCCGACATGACTCTGTTATCAATCGCTATTTTGTTTGGATTTGTGGGAAACGCTTTTGTTTGCTTCGTTCTAAAAAAGCGTCAAGACCTGCGCAAGGTTCCACACTTTTTATTCGCAAGTCTGGCGGTAAATGGAATTTGTTCATCCCTGATGCCTTTGCCTTCTCGCTTAGCAATGAACGCCTTCTATTTCCACCTTGACAATTCAGGGAATGCTGAACACGCTTGTAATGTTTGGGTACCAAGTAATTTGTTTTGTGTTATTGTTAATGCTGTTAACTTGTCGTTAATGGCAATTGATCGACAAGACTGTGTTTTACGACCGTTTAACCGACGCATGACACCAAACAATATCATAGTTTTCATAGTTTTGTCGTGGATCGGGGCTATATTGTTAAGCTCGGTCACAATTTTCTACCCTTTTTTTGACGAGTCAGTTTGCCATCAATTCGACCCGGGTGCTTTTTTTTTCAATATGCAGCAAAAGCACCCCGCTTTTGTGTACATCAACGTTCTAATAAACTCTATCAATATCATTTATTTTCTTATCGTGGTCATAACTGCTTTTCGTATTATAAAAAGATTGCGTTCATCTCCCTTGCCTGATTCAGCCAGTCTTCACAGACGACAAGAGAACAAACTAACATGGCTGACCTATAAAATCTGCGGTGCGTTTTTTGTGTGTTGGTTGCCACCCTTGGTTTCTATATTCTTGTTTCACTTTGGTGGTATTCGCAATAAAACTGTGATCGATGTGGTGGTTATAACAACGTCAACCGCAAATTTTCACTACGTTGTGAACCCTCTCTTATTTTACAGCGAGTTGCTAATAAGTAGAAGAGCGCACAATATTCCAAGACCGGATGATAGACGTGGCGCGTGCGATCAACAATAAAGCTTAGCGATGCCAAACTATGTCACCAAAGTAATGTATAAATGTGAAGAAGATCCTCGCAGTTATTAACGCAACTTATGCAGTTGCGAAAAGAAAGCCTGAAAAAAAATCAGGCTTTTTTTTTTTCAGGCTTTCTTTTCGCAACTGCATAAGTTGCGTTTATAACTGCGAGGATCTTCTTCACATTTATTTCTTCATTCCGCAGTTCAAATATATGAATTTCATATATTCATAGTTTTAAAGTAATGTATCTTTAAATTTATAAGCCGGCTTTAATTTTTGTTTGTACTTAAGATAGGATATCGTGGCGAAGATTATGAAATATCCAGAGTAGAGAATGAGATTTTCGTTCACACTGTGTATATGAATAAACATAAATAAAGCAGTATTAATGCGCAGTTTGCTGAACAATATTATTTATCATAGTTACTCATACTCGAACAACAATTTAGACTTCTCACAACGAAAATTTTTTCACACGTCTTGGGCTTTCTTTCTATTTTGTTTGTTTCGCTGGATTTCTGTGGGCTCATTACCAGTTGTTACGCTACCAGAGCGAGTAATGAGAATTTTTTAACGTTATTGAGTTAAAAAACAATTGTATCTATGATGAAATGAGTCTTTGACAAAAAAGGTATCCTTTTGCCAAAATATATATTTTTCCCGACAGCTTCATTTCTTCTGGATCTGCAAAAAATGATTTACGCTTAGAATCTCAAAAAACCTTTTTGTGTTTTTGCAATTTTTGAGGCGTTGCGGTAGATTTTTTGTTGCAAATTGTATAAAAACAAACGAATAGAGACAGTTTTATGCTGAAAAACATATATGGTCAGGACTTGTCCAGTGACAAGTGTTAAAAACAAAACTATTTTCACATTTGTACGAATGATTCGATCGATTTTTCAGGAGATAAGGAAAGGAATTTTATTTTGAGTGATTGGGAATTTTCTATTTAAGACATGTTATGCGACATTGGCGATAGATTAAAATCAATAACACTTTTCTGTCACGGATAAGGAAAACACCCCGCGTTGACTTTCCGAGCCAAAGCCGGGGCAATTTTCGCGTCTCACTTGCTCTGACGTTTTGCCTCTCACTTGATCAACTACTCATCCACTTTTTGGATGATTTAATCCTGTTATAAGGTCTGGGTAAAGTTTACCTATAATCACACTTTTTCATGGTAAGGGAAGAATATAAGTTTAACCAAGACGACAAGAATTTTTTTGTCTTTTGTCTTTTGTTGTTGTTATTGCTGTTGTTGTTTTGTTTTTATTATTATTATTATTATTATTATTATTATTATTATTATTATTATTATTACTTCTTGGTATTACCAAAGAAACGCGTTTACTCAGCCAGAATGTTATTAATGATTGAAGGCGATACAGAACTGGTTTAAGAGTTTCTTAAACAAATTCAAAATGTTTTCTTCAAGTTTAATGAGCAAATAAGAAAACCTGTGGCTTATCAAAGATGGGCCCTTACAAGCTGGACTTAATTTGTGAGCCACTAGTTTCATGAGCTACATGAATTCGTAACATTTTCAAAATATTTTTCTATTAGGTATTATAAATAAAATTTTGCGGGTTCTGTGTTCGAAATTGCAAAAAATACATATATCAAAAATTAAAACCCGCAAGAACATCAAACCAAGTGTAGTTGCTAGAATTAAACCTCTGAATTCTCCTACAGCCCTCGCATTTTCAGTATTTTGCAATCCAGCAAGAAATGTCACGCGTTTTATAAAATTGCGTTACCTTTATATTTGCGTGACCATCCGTACTTTTCGAAAGGTGATCTCCAACTAAACGCCCGGGGTTAAAGGTTTCTCTTGAATGAGTCTAGACTGCGAGCAGTCTTTCTTTTGCTCTAAAATCCGTGCTGAACGAAGCGAAAATAGCGAGCGCGCGGGCACGAAGAGCGAAAAGAGAGACTGCCCTGCTTTCAGACTGCATTTCTGAAGCCCGGCACTCTGGTGACGGAGTGTTTTGATTGGTCGGTCTATGACGCGATGACGCGTTTCTGTCAGCAACATTACTTGGAGACATGCAGCGCGTGCCAAATTTCCCTAAACAATAATGGCAGCAGTTTTAGAACGTATATGCGAGGAGAATTTGAGAGGAGTGAAGTTAAAAAAGGAACAGGAACAAGCTGTACTCCCTCTTCTCGAAAAGAAAGATGTTTTTGCTGTTTTTCCGACAGGGTTCGGTAAAAGCCTCATTTATCAAAGCTATTCTATCGCAAAAAGTGTGATCGCTCTTCGCGCCCACGCAACTCGCGGCTTCGCCGCTCGAGAGACTGATCGCAGTCTAGAATGAGTCTTTTATGTAATTGCATTTTGTCATAACATGTTTTCACCGCTAAATGTTTTAGTTTCACATGAGGCTTTAAAAAGTCTCGGTAAATCCAAGGTCCGAAATGTATACCTTATTTTTTAGTTGCCGACATTCGGATAAGCCTTCTCTTTGAGGAAAATGCTATATTCTGTCCTGGAACAATCAATTCGAGCCCTCCAATTTCCAGTCCATCTGGACCCGAAGCTTTCCCATTTGTTTTCACCTTTTTAAAAATGGCGTATTTTGATCTGTATAATGCTAGCCTCCCTCGCAGTTGCTTTTAGGGGAGTCGTATTACCCTCCTCTCCACAAACGGAGGGTAATACGACTCCCCTACAAACGACTGCGGGGGCGGCTTGTATAATGTCCAAACCCTCTTGAAAATTGCTGCGTACAAAAATCGGACGGGCCACCATTTTTTCAACCTCCTTCCCAGGGTCCCCTCTCTTCCTCCCTCGAGAAAGTACCCTGGTTTTGACTGGTAACGTATCCCCCTTAAGCAAACAGCTCCCCACCAGGGTGGACTCGCTTTTCTTCAAGAAGCGAAGGTAAAAGCGAATGCAAATCTTTTCAAACTGGCACGAAGACAGAGGAATGGAAGTCATCAGCTCAATTTTTTTAAACGACAGGGACGCTGAAAAAATCTACAGTCTACTATCTCAGTGCGGCGTTTCAGAAGTACAAATAATGCAGATTTGCCATCAACAAAATATTTTACGGTAGGCTCGATCTGCTTTGAATTTGCCGAAGGCGTTTGATAAGAAGCTGCTCGTATTGCTCGAACAAAATGTCACACACTCATTTGTTTGCTACATATTTCATTTATTGGCCTAATAAAGCAAGTAAAATTCTGATAATAAAAGCCCACGCTGCACTTGTGTATTTTTATCGGCAAGCTTCAATGTAATGGTATAATCCTGCAGACCAGAGTACAACCTTCTTGTCAACAAAGCTCTTAATTATAAATGTTACTTAGTTTAGCACATTTTTCATTTTGTCATGTCACTGTTTTGTGGTGAAAAAAGTTAGGTTTTTTTCGGTCAATCGGCGGTGTGAGAGCAATTTCGCCTACTCGACAGGAATAAAACAAATTACCTTCAAATTCTTTCAAGAACAGTGGTTTCAGTCGGTTGGCGCGGCGTATTTTAACCTGACTTCAACATCGCGCCGTTTGTTTGTCTTGTGTACGGTTGCCGAAAATTCTGCTGCTCCTTGGAGATGCTAAAAATAAATTAGTTCTTCCTAATACTTGACACTCCATTTCATTTCGAGCTCCGTAAAGCAAAAAGCCGACGGCTCTCCTCGTTGTAAATTTGTTATGTTGTGACTCGTGCCGGCTTCTGTTGACTATGGCGATGGTTAGCGACAGTGTTTTGAAATTCAGAGACTGTAAACGTTTTTTTCTGAGTCCAAAATAACATGGACCGCTTCGATGTCGAACGTTCGTATGTAATGAAGAAATACTTGGCTATAAAAGGAGTTCTTATCACCACAAATATTCCTGAAAAAGCTTACATCACCTCCGGTACTTTCCACCATCTGACACTAGTGGCAATCTTACACTTTGCTACCCCTCCCCTGTAGCACATTCTTGTTAGCACCCAGATTTTGGGTGCCACGTGACCAGCCGAAACCAGGGTACTTTCTCTAGGTAGGAAGAGAGAGGACCCTGGGTACGAGGTTGCATTTTTTTAAGTGGTGTATCCATTTTAGCTTCTTCTTTTTTTTTTTTTTTTTTTACAAATCAGGCCCACAGTAATTGGCTATCTGCTGATGTTGTTACCTTGCCGTATTTATTCGTGTTTTGTGTTTTGCTTTGTCTATTGTGTTAGTTTTATTAGTAATTTATTTATAATAACTTCCTTTTCTTGTTCTTCTCTTTGTTTTCTGATATGGCGAAGCTTATAAAATAAAATGACTCTTTCTAGCTTCTCCTAAAACCTCCACATATAAGGATGGTGGAGGCCGATTGCAATAACCTAGCCACTCCCCAAGAAAAACGTCAAAACACAAGCCTTTTTCCCCACTTCCATGAAATTTCATTAAGCAATTAATCAATCATCGTGACCTTGAACAACTTACTACGACGAATCTTTGTTGAACTAAACGATGGTGCCCTACAGACCTGTCTTTGTAAGAGGAAACGTTCCAAATTCTGCTAGCAGTAAAAACTCGGCCTGAGCAATCGATTAAAATCTATATCGGAAAACCATTCTACAAATCGATAACTATCGATAACAATGACCCAAACGTTATCGATCAATCGATAAAAATTGTTTATTATTATTATTAGTATTATTATTATTATTATTATTATTATTATTATTATTATTATTATTGTTGTTGTTGCTGTTGTTGTGGTTATTATTATTATTAGTATTATTATTATTATTATTATTATTATTATTATTATTATTATTTTTATCGATTTTATTGATGGATGTCGATCACACGTCTTAAATGGCATTGATTTTGTTTTTTAAAAGACGTGTACCTGCAGTAAGGATTGCTTGTGTTTATCAATTGAAAGCGAGTGCCTAGAATGTTTCAGTGCAACGTTGGTCTGCAATCCTGAGTACTTAGCTTGTGAGTTTTATGAGCCTAGAAAAGATCTAGAAGAGTTATCGTATAGCAATACAATTGTCAAAACTGGTTACAGAAGCTTATCAAGAGATAAGCTCATCAAGAGAGGATGAACTAAGAGAGTGAATCCCCGAGCCCCATGAAGTTTATTATTAGTTTGCACCCATCCTGCGAAGGTTATTTTTATCTGTTGTTTCCGCGTCAACAAACTAAAATCACACGACGTCATTCTAACTCATCAGTGAGGTGTCGTCCTTAAAAATAACCACGCAGTATGACACAGAACCAAAAATAGATTTCAAATAATTTTCATCGGAAGAGGCCCGTGTAAGGGGGATTCGCTCTCTTCCTTCATCCTCTCTTGAAGCTCTTATATTTTGACACATCAAATGTTACCAATAAGATCGATACTTTTCGACAAAATCTATAAAAATTGATTAATAAAATACATAAGATAACTAAATATCGATTACTCGCAACAAATCCGTTTATTGATTTTTATCGATTAATATCGAATACTATCGATTATTCATCTTATCGATTGCCCAGGCCGGAGAGTAAACAAGGTTGCTAAATTAAACAAATGTGTGTTTTCCTGAGTAATCCTTCAAAGTGATTTTACTTAACCCGTGAACTTGTATTATATAACGAAAATTGTACCGAGAGCATTATTGACTGATGGGAAACAAAACAATCAATCAAAAAACTATCACGCACTATTACACACTAATGTTATTGTTTTCTTTTGTTAAAGGGACAGGCTCACGGCTCGGCGCATGCGCATTAATCAAATTACTTTTTGCGATTTATTAGTAATTCTATCGGTTAATAATGCCTGACTCACATGCATCTCAGCGATCATATACCATAGTAAGCCCAACTAGAACGGCGGAGGACTAAATTTTGATATATTAGTGGATTACACCAACACTGCCAACGTTGAATTTATTGTTGACCCGAAGGTTTTTTTCCATGGTTGATGAATTTACCGCTTTTTGCACGCGCTTTGGTCAAATGGCTGCCAGGGGCGTGTGCAGATAGCTGAGAAATCATTAAATGCGAGACTTTGGCAAGAAAATTTCACACACGAGCAATCTACTCGCTTCTGATTGTTTCTTTAACAATGTTATGAAATAATATTGCTTGCGTACTCACTATAGCGTGCACAGGTGAAAAACAGCATTTAGATTCGTGAGCATGCACTAAACCGTGAACCCTTCCCTTTGACTTTGGACTGATTTGACACTAATTGTTAGATACTGTTTCCGGGGCTAGGTACAATCACTCTAAAATAAAAGAAGATGCGATGTTCGATCGGCGTGCTAAAAATATAAAACCTTTTAGCGTGAAATAAATTCCTAGTACGTCGTCTCGATGCTTGTACTAGTTCATGTAGAACTTTCGCGGATAGTAATATTCAGGTGATTACCAATCCCACATGGAGATTCTTCATTTTTCTAGAACCAATGTCCTGTTCCTTCATTAGAGAGGACATTATTTTCTTTAATCCTCCAATTCTCCAAATTGTGAAATGGGGGAGAAGTTAACTTTTGATTAAGTTAACGTTTGTAGGTAGTGTGATGAAATTCTGACCATGTAATGAAACAGGCATTTCTCCTATGCCTTTTCTTTCTGATGTCAACTTTTTTGATTCTGTGAATCAAATCCTAAAGGTTTAACTATTCAAATTCGTAACCGGGCTGTTAAGCAGGGATTTCCTGTTGCTGTTTATTTTGCTGTACATGGTGATTGTAACTCTTGAATCTGTGAATGAAATCCAAAAAAGTGAGACCACGAAACAGCACTTAGCTGTGATGTTTGCTTGTTTGCTTATGTTTTGTTTCGTTTGTTTTTTCTTAGTTTTTTGTTTGTTTACTTTGAGACTTAAGCAAAATCATAAGGTGCCCTTGCGTTTGATTATATCCAGTTGATAAATTGAGTAATAGTTTCCTTTGGTGCTGTTTGATATTAAGTGCCGTCCAAACTTGTGACTCTGTAGTCTATAACAGTACACTCCTTTGGTGCTTTTTGTTTCCTAATTAGTTTTAAGCGAAGATTTTACCTAGGTAACCTAACTTTACCCGGATATTTTCCCTAACTTGAGGTAGTGGTGCATCCCGCTTTCACATCTATTCACATTATATTGTTCCACAGTGCAGGGACGGTTACGCGGGCGATGGAGAGGAGTGCGAACTGGACCCGGACTTGGATGACATTCCTGTGAAAGGACTCAGCTGCACCTTAGCATACTGTAGAAAGGTTCGTTCATACATATACTAATTAGTGTTTAACCTGGTGTAGTTTAGTGCATATGAAGTGTCTATGATTATTTCCAACCTGAGAAAACAGACGGCGTTTTACCCTCGCGACCAATAGGCCTTCCGGGTAGTGCGAAGCATGAGAAATTTTCAACGTTACGGCTCAACAGCCGCGTATGAATAATTTTTCTCCCGTTTATATCAACCAATTCCTTACCTAAATACGCCATTTGAAATCTATGGTAGGTAAAATTTGTATATGCGAAACTAATTTAAGGTCGTAGTGAGATCAATATCGGAAAAATCTTGCCCTATATGGTAGTTAAATTTTCAACTTTGCAGTTTACCTTTCCCGCAGTATAATAAATTTGTTTTTCCCGATAATATAAACCAAATTTTTCGTTAAATACAGCTTTCGAAAGCTAAAACTGGTGGATTCTTAGAAGCAAAATAAATTTGAGGTCACAATGAGGTAAATGTCGAAAAAATCTTGCCTTTGCTGCGCTATTAAAGAAATATTCAACGATGCGCCTCAACACTCGCTTGTGAAAAAAATTCTCCTGCTTATGTCAATGGTGGAACTTTTTAGTGATACTCCATTTCAGAGAAAAGCTAAGAGAGCAAAGTTTTTATAACCCAAATGAGCTTGAAGAAACGGTGAGGGAAATATCGAAAAAATCTTGCTTTGTTTACTGCTCAGCTGACTGTTTTGTAATATCGACGGTTGCTTACTAGTTACACGCGGTAATAAGACATTTTCAACACGACAAAGTATACCGCATTTATCTCACCATTGCCCAAAATTCATTTCACTGACAGAAATCTACACATTGTTGCCTAAAGACGCTGTTAACACTATAAGCAATTTTTCTTGCAACTTGCCCCGCAATTTTGTTGCGCCGTTGAGAGACAAGTTGCACGCAACGTTGCCTAGTGTAACACCTCTACACAACGCTGGAAAAATTAATTGCAGCGTTTCAAGGATCGTTGCGAAAAGTAGAACCGACTTCTACTTCTCGCAACGAATGCGGTACCAAAAAAGGTTGAGAGATATGTTCATTTCAGGGTACGTTACAATGGGCAATTTTCCTGCAATTTGTGTCGCAACAAAATTGCGAGACAAGTTGCAAAAAAGACTGCCTAGTGTAACAGCGCCTTTAGCTGTAAATGGTGTACTTAGGTAAGAACTAGTTGGTATAAAGTGGAGAAAAAAGTATTCAAACGCGAGTGTTACAAACTTCATTATTAAGCGGCGATATAAAATGTGGATAACGAAGACTTTTTAACCTTAAGATTGAAATCCTTGTGACCTCAAAATCGTTTTGCGTAAAAAAATCTGCCGTCTCTTAGTTTTGAAGTGACTATTTAACATAGAAATTGGTTGATATAAACCGAAGATAAAATTATTCCTCTGCGAGTATTTAATCAACCAATAAAAGCTCTGCACAGATTTGGGTAGCAATACTTCATCAGTACGACATATTTGAGTTTCGTTCCCCAGACGTATTTTTGCGGGAACCGTGGTTGTGGCGAGCGCGAAACGATGTTCGTTTTCTCAAGCTAGTTTCTTTTTTCCTATTGATGCAAATTTACCAAAACCAAAAGAAGTCAGTTTTGACCAACAAAGAAACGCAAATGACACAAAGATGCATTTGGGCTTCAAGACAACAACCCGCACCAGTTCAAACGTTTAGCATTCAGTTCCTTTTTTTTGTGTGTGTCTTTTTTATCTGTGAACAGTTATATTGAGCTCACCAGAGAAGTTCAAATCAAAAAGCAAACTTAAGTGAAATCGATCGAAAGCCGCCGTCATTATCAATGTAAATAATGATCCTGTATGCCGACTTTCGAGAAATATATTTGACCTGTCATGAGTTATTCCCGGTATTTGCCTTCCAGGATAACTGTCCAAGTGTACCTAACACGGGTCAGGAGGATAACGATGGTGACACAGATGGAGACGCTTGTGATGAAGATGATGATAACGATTTGATTCCTGATAAGCAGGTTTGTGCCAGACAATTATGCCGTATTACGACCTTTGCTCCCTCCAATTCACCCAAAACCCGTACTCCTTCACTCTTATAATTTTTTTTGTATTGACCTTTCGATCCGAAGGTCGATGGACGGTTGTTGAAGACTTGGTTTTTGAGGTCGTGTTCAGTTCATAGACAAGACATGCACACTGAAGTGCGTATTCCCCCGCTGACGTTTATGGGAAAGGATCTCCACGTAGTAGACTCTGTAAAGGATCTCGGTGTAATATTAGACAAACGACTATCATTTAATGAACATGTTGATACTCTTGTTTCTAATCTTATGGGCAAGCTATGCATGATCAGCAGAGTGAGACATGTCTTGGATACCCCTACTTTATTCACTGTTATAAATTCATTAGTTTTCAGTTCATTATTTTACTGTTCATCTGTTTGGTCTGGCACTTGTAAAGGAAATATTGCCAAACTCCAACTGGTACAGAACGTTGCTGCCCGCTTGCTGTCAGGGAAAAGAAAGTTTGACCACATCACGCCAACACTTAAGCAATTAAAGCTTCTTCCTGTTTCTGATCTCCTTTATATCAGAGACGCTGTGCAAATGTATAAATGTATGAATAATTTGGCCCCTTCCTACCTAAGTCAGTTATTTACTAAGAGGTCACAGACTCACAGCTTTCTTACCAGGAATAGAGACAGCCTTCAACTGCCTAGATGCAGAACTGCTCTGGCGCAACAATCGTTTGTGTTCCGCGGAGTTACTATCTGGAATTCTCTTCCAGAAGAGTTAAGAAACTGTAGTTCTATAGTTTCCTTCAAATATCAGCTGAAATCCGTGCTCTTGAGCAAGTGGCTAAACGACTAGTTTAAACTCCTTGGAAACGTTTAATGGTACTTTATATTGAATTGTAGTTATAGTAAGGTTTTATTGTATTTTTTTTTATTTTAATTTTTACCATGTAAATTATTAACATCTTTCTATTTTAAAATCTTGTAAATTGAGTATGAAGATCCCTCTGGGGAACTCAATAAACTTTGTTCTATTCGTATTGTCCATCTTTTTCCAGGGGTATATAAAACAGGTACCATCAGGAGCCTGTTAGCCGGAACGTACAATTTCCATACTGTGTCTGTGAAAAGGGCTTTTATCAAGTTGGATTATTTTTAGATACGAAGTTTTCTTAAGATTTCCTAAGATTTCCTGAAGTCTTCCAGAGATAACCGAAGACCACCTAAAGTTAAAGTTGAGGGCAGGCTTATCTAAAAATAACCGACCCAATTCAGTTGCAACGCTGTTGCACTATTACACAGGAGTTAAACGCTCTGGGTAATCGGTTCCTGGTTGCCTTGAGTAAAATCTTGAGAGTAACCTTGTGATGTTCACTGTTGACCTCTAACTAATGAAATATTTACTTTAGGACAATTGCATCTTTGTTAAAAATCTGGACCAAAAAGACACAGACAAAGACGGAGTGGGTGACGCATGTGATAACTGTGTGTCCGTACCCAATCCCCATCAGACAGACACTGATGGAGACGGTGTGGGAGATGCGTGTGATAACGATCAAGATGGAGATGGTAAGTAATAAATTATTAAATTCTCAATCTCAGTTCTTGAAATTCAAGCTTTTTGATTGGTTCACACGCCAGTTATCAGCGAATAACTCTGCAGTGGTTTTTGCCTTATAGGGAAATTGGATGCCATGCAAAACTTTTGCCCAAAAATATGCCCAAAAAATTCAGCAACGATGACGGAAGTCGAGAATTTAATAAGACAATTATTCCACTAGTGCTTGTTGGGTAGGAGGTGATTTATTTTAATATGATAAATAACCAGTTAATTATTTATTACCTGACATCCAGCACGTGCTCGTGAAATGACTGTTGAATAAGTATGCGTTTTGAGGCAACTCAACCCCTGCCAAGAATGAAAAACTTAACCTCTCAGTTTTCATCTTACCTAATTTAAATTTATGACCATAACAAATCTGCTGCCTTTTTCGTGTGTCAAAATCTTGGTATATTTAGCGGACAAATGACGGAGTTGACGAGAGAAGTTTTTTTCTGAAATATGTTATGGACAGGTTAATAACGCCTTACAAATACACGCCTCCAAGTAAAAGATTTGGCATTTGGGATTTTAAAAGTCTCGCCATTTTGTTACCAAAAATAGCCAGGAGCACAAATGGGGAGAAATTCAAATATCGACGTAACGTTAGCTTTGATTGGATCATCATATTTCATACAATTTTGACATGTTGAAATTCTGGTGTGTTTCTGGTGAACCCAGAACGAGACATCCCTTTATTTTCCCAAAGTTTAACGTCATTCAATTGACATCGTGCAAAACTTGTTTGTGTAGGACAAACAGGAGGAAAAATTTTCTGGTTTGTTTTTCTTCTTGCCACAGGGATAAAGAATGGCCTTGATAAGTGTCCAAAGTTGAACACCACCGGAGACCAAGTCGATGATGACGGTGATGACGTGGGTAACCTGTGCGACAACTGTCCTAAGAATTATAACGCCTTACAGGTAGGATGGTCGTAATCCGGATCTTTTTTTAAAAGGTTTATATCAGTGACTGTATAAATTGAAAAACAAACTAATATGTCCAATCACAGTTAACACAAATCACCCAATGAACCAATGAGAACTGAAAGAAATAACGAGAAACGTGGAAAACACGAGTAACAGCACTTTGAATATGATTTGCTGGAACAAATATGTGCGCAAGAGCAAGCACGTACACACTTTTGACAGTTAATAATCTAATTCGAACCAGTTTATTGCGTAATTCAGTCAATCTTATGTCCCGTTCTTGCCGATTCAGTAGCAACAGCTAAGAAAACACTGAAGGTCTAAAGCACTGACTCACTGAATTTCTTTTTTCAGTCTGATATTAATAAGAACGGATATGGTGACCAATGTGACGGACCAGGCAAAGATAAGTAAGTAACAAACGATAACAAGTGAGTTCGCATTTCTTAAAATTGTGTACGAAGTGATCAGAAATCTTTTTTGAAGCAGCCAATGGAAACAAACACTAAGATTTCCACTATTGCTCTCCTGCGTCGTTCCTCCGTTGCCTCGCTTCGGGGCGGTTCCGATTGGGTGTATTATCGAATGTTCCAGACAATACAACTTTTCAATAAGTGGTACTCAAAGATTTATTCTGTTTTATTGTTTTTAGGGACGGAGATGGAGTCCTTAACGAGTTCGACAACTGTCCTGATCTTCCAAACGGTGAACAAGCGGATACTGATGGAGACAAGAAAGGTGACGGAAATTTTGATGAGACAGTTTTACTTAGTAGAAACATAAGAAGGAAATAATAGAAAGTCCTAAAAGAACACTGGTGGTTAAAACAGGACACAATTGAAGCAGATTGCACAGGGCATAAAATAAGTGTTTAGCTAAACCGACAGAAAACAGCTGCAAAAAAAAGCGTTTTATAATGCACGGAAATAGGTGCATTCGTGTTTCGTTATTTGTTTCACAGCTGAAAGAAAAAGCTGGCGATTAAAACATTTGTCAATGCTAGATTGCTAGATTCAGCTTTGACCTCAATGAGTAACCAAAACCGCAGTCAGTGTTGATTCTGTTTTGTTGGCGATCTTTCCCTAAGACTTATAGCAGTCCCTTTCTGGATAGTCGAGAGGGCGCGCGAAATAGCCGAGCGAAAAAGTCTCGTTTTTTTCTCCTCTCTCCAGTTTCTCGCTCGGCTATTTCGCGCGCCCTCTTGACTATCCAGAAAGGGACTGCTAGCAGTTTATCTTTCCCTCATGGAAATGGGATTAAGTGATCAAGTACGGTGGCAGCAACCGGAACGTTCCTATAAAAATGGTACATGCTTATACATCATAGTTCTGTTCGGCGTCCTCTTCACTGACAAGAAAGGGGGTTTTGTAGAATAAGAGTGCTAAATTTTTAAATGGTTTCTAACGATGGTTTGTTGGGCTTCAACAAGGATATTAAGGTTAGCTTTGTCGCTGAAATGTGATGTGCATTGAAAAAATAATTTTGAAATTAAACCGGGACCATTTACCATTTGTCAACAAAAACCGGAATTTTTGGTTGGAAATTTATATGACACGGCTCATTTTGCTGGAACGTTTCCGGGAAAGATAGAAATCCATAGAAGTATTCCCCTTTTTCCATTGCAATCTAAATGACCGGAATTTATGAACCATTTGTCAAAGCCATGCTTGCCCCTGTCCCGTTTTTTTTTTTTTTCATGCAAATGAAAAACGCGCCAGTGAGACGAATTGGATAAATCCAGACAATTTTCAGCATTTCCTTTGGGTTTGTGCATGCTTGTTTACTGCAAAGAGTGTTCATCTCACAGCTTGCATTGCGCATTAGGTGATGCTTGTGATGATGACCAAGATGATGACGGGATATCCAACATCCGGGATAACTGTCGTATGATCAACAATCCTCTTCAGGAGCATGACAAACTGTCTTATGACGTCAAAGGTAATAAAGATGTTACCAAGGAAATGTGATGAAACAAAACAAGTGACGCACTCGGAGATTCTACCTCCTTCGCTTAATTTTATTCTGTCTGTTCGCCTTTGTTTTCTTCTTCCGTCTTCTTCTTCTTATACGTTTCCCAAAATTTTTACTTCCAAATTTGAACATGTTGTAGCATGATTTTATCAATCAAATTTTGGCTGTTGTATCTATTCAGTATAGAGAGTCATAAGATGCTTTGGCATATTTTATTCATCCTTTACGTGGCTTTTTAACTTACTTTTATTTTTGAGCACTGTTCCCATTTTTGCTTTGGGAACGTTCCGATTAAGAGATGATTGTTCCTCTTTGGAGTGGTCCTTTTAGCATCAAAAGGAACAAATTGCTGTTAAAAATAGGACCAAAGTGTTCATTTAGAGCTAAAAAGAACCTTTTGTTCCGAATTTTTCACATTGAAAGGAACTTTTTGTTCCTAAATGAGTGGCCTAGGAACAGGTGTTCCCAATGGTATTGTTCCTCTTTTGTCATTTTGGTCCTTTTTAATCGCTTGAGGAACAATTTGTTCCTATCAATGCGTTCCCTTTTAGAGTGGCTGTTCCTTTATGCTGACACGAGGAACTTTGGTTCCCAATTAATTACGTTCCTTTTTTTGTAAAGGAACGTTTGTTCCTTTCTAACATTGTTCCTGCTTTGAAAAATTGGTTCCTTTTTATTCACTTGAGGAACAATTGTTCCCATTAACAGGTTCCGTTTTGAACGAAATGTTCCTTTTTATTGGCACGTGGAACAGTTTGTTCCTAACCATTAGTTCCTATTTATGTAAAATGGTTCCTATTTAGAAATGACAGTTCCTTTGTACATCTTGTTCAACAGAAACATTCTTCTTTTCTTGTCATCTATGATTTTATCGCTTTTTAATTGGCAAAAACATTCGGTGTAGCGTTTTAAGTTTCAAACAACACGAAGCAGTGTCAATAGCAGATTTTTAAAGACTTTTCGAGGCCCTTATAAACTTGCCAGGGCAAGGTTGAATATAATCGCACCACGCCATATATCACCTCAAATTTGTAAGCTTACTTAAGAATAATGAACAGTGGCAAGCAAACACATGCCTGAGCAAGCAGGGGCAAGTTGGGGCAGGTTGGGGCAAGTTTAAACTTGCACAATACAGCCATTGTTTTTTGTCGCCTTTGTGTTTTGTTCACTATTTATGTAAGTGGAACAAATTTTGTGAATCACTCAGATGTCCGACATGAACAAAAAGGGTAAGGTTGACTGGTCGAAAATCGATGGCTCATCACCAAAACCAAAACGGCTTCACTTGGAAAAAGAAGAAACAGATAGCTTGTATCACTGTCCAATACAAACGTGTGATCACGATGGATTTAAAAGTCAACGTGGCTGCAGGAAACATGTGAACACCAAGCACAGTTGGTTCTTTTTCTTTGACGAAAAACCCGACGTTTCAAGTACCAAAAAACTTGCCGATGATGATACATAGGGTGAAATCACAAAACAAACTGCCAGGGTAATGCCTTCGTTTTCAGTTTCCAGCCAAATTGGCGAGTTATTCACGAAATGGTTGACTGGAAGTGGTGGGGGGTTCCAAGAAAGATCGTGCAGCTCAGCAGATAGCCAAGAGATGCTTTAAATTTCTCAAATTTTGCTGCAAAGATGAAGAGGAATTGAGTTTTGAAGTGCTGGACTTTAGCCTGTGTTCTCATAGTCTGTTGTTCAAGTTTATCGACTACTTGCAAGATGAATGCAAACTCGGACACGGTGGCCGATTGGGCTACATTGATGCGATCTCCGAATTAATCGACTTCAGAAAAATAAACGGCGCATCAGATACAGTTCTTCGAAATTTGTCCTCAACGGAGTTGTACCTTAAACGAGCGCGCAAGACGGTGGCAAAGATGATGAGACTGCAGTGGACACAAGATCTAGACATTGAAACTTTGGATGCTAGGGGGCACTGGGCAACCATGGAAGAACTGTTAGAAGTGGTGACATTTCATTTGCCTCGTTACGAGAACACTGTGAAGACGTGCAAAACTATTCCAGGTCAAGTTAATCCTTCGGACTTAACATTTGCCACGAAATTTGTCGCAGTGTATTTGTTCATCAAGGTGAAGGGATCTCGGCCTATGACTTATCAGTATTTGACAGTGGACATGGTCAGAGAAGCTAAGGAGAACGGGGGATTCATCGACCAGAAAAAGTTCAAGACTGCTAGCAAATATGGATTTGACTCCTTAATTCTGACCGATGCAAGCATGCAGGTGCTCGATAGCTACATCAGTTTTGTAAGGCCATTGCTAAAACCCCAGTGCGAGTTCGTTCTTTTCACGAAAACTGGAGGCCAACACAGCAAATTGGGCGACGTCATGAGTAAACTAGTCTTTGATGCAATCGGAAAGTACATTCATCCGACGCGCTATCGTCAAATTGTCGAAACGGAAAGCCTTCATCAGCTCGCTAGTAAAGAACAAAGGATTTTGTCCGAAGACCAAAAACACAGTTCAGCCGTCGCCAAAGTTCACTATCAAAAGCAGAGGTCGCGCGAAGTTGCTGCGATGGCCCACGAGTGTCTACAAAAACTACAAGGTACCAAGGGATCGGAAGTGGACAAGGAAGTCCACACGAGGTTTGGCTGTTCAACTTCAAGCTCGTCGCCTTTAGTTGAAACTGCAGAAAGAACAATCATGCCTCCCAAAAAGGTTGTCTCCCCAACTACGCCCTTGCGCATTCAACGGAGCCATCGTCGGATCTTAAAATTTACGACCGACGAGGACAAATTTCTAAAAGAAGGGATAGATAAACACGGATTTGGACAATGGACTGCCATCTTGAGAGATTCCGAATTCAAATTTCAAGAGGGAAGAATGGCAGACTCTTTAAAGAAAAGGGCCGAGCTCAAATTCATGTAAAAAAAGAATTGCCTTAGTGTACACGCTGTTTGTTGGAATCTGGAGATTGTGCGTTTAATCACGGACAGCATAACTCAACAGGAAATCTTTGTTATAGACTTGCAAAAACCAAAACCTTTCGTTTCGATTGACATCGTGATCGTGTAAATTCTAGGCTAACTTCTTCAGTCTACTATTTGTACTACTGCTACTAACACTACAACTTTTAAATTCATTTCTGACTCTGGTAGTAGTTAAAGAGGGTGTTCTTCGATTTCTTGGCAACCGGCTGACTTCGGGGAAGACCACCTCTCGTCGGCCTCTTTTTCCGCGCGGGTGAGGGATTGCAGCTGGTTGACTGAGGAGTTATGAAGAGTTCTTCTTCGGCGTTGTCGTCTTCCAGTTCTGGTGGAGTTTGTGCCTCAGTCGGCAGGGGTTCTGCAACGCTTTTGACTAGGTGCTGGTCTTCCTCGCGAAGAATTCCAAGCTCTATGCATACCCTTCTCCGCTCCTCCACTGCCTCCTTAGTGTTCAATGTGACGAGGTTGCGATGGTGTAGCTTGAGCTTCTCGCACAAAATCTCTTTATAGGCTCGCAGGTTCTTAAGGAGAGACGGATCCAGAGCCGCGTTACATTTCTCAACACATTCCTTCAGGTCCTTCTCTGTAGACCTAAGCCAATTTCCCGCGTAGGCTAAACGCGCCTTTTCGCGACGCAGCTTCTCCTCGGCCGCCTTCTGAACACGTTCGTGCCTCTGAATGTCTCGGACAATTGGACTTGGAATGGGCTCGTCTGGGTTGATGGGGAGCAGTCTTGCGTTCTGGCTCGAAACGCCCCTGCGTCGGAAAAGAGCTTGCCTCCTTCCGTGCTGCTCTTGTTGCAACCGCTCTTCTTCGTTTCTTCTTCTCTGCTCCATTTTCAGCATCTGCTCTAGTTGTCTTCGGCGCAGAGTACCAGGGTGCGACTGCTGGATAAGATTTTGCAAGTCCTTCACTCGATCGTCTTCCGGGGAGCTGTCCGTGTCGTCGGGGTGTGTGTCATCAGTTAGTGCCTCCTCAACCTCGTCGGCCGGTGCATCCTGAGTCAAGAGTGCAGGCAGCGACAGAGCTCTTATCGCTCCCTTCTCCTCCTCCAAAAGAACACCCTCGGCAGCAGTGAGTTCGTCTTCACTAGCGCTGGTTTCTTCTTCGTCTGCCGACTCTTCATCTTCTTCCGGTGCCTTAGCCATCTGCGCGGCCCAAATGACACAATCCATTGCGTGTTTTTTCATCCACGCAGAGGCTCTCTTTTTCGGCTGTGGTAGGCTTCGAAAGGTATAAGTCCTTAACCTTCTGTCCATAGCGGGCTGGTCGGCTGGACCAAAGTCAAGCTTTCGCTGCGAGGTTATCAACATCAGGCACCGATTTATGAAAGCCCGTGCGTTTCGGTACTTGACGTCATGTGCAGCGGAGCCTCCTTGGGTTAAAATCTTCCAATCGTCCATGTCAAGTGTCTTTTCTGTGGCCTCATCAATGAATATCACCTCTGTGTATGGTGTTATCATTGACTTGTTAAAGGCGCGTTGTTTCGTAACAGTGGCTACATTCCCGTGATGGATAAGACCGAGAATTGGAAGGAACAAACTGGTTTTTCCGCTGTTTGCGTCACCCACTAAGCAGGGAACTTTATCCTTGTGACGTTTCTGATTATAGCTCAGCAGTTTTAGGAAATCGTCGCAAAAGTTCCTTAGATCCTGCTCTCCGAGACTGTTTTCCAGAACTTCTTTGAAGTACTTTGGATCGGGATCTCTTGCTGGATCATAAGGGCAGAACGCTCTTGGCGACACCTTACCAATTTGGTGATCTTGAATGGCATTTTCAAGGAAGGATCGCCTCTTTATAGACCAACACCAGCCATCGTTCACCTCGATTAGATCATGGTTGATGGTCAACGGCGCAAACAGCTCGCAGAACGGGTCTGACAGAAGTCCTATGACGTTCCTCATCTCTCGAACCAGTCTGGCCTTGAAAAACTCGTTTGTTGCCATGGTGTTGATGAACGCCGCGGCATCGCATTTGTAAGCATAGGTGAACTTCGAGCGCGCCTCTTTTTTGTAAACTGTTCCACGATAGCTGGCGTATCCTAGCCTATTCATTGCGATCGATATATCGTTTATTAAAACCGTCAACTTGTCTGATAGCATCTTATCCCCACTGGTCTCCTCGAGTGATGAACTTGAGGATTCGCTGCTTACACCAGCTGCATCAAAGCCAAATTTGTCGACTCGCAGCCCTGCTCCGATGAGTTTGTCTGTTGCTGTTGCCAAAGAGGACTGGAAACGTGAGTTAACCAGAGTCACTCGGACCACGTTTTCGGACCCACATTCATCTAGCTCCTGCGATGACGGTATTTCCTCGCCGACTACACTTCGAAGCTCCTTCACGAAACTCTGCCTGTAGGAAGATTGTACCAGCTCTTCCATGAAGGAATTCTTGTGGTCTTTGAGAACCTTGTAGAGTTCTTTCATAGCCTCACATTCTTTACCTTCTGTAAACGTAACCTGTGAAAACAAATATTCGCCATTAGCGAATACAGTTACAACGCATATATATGTATTGCAATTGGGATACTGGTTCAAGCCTGGCCTGTTTTTTTTTCTTTTCTTTCATTTCCAGTATCATTTTTGGGCCTGTAGATTTTATTTAACGCATTCAGAAAGTGCTGTTATATTGGAATTGATGAAAGCAAAGCCCCTGATTGTTATTCGGACAATACAAATACAATTACCAAACCAGAATAATTGTAAAATGTGCCCGAGTGTCACCTGTAGTCTTAGGTTTCAAATGGCATTTAGTTTGTTTCGGTTCGTTTGAAACTTGCTGCATATGATGTTTTTGTTCAAGGACAACTGCAAAACTCTCAGTAACCTTCAAGGAAATCTATTTTGACATTCATAAATGAAATAATATGATTCTTTACCTTGTTAGCTGTGACACTCACACCATGTTTCAACAACTTTTTGTGTACTGTAATGGGGTTTGCTGGAGCACCGTTAGGCGTCGTCAAAGCGAGCCAGTAAGATATAGCGGGATAAAGTGATTTGTTCACAACTGCAGGATTTCCATCGATCCATTGTTGAGTTGTGCTGGTTGGAACTTGGCTGGATGTCGATTCGTCACTCTCATCACTCTCTTCTTCATGTTCTTCATTCACTTTAGCCTTACTCTTCTCCTGCGTGCTTATTGCACTGAAGAAAAATGCCGCATCTACAATTTCTGAAAAGGAAGAGCAAAACTTTTAAACCACGCTTTTGGTAGCTTGAAAACAGTAAAGAGTCACGTTTTGACAATACCAACCTGAAATGGCCGTGTCGCAAGCATCTCGCGTTGCGCAGATCTTATCCCAAGACTTCTTGAGATCCCTTTCCTTGACGTCGCATACACATTTAGCACTTATAATGCTGCATTTTCCAGATACAACAGGACCCATGAAACACAAGGCATTTCCCTTTATAGCCTCACTGTTCAACTGTCTGCAAGGCTGTTTGGCCCGCAACATCTTTGCGGATCTGATAGAAATGAATCAAAATAGTTTGAGAAGTGGCTCTTTAATAATTATGCGATAAGATAGTTGTGAAATCAGAAGGAATAAATTTGACAGAAAAGCACATACCTTCACCATCTTAGGAAGGCACTGCTACATTTAAACACTCCTCTGGTTGCAAAATCTTCGCGTGAGGTGCTAATTAGAGTAGAACTGCTGCTGCTTAATGAGCGTCAATGCACCTATCGTTTCCAAAATAATGATGTACTGATTGCTGCGTTCAACTTTGTAACACAACACGGAGCAATTCGGACGGACAAACATATTCTATCACCACATTGAGAAATATGGTTCTACATTTTAACACTGTAACTCTGAAGTAAGTGCTAATTTGGCTACAAGCTGCTAATGTCAAATGAACTGTATGGTTTTCTACACAATACTGGACTACTCAAAACTGCAGTTGGATTTCATGGCTGTGATCAGCTTCAAGTTATTTGTAAGATCAAAGGAATGGCACATCACAGGCAAACACATGCATTCAGCATTTTGGGAATTTCAAAGTTGTTATTTTGTCGCATAATCAGATGAACGGTTCTAATTTGACTAAACGCTGCTTTTGCGTAACGAACATCACTTGTTCTATGGGTTACAAATACTGAATGGTGGCCTAATTTATCCCCAGTTTTATTAGAATGGTGTTTTCTTGGTGTTAAAAGGTCTAAAATGCATTTGCAAATTCATGAATAAAACAGATACCATCTTGAAAAGCAAAATCACCGATTACAGCTGGATTTTCTTTTTTTTTTAGTCTTTGATCTTGCTAAAACTTCACTTTATTCTGTCACATTTCCTTCCTCTCCGCTTACTAGAAATTATCTGGTAAAGATGTTTTCCTTTTTATCGCTTGTAATAACAAGGAGAAGCGAATTGGAAAAGAACAAAGAGAATAAATTACTCTTGCTTACGACTTTTCCGTGATATTCATCGTTTCCCTCTGCCAACTTCTGGCTGAGCAACAAAATTCGTTTCAGTAATCCTGCACTGTAATAGAAGATAATGTATTCTTGTTTCCGCCTTCTCCGTGATAACCCTTCTTACCGTCTTCCAGAAAAAACTTTTGGCTGTGAAATATAATCCATTCTTGAATGTCAAACACTGCAAGTTCTCCCTTGTGAAAGACTTTTAAAAAGAGAGCGGAAAGGAAGGCCATCACGGAAAAGTCGGAAACGAGAATATATTATCCTATTTTACTTCTCTTTGTTACTGTAAGTAACGAATAACATTATATATATTCTTATAAGTACTTACAGTAAGAAAGAGAAGTAATAGAAGGTAATGTATTCTTGTTTCCGCCTTCTCCGTGATAACCCTTCTTACCGTCTTCCAGAAAAAAGTTTTGGCTGTGAAATATAATCAATTCTTGAATGTCAAACACTGCAAGTTCTCCCTTGTGAAAGACTAATAAAATGAGAGCGGAGAGGACGGCCATCACGGTAAAGACGAAACGAGAATATATTATCCTATTTTACTTCTCTTTTACATTATTTTAAAATAACAGCAGAAGGGAAGGATAACACAGATTTTACGAGATGTGACTTTATTTCATAACCCTTTTTTCCTTATCTTTTACATATTGACTACTTACAGCTTTAAGGAGAAGCCAATAAGGAACAGAAATTTGGGGAAACGATCGTCGTCGTCTTCTTCTTCTTCTTCTTCTTCTTCTTCTTCTAACTTCAGTGTTTTTCCAAGTTGGCATATGTCATAAATCTTTGCAGGACGACAAGAAATCTACTACAATACTGTCAAAATAGTGTTATTAATTTGTCAATAGAATAGGTCTAGTTAGGTACTAAGTAATCCAATTAAAGCTACTTTTAAAACTTACACGTCTTGACATCTTTGTCATTACTTTATTTATTTACTTTCTTTTTTACTTGTCCATATACTTGCCATGACCAATGGTTTAATTTGTTTAATATTCAAGCTAATGCATCAGGTACCTTATTTTATCGTCAAAATAATAACGTAAATCTAAACTTCTTTATTATTTTTGTTAGCGGTTAGGTTTAGTGGCTTTTCCTTGAGAGGTACGTCATCGGTGCAAGGGTAGCTTTAAAGCGATTTTTACTGTGCAGCTAGAAACAACTAAAAAAAATTCCGTGCTAGCGAAACATTGCTTCCTTTAACAACTGAAAGTCTCTTACTTTTCAGCTAATCCCGTGGGTGATGCCTGTGTGGATGACCTTGATGGTGACGGTGTCCCGGATGACGATGACGTGTGCCCTCACGTCGCACACATCAGTAGAACAAGCTTCCTTGATTACTTTACTGTGGACTTGTTTCCAGGCCACCGGGACCCACGCCCGGAATGGAGAGTAGCAAAAATGGTAAAGTTAAAACTCAGAAAGTCTGTAATTGTTTTCCATTGACTATCAAAACTTGTCAAATTCTGTTGAGGCGCTTTAGTGTTGGTTTCGTTTGACCACCTCACTAAATACATTATATTCCATATAGAGGACCGAAGCTTCTTCAACTGAAGATAACGGTGGAGTTTCCAATTTCTGACCTTATCCTGAATTTTTTCAACGCGTGGCCTCTACTGCAGCTTATTCGTCAGTGGATGTGACATTATATGCAATATTGAGATCCGCAGTTTCTCCAATAAATAAAATAAATTTTAAAAATGAAATTGGAATTTGCGGTGGCTCTTCGTCCACTGATTCCAGATGGAATTTGGAATGTTGGTTTTTGTGGAGGGAGGAAAACCGGAGAACCCAAAGAAAAACCCTCGGAGCAAGGACGAGAACCAACAACAAACTCAGCCCACATATGACACCGGGACCGGGAATTGAACCCGGGCCACATTGGCGGGAGGCGAGTGCTCTTACCACTACGCCATCCCTGCTCCCCTAAAGAGAGCTAGTAGGTGTTTCCAAGCTTGTCCCGAAATTCTTCAACGCATCCTCTTTACATTAGCTTATACGCGGGATGTCCAAGTTAGTTTCATATTTTACCAAGTATGCTTGGTAGACCTAAAAGGTTCCTAAAGGAAAAATATCGTACAACAAGCGTCAAACAATATAAGAGTAAACTTGTTACTTATCAATTAAGCAGAAGCAACTCTAGATCCAATCGCGACGACAAGTGTTTCCCATGCTCGAATACTCAGAGAGACATTGACTCTTTTCATTTGCTTGGTTTTCTATCAACAGGGCGTTGATGTTGAACAGGTATCCAACACAAATCATCCCGGAATGCTAATTGGTAAGATAACTAATTTCAAAATTACGTCTTCTAAGTTCCTTATCATCCCTAGCGATCGTAACATCTTCACCCTTGAACACTAGCATCGTTATACAAATTGTCCTTACTAGTCTCCATACCTTTTGTAAAGTTTCAGTTGGAAGAACTCGTTTAAAAATCAGGATAATTTTTCTTTGGTGGTCATTTTCTTGTCCTGTATGTGTTATAACGCACCGATGTGACGAGGAGAATTTTAATGTTGATCTCTATTGAGGCTTTTAAAAAGCGTTAAGCAAGAATTTAGTGTTTTTAGGAAGACGACTTTTTCACTGAACCTGCCGCAGGTTCTACACGATATGGAGCAATGGATTACAGTGGAACGATTTACGTTAAGGACAAGGAGGGTTCCGACTACTTAGGCGTGGTGTTTGGATACCAATCAAACCGAAAGTTCTACGTTGTAATGTGGAGGAGAGAAAACGTTAACTTTGCTAGCGCGGATATCAGCACCGGAATAAAAGGACTGCAGCTGAAGGTTAGAATCACCGAACGTTTTGGTCCTGGACTATGAGCAGGCTTTCATTAATTCATGCAACCTTAAAGCTGCCGTCTTGAATTCATATTTATATCGAGACATGTTCCAAGTAAATAACAAAATCTCATAGCGTGAGCTCTGCATAAGTCGCAATGCACTGAAGATGCAAACTATCAAAGAAGACAAGTGTTTTGGATAAATCTGGCCACGGATGTGGCTGGTTTAATTGAATCAATGACATTTAGATGATAAGCCCAAAACGGAAAGCAAAAAGCCTAATCAGATTAAATTATGTAGCAAACGTAAGGAGATAAAAAACACCCACTCATAAGAAGATGAAGAAAAAGTTAAAAGTATTAAGACGGAATCCATCAGGAATTGAGTAATCAGTGGACAAAAACCTTGTACCAGAATAATTAATTAAAAGTTTATCGCATTCTTTTTTACACTTTTTAAGAGCTATAGACGTAATTAGTTATCTCTAATAACACCAAAGACAATTTCTTATGAGAGCCCGTGAAATTAAATTTCAAATTTCACAGAAATTGTGTAAACACGGGTAAAATAGGTAAATTTTTATGCGTAAGACTTCATTTTGTGAAATTTGAAATTTATTTTCTCGGGCTCCCATAAGAAATTGTCTTTGGGGTTATTACAGATAACAAATTACATCCATAGCTCTCAAAAAATGTAAAAAGGAATGCGATATGCTTTAAATTATTCTGGTACAAGATTTTTGTCCACTGAAAATTAAAATTACTCAGTTTCCTAATGGATTCCGTCTTAAAACAATTATTAGTGATGACCCGTTGGGCGGCGAGAGGGGAGGTGACGGGAGAGATTTTACTGAGATATTGACGCTCCGATGGCCAGTGATAGAAGGACGAATAATAAAGCGAGATATTCTGCTTTTAACGTAGATGGGTCCGCCCTATAACCTTACTGGCTAATCCCTGTGTCAGGTACGAACTAACCCAACGGATCACCACATGGTAATAAGCCTCGACATAAAAATAACATTATGTCTGGACATACTCTTTGTTTTTAGTGAGGATATTTGGGGGCTTTGTAGCAGCAATGATTAACAACAGTTGAAATGATAACTTCAGTCATAAAAGCAAGGCACCCGCTTCATTTGTGGACCTTACGCTTACAAGAGTCGCTACATTATATTCCTGAAATTCGGTCAGAGGGGATAAACTTTGAGAATGAGGGGCGGTAGGGAATGGGTACGCGTATTGTATGAGGAAATTGGATGATAAACGGCGAGTTATTGAAGGAAATGGATGACAAATACGAATGGAAAATGAAAAAAAGTTAAAATTTTAGAGCTGTTAATACTTTAGTTAGGAAACTGAGGTTAGGAAAATAAATCTCTTTTTAATTGTTAGGTTGTAGACTCAGCCTCTGGTTCGAGCGCTAGTTTAGCAAAAGCGTTATGGCATTCTGGAGATACAAATAATCAGGTACGTGATAAGTAATAATAGTAATAATAATAATAATAATAATAAGAAGAAGAAGAAGAAGAAGAAGAAGAAGAAGAAGAAAAAGAACATATTACTATGTTCAAGAAACGCAATTTAATAATTTCCACGACAAAGATGATTGCGATCGAGACGACGATTACGATGACGACAACAATGATGACGTCTAGGAGGATGGTGTTGGCGATATGATGATGATGATGATGATGATGATGATGATGATGGTGGTGGTGGTGGTGGTGGTGGTGGTGGTGGTAGTGGTCATGATCATCATTTATTTAAGAATTAAACATTTTATTACACCTGTTCACCTCCAGGTTACTCTACTGTGGGATGATCCAACCATGGAAGGATGGCAACACCAAACACCATACGGTTTCCATGTGACCCACCGACCGTCCATTGGACTAATCAGGTGAGATGGAATATGGAATATGGAAATTATATTCGGGTAAAAGAAACACCTTTTTGACAGCAGCATACAACGTGAGGGCAAAAAGCACGTCCGCAAACCACAAGTCTGTTGAGCGAACCACACACCAATACTGTAACAATTAATGTCTCAGTCTTGATTTCCGATTTTTTTTTTCTTTTTAGGGTTCAAATAAAACAGGGAGAGAAGATTTTAACTGATTCTGGAAATATCTACAACACGGTACTGACCGGGGGAAGACTGGGCATGTTTGTATTTGGTCAGCATGACGTAATCTGGTCGAGACTTGAGGTCCGCTGCTCTGACAGGTAAAGATACGCCAAGTGACGTCAGGCTAGCGTAAATTTTGAAGCCAGTGAATAGTTTAACGACATGGATTTCTGTAAATAATTTTTGACCTGCTCTTTGGCTTCTTTCAGGCTGTAACTAAAAAATTAGCAGAAGAAACGCTTTTTTTAACAAAAGAAACAGAAACCTTAGTTACGTTTTAAACCCGGGTTAGCGATAATCAGCTGTTGAACAAGCGCGCGCATGCCCTGGTGGAGTGGTTTACTTATTAAAGGAATCCACTTAAGGACAAAGACCTTCGGCTCCTGAAAGAACATGTTCACGCTCCAACAGATAATTTGTCGTTTTCTCTCTGAAAACGTTAAGAGAGCAAGCAGAGAAAAAAAAGCTCTTATCCTGCTATCAGGCCGAATTTTAGCAGCGCTCTCGCAGGTTTAAAAAACCCTCTGATAACGCTGGGAGAGCGGGTGGCTGCATACAGGCTAGATTTGTACTGGACGTAAGTGAAGACATCCACATTCTAGAGTGGCTTGAGCTGCAAAAGATTTGAAAACTTTTTGCGGGCCTTCCAACCGCAGAGGTTTCTAAAACGTATTGCAGTCACTCCACTTATGTATTTATACGCTGTTGATCCGATTATATAGCTCTACGAGAAGGGTGTATGTGGTGAATTTCTTCGCATATTTTTTATTTTCATTTTTGTAAGTTTCTACATTGCTTTTTCTTTTTCGTCCTTAGAGTAAACCAGGCGCTGATGTTTGACGGTGTAGATGACCACGTGTCTTTACCATCCATTCATAACTTAGGTTTGACAGACAGGTACATAAATCACCGAAAATGTTTGTTTTTTAATTCTCCTCTTGCTTCAGGATCGTTATTCTCATTTTCAAACCCACCAATGTTCTCTTGATCACTCAGCTTTACCATCAGTGTGTGGGTACACATGGCAGCAGATTATCCCTTCACAGTCATGCCCATTGTGTGCAGTGAAGAAGGAACACTGTGTTTGTATCTTAACGACAGGTTGGTATCAGAGCGGGTTTATGGTGAATGTCTCTCCCCTGCAAAGGTCTAGAAGAGTTGTTCCAACCTCGCTCCCACTCTCCGTTCTCCCTTCCTCGAGGGGTTGGAGTTGTTCAGGTGCTGGCGCAGACCATCGTCCACCCAGAGTGAATAATGCAAGGTGGCCTAGGTGCTTAAAGTGCAATAACCAAAAACTCATTCCATAACTGCAACGGATACCGAGAGCGGGACAACGAACATAGGTCACGATTGGTTCTGATTTCGCACCTGACCTGCAGAACATTTCGTTTGATTTGACTGGTTTAAGGAACAAACCCATTAGAAATCAGGAGCGCGGAACTAAATGATAATTCAACACAGTGGTGTAGAAAGTCATTGAAACACCTATAGAGGGAGGGGGGTGTATCTATCTATCTATCTATCTATCTATCTATCTATCTATCTATCTATCTATCTATCTATCTATCTATCTAAGTCAAGTGTGAAGTTTACAAGAACTTGTTTCCGTCTTAAATCCAGTTAAAGCATCTAACAAGGAACTACTTTTGAAACATGTTTGGGTGATTTGTTTGAATTATTTATTTCTTATTAGACGTATCCATGGAAACCTGGGATCTTCCAAAGTAGAAGGAAGTGAAGTCATAGAGCCAGAGGAGTGGCATCATCTAGTGTTCAGATTCGATGCACAAAGTAAAAAATCGACTCTGCTTTTTTAACTGTACAGTTGATAATGTTGAAGGGAAGAGGTCGACAAGAGTCGTTGTGGCCGGGATTGAATTACTTGCGCAGTGATTTCAGTATGTAATCCTTGACCACGCGACAAGTCGGGAATGACCCTCAAAACATGTACAGTACGGATAACTGAGGTGCCGCTTGCGGCTTTAAAGATATTCTGCGTAGCCGACTCCTCATTGGATCAAATGAATTTGAAACAAAAGAACTGGAAGATATTTAGAACCAAGAGAGGATAAAGGGTAAGAGAGCTACTCCCCCATATAGGCCCTATCCCCATCGTAGTCCCTCTTAAGTTTTTTTTTTTAGTAACAAGATGGTGAGAAATTCAAATTCAAATAACCTCTTGAGTGTTAAAGCAATTACCCTGAAATTTCGCAGCAATATAAAACTCGTCATTCTGCATAATTAATGATTTTAGTTTCTGAAAGACCTTGTTTCAAGGATCTCAAAGCCTAAAAAAATTGAAATACGCTTATCCACTCAAAAGATATAACGTTTTGAAATTTGAATATCCCGCCATTTTGTTACTAAAAATAACTTACGAGGGATTACGATGGGAATAGCGCCTATATGGGGGATTAACTCTCTTACCCCTTAAACCCGGTTCTCTCGTTAGAACCTATCAGTAGTACTGCTAGTAGTGCTACGTTAATTTATCAGAATAAGGTGGTCATTCCTAAGACATTGGATTAACGGTCGTAGCATTTCATCTTTTTCTTGTTTTAATAGGACATGAAATCGAAGTCTTTGTGAACGGATCGTCGGTTGGAAAACAGTCTGATGCCACGCCTTACTTTTGGGTAAAAATAAAATGCTTTTTATCTGTGATTTGAACAAGATTAGCTGGCCTGTGACTCTAACTTATAACTGTCTGTTTATTTTATTTGTAGTCTTCTTCTGTGAGGCTCCTACTAGGGAGGGATAAGAAACACTTTCTGAATGGAACGATAGATGACGTAAGTAATGATAAATAAATCAATCGTCGTAAGGCCACAATCATATTGGGGGACTGGTTATGCAACCTCACAAGTTTCAAAGGCCATAGCACTGTTGATAACTGTGCGCAACCTTTTTTTAGTTTACACTATGGCAGAAACGTTTCTGTTTCTATTGGTTAGTTGCTGCAACACCGTTAAAAATCTATGGTGTATTGTGCGTAGTCAAGGCTAAAAACGGTAACGAAAACTAAAAAACATATAAATAAATTGTCCGTGGGCTTCATAACTATTAATCTGCTCTTACTTAAATCTTACTTAAAGGAGAAGGTCACTCCAGAAACGGTGTATTTTTTTGAAATCTCCAATAAAAAGATAACACTAAGTTGAGTTACTGACCGTGGTTTTAGCTTCTAAAGTGTATCCAATCCCACTGACATTCCTCCTTAATTTAAAACTGCACCAGTGGTTGGGTCACCTGGGCTCGTTTTTTAGAGCCCACGTTACCCGACCGCTGGTATCGTTGTACATTTTGACGTCACGGACAAGCGGCCAGGCTGCTAAGTACTATTCAAAATGGCGGCGTGCAGTGTTGAATTTTGGCCCTCTTCGGAGAAGAATTTCTGTGGGATCGGATGCACTTTAGAAGCTAAAACCACGGTCAGTAGCTCAACTTAGTGTTCTCCTTTTATTGGCGATTTCAAGAAATACACCGTTTCTGGAGTGACCTTGTCCTTCAAATCACCGTGTATAAATAAATGTTATTAATTGATTGATTGATTGATTGATTGATTGATTGATTGATTGATTGATTGATTGCTTGCTTGCTTGCTTTCTTGCTTGCTTGATTGCTTGATTGCTTGCTTGCTTGCTTGCTTGCTTGCTTCCTTGATTGATTGATTGATTGATTGATTGATTGATTGATTGATTGAATAAACAGCTGACTCTATGGGGAGTGCGAGTTCCAGACGACGAGATTATCGATTACATGAAACTAGCGGGATTAACATGGCCCATCCACAAGGGATTGGTACGAGCGCACTTCAACATGGAGGATACTTCAGGCTCCATTATATTGGACCAAGCAGGCAATGGTTTCCACGGTAACCTTTTCGGACGACCTGTCTTTGTCCCGGTAAGGAACAACAATCCGATGAGGAGAAAATTTCCTATAAAGAATTCAATAAATGTCGCGCGTCGCTCTTTTATTTTGCTGGAACGGAACGTCAGTCCAAATGACAGTTTTCTTGCCTCGCACGTAGCTTCACTGCGGTATTTTACAACTGATTTGCTCTCAGCTTGCGAACGTTCATAGCCCGGTTACGCTTCTCTACGACAGTAGGTCTTTTCCAAGGACTCACCTAAGCCCACTCTACACGAGGGGCTGAACCATGGGTGAGTACATGGGAGAGGCTTGTTGAGAATTCAGGATTGAGGTGCTTTGATAGCGTGGGGTAAGTGGTAGTGATGATGGTGATGGTGGCATTGTTCGACTAAAGTAGCCAACAACGTGTTACCTTGCGCTTTTTTTCTTGATTGGTTTTTGTCACTAGTTAATCGTGATTGTCAATTGTTTCTTTTTTTTTTGTTTGTTTGTTTGCTTTTTCAGAGCACTGTGGATAAGAACCGTTTTGTGATCTCGTACCCAAACAATCGTCGAAGGAGAAGTGTTAAGAATCCTCTGTTCAGTATCTGGGCCAACAGACATTCCGAACTGTAAACACCCTTCACTCTCCAGAGTTAGACTGTTTTATATTAAAGTTGATATTTATTTTTAACTTGCTATGTGAATGATTTTACTTCACTGCATCAATTTCTCTTTCTCGTCTCACTTACATTTACTATTTGTCTGAACCTTCATTTTTCGCTCTCAACTTTGACTTTACCCAATCCTTTTAAATGAATCTTAGAGTCATATAACAGGAAACGTTTGCTACCGACAGAAATTGTCTGGACGGCGACATTTTGAATTTTCTTTGTCATGGTTTCCCCGATAATACTTTCCGAATTAGAGAATATAGATGAAGCCATTTCAGCGAATGGAGTATAAACAACCGTCACTTTATATATTATTGTCGTTAAAAGACCTTTCTAAAAATTAATAACCAAATTTACTGGTACAATAAAACTTGTACCAACGATTACACTGTCGTTTATATTCGCTGTCATGTCGAAGCTGTCTTAGACTGATTGTCACTAAAAGGTCTTTCTATTATAATCCGAGGCAAGTGACTATACTATATGGCTGAGTTTTCTGGTTTGTAAAACTGAAGCATCGCTACTGTTGTTAGTCCCCACCAATTAGTGACTGTTTCTTTATCCTGAAGATCACTGATCTTTGATCTTCTATGCAGTTTGCCATCCTTTACTTGAAACAAGGGGGAGTTGTTTCTCTCTTCCTGGTCAACAAATGGTATAAGCTCGGTCACCACAGCAGGGTTAAGAGTTTTAGTGGGGTTTAGGTAAGCCTGATACACTTGGTCGACTGATCTCTGAACAGCCTCTGCTGCAATCTTTAGGTTATCTATGCTCTCTTCTTTCAGAAGCGTTCCATCGCCATATGCAATCCACTTGTCTCCCCTCTTGTTTGTCACACGCAGGCCATATGTGTTGTCTTCGTCGTGCATGTATTTGCAAAGTAAGTGGCCATCTTTGCCGAGTCTAGTCCCCTTTCCCAGCTCAACTCTTGGCGTCCTAGAAGCATAGGTTATTGGACAACATGAGATTACTGTTTCAAAATAACCGTAATCAGACTTCAATAATCAATACATAGAACATCCTCGAAGACCCATAGCTAGGGGTTCAAACAGTCCAGGTTACCTTATCGAAATTTTAGATGGGACAAAAACACTGGCTATTGTTTCTCTTCCGCGTTGACTTGTTCTCAACACAATTTTCTGTCTCTGTTTCTCTGAGAATGTGAAAAGACTAAAATACAGGTGCACAGTGCTGCTCAGAAAAGAGAAACTTTGAAAAGCGCGACAGCCTGGGATGAGAGTGGCCTTATGGCTGTGTATGGCTATGGCACAATTGAGGTCAAAATTGCATGGAAAAAAGAGAAGAGGATGTAAACAGTGACATCCAAGTGGTCAACCTCAGACTCGTAAGGACTCAAACTTTACTCCTCATTGAAACAGTAGAAAAAAGGAAAGCAAATTAACAAAAACAGGGAGGACACGAGCTGTTAATCACCTTATGTGTCCACTTGCAAAGCTGTCAGTAAGAAAATGGCAGGCAAATGCGTCCAGTGAAAATGCTTCATGAAGAAGCATTTTTTCCTTGTGATATTTGTTGTGATATTCGCCGGCCTCTCGTGCTTTGTTAATTGCCAACTGATGTCCAGCCAGGTACGCATCCTTTGCGTAAGGGAGGAAATGGTCGTGATTATTCTCAGCCAACTGCAACATCCTTCCCTGTTTCACTTGCAGGCCAAATATCCATCCACCGCCCGTGATTTCGTCCCATTTTTTCGCCTCAACACTTCCACCATCTTCGCTCTCTTTTTCCACTGTGTCCAAAAGCTTGTCCAATTCGTTCTGTAATTCATCCTTTGGTGCCCGAGCCAGAGTGTTGTATGCATCTACAAACCGTTGGTGGCGACCAGAGTCTTCTTGGTCTTCTCCTTTTAAAGGATCGATGATTGGTTGATCCGGCAAACCGTAAAAATCCCCAGCAAGCGCTATGATCTCCTCGAACTTAATCACCACACCGTTTGGAAGCTCAAGTACTCTGCGTTCGTCTAATATCCCCAAGAGGATTGTCTTTCCAATGTGGTTGTGTTCAAATCCAGCAAAGTATTCCGGCATGGGGAAAGAGGGGGAAGATTAACCTAGTACAAGAACGAGAATAAAAACGACAATTAAATTGAGACCCCTTTGCGAGCTAAAGATGCTGTTACAATTCAGTGTTTTTCAATAAAGACATGCTGTGAATCAATATTTGTCAGAGTAAAGATGTAGCCAAACTATTGTACTTTCATGTTTTCTTGGGTGCAAAGCGACGACAAAACGTAGTAAGAAAATAAATCAGGTAACTCTTAAATGATGCAAGGACCACTTGGACAAACAGCAGCGAGGTGAAGCCGGATCTTGGTGTAGATCAGGATCAGCAATATTGAGTTTTGTCTCACCGAAATATTGGGCAATAAAATTACCCTTTTTAGCTTTCCGATCAGCCTTGCAATTGGTTTTATTTTTTATTTTTAAGAAAATAAAGCTGACCAAGGATATGAAATCGACTCGGGGTCACTCACATTCCTACCTCAGTTGCCTAGAAAGGAGCCATGCAAAATGGAGTTTATCAGCTTTTTATACAATAGCGGGCTAAAAAGAATGATAACATGCTCTCAGAAATGCCAACGCCAGAAACGGTTATCATAGACAATAACCTTCATTTGGTGCGAAAATATCCACGAATATTTGTCCTTGGAAGTCATTTGTTCTGAGTAAAGAGAAACCTATGAACTTCTGGAACAGCTTTACAGGACAGATAACCGTGCATATTTTGAATATAGATTAGAGTAATTTCTTTTTTTATCCTTCAAATATATTTTGCTAAAACCGCCAGTGTGTAGATGTTTTGTGTAGATTACTTTATTTTCATGGTATTATCTTACTGTTATTTCGGGGGAGAAACGGAGAAGGATGGGAGGAGGCACCTCGCATGGGTACCCTTTTGGATCTTACACTTGAAATGTAATTTAAATAAGGTTTGTGAAGTACCAGTTAACTTGAAAAAAAAAACATCTACTTCGAGAGATGTTGAAAATTTTCCCCGTTTTATCAACAAGTATTGTGATGACCTCGTCTTACGACAACAAAACTTTTTTCATCTTAAAGTCATCAAATTTGTTATTTCAAAATTCTCAATCGTGATAATTGAATTTCTATTTTTCCCACTGGTTTACTGCACAGACGTTATGAGAGAATAACACTGCTTTTTGCCTTATGAGGAAGTTGGATGCCGTGTAAAGTGCCGCGGCAGTCAAAAATTTGTACCGCGAAGAAATCGCTTTGGCCAAAACAAGAATCGATGAACTACATCATCCTCTCTTGGTCGAAATTATGGCAAAAATTATTTCAGCAATGATTCCTGATGTCTCGCGCCTATTGGATTTGACATAATTGTAGCCATCTTGCTGCTTCGTGTCTCGTTGGTTGTCTAACTCTTGCTCGTGGAATAAACGTTCCCCAGGTTTTGTTGGGGCATATTGTAACACTTGACACACTTTGACCAATCACACGCAAGCGAAACTATTTAACTGGATAACATCAGATGAGTACTCTGGTTCAAATCGGTTTTGATTCAGTTTCCATATTCAAATTTGGTTATCATAAGTTAACATTATCTGAAACAAAAGGACGAAAAACCTCAGAATATGCCAATGTAATGAAACAGACTATTGGCAAGAACTAACTATACTCGACTCTGATGCCTCCTATCGGGTTTTGAAAATATCTCAAATCAATTCATACTCGACGAAACGCTAATTCATTCACCTCCCGATACCTGGATAGGTCGAGCTTCGATTAATTATCTCGGTCGACTTCAGTAAATTGTAACCAAAACTAAGAACCAGCAGTGACTCCCAAAATAAAATTAGTTCTCACGATACAATTCTAATTAGGATCGACATGTTTAACTAGGACATTTTTAAGTCGACAATTTAACTGAGCTATATTGGTGTTCTGATATGTTCCTTCTTACTCGGGACTTACCTTCTGTTAAAGTAAACAAACTTGGCCGGAATTATTTCTTCTTTGCCAAGACTTCGCCGAAGAGAAAATGTTGTTAACTTAACAAATTCTCTAATTCATGAAATAATGTAAGGCCATCATCGAAAAAAGATTAAGAGAGTTAGCCTACTCTCCTTAGAAACTAAAATAAGTCACAAGTACATCTCAGCGCTGTAGGGAGTATCGAAACCCCTATAAAAATTTTTTTTCAGTTTCGTACAGATCAGCCAAAAATAAGCGCATGACCGGGTTTCCTGGTCTTGGCGTTTGCCGTTTCTACATAATTAGAGGGAAGTGGTTTTCCGCCACGCTATGCAAATCGGAGACATATTTTCCAACAGATTAATCTCGAAAAGTTTGCTGTCCGCGAGTGCTGCTAGTCTGCTCCCCAGACTACCCCTAAGGAGGTAGTCAGGTATATTAGTGACGGGGAGATGTGCGAGAAGGAGACCAAATTTTAAACCCAGAAAAAGTCTCGTTAGGCTAAAACTGGACCCAAAAGAGTCGAGTGTCTCTTGGACTACCCCAGTATCATTACACTGATGTCATTGGCAGTGCTCACTCTCGTCAACACTCTCCTGTAGAGGCTATCTAGGGTCTATTGAACTAAAAGTGTGGAATGCGAGTGGTGAATTACGAGTTTGCGAGTTTCGAGTTCGGAAGCAAGTTTGAGCTTGCATTAGAAACTAATGAGGTGTGTATGTATGCCGAATAATGAAAACAAATAAACAAATGAAACTGTCCAGCCTTCGTATATTTCTGAAGAAGTAAACTGGAAATTAAGCGTAACACCACTCCGATATTTTAGCGTAACACGATTCCAATATTTTAGCGTAACATGATTCCGATATTTTAGCGTAATACGAGTCCGATAGTTTTAGCGTAACATGATTCCGATATTTTAACGTAACACGATTCCGATATTTTAGTAGCCTATGAACAAGCTTTTTGCCCTACCCATGTCCACACTCGGATTATTTTTTTTGCGCCTTAAGCTTGTAACTCACTATGTAGCTTACCAAGGAGCCTCTTCTCATCATGAGGTGTATCAAGTTCAGAAATCTGTTCACAGAAAAAAAAAACATTTTAAACGAACGACTGATTTTCTGTATACCTTTTAAAACATGTCTTAGTCAAAATGCACGCAGTGACTTTGATTGAAGTCGTCTGGAAACGAATGAAACATTTCTTTCAAGTTAGACAAATTATTGTGAAACTGACTTTTCCCCAGAAAAATCTCTCGCACAGAGTGATTTTAACCCAGCAATGAAGGCTGAAGTTCAGTCTGTGGAAGGTACGTTTAGTTCTTAAAGAACAGAAGTTGCTTTGCATAGGCAGAAAAGCAGATAAGCTGATTTGATTTGAAATAAACTGACTTGAAAGACAGTTTGGGTTAAAATAAAGTTAATCCTCTTCAACAATAAAGCACATGGATCTAAGTGTATGAAAATAAGGCGTTTTGAAACGTCGCATCGTTGCTGAAAAAGACTAAAGGATTTTCTTCAGTGACAGGAAATCTTGAAGTTTTCCTACTTGATTTAACTTGGCCTTGATTGAGCACTGTTGTGGATTTCTGGGTGTTTTGCCAGTCTAACACCACTCACAGACTGCACTGTTCAAGGGAAATAGAAGATAGTAATTACTACAGTTGGAAAATTAAAAATGCCAGGAAAACACCAACGACCAATGAATTGTTATTGTGAATAGATAACCACCTGTTTTAGAAACAAAGCACTTCCCGTGTGAAAACCACGGTCTTGGTCCTAACGGTGTGAAAAGCAAGTACATTTGAATAAAGCTATTTCAGACGGCCATCCATGGCGGTTGAGTTCTTTTGCTTTGATGCAAATCAAGCTAAGGTGACAGTGAAATTTCTTTTCCACCGAGTTCCTTTGAGATTCAGTAAATCCCATGTTGAGGCGGAAAGAAGCCTCTAAAAGAATTTTTACATGTTAAAACTCGATGGTTGTAAGCAAAGGCCACCTAAAACGGGTAGACAGTAGCACTAGCCTAGCGTTTACAGTCCTCTGCCTCGTTCTTCAAAGAATTTTAGGACAGAGTTTTAATATTCCATCAAACGGAACACGCTACTCCAAAGTACAACAATATGAGATCCTCGTCTCCAGTATTATGCACTGAATGCCAGAACTGTGGGGCCACTGTGATGCAACACCCCGGCTCTAAATCGAACTCTTCATCTTCATCACATGTCTCCTCACTTCGTCCTATCACAAATTTTCCCTGGCCTCCAAGACAGAAGAAAGTCTCGTATTTTAACTCGTGTACATGTCTCTCTACAAAGGAGCCCGATGGTATAACAGCTTGCGAAAATCCCGTCATATTTGGTACAAGTGATGGCCCAACAAGCACTCTCTTTCTAACTGGCGACTCGGGAGGACCATGCGACAATCTTATCTCAGGCTGCTCATCGAGTTTCCTTGCCAGGCCTCCATTAGAAAAAGCCGTGTTTGTCTCTGCCATGTTGAGTGCTCACTGTGAAAATAACCGTTTAGGACTGGGTCGACAATGCAGAAGCCAATATATTAGACTTTCTGTTACGCTTATATAGCGCAAATATTAGTTTGCACGGCATGTACGCGTAATGGAAAGTGTCAAAACAATGTTTTATCGAGGATGCGTCTTTTATAAAGAGTAACGATCTTATTTCTCCAATTTTTGGATGTGAGTGATGTTGATTTAAGGTGACTCAATCGAAATAAATGACGCGCTCTATGCCTCTCTAAAAACTCTAATAACATCGGCATTTCTTACTCGATTGCCTTGAAACTTTCGCATTTTACACACAATTTATCGAGGAATAATACGTATGTCAACACGAAGATGTACTGTTCGTTAATTTTGCGTGATTTTGCTTTTATTGAACACTACTTTTTTGATAAAATTGCTATTCTAACAAAACTGAGCGCTACGATTTGGTTTAAACTTCTAGAATCAGCTTATAATAACATCTTACCTTGACTCTTCAAGTTTCCGCAAAATCGTTGGAACAGAAATCCCGGTACAATGTGAACGTCAAAATAACAACCCCAGACGGACTTCAAAGTTTGGACCGCTTCAGCGCTTTCCAAATTTGACTGAAAAGCGTAATAACTCCAGATAAAGTAAGTTCAATGTATCGTTATAGTTAGTTCCAAACAGCATTTGGCTATCTGCAACAATGAAAAAGTTTGGGCGGCTATTATAAACTCACTTTCTGCACCAAAATATAACGAAGTCGCCAAATTCACGTTTTTCTGAATTATATGAAAACTAACCGGACGAATTGAATAAAAGTACCGGAACATGAAACTGAATCTTTTACACATACTTTGCGCTATTTTACTTTGCTGGGGCGGTCTTGGTTAGGACAGTATATATTTTTTAAGTGATGCACTATCGAAACTCTGTTCTGTATACGGCTTTGTTGTTATCTGAATTGCACAGTAGCGCTATGCAAATTTCCTTTCGTTTCATGAGAATTCGAGGAATTTACACATTGGCTAGGGGGGTGCATTGACAGTGTGTGTTCGTTACACGCTTTGGTGGTCCTACATATTTGTTCTATAATTTCAGGATCATGCTAATTGAAAGTAAAGGAACAATTATTATCCTATGAAATCCTATGTTGATATCAGGCGACACACTTTTTTGTATATCTCAAAAGGACTATTTTAACCTTCACTGGTATGACATTATAGACACGTAAAACCACTAAAGCGTGTAGCGACCGAACATCGTCAATACATCGTGGTTTGTGCATCTAACAATTTACATTCACTTGTTTGGCGTTTTATGTTCGTTCACAATACACCGTAAAACGAATTGCTCTCGTAGTATTAATCACTTTTACCTACATCGTTAATATGGCAGTATATTTTAACGTGTCTTAAACCTACATGAAACCTACGAACAGGAATTGCTTTTCGTTTCGGCTGGCAAACCATTCGGATAACCTAAAATTTATTCGAGTCTTGTAGAATTTTGCAGCTGTCTTGCTAACCACACAAAATAAATAAATTCCACCCACTCTTGTTAAACTGTTTATTTCCTTTTGCTATGTACAAGTGCCAGTATTAAACCTTACCGTACCCAAATTGTGAATTAGCCAATCAGAAGCCTTGTTTACTGTCATGATTTTCTACGATATCAAGTCACTGACCTGATATCCTACGATATCATGGACAGTTTTTGTGAAACTCGCATTTCTTTTGCAGACTTTAGAGGCGAAAATTACAAACGAAATACAACGAAACGTAAAACTATTACATTTGTTGAAGGAGAAAGTAATTTGTTTAACGGTAAGAGAAGGGAAAAAAAATACAATTTCGCGCCAAAATTGGAAGCGGCTACACTGGCGGGCGCTCGTGTGAACTTTACCGACAGCGCTGAAACGTTTTTGGTTTCAAAACGGAGCCGGATTTTCCAAATTTCTTTCTTAACTTGGACTTCCAAGTTTCAGAAAATGAAACTCCAAACAAAAGAATTAAATAAAATGGCAGATGAGGAGTTGGAGAAGAGTATTGACGACCAGAAAAGTGTAAATACGTGTCGCTCTACAACGCCTGACTGATCACGGTAACTGAAAAAAAAATAGAAAACGCCGGGTTTTAGGACGAATTTGGGTACGGTAAATACCTAATCGCACCTTTTTTGGTACGCTTCAGCAGCATATCAAGCTCGTTTGGTCTCACCATGGGTATTTTGGCTCGACTGCGTCTCGCCAAAATACGAACCATGGCTCGACCAAACTCGCCCGATATGCCGCCGAAGCGTACCAAAAAGGTACGATTAGGTATAAGTATCAGAACAAAATCTTAAGTGAACGGTTCGCATAAAACTTTCTGTTGTGCCCGTCAGGAGGTGAAAACGACAAATGAAATTACGTCCCGCGACCAAATTCGACGCAATTAATAAAATTCTGCAAGGATCACAGGCTACAGTAGAACCCCACATTAGACAGCCCCGATAAACCAAAAAAAGGCCAAGCAGTCGTTTTCATATGTGAAATCTCCGTTTTTTTTCGCGGCTCATTTATGTCCCACTAACCAGCACGAATAGCTGTCCTTGATTTCATTACCTAAACAAAATCCTAGGGGAGGGGTGTTGCCCTATATAGTATATTGGTACGTGACAAAAAAAGATGGTTTTAGCCGTTTAGGTATTAAATGGGAATGGATTTTCACTCAGTTTAGTCTGAAATAGGTATGTTTGCCTTTCAAGTGAGTCTGAAGTGAGGTTTTCTTGGGATTTTGGAATCAAAAGGGAGAATTTTCAGGGCGGTCTAAAATAAGATTTTGATACATCTTAGTCTGAACTAAGGATAGTATTTTGAACTTCGGCAGCTCACCCCAGGGGAGGAATGCCCAAACTATGCACGTAAGCTTTGCTTAATTTCCATTCTAATTCTTGGTCTTACTTTTTCAGTTGATATTTCATCGTTTGGGAAAACTAAGGCTTAGATAGTCAGGCTAATCACGTATGAAATAAGATAGATTTACTTATTTGTGGGTGGAAATGAAATAACTTGCAGAAAGTTGAAAACCGAAATTACACTATTTCTACTATTCACTCTAAGTGGCACATATTAATTTTTCAATTTTCTATTCCTTTTTCATGAAAATCGTCCAACTTGTATTTTCTTCTCTCCATAAAAATGTACAAGTAATTTTATTTGCTGTTTTTTTTTTCAACTGAAAGGTCAACGATAAACACTGATTTAACTTATTTACACAATCGCCTCACTTGAACTGCCATTGAACTCTACCAGGGAATTATGACAACACCAAACAGTTATCCTTTACATCAAAAAACCCATAGAGTGGGGATCTTCCATTGGTGATATGAATTTGTTTTCAAACAACGAGGTATTTCAGGTCAGTTGTTGGGAAAAACCTCTGGCAGCCAATAGTCTGATCCACTGTCTCATCCAAAAACGTAGAAAGGAACAACACAAGTTCCACTGGTCTGTCATATTTCGTTCAGTTTCTTTTCAGATCGGTACAATGTTTTGTGCATCATGAAGATGGAAGCAGTCTGAATTAACAGTTCACAGATTACCCGCTGCATCTTCGAACACCTGAAACAGTATGACAAACTTATCAACACAAAACCGTTTTGAACATATTGATAATTGAGTAACCTAATTAAACTTATTGGCCTGAGAAAACAGCCGACGTCTCGCGAGGTCGCCACCTGAGCCCTCGCAAAACGACGTCTGAGTGACGAGCGCAGAAATTCCATACTGATGATGTACCCAGGTCTAGGTAGTGCTTCTGATTGGTTAAAACGAAATTCCCTCGCGTTTCAACCAATCAGAAGCATTATCTAGACCTGGGTAGTGACACATCATCAGTACGGAATTTCTGCGCTCGTTACTCAGACGTCGTTTTGCGAGGGCTTAAGTGGCGACCTCGGGAAACGTTGGCTGTTTTCTCATGCTGTAAACTTACTAACTTTTTAATTTTTTTTTTTTTTAATGTAGAGAACTTGCTATACTTTTTCATAGCTCCTATGGCAAAAAAGAGGTAAATAGCGCATCACCTCAAGTAGGTTCCTTGGGCCGACAGCATTTTTAGACAGGAATCCTTCATCACCAAACAATCGACCTCTTCTGCTGTCAGATGGAGGGGTGTATCTTTGTTGCTCTGGACTGCTAGTATGAAACGGTGGAGTAATCCTAAAACAAAATTCAGTTACCAGATGAATAACAAGTTAAAATTACACTGCAGCAGAAGTGATGTTATGTTCCGTTCATGACGTAATGTTGAAAATATCCTTTTTTAAATTTCTATTTGCTTTATTCTTTACTAATTTTTACTTGCAATGTCTTTTAGTACCACATAACACAACAAGGATGTTAACTTAAAAATAAGCCTACCTCCCTTTCTCTGTATAAATGTGTGGAGATATTTTTAATTGATCCATGTGGCTAACAGGCGTGAGATGAACAGGAGAGCTGCAGTAACCATCACTGAAAAAAGAAACGTAACTTCATCTACATGACAGTACATTTATTTTCCATGCAGTTTTTAGGAGTTACTTAGTGGTCAAGCACATGAGGCAGGATTCACAAAGCCATTCTACATTGAGATGGATCCTAAGTATTGTTTCTTAACAATATCCTTATAAGCCTTTGTTTTCTAACACGTAAGTCACATTTTAACAGGGAGGTTTTGTGAATCTGACCCCTGGAATGCAAAACAAGGCGTTCCAGTATAATAGGGGATTGTCCACTCCTGACTGGCTATATATTAGTTTTCAATAAACTGGATTTCGTTGTAACCCTTGGTGTACTCTGTCGATAAAGCTTCCTTAAAAACAAACAAACAGAAACTGGACAAGCATGGCACACCTATTCTACAATTATTACTCAGAAATTGTACATCAGCAAAATAATAAGCTTATTCTGAGGAGAAGTTTAGGCTTCATGATATTTTGAAGTGTAGGTAACAGGAATAAGACTGAATTAAGCAGTGTGCCATGAATAAAAGGAGATCTAAATTAGCATTTCACACATCACATTAAGTGGAGCTTTCGAGGAAGTGCAGTTGCTTTAGGCATCTTGTTTATGATCCCGATCACACTTGAAAATTAAGGGGCAAGCAATTTGGACTCTTTGATAGAGCAAGTGAGGTTTATAACGATACAACACCAAGAACTAAGCATTATTAGTAATACCGAACCAGTGGATAGTGTTGATTGGCTACTCAAAACTCGGGATAGCATTTGCTATTCACCTCCCAGCATTTTTCTTGATTTCAGGCACAAGTTTTGCCTCATTTCTCAGAAAAAAAAGAAGAACTATTTGGTGCTGGCTATCCATTGGTTTGGTACATACTAAAACAATTATTCACCTCAGTGTCGGTGAAGAGTGGGGGATATTTCCCTCGCGGCTTTGCGGCTCAGCAAATATCCACAACTATTCACCTCCACTCCGGTGAACAATTGTTAAACATATTGAAAATGGAGCGGTTTTCAATTGAGCATTGAAAGTAATTCGCATTTGCTTTGGTTTTGCTTTTCTTTGCTCTGCGATTGATTTATAAAGCTTGCACCATTTTTTCAACCAATTATAAGTAAAACCAAAACCAATCACGACTCTGACATGTTTTTCTGTGCTTTGCACTAGTTACATGTACCAGTAGTTGCTTCAAATTCTCATTCATTCACAGGGTAACTTAGTTTGTTGCGATTGCCTAGGATTACACTCGAAGTTCCCGCAAGTGACCACATGATGAAACAATACAAGGTCGTCACTTATGAGAGCCTTAAGCATGAAGCTTGGATTATGCTAATGGTTACTAATAGTACTGTAGTAATAATATTAAATAAGTTTATTATTGCTTATCACAGAAGAAATTCATGAACGACAAGTCAACAAAGCACTAGCGCTTATGTTACGTATTACTCTAAACTTCACCAAGAAGTGGATCCTTTTATTAAAGCACTGACTGAGTGGTTGTTTACATGTATGAGAACTTTAAAAAAGCAAAAGAAAAGGCCAGTCGGTAATTCACAAAAGTGGTCAGGAGTGGTCGCTTATAATTACAGAGTTTAAGTGATAATTTACACAGGCTTTCACAATGCTGGTCATAACTAGAGCTGGTCACTTTTAAGAGTGGTTGCAAGGAAAGCTTCAACTGTATTACTCTGTTTTGATTTTGCCACACTTTGTTGAAAAGCGCTCTAACAAACTGTACATAACACAATGACCCAATCAGATGTTAAAGCAACTACAACAGACTTCATTTACGCTACATACCCATGCCAAGGTGGCTTTGGAATGGAATGTGTCAGCACTTCTTCAAATGATACGCTGCAATTGGGAGTGCTGCTGCTATCGTACAGGGAGGTATTGCATGATTCTGTGTAAACAAAAATGTAAGGACACTGATGTTGGTATGTAAACAACAAACTTATTGTCTTAACTTGAAGTATAAGGAAACCCAGTGAGATTAGAACCAATAGCCCTGTGAAAGCCCAACTACTCAGGAAAAGTACTTGAAAATGGTAGCAGCAATCTGTTACCAGTGTGTCTGATGCACCCTATACAGAACTTTTAAGTCAATTGCTGGTTCAATTGGTCAATTGTTAAGTTCCCCTTCCTGGTCTTTTAGAAAACATTGCTTTCACATAATTAGTTGGAAGAATTTTACAAGACCCAAAAAAATTGGGCAGATTGGGTTTAAGAAAAACATGTTCTACGCTGTTTTTAAGCGAGGTCATAACTATTGGCACAGAATGCTACATGCAGTATAGAGGTGGACTTTCTAGGTTGTGGATCATTGAAGTTCTAGTAGTGCAATTTGACTGCTTAGACAGGGCTTGTGGAGACTCAGTATTATCCTCAGAATTAGCCTTAACCCTTTAAAAACCCCAAGAGTGACAAGCATCTAATTTCTCCTAACAATATCACTAGTTGATCAAATATACAGGTCATGAGAATAAGGGAAATGATCATCAGACATGAAATGCATTGATTTCTAATCAAATTCTCCCAACTAATACCATAAGAAACATAATTGGAGAACAGTGAGGAGAATATGCATGTTTGATTATGCATTGAAATTATGAGTAATTTCTACCAATACATCCCTGTCACCATTTGGGCTTCACAAAATGCAAACAAAGAAAATTTAACATAAAGGAATAATGGAACCAGTCTGGAAAAAACAATATAAATTGATACAACACCCCCCACCCCCCACTCAGGATTTTCCTGGGCCTTTGACCCCCCCCCCCACCCCCCCCCCTGGAAATTCCAATCCCTTCTGTGGGGAGGGTATATGTATATTTTCTGGAACCACACATTTGGGCTTCAAGTACTTTGAAGAGTAACGTGCAGCCTCTTACCATCTGAAGAGAAACTTGGGTCTTCATGGAAAGATGTGTCCGTTTTTGATGGGGATTTATCGGGTAGCCACAGTTCTGGAAACAAAATGAAAATAATTACAGCAATCTGAGGCAGTATATCGTTTTTTTTTTGTTTTTTTTTTGGTGAACAACAACAAAAAATAAGCCAGGAGACTATTTTCTTACTTTTGCAAAGTGAGTTAATCCAGTATGGCAGTTACATGTAAAACTTTAGTAGTAAGTTGTAGTACATGTATTATTAAGCACTGACACAAAAAGTATGGAGGTCTTCCCCCAAAAAATGATTTTTGAGAACACCTTTATATTCTTACCTCCAAATGGACGAAAAGGCCAGATTATAACCATCCATAACCATAACAAAATAGCGTAAAGTACTGAACATATTTTGTACATGGATTGCTTCTGAAATGGAGACAAATGAAATGCAGAATTATTGAACAGTTACCGGTAATTAAATCTATTCGTTTTGCACAGCAAAGTAAACATAAGGCTAGTCATTCCAAAACAATAATATAGCAAATACAACTTGGCATCAGGGTTTGCATGGGTTGACTGGCTTGCTTGTCTCCAAGTCAATAATATTACAAGCACACTCAGTGGAGTCCCGTCATCTCAAATCCTGGATATGTCGATCTTCTCGTAATCGTAAACTTGAGACCAGGTCCCAAGCATTTGCTTCACTGTAACACTGTTATTTTACCCCAGATCTCTCGGACCTCAGCTATCTTGAATACCCTGTCAACTTGAGCCAAATCTGCATCCCTCAGAGAAAATTTTCCCACATCTTTACCCCTTATATCTCAATTCAGCACTAAGGAGAGGAACACATCTCAATTATGATGAAATTAATGAGACAGCATGCCTAAAACCAAAATTGTTTTGCCTTGTTAGTTGTTCTCATCAATTAACTTGGAAAAGGCAAATCAAGAGATGACTTGTTTTTGAACTGTCAGACAGTGCATGAACAATATTATTGTGGATATTTCATAATTTTCATCACTGTTGTGACAGATTATTAGGAAGAGTAGTATATCTTGGAAAAGACTATTAGCTGGCAGCCCAAAAATGAAAGGACAATATATGGCAATTAAGTTTTTTTTAGACAGTGTGTAGACATTATGTATTTCAGTACAGATTAAAAACTGATAATGAAATTTGACAACACCTTCATTATACACTTACCATACAGATGTAAAAGTAAACTCTCTGTCGTCTTTTCCATGCCTGTCTTACTGCTGGTTCTGCTAATATTTCATTCACAGTGGGCCTGAAAATACAACAAAGAGTAACACTGACATGTAATTAGTTGTATCTGTAAATGAAAGGTGATAGCTGTCAATACCAATGTCAATTTGGTGACAACAGATTTAACAAACTACTGGCTATTGCTGCAGCCAATAAAGTGTTTTGGTCCTGCAGGATCCTAAGTAGGATCTTATCAAGTTCCTGGGCACAGGATCCTGTTAAGATCTTATGCAGAATTTCTACTGGGTAGAGAACATAACGTTAACAGTTATATACTTTTATACTATTAACCATAGCAGGTAATTATAAAAGAAAACACTAGTTAAAACTGTTGCAGGAGGACCACACCTTTGCTGTGGTAGAGGGTCCATCATCCATGAAATCAGCCTTTTCAAATCTGGGGAAATACCTGAATGAACAGAACAAGCAACACAAGTTAACTGGTACTTTGGAACTCCCAAAAACACTTTGCACATCAATGTATGATACTGATAATGAACAAACTAGTTCGTAATTATCTGTTTATAAATGGAATTCCAAGACAGGGAGCTAACTAGGGAGAACCATAATCAAGCAAGGCCTAAGCAGAGGCATGGTTGAGAAAATAAACACCCAGTTAAAGTTTGAAAACCTTTAAAGCCAAGTCAGTCAGTGTGGTTATGTGGACCAAAAAACGTAAACTGGTAAAGAGGTGGACAGGACCATTGGTCATTGACGTTTTGAATCACATGGGGGTCAATTACAAAATCCAGTTCCCGTGTGGTAGGACTCTTGTCACTCACCAAGACCAGCTTAAATTGCATTATGTCCTGAATGATCCACACAATACTTTCTGCCGCGCACAGAAACAAGGAGATTTCACTTTTGTTGACAATGACCCAGTAGCCCCAATTGTTCACCCCGTTGGTTCCCCTGCCCACCTCCTACTTCCCCAGTCCCTAGGGTTAGGCCTGCAAGACTGTGCCCCAATGTCTGCCTACTGAAAACTAAATTCATTTTTGTAATTTCATAACTTGTTGAGTGTTCTTTAAAGGCATGTTACATCAATATGAAATATTGAAGCTTATTTTCAAGGTAATTGATCTTCCAAACGTTCTGATTTTTCCCTTTTATGGTTGGCACTTTACACTCATACTGTAAGGAGCCATTGGATATTTAGGAATTTTACACAATATAGAAATATAATATTATATCATTGTTGTTGTGATGTTTATCATCTCCCCCTACTCCCCCCCCCCCCCCCCCATCTCCTATAGACCAGCCTGGTGTGTACACGTTTAATAAACCAACAAACCTTGTGTGAACACATCTGGAAGCTGTCCATTTCTGAGTTGATGCCATGCATCTCCACCTCGGGGTAAATCAAGATCACTGGCTAATTCCAAAAGAGTTATTCCTAAGCTGGAAAGGAAAAGAAGCAAAACATGCACCTTAGTTAACACAACAATATAAGACAATAACAAGCTTTAGTTTAAATGCTATAAGTCAAACAGTACATATGTACAAGTATCTACGTGTATCTATATTTGCCAGGTTCACAACTGGAAAAAATTGTGGAAAATGACCAATAAAATTTCAGTGATACAATGAATCACTGACGAGCCACAGACGTAAAACTGAGGAAACACGAAGCTTTTGATCCAAAGAATACAGCTTTGTGGTCAATTACACATGCAAAAACAAAAACGAATTTGTGTCATGGTATGCAAGTGAGTAATGCCATTTCCTCTGAGTGGATTTTTAATTTTTGAGTTAAAAAAACATGTCTCAACAAGCTTTCAAACCTTCACAACAAGTAGGATTTGACTGACAAAGTGAATGAAGTTACCTAAAAATGTCAGCACTCTTGGTGAACCGTCCCTGCATTAACTCTGGTGCCAGGTACTTAGGGTCTCCTTCTAGAGCTTGTGAAGTATCGCACTACAAAATACATCCACTATACGCGTAAGATCACTCTGTTTAAAGAGCTCTTTAACCACTTGCATGTTAACCACATAACTTAAGTTTCTGTTTTTTTTTTTTGTTTTTTGTTTTTTAATTTTATAACACTCAATCCCTATACATAGGTAGATACCTCTCTCCAGGAGACACTCAGGCTGTTTGACTCTTGATCCCAGCCAAACACAAACACTGCTGGCATTTTTGACCTCAAACAGGTGGACACTTCTCCTAACCAGACTAATAGCTGTGATCCCAGGTATACACCAAAACAAGCTCTCATAGGAAGGTGGGGAAATAGCTAAACATAGAAATGTTGGCATCCTGCAGCCATGTTTTCCCTTATCAACTGACGCCCAGATGCCTCTCTGGCTAAACCCTTACTTATACAGTTCTAGGTGCAAAACCTAACTTAGGAGGAGAGTTGTGGTCCAAGCCACACCCAAACACTATCATTTGTCTTCTCACATAGGCAGACACCTCTGCGATATGGACATCTTAAAATACAATTTCACAAGTTTCCAACTAATTAGCACACACAAGGTAACTAGTGTGTGTGACTTGTCCCAGGACCAACTCCCTTTGCAGGTCCCATAATTTGGTCCCTTTAACTTGTCCCATATATTCAAACTGGTATGAAACTGTGGGGCAAGTCCCCATAAAACAATATTGATTTGAGCTTGTCCCCTCCTGCGTTCTATTCCTATTACTAGTCCTTGTAACCAAATAAAAAATCAACCAACCAAAAACTAAATAGGGACTGTCCCCCATGACCAGTCCCCTTATGTAAACACTACAGAGGACTTGTGCCCTGTCTAGTCCCTTCATCTGTTTCTGACCCAGGGTTCGTACCCTTTTTTAGAGACAATTTTCCAGGACTTCTCCAGGACTCAGATAGATTTTTCCAGGTCTCCCAAATGAACAATAATTGAAGGAACAAACCTTTACGAAATAGAAATCTGAAAATAATACTGCAGCCAATTCTTTTTAAACCAAACTTTTTAACAAGAGTTTATAGATTTCAAGGACTTTCCAGGACCTTGATTAATTTTCCAGGACTTTCCAGTCCTGGAAAATGCCAGAATAAAAATGCCAGGACTTTCCAGGATTTCCATGACCCGTACGAACCCTGTGACCACAAATTTAAAAAACTTACTTTTGAGAGTTCCAGTACCAAACCAAAATCTCCTATTTTACACAATCCGTCAAGACCGATAAATATGTTTGCTGGTTTGATATCCATGTGAACCATATCATTATCATGAAGATGCTTAAGGCCCTGGTAAAACAAGAAGAAAAATATCAATCATGGATTCCAAATTTACTTTATTCAATGTTACAGGAATCATTAAATTTTGCCGACAGCATTTTGATTAAAACAAGTTCATCATCTATAAAAACTGGGATTGAAAGTTTTCTCCTAGACTCAGTACATGTTTAAAGGTTTAAGCCTCCTTTACAAAACCAACTTAAAATTAACAAGTCAAATTTATAACCCTAGCCTATCAACACGATTATAAAAAAAGTTAAAGCACATACCAAACACAAGTCAACAAGAAATTCCCAGACCACAGATTCACTTGTTGAATCATTTTTCTCTAAGTATTCTTTGAGGCTGCAAGAATAAATTATTGTATTAACAACCACAACAAACATGTACAACAATATTGCACCCTTATACTTAACATGTCCCTTGTACATTAAAAAAATACATAGTGAATAGGTTTCAATCAGTAGCTGATCACTTTGCATAAAACTATCAGCAGGATTATGTCTCAAGGGACATTTCTTAACAGTCATGTTTTAACTTTAATTGTTGTCTAAAGGCGCTGTTACACGAAGCAATTTATCTGCAACTTGCATTGCAGTAGCACTGCGAGACAAGTTGCGGACAAAATTGCACATGTAACACCCCCTCTTCACAACATATCTCGCAATGAAAAATTGCATTGCAAGTTGCTGGAAAAGTAGAATATGCTTCTACTTTTTGCAACATTGCGAGATAAGTTGCAGCATGTAACATGTATTCTGCAACTTGCCTTGCAATGCTCTCGTCATCTGTTGTGTTTCAAGTTGCAAGAAAAATTGCCTTCTGTAACAGTGCCTTAAGGTTTTAGTCATTCAGTCAGAGTCTAAGACAACTTGAAATTGCCGGCAATGCCAGAGACCAGGTTACACTGTAATTACTAGAAAAAGCTTGAGATCACCTGTCATAATGAGGTTGAATGATAGCAACAATGACAATGATGATAATGATAATGACTATAACATAATTTGATATGACAAACAACTCATTCAAGTAGACGTTTTCCCATTATGTAAAGATCAAGTATTATTTTGAGCTGGGCAATGCAATGGAAATTAGTGATTACATGTACAGCTTACCTCATTTCACATAACTCTGTTTGAATATATAGATGTTGCCTGAAAAGGACATTAAAAACACACTAAAAATTTATTGCCAAATGTTACACATTAGGTACTTTATTGTGCAAACCATTAACATTGTTCAAAACGTGTTGTGACGAGGAATGGATTAAAAAATGCAGCCGACATACAGGTGCAGAAAAACCCCCATAATCATGTTTCATGAACTAACCTTTCCTCCCAAGCTTTAACAAATTTAACACAGTTGCGATGGCACTTGAGCAGCTCATGTTTGGTGACCTCCTCAAGTTTATATTTCCTGTAAATTAGTAAATACACAAGAACACAAATTATAGATAATTTATACCTTGCAAAACTCAGATCAGACATCAATTTGCAATATTCTTTGAATCTTTATATTACTTAGTAGAAAGAAAAAACCCTTTTACCTGTCAGCATCACCACGAAACTTATCCCTGGACTTTTTCACTGCATAAAGGCAGCCATCTTCCTTGCTTCTCACTTTAAAAACCTTGCAAAAAATTGAAAGAACTGTCAGTACTCAACTGGTGTGTTCAAAATTGGCACAGCATTAATGGCAAAATTTAACTCCCAAATATCTCAAATCCAAGGACTTGACACTTCATCAGAAGAGGGCACCCACTTCTACTGCAAAGGTCATGGGTCTTAAAAAATTAGAATCCAGTTCAAGCCAGAGAAAAAGGCAAGAGATATTTGTATACATACCTCTCCAAATGAACCTGCTCCAAGTCTACTGATTACTTCAAAACACTGTGGGATATAGTAACCATTGACTTAGTTTTTCATGGCAGGTGAATGGGTATAAACATGGGTAACTAAAGCAAATTTGGTACTTTAAGAAATTGGTTAATGTTTAAGTGAATGTAAATAATGAACGAACTAACGGACGGATGGACAGAGAGATGGATGGATAGGAATAGAAAAACAAAATTTCTAAATGGTCTTATATGGATGGATGGATTAATGGATGGACAGATAGATTGAAATTGGTGTGGAAATCCAATGTTTGTGAAAATGTTTGGTTTTCTTGTGGTGGAAGGAGAGCAAACAACACATTGTTTAATTTTGGTCTTTCCTTCATGAACCATCAGCCACTATGACTCTCAACTGTCATAATAAACTACTGCAAAACTTCTCTGTTTCACCTGCAACAAAGTTCAGAAAGTTGCACATCTCAATCAGTCCTAAGGTGAGGTTCAACATAATTATGACAAGACCTTATAAAATATACCTGTTCAAAATAGAGATCTGTTGATTTTTCATTGTAGTGAGGGCTTTTTATTTCTAATTTATAACAGTCAAGGATATTAATTTCTGTTCCAGTGTTCTACACGTCAATTGAGTTTTATATATTAATAAATACATGTGATGGCTGATTCAATTCCTAGCATGACCATTCTCTGCCAGGGAGGATTGCAGTGCATTTCTGATTCAGTTGGTCTCCACAGTGGGATATTTGCCATCAGAGGTCTGCCTGGAGGTGTGGCAGCTGTCAGTGTTTTTCAACCACGGGGAATTTCACATTTTTACTGTTAAAGCTAATTTTTTTGCCCTTTTCAATTTGATTTTGTGAAGAAAGCACTGCATATTCTTATCAAAAGAGGGATCTGATCATTTCAAAAGTTATGTGTTACTGCCGGTATTTTATTCCCCTATCCCCTTGCATATTGTTTCCCATATTCTTTGCTTCCCCACTGTCTTCACACATTCGCATGTGATGACCGTGAAAGGCAAAGTGATGGCCAGTTTAGAGGACTTTTACCACAAAAATATGGTTTTCATGAGTGACTGGCTAAGAAAGAAAGGCCAAGAGAAGTTGTGACCAATTTGAAGGTAAATATGAAATGCTTACTGTTTTTCAATGTAGTTTGAAAAGCAAAGATTGCAGCTGTTAAATTCCATTATACAGTGTATAAAGTGCCGCTGTTTCCCAGTCATAGGATTTTCAAAGTAACATTCAATGTAAAAGTAAAGTATTATTAAAATTTTTGCTGTCAATGATGTTTTCAAATCTTATGCAGCTTCAATAATTTATTCTCCTGACTGGAAAAGAATTTTTTGGCTTGCTTGTGAGAAAATGCAATTTTGTTCTTGTCCCATAGGTGGGGTATTTGCACACTTTCCTAAGCCCCACCGTGGGGTTTTTGTACATATTGACTAACCCCAAAATGACAAATGCCCGACAAATGCCCGGACGGGGGGATGGTCGCGCTTGGAATTGACTGAGACTGATCAGTTCTGCAAGACTTGTATTTACCGGAAATAAAATTGTACAGATGTACCTTCTACGAAATGCACATCTGAAATAACATAAGCTTAACCGGAAAAGTGATGGTATCGACAAAGAGATCTAAAGAAGTTTGTTCCAGTTCAACAAGCAAGAAGGATTGAATGAAACAATTCGGTGAACAAATGTGTCAAAATTTGAGCTTATCTTATTAAAATAACGCAACCCACAAAGTACGAAATGTTTTATAACCTTACAAACATAGCGAATGACGATAACAGATCGCCAATGAACGTAAAAAATGATTTCAAATTTGGGAATCAAACTCTTTGAAAGTGGTTTCTTTAGGGAACGATTCAGATTGTGAAATGAGCAAGCTTCAAAACAACATGCACTATCTAAATACGGTACAAACAAACGTCATTTTCAAGGAAATGTACACTTCTAATTAAAAACCTTTAAAGGATACTGCTTCCATTTTCTCGAAAGCTGACTTGCAAAGCTCCAACTGAATTCCTTCTTGTATGTTTAAAAACTCTACTTATCGGCGGCGCAGATTTCACCGGAGCGCGTGGAGGTAAACAATCTTCTTCGACTACGTTCCTCTGCTCTTTGTTTTTCTTCGCCTTCCGGTGGCTAAAAGTTGCTTCGCTGACGATGTTAGGTATAGGTCGAGGACTCTTTAAAGCTCCCTCCATACTAAGTAGGGATTTTCAATAAAAGTGGATCAAAACAAGGTCCTGTGCTGCCATAAGTTCACAACATATTTACCAGAACTGTTCTATACGCGGCCAAGATGGCCGCCCCTGCAAAATGACAAAGTACAAAATTTGGCGCCAAAGATTAATATGCGCATAAATTAGCACGTGTGAAACACGTGACAGCGTAGATTAGTCACCAGACTCTTTGATCTGATCCGAAGCACAACTATCTTTTCTATCCCTCTACAATTTTCCCAATTCCATTCCCAGAAGCCGATTTTTTCCAGCCAACGGGCCTTAAAGACCCGTTTTCCTAGTGAAAAAAAAAAACCGGCCCAAACCCTACTTCCCGTTCTACCCTTTTGACGAAGATGTGTGAAAATTACGCACCCGTTGGTCGCTCTTTGGCCGCCCTAAAGTTCAAAAAAAAAATGACAGAAACGCTGGCTAGGATCAAGTAGAAAATGTTGCTGATCATTTCAAACGACTGCAAGATTACTGAAAGGTCTCTGTGGCCTCTAGTTTCTACCAGGCAACCTTGCCTATGTTTTGTAGTTCTCAGACTAAATCGGTAAAATCTTACACCACATTTGCGAACGTATACATTTTTTATTCCCATTTATGGCTGACGAGAAAGAAAAATTACCCTTGGCAGAATGTCACGCAGGTGACGCAGCCAGTTGGACCAGAGAAACATCATATACCTCATGAATATCTTGGAAGATTTACTATTTAATATCAATACTAATTCAAGTTTTTTTCGATCTACATCTACATTGTTACAGCTCGATGTTACCTAATTTTGTTTTGCGTGCTATTAAACTACGGTATCACAAATGAAGAGATACCATTACCACGAAAAACATCATGGTGATGGGCTAAATTTGAGAAAAGACAACATAAAGAAACGATTCATGATAAACCAATAACTTTATTTCTTTTCCAATTTCTTAACAAAATACAAGCTGTGGTTCACACCCATGATATAAAACTAACCTAACGTCTACATTTATCAACCGCATCAACTTGGCCCATACTGGACAGTGAATAAACGGTGAATAACTCGCAAAGTTATTCAAAGTAAGAGACATGTACTAAAGGGACTCTCAGATATATAGGTATGCTCAAGAAAGCTCGAATAGAGAATACCTCGATGAAACACTGAATGACACTTTGCTAATACATAACCTCCAGTAAAAATACGTATAGAATTTCGGCTTGGGCAGAAAATCTATCGATACTCCTGGAAAGAGATTCACTTTAAATTCACAAAATGGTTAAGTTGAATGTTGTACCTTTCCTAGGTGCGGAAATACACGTCTTTGATTTTCGAACTCTTGGAAAGGTTTTTGTATGGGGGGGGTAGGAATTTCTTGCATTCCCGCATCAACTTGGCCCATACTGGACAGTGAATAAACGGTGAATAACTCGCAAAGTTATTCAAAGTAAGAGACATGTACTAAAGGGACTCTCAGATATATAGGTATGCTCAAGAAAGCTCGAATAGAGAATACCTCGATGAAACACTGAATGACACTTTGCTAATACATAACCTCCAGTAAAAATACGTATAGAATTTCGGCTTGGGCAGAAAATCTATCGATACTCCTGGAAAGAGATTCACTTTAAATTCACAAAATGGTTAAGTTGAATGTTGTACCTTTCCTAGGTGCGGAAATACACGTCTTTGATTTTCGAACTCTTGGAAAGGTTTTTGTATGGGGGGGGGGTAGGAATTTCTTGCATTCCCGCATCAACTTGGCCCATACTGGACAGTGAATAAACGGTGAATAACTCGCAAAGTTATTCAAAGTAAGAGACATGTACTAAAGGGACTCTCAGATATATAGGTATGCTCAAGAAAGCTCGAATAGAGAATACCTCGATGAAACACTGAATGACACTTTGCTAATACATAACCTCCAGTAAAAATACGTATAGAATTTCGGCTTGGGCAGAAAATCTATCGATACTCCTGGAAAGAGATTCACTTTAAATTCACAAAATGGTTAAGTTGAATGTTGTACCTTTCCTAGGTGCGGAAATACACGTCTTTGATTTTCGAACTCTTGGAAAGGTTTTTGTATGGGGGGGGGTAGGAATTTCTTGCATTCCCCATACAACCCTGATTCGGAATTCCGAAATTCACTGATATTTGACTTCAACCGTGGTCGAACACAAATTCATATCTAAGCTCTAAATATTACACCCTTAACATTGTCTAACAACTAAAATTTCTATCTACTAACAATACATTTACGATAAATCAGTATTCAAATAAGAAACATCTTTCAAGAATGTCTTGACCTCACATTCTATTATAAAACTGTGACGTGAAATTTAAAACTACGGGTAAAATATTGAGATCCATGGAGGACAAGGCTTGAAATAGCGATTATAAGTGATATAACAGGAATTCCCAGACTGTAGAAACAAGAGTCCAATAAGAAGTGGATTTTACGCCGGTGCTAGAATCAATGCGGTGCGGCACGGAATGTACACCTAAGGAACGAAAACAAAGAGAAAAACGAATTATGATATGAGTTTCTCAAAAGTTGAGTGTCCACGTTTTAACACCTTAATAGGTATACGTTCATAACATCGACTACCCACCAAAAAGAAAAAAGTTTTCCAACTCTTTTTCGCCATATTGGCGGGGGAGCAAACATGGCTTAATACAGTGTTTGTATTAAAAAAAACGGAATCTAATGTCATAATTTCCGCAAAATTCAATTCTTAAAAATCTATGAATTGTAAACTTAAGCTACTTAGCCAAAGGGCTTACTGATCCAATTTGAAGGGTATAGCTGTGCTAACAATCAAACAAGCCAATGAGAGCAGACTGTAATGAACTACAAGGTGGTCGGAATTCAAGCCAAATACAAGCACCCAGAGGCAAACCTGGGAAAATGTGCGTAATTTGTCCCGATTGTTTTTGTTTTCGCAACCGACTAAGTGAAATAGTAGCATGTTAGGTTTTGTAAGTTAGAACACGTGACAAGAGTTGCTTTAAACCAATTACAGAGCAAATCATAACGAATACCCAGACCACATAATTACTATAAAAGTCGCTGTTTTGTTTCTGAACTCACCAACAGAGAAAACGGTCTCTCATGCCAGGGTTGACTATCTACAAAGTATTCACAGTTTGGATCTAGCCGACTGTGACCGCCAAACGCAGGGGCATCTGAATCCAAAACTAATTTGTATCTGTAAAGAATCGTTAAGTCTCATGGTCATAAATTGTTGCAAGTCGTTGTGTTTGGCCGCTGTGTAGTTTTGACCATTGACAACTTGAGGGCAAAATTACTGGACGCTGATTGCTTAAGACAGTGGGCATTTTTCTTAGTCAATGGCACTTTTGGTAATCAAGAGAGAGCGTGAATACTCCTTCCAGATTGGCTGGTTGGTCAAGCACGCCCTTTCTGTAATTAGATGGATTCAAAGTGTCGAACACAACGCTCCCTTCGGAGTTTGTCAATATTTTGATTAGTCGCCTAAAAGTGCCTTTCAACTAAATACAACCCTTCAAAAAGTACGTCTAGGATTAAGGAGGAAGTATGGCCAAAAACAATCAATTATCGAAATAAATACATGATATTTTGAGAGAAAGACCATCATCCAGTTGCGGTTTTCACGCACACTTTATACCCAAATCAAACTGGAATTTAGAAAAACTCACAGAGCAACTATTTTCGAACAAAATTGCCCAAAGTAGCGACACGACCGAGGTGATAATTTCTGCTGTCAAGGATACTTTCCAGCGATACTGGCACCAATCCTGTAGTCAGCAAAACTCTTGTGTGTGTGAAAGTTGAACACCCATATCAGCGTGCCTCTTTCAAACACAATCATTTTATCATCTTCGTGGTGCAAGCTAACGTAGGCCTGAAAAATAAACAAGCAGTGATCAAATTCTAACATCTGTCTACTACGTGGGAACAAATGAAAAAGAAAAGCCCTAAGCCCGATAGTCTCAAGGAAAAAGGCTGTCAAGTCAAGTTCTCCCAAGGCAAACTGTAAAAAAAGTATATGGAATACCGATTATTTCTGGTTATAATCCTTCACATTGGGTTCTTAGGGGGCTTTTATCTGGAGGAGCTTATATTAGGGAGACTTTAAAGGAGGGGGGGGCAGGATTAGGATAGTGTCACAAAAGGCATTGACAGAAACAACTTATGAACGCATATCTTCAAACTCTACACAAAGAATTTGCTAGTGTTCTTAAACCATCTTAGCCTCTGCTCAGTTAGCCTCCATGCAGCCACGAATTTTTCGTACCCTCGTCGGAAGGAGAAGGCGTCTCGTCTGCAACTGAATACCACTGGAGGTTACTGCAGAACATTCTAAAAATGTTTGACCGGAATTAGAATTTCGAGAAAAAAAACGTAGTCTTAAGCTTTTTTAAGGCGGGTTTCTCCAAAGCACAAAAATTGTGTTGCAACAATTGCCCCACAAAATTTAAGAATATTTTTAGTCACATCTTCTCCCACGTCGATACTAGAATTTCCTAGAACTGACAGCTGTCACTCACCTGAGGTGACTCCAGCCAATGATATTTCTCCTCAAGGTGCATCATAGCCCGGTCAAACTCGTTTAGATATCTGTATCTTAGCAAGTGGTCATCCACAAGATTCCATTGCCGACGAGCGTAATGATAGCTGATATTGTTCCCTGCTCTAGGAAAGTCCAGCCATTCTGGATGTCCAAATTCATTACCGATGAAATTGAGGTAGCCTTCACCTCCAAGACCACAGGTGACCAGTCTATTGAGAAACAAATTAATCTTTTAGTTAGCAGTATGTGCAGAATGCATTTGAACTGGGAGGATACAGGAATTTTCCACAGAAGGTTTCTAATGGAATGGCAGTTCGAAAAGTGTCTGAAAAAGCCCTAACTGTTTACGGTTAAGTTGGAGTGTTCTCTCTGTAAAGAAATTGCACGGGAGATAGACAGCGAGCAGTCTCTCTCTCCACCCAGGGATAGTCGAGCAAAAAGAACACGCGAGCGATCACGAAAATCGCCCCTCGCGCGGAAATGAGACGCGCGTGATAAGCCGCTAGTGTAGTAAGCCGGCTTACAAAATACGCGCGTCACCTTTTCTATGCAGCAGACGACTTTCGCGCTCACTCACGTGTTCTCCTTGCTCGACTATCCTTGAGCGGAAAGAGAGACTGTTGGTAGTCTATAAAGGGAAAGGTAGCAAGATTACAATATTCCACCTTCCAGAAAAAGTACTGTCCAGCCACAATGGACAACTCCCTTTTTTCAAGCGATTTCAAAAGGGAATAAAACTTTCAACTTTTTTGGAACCAGACAAGGTCAGTGCTCGAGACTAACTTTTCAGCTTAGTAGCCAAGTGGCTAGTGAGAGGTTTGATTTCACTAGCCAAAATAAATTTTCACTAGCCAGACGTTTTTTACATAATCTCATACTGTGTTCAATATGTCTAATTTTTAGCCGAGTTAAGGACTGTAAACATGCCTCTATGTAATCTCAAGAGTGAAGAACTTGAATGTTGACTGTTCTTTCCAACGGTTAAAGATCCTCACACGCGGAATACAAAGTACTATGTGCCTTCAGGGCAAATTCCCAGGCGCGATGTAGTTCACGCCTCTCTTTTCTGTTTCGGTCAGATCATGACGAATAACTCGAACAGTTAACCCTAAATGAGCATGTCATCGTACGGAGAAACGTTGGGAAGACAAAGGTACAGAGAAACGTTGAGAGGTCATCAAACACGCTGGTTGGAAATGTACTACAGGAGGGAGAAACGCTGCCAACGTACCAAGACACGGAGACTAATAAAATACGCAACCACTAACTTACGGAGAAACGTTATCAGGCAAAACTACTGTAATTCCGCACACTAAGAACGTGTGTGACATAAGGAAGAACGCCGAACGGACAGACCGAACTAATACAGTGGGACAATAAATTACGAAGAAATGTCAATGAGACAACTGAAATCGCACTAACGTACGGATAAACGTTGAGAAGACAAGACTAATGCCGTATGAACATACGAACGTACAGAGAAACGCTAAGCAGTGTCGACTTATCGTACGAATGTACCAACACACTGAAAACATTAGGGAGAGGACAACAATGTCGTGCGAACGTGCTAACGTAAAAAGAAACGTTGAGAAGGCTAGACTAATAAATCGATCAACCTACTTACGTACGGAGAAACGTTGTGAAGACGTTGCGTAGAGAGAAATGCTGGGAAGAGAAACTATTTTACTTTTTTCTCGGTCTTGAGCACGGCCCTCGGCCTGCGGCCTCGGGCCGTACTCAAGACCTCTGGCACAGTTTTTCTCAATACGGACCTCCCGGCCGGCAAATAATATATATGTACGAACGTAGCAATTAATGTAAAAAAAAGTCGATAACCGAAGACTAAAGAATTGTGTAAACCTACTAACGTGTAGACAAATATCATATGAACGCACTACTGGACTTTTCAAGGAAAGGTATGGTGAAACGTTCTGAAGACGGCTAGTTTCGTTCGAACGTAGAAATGACGGAGAAAACGTCACCACCTGAGACGACAATTCAGTAGAAGGGAAAAACGTTGAGGGGACAAAACAAGAATCATACGAACATTATGATATCCTTCTACAGAATAAGTTTTAAAATTCTGCTCACTCGATTTGCTTTTGGGAACCAATCATCAGAAGCAATATTTAGTTTGGTTTCCATCCGGTGCTTTAGTGCTTTGAAATTTTCACCAGCCAAAATGGCTAGTAAAAGCGCAAAACTTACTAGCCAAAACGGAATTTCTTCTAGTTTCTGACTAGTTGGCTACCGTTAGTCTCGAGCCCTGAAGGTACTTCACCTAATCATCTTGTGTAGTGCCAGTCCTCTCTCAATAATAGGCGTCAGCGGGGTTGTTTCGGACATGAACCAATACATCTCCTTGTCCATTAACCAGAATGCAATGGTCTTGTCGCCGACAAGGGCCTGGTCATGAGACTCGGCATACGTGATTGTTTTCTCGTTGTGTCGGCGATTGACAAGAGTCCACACAATGTCCCACATGCGCCATTCTTCATCTTTGAGTTCTTTGAGGACCTACAGATTCCCATAAAAAGGGAACTTGTTTGACTTAGTATTTCATAAAATTATAGGATTTAAGAAGCATCAAGTGCATATTTTAGCACCAAAATAATGTAATATTAAAGGGGCAGTCTCATCAATTTTTAGCATCACTGTGAAAAGCCAAGACATATTTTTATCTATGGAAGCTTAAAAATAATGGTCGAGTAGTATTAAAATGGGTATTCCAGTACATGGAAACTATAATAAGTATGTCTGAATAGGGATGGCCAGGATGGAAATGGCGTCTGACTTGAAAACCTCTGGCAGAATTTTTCAAGTTTCTGTCCTTGTGTTTCAGATAAAATGTCTACTGAAAACTAATTTTGGCTTGTTTTTGTTTTGAAAATTCATTTAATATAATCCACAAGCGCTCATTGCATGGGATGACAAACAACCAATGAGGCTCAATCACCTCACTTCCAACAAGCGTAAATGAAATAGTTGTTTTAATAAATTCTCGACTTCCGTAATCAATGCTGAATTTTTTATAGCGATCATTTTGGCCAGAGCTGTTGCTTTGCATCACTTTACATGGCATCCAATTTCCTTATCAGGCAAATAGCAGGGTTATTTGCCGTTATCCTATGTGCGCTGAGCCAATGATAACGCTGGAAATTTAATACCCCAGATTGAAACATTAATGAATTGTCACAAACACACTGGGCATTTGAAAACACTCGAGAAATGTAGAAAGCACAAACCAGAGGCAAATGCTTTCTGTATTTCTCGAAATGTTGAAGATTTTTTCCCCTTATTGAAAATTCATCAGCAGTGCAAATGACAACATAATTTTACAGAGACAAGGTTTTGGTCACCACGTTCAATCCTGGAACACTTTCTCAAGCCTTAGCTCTTCCTGACAAAAATCCATTACCTTGATCCATAAATCGGGCACGGCCATGCCAAGGCGATAGTCAAATCCTGTTCCTCCTTCACCGATTGGCCGACACAAGCCTGGCATTCCTGACACCTCCTAAGATCAGACACCAAGGAAATAACATTAAACTTAGAGTTACCTCAGTCTGCTTTAAAAATGTGATACACGATGATCTGTACTTTGAAATTTCTATTCCAATAAATTGGTTAAAATTTCTCAAGGAGGCAAGTGTGACCAAGTAGTGAGGACACTGGATTTGTAACTGGACATGCCGGGTTCAAATCCTACTTTCTGCCATTAGACGGATTTGTCTCTGGAACTCAAGAATTCAACTCCTCCATGCTTTTTTAACAGTCAATTCTTTGTGACGAGCATCTAACCTCTCCTTACAATATCTCTTCACGAACAAACAAACAGGTAATGAGAACGAAGGAAATGATCATCAAAGATGAAATGTCTCAATGTTTAAACAAATTCTCCCATCTTGTACAATGAGAAACACAACATGTCTGTGTTACTGTAGCACGTGTGTATGAATGTACCGCTAGACCATCAGTGCTAAGATTAGCTATGCTAAATTAAGCACTAAATAAGCTGAAACTGAAACTGAATGGGAACAGTATTCATGTAAACTGTTGTTGCCGCTATACAATAATGTAGCTTCTCTTACAACATTGTATCTTTTGAGTTCGTACCAGTGTAACGGAACTGGCTACGAGCCAAGCTGGAGACTTGAATATTCTTCGGCTTAGTGTAGTCCGATTGACAATGTGTGAGAGATCGACGCCATCACCATTTGATGAAGGACGCAATGGTGATGAGATGGTTTCCCTCCAGTCATTTCTCCGATAAGTCGTATGAAAAATTAATCGCGCTAAGCTTTTTGTCTCTAGTCTCGAATCTCGAAATTCTCGACTCGATACCCGAAGTTTTCGAGTTTTGAGGATCGAGGATCAAGTCAAGGCGCTCGAGTATCGAGGGACCGTCAACTTACTTTTGCCCGGTACTGTATGAAGGTCATTGATGAGAATGTGCACATTGATATTAGGGTTTAAAGGGTTTAAAAGAAAAGTTGTTTCAGTTACATGGGACCACAAGGTGCCAGCTTAAAACACAAAACATGTACACTTTTATGCTTTAAATGGCCAGATCTTTAACGTACCATTTTGGTGGAAAAAATTCATTGAAGCTAACTGTGAAATAGACCAAGTTATGACACAATGTGCCTTAAGTGACAGACCTTTCTGAGATCTGTGGGGAGGGGGGGAGGGGCGAGGGGGGAGGGGAGGATGGCGGAGGGGAGGATGGGGGAGGGGGGAGGGGGGAGGGGAGGAGGGGGGGGGGAGGAGGGGGAGGGGAGGAGGGGGAGGGGAGGAGGGGGAGGGGAGGATGGGGGAGGGGGGAGGGGAGGAGGGGGGAGGGGGAGGGGAGGAGGGGGGAGGGGGAGAGGGGGAGGAGTTGCTGCAAAGTTGCAGGTAGTGCACTGTAATTACTTGACAAATTCATTGTTCAAATAAGAATCAATTTTTACCTCTGCAATAGTGATAACCTCAGGATAAATGGTATGCAGCATGTCATTGGCTAACATGAGGTAGACAAGTGATTCAGTATCAACCCCAAGTCCAAAATAATCAGGATAGTCTCCACCAAAGCCATGTCCAAGACCATGGTCATGGTATAACATTGATGTCACGCCATCAAACCGGAAGCCATCAAACTGATAATACTCCATGTACCATCGAAGATTTGATAGAAGGAATCGCAGCACTTCCCACCTGAGTAGTAAAGCGAATAAATGACAATAACAGGTAATGACATTTACAATAAATGTGTAGCAACTTTTCCACGTTCAAATGCACTTTACAGTACTTGAGGGGTCGGATTGGACACATCAGTCTACAACCATCAAAGAACTAGTACCACTAAGCTAGCTAGGGAACTTCGCACAGTTGTAAGAGCACTTGCAAGCCACTGGTTAATTCAATGACAGACCGATCAATTAATTGATTGATTGATCAGTTAGTTAATTGACCTGTTGATCAATATTAACCTTGATATGAATTTCTTGCCTAACTCTGAGAGATTTTCTCTAGAACGTTCAGTTTTCCATGTGAAGAACTCTTTCAGATCTTATTAAGAATCCAAACTCACTTGGTATAATCAAACAGTCGGCTGTCCCAAAGTGTGTGAAATCCCCGCCCACTGCCATGAAAATAGCAGCTTTGTGAGCCATCAAATTCATTCAATCCATCCATCACATTCTTAGCTGCATGACTGTGCACCACATCCAACAGAACTAGAATTCCATGCCCATGAGCAACATCAATCAGCTCCTTCAACTCATCAGGTGTTCCATAACGACTGAAATGGAATAAACAGTGCTTTCTAAGGGGCGATGTCAACTACAGCATTTAGCATGACACTGCTAACAACAAAAGCCCTAGGGATATTAGACTTGGCCGTCATCCCACACCCAGGGTAAAACAGATACTAGAATCATGCAAAATAGAAGCCAACGTGAGGAACATAACTTAGTTGCAAATAATGTGTTATGTAAGACACGTATGGCTACCAGAAAGTTAACAGCCATTTGTCAATGACTAATAAATACCTTGTGACTAGAATATTATGACATGGGGGCATAGTGGTGTAGTGGTTAGTGTATTGAATAAGATCTGAAGGTCGGTGATTCAAGGCCCAGTCCCTGCCATCATGTTGTTTCCTTAGACAAGAAACGTTACCCCACATTCTTTCTCTCCACCCAGGTATATGAAACAGGTACCGGTGACATACTGCTGGAGGAAACCCTGTGATGGACTAGCATCCCATCTAGGGGGGAGTAGCAATACTCTCAGTTGCTTCATCCTACGGAAACCGGGATAAGTTCTGGCCATGCAGGCCTCCGATCCATAGCTTGTGTGTGACTTTGCCTACTGAGAATATTATAGTCACGTGGTTTGAGAAAAACGTCATGACTTTATTCTAGCACCTCACGATACCCTGAACTCCAGATGTCACAACTACATGACATCATGACTGGAACTGGAAGAAAATTTTGGATACTTATTTGTTTGTCAGAGTGAAAACCAAAGTCTGGGGCAAGTGACTGACAATAAAACGAAAACAAGACAACGAAAGAAACTAATGGGTATTACTAGACCCGGTTGTCCCTGTTTTGGCGACGGCCAGCTAATTAGGGACAAGTTGTAAATTATGCAGTGCACACAAAGGAAAAAAAATCATGAATGACTGCCAAAGCCCTTTGCATTTGTGAAGCAACTGAAGCTACAGAACAGTCAAAACTAAAATTCTTTAAAACCCTTCTTTATCAAACTCTTACCTGGAGGCCGCAAAGAAGTTTGTTACTTGGTACCCAAAGCATGCATAGTAAGCATGCTCCATTACTGCCATAAGCTGTATGCAATTGTATCCTAGCTTCTTTATCCTTGGAACAACATTATAGGCAAACTCCTTGTAACTAGCTACTTTTCCCTCTGTCGAGGCTATGCCAACGTGAGATTCATAAATACGTAAGCCAGACGTTTTCTTGGGTTTGCTGTGCTGCCATTGGTAAGGCTGAGGTGGATCCCAGTGGACTCCTTCATAGAGAATATCATCTTTGGGACAGACAGCATAACGAATCCATGGAGAAATACGGTCAACTAAATCACCATTGTCAAGCTGGATTGAAACCTGTTAAGGAAATTATACAAATCCAAATTCTCTAGTCAGCTTTAATCACGTGACACAGCACTGCATCTATATAATGATACATATTACTAAGGAGTTTTCATGTACAATCTCATTCTTGCAAAGACCAACTTTCACATCAAGCAGCATGAATGGCATATTCGTCTCAAAGAAACAGTTAATACATCTCTCCATACAACAATATCATAGCAAACATGTCTGATCATAAATCAGAGAACCAGAAATTCATTCCAGAAACCAGTTTATAACAATATGGCTGTTATAAAGAAAATGAAATTTACTTCAGTTGAGGTTTAGGCCCAGAATTTCTTACAGCAATGAGAGATTTCCACATACTGCCTGTTGCTGATTAACACTCACCTTAACTTTTGATCCATGGGGTACTGGGGATGAGCCATCAGCCTTATAAGGTATGGTTAGTTCCCAGACCCCAAATTCATTTCTGGTGCAAGCGTGAGATGTCCTTGACCAGCCATCTGAAGATAGAACATCATAAGTCTGGTATCATTTATAATAAACAACATAATACATCTGCAGGAGCAAAACATATTTGCCACAATGTAAAACTTGCAATAAGGACTACACAAGTCACCCAGGGCAAGTTGCATAAAACTTAGCATCCAGTGTAACTGCTTATGTCAGACGTTCACTCCAGTCACTATTTTAACGTTTGACCTCAGCAGTTACGCCCAGCATTAGGTTTTATGCAACTCATCCCAGACTCACTCATCGTAAATAACTGATTTCAAGACAGTCAATGACTACAAGTGCATGTCCTTGAACTTAAGGAAGCTTTAAGGCATAACCTCATGATTCCCCCCCTCAGGAGTTGTTTTTACTTGTAATTTAATTTTACATCCTGAATAAAATGTTGTGTTATGCTAATTTCCTTTATTCTAGACTATCAATAGACTACTATTCTTTCGATGTAATTTGCATGAATTTCAAATACTTTAATGAACTTAAATGTTGATATCCTATAATAAGGAACTTATTATGTGATTGCCCACATGCATATCTGGTATACATGTGGGCAATCGCATGCCTCTTATCACACTTACGACTCTAAGTCTTTAAAGCAAACACACCTCTGCAAATTAGTGTCAACGTACTCTTTACCTTGTCTCACCCATTCAACCCATGAACTTAAGACTCAACCTATGCCCCGCTGGCCTCTTGCTCAAAGTTATAAACACGTGTGCTATTGTATTACTTACTGAAGTCCCCTGTAAGGTAGACTCCCTTTGCTGCTGGGGCCCATTCTCTGTACGTTAAACCCTCGTATGTCCTGTTGATTCCAAATCTTTCATAGCCTCTTGAAAACTTCTCCAAGCCACCTTCATTGTCCTCTATCTGTTTCTTAAGCCCACAAAATACCTTATATCTGTGAATAAAACAATTTCTCATTAATTCCAGCCGACAATCACTAATTTAAAAAAATACTCAAACATGAGAATCTGTGCTTATCACAGTCAAATTTTATGAACCCACTCAAAAATGCCATCTCGCAGTAAGCTCTAAATTTTTACTGTTTTTAAAAGAAAAAAATAGAAAAAAGCAAAAGGCCTGTGCACACTATTGATTTGGGTATTTCTTTGAGAACAATAATTTGTTATTTATTGGGCTGTTTTTTTTTTGGAGGGGGGGGGGGGGGGGAGAATAACAAAGAATAAGGAGGGTAACATGGGCAGTCACCTTAATTGTCACACAATTCAATAAAAAACAGCATGTACAAAGTGGAGGATCTGCTCTAGAGCTGTCTAGCACTTCACAGTGGCCAAATGCATAAGGCGTGTGCAGTTCCCACTATAATTTTACAAAGGAAAATGCAGACAATGTCAAAAGTGTCGCTTTAACCACAAAACTTAATGCCGTTTCCGAACACTTAAGCTCTTACATCAAATGTGTGTTCAAAATGAAGTAACTGACATGCACAAGTTTTGTCAGTGAGAAATTTGGTTTGTCAGGACATTTTCTGCATCATTCTCATACAAACTTCACACCCACGATCGTTTGAACTGATTCAAACTTCAAGGCTCAGAAAGACCGGAAAGAACACAACTTTTTGCATTTCACCACAGTGAAGTCTAGCACTCATTTGGTAATCAACGCCTTGTGACTCAGGACACGAGGCTTAAGTCTGCTTCTAATAGCAGTGGCCTTGTTAGTACACTGGATAAACTGCATGCACCAGCAGTATCCAACTTAACCCTTTAAACCCCAGTGTCAGCAAATCATTTTTCCTTACTGGTTGCCATACACTTATTGTAGTGCTAGTTGGGAGAAGTTGTTCAAATATCAAAAGAGTTCATCCCTGGTGATCATTTCCTTAATTCTCGACACCTGTGCACTTAATTGTGCATTACTATTACAAGGAGAAATTTGATGTGATCACTATTGGGGCCCACACCACAACCAATGGGGACAAAGGGAGCCATTTTCTTTGAGGCCACTTGAAACAATAAAGGGAATGAGGGGCCTCATAGAAAAATGTCAGGATTTTGTTTTGACGTCACAGTTCAACTATACAATATTATTATTTTGAATTGTATATTAACAACCAAGTCTTTTTGTGAGTGTTTTTGATCCAATCAGAAGTGAAATTTTTATGCTTTTAGGCAGCAGAATTACCTTCTCTCGATCTCAGTCTGATAAGGTTTGATGTAAGGATCATCATGAAGAAACCTGGAAAAGTGTGGAACTACTGCGTCATCTGCCATCTGCAATAAAAAAGGCTTTCTTAGCAGAAGTTGTTGCTGCATTGAGGAACTGATACTGTTGCCTCTGCTAACATTTAGACCACTTCTTCATGTACTCTGTATTGATTAAGAGCTGAGCTACAGTATCTACTTAATTAAATTCTAAATATTATTTTTTATCAACACATGTAGTTTAATAGCCCACTTCATCCTGAGAGACAATCCAAAATTTGAACAGAGAAGGTCTTTTGTCGATTTTAATTTTACACAATTGTATTTAGACAACTTCCCCCTTCACTAAATTTGACTCAATAATGAAAAACGCTTCATTTAACCATTTGAGGGTTATAAAAATGCATAAAAATGCAAATTCTCCTTGCTGATCTCCATACATTTCTTATGGAACTTTTAGGGAGAATTTTTCTTAATATCAAGACATCTTATCCTTGGAGATAACTTCTTTTATTCTCATCACTGAATGTCTGAACAAGTATTGATAATGTAAAGAGAAATTTCATTTTCGTCACTTTTCCCCTGCTGCCTTGAATTGAAACTAATTTCCCTTGGTTGATGTGTTGCTCAGTAATCTACTATCAATGTGTGGTTCAAGGAAATATTCAAACCTCACCCATGGAACGGTATTTTAATGTAAACCCCCCTCCCCTCCACTCCTCTCCTCACAGTCCTCTTCAGCTTCATACTCTCCTTTAAAATTTTGACCTCTGAGCACCCCCACCCCCTCAGAATTTCCAAAGACCATCCATGGGGTTGGTATTTATATTTTCTGGAACTGCACAAAATAATACTGGTCATCTCACTCACTGAATGTTGAACAATTTTTGATTCCCTCATATGTTGTGGGGGCACCGTGGTGTAGTGGTTAGCATATCAGACTTCAGATGTGAAAGTTGGTGGTTCAAGGAACATCATGTTGTTTCCTTAGACAAGAAACTTTACCCTACAGTCTCTCTCTACCCGGGGTCATAAAATAGGAAGCAGTGGTCAACATACCGCCGGGGGTAACCCTACAATGGACTAGCATCCTATCCAGAGATAGACGCAATTACTCTCGGTTGCTTCATGCTACAGAAACCAGGATAAGCTCTGGGTGTGAGGGACTCCTTGGCTCGTGTGGGATTTTATCTACCTACGTTAACCCCAGGGGGTCTCCAGATTTCAAATGATGGGGAGATGCAAATAGGAAAAACAATCCCTAGGGCTTGAAGGCAAACCCCCAAAAAATCTCCTGCAATAATCGAATAAGCTCTCCCAGATCTAAACAAAAATCATTTCAAGTCCAGCCACACAAAAATATTCGGCCAAATTCTCTTACCCCAAAAAAATAACTGAAATCGTGCATGTCAGACTCAGACAAATCCTTCACACTACCTAGGCCTAGCTACAAAAATCCAGACTTTTTTCAGGATTTTTAGAGCCTCGCGGGATTTTTAGAAAACTATAGGATTTTTAGAGATTTGGAGGGATTTTTAGAAGTTTTGTTACAAAAAAGCTTGAAACTTAGAAAAGTTCTGTCACAAGCGATTGTGACAAAACTTTTTGATTCCCCCTTGATTCCCCCTCACTGTACTGGTCGGCAGTTTTACCCATAATCCAGCATTCCTCGCTGTGATTGAGTTCAAAATGGCAGGCTCAGCAGAGCTTGTTGATTTGGCTGAGACTGAGGGCACTAGCAGAAAGCCCACCAAAGCCATGGAATTTTCACCACAGGTCACCCAATTTTTTTAATGTCATGGGATTTTTTAGAGATTTTTAGGAGTTTATATGGGATTTTTAGAGGTGAAACTGGAGATTTTTAGAACATTTTTGGAGAAATTCTGGAAAGATTTTTTGGCCATTTTTTGGTATTTTTGTAACTAGGCCTAACACCACCCCATCACTTTAAATCCAGAGACCCCCCACCCCCACCCCCCCTCCTGGGACCTGACCTTACCCTTGTATGCTTAAGATAGCAGAGGCCCGTTTCTTGAAAGTCCAGATAACTTTTTGGGCCGGAAAGCTATTTTATGAGCGCAAGGTTCTCCTCAAACATTCCAATTCTTGTTGGTTATAAAAGCTAAGCAGTAAAACTGTAAGTTCAGGAAACAAGTCAAGCTGGTTTGAAGGATAAAAGCTACACCACCGTTCTACAGATAATTTTTGCTTTTAAAATATAGTTTTGGGCCCAAAAGGTTATTGGGACTTTCAAGAAATGGACTCCAGGAGTCTAATCTACTTTGAAAATATTGTGGCATTCTTGTAGTTTATACAAATAATAATCTGACAAGCCCCATGTTTACTATCAACTGCCTATAATCTGTTATCTATAATCATGATCAATATAACATATATTTATAACAGGTCATCAATATCCAATACTAATATCCAGCTACCGGTATGAGCATGTAAATTATAATATTATACAGTGTAATTCCACATTTGAAAGTACATGTATTTGGTAAACATATAATCATTGTATTACAGCAGACTGGCATATTATTTGACTAAGTGAAGCTAGAATTATCAGTTAATATGTAACATTTTACAGAACAATAAAGCTGTGGTTGTAAAACTTCATCTCCCATGGTGTTAATTTTCACACATTTAGCAGCTACTGACCGTAGGTGGGTCACAACAATGAATGGCCTGATTGCCTTGGCTTAAAATCAAACTTCTCATGGGGGATTTAGTGCAAATGTATGAGGACACTTGGGAGAATTCCCATGCTGATCATGAGCATAAAAAAGTACAGTTATGAATCACCAAGCAGCCAAAAAGTGTTCTAATTTCTGCTTAAAGTCAGCTATTATTTATGCAAAAATATAAGTATGTTGTGTAACACATAACCTTTGAGCAGACAGCATTGGTTTACTGAAAAATAACATAAAATACCTCTGCAATTTGTTAATTGTCTCTTTAACAACACTTTTGTAGTTATTCCTTGTGTTTTTGTCCTTTTGGAACCTTTGATGCTAGAATTCTAAAGCCCTTCAACCGGGTTTCATTCATGCAGCCAGTGCCACATGTATACCCTGTGAATATTCATGAAACTTGAGCACACAAAAGAAGCTTGGATATAAATTTGCATAAACACAAAAGAATGAAATTCAATCTGACTGCTAGTCTGCAGTCACACCATCATGTGCTCATATCTGTCTTGACAAAAATGCTCTTCTTTGTTTCTTAGTCATTGGTGTTTATTAGGGTAAGTGAGTTGACAAGTCATAGTACTGTGCTACATATTAAGTTTTTTTCTAATACTGCATGACTGTATGAGTTGCTTTTAGACTTATCTATATATATTTGTCATACAACAGATATCTAGACCCTAGATCCCTAGATACAGAGTCCAGAGTTCATTAACCTATGAAGGAAAATCCACTTTCTCTAAAAACTCATGTGCCCTGCATGATTCCAAAAAATTATTTAAATAAATGTATTTTTAAAAGTGATCTAAAAAGTATTTAATTATTTCATATTTATTTGCACCAAGTAAATGTTACAGCTAACAAAAATACATTGTTCTACAAATAAGAATGTTAGAGCATTCAGCTAAATTAAGAACTTTTATCCTTTTTCAGTTTTTTTAAGCCCTTCAACTGGGTTTCAAAATTGCTTGCCTTAGTTTGTTATGTAATGCACTTCTTGTACATGTAGGCGCATGCGTACAGGAGTTTTTCACTCTCAGCATGCTCGGCTATCAAAGGACATATTGTTGTCCAGTAGCTTTTCGTCCTTCATGAATTAAAACTGCAACATTGCCCATTCACCAATTTCAACTCAAATACACCTTGTATTATTTTAAACAAAGAGGCATCAGATCAGCTATTCAATCCACTTGCTTGTGACAGAAATTTCACTTAAAAGAAAAATCACCTCAAGAGTGTATCTAGACCTGTGGTTAATGTGAGTGAAATTGAAAGCTCCAAGTTCCTCTTTATCATCAAATTTCATTCAACACTTCTCCAATTAAAGATACAGAATCACCACATTAAATTTGCCAAATATTTTGTCATGGTTTGCAGCTCATGTAAATGTGCATCACTTCATTCAGTGGATGAAACTGTAACACCACTCTGGGGATTTCATCAATAATCCACAGTAACAGTTAAATTCTCTGTTTGATATTTTATGTAACGAACTACATGCCGTAAGAGTCCTATTTTTCAAATATTTGGTTTTCTTTTTTAGATATTTCTGTATAAGAGAGAGAGCGCCTGAATATTGCATTCATGAATTAAGCACTAATTAAAGACGATTAAATGGTTGGGTGAACTGACACCAAGGTACAAAAGCTAGAAAGTTAATAAATGCAAATATAATATATATATGCTGTAATAGCAGCTTTTGAATGCTTTGTTTTCATACCTGAACCTTCATTTTTTACTTTTCAAACCTTGCAAGAACTACATTTAAATTCAAATAAATTTATCAGTTAACTGCCACGTTCTCGTTCAGAAAGGTGACCGTTTACAGGAGATATTGCTTAATGAACAAACTCACAGGGTTTTCAATAAGGGCCGGCAGCTGGCGAAACTCGCCGGCTATGCTACATTAACTTGCCACCTATTTGATTGAGAAATTACCTCATAATTTACTACTTACATGAGAAACATTCGCCACAAAAAACGAGCCCTGGATCGGCCAAGATTTATTCGTGAAAAACAGAAGAATCTTGCCTGAATTCTGAATAATTTCAGCGGTGATTTGTGTTTCCCGTTCTGTTCAAATACCCTAATTCTTGCTCTAGAATGCAGGAAATGCATTCTAACAGGCCACATTTTCGGAATTTTCTGGGGGAGAATACCCCCGGACCCCCCTAGAATCTTGCACCTTCAGTGCGAGAATTTCATCCTCCGCCTACTCCTAAAATTTTGCCACCTACTCAGATTCTTATTGAAAACCCTGAACTCAATCAAACACTATGTTTGACTGAGAACTTGTTCTTGAGATATGCCTGCAATTGTTTTTGTGTATGGTAATGTATCATAATGAGTATAAAACAAAGGAAAATAAAAATTGAACCAAGGATAAAATTGAACCGCAACATTTGTATTCAAGATGTGTAATATGCATGAGTCTTATTCAGATCAGTTTCATCATACAGTAATAGACATGCCTGAGCAAATGGAAGGTATGTGTCACAACACGTGCTGATGGTGATGATCATAATAGTGGTGATGACAAGAATGACATAATTTTTAAAAGGGAACACAAGTCACCTTTTTTTAGGTGTTTGACAATATGGTCTGTGACTGTAATTATAATACATATGATAAAACAAATCAGACTCCTTGGGAGCTTTAGTTTCGCTACTTTCGCCTCCACTTTACATGCATTCCTGTGTTAAATGTGTCTACATACAAGTACTTCAACAAAAGGAGCTGATTAACAGAATGAAGACTCACTATTCATCAGAAAAAAGTTAGTTTGGCTCAGTTGATCATTTACGCTACACATTGTTTCCAGCTGGGAACGCATACTACCTTTTCAGGTGGACCAAGCAATGGTAAATTTTTTTTTGGGGGGGGGGGGGACAGATGAAATTTGGCCTCCATGGCCAGGCATTCCTGGGGATGTGCCAGTGAAGTTAATAACACTTAGCGAACTAGGCCAGAGGAGTGGGGAGAGGGAAAGAGGAACCCACTCCTCCCGTGGCCTAGTTCACTTGCAGTAGATCGCTAGGAACACAGTGACCACACAGACTAGATGACATTCCTCTCACAGTGCAAAATTTATCCAAGCTGGACCACTTTTCAGTACACATTCCAGTTTTATCTAAGCCACACCTCAAAAACCTGAGAACTTTAAAGACCAGCCTTCCCTACCATGCAACTTTCATTTAACTATGCCATATTTATTTTCTTTTATACCTTTTGGGTGCAAAATCTATGTAAGTTATGCCTCTGCTTTTTTGATCGCTTCATTCTCCATTAATCCCAGAATGGACAGTAATCTGCAAAAACAAAATGGAAAACTTTTTGATTAAACATTTTCATGAAAGAAACAATTCAGTCTAGGCATGCCATATTCTTCATGAGGTTCAGCAGCACTGTAACAGACACCCTTAGGAGTATGTACAATGTAATCTTAGTATATCAACTAGACACACAGACAGAAAGACAAACAAACAGACAGATACTACTGCAGCATATGAGGTTATGAACCCTGAACCTTAATCAGAAGATGCTGTTATTGCCAAAAAGGCAGCAAATAAATATAACACCCCACACTGAATATGTTCTTGAAAGAGTGGCAGGTTTCTTTTACAGGTCACATTTCAAAGATCACCCGTACAGGACACTGTGTTACCAATAAATAAACGAGCTCAACAGTGTCCCCTAGCCCTAGATCAGTCTAAAACATCACCTAATATACCAAAGGACACTGTCCAATGTGTTTATATGTCAGCAACACAGTGACTTGTACTTGTGACTTGTGGAATGTAACCTGTAAAATGTACCTCTTCCTTGAAAGAGTCGCATGTTTTACATGTAACTAAAGGATTCTATGCATGTAATAATTTATTACAGACAACTAATTAGCAAATTTAGCATTCTCAGGTAAAATCACTAATTTAAATGCTCTCATAAGTTAATATTTAAATCCTGAAAAAATCTTAATTGCTGAAATACAAAGCTGAGGAAATAGAAAGGGTGAAAAATCACTTAAGTAATCTCTGACTAGCAATAGTAATTGTAGGTCATGTTAAGAATGCAATACTGAGCACCAGTAAATAAACAATAGCAAGGGATTGGCATAATGACAAGATTGTTTTGAAATCTTCTGAAACTTTGACCAATTCTGACTTCAACTTGTGTCTTTCATATCACCTAGGTGTCGAGAGATTTACCAAAGAGTACAGCCCATGAGATGCAAGTTGATTTCTCTTCCTGCTACTTTAAATAGAACATGACTCATCATCTTGCTAATACAATAGGCCACATCCTAATCTCTTTATCTGCTTTACAGTGCATGCAACTGATAATTCAAGTGAATCATTTATCTTTTCACTTTTCATGACATTAATTTCACTCTCACACGGGAGTTAATACATATTGTACTTTGATATTTAATGAAATATTCATGTCAAGCTCAAAATATCATCTGTCTTAGCTTAAAATATCAGTTGTCTTACAGTTGTCATACCCAACTGCTTTAAATTTTCTTTCAATTGTTAAAACAAACAAGTTGGTGAACTAGATCATCAAGGCATAGATATATCAAGAAAATATTTTGATAAAAGTGTACAAGCAAACTTTACTAATCAAAAGCAATTATTTATATTTCACTCACTTCCAAATTAACATACATGAACTTACAATTATTTGTAGATATTACAGTTATTTGAGCATTTGAATTATGCTGTGGTTAAAATTTGGTTTTGGTTCAATTCTTATTTTCCTTTGCCTCATGTACTTATCATCACATCTGTCATAGTCTGTAAAACAGATAACAAAGATAATGGAAAAAATGGAATATTTAAACATTGAACTAAAACCAAAATTGAACCACAACATATATAGAGAGTTATAATATAGACTAGAAGTTGTGCATGCTCTGATTGGCTAAACAACCATGCTTTATCACAATACAAAGTACAGAAAAGCATGCTTTATTGTTTTTTGAGATGCCTTCTGCGAGACAAAAATTTTTGGTACAATATCTAGAACTGCAGACAAGTGATTTTTTCAAAGAAAAAAAAGAAAACATTAAGTGAAGAAATAAAGATTTGAGAACCTGTTGCATTTCAGTTTTTCCTTTTAATTAGTTAATAAAAATAATAAAGCACATAGAACAGTTTTCAAGCAAGTGTCCAAAACCAAACGTAATATTACTCTCACCAGCCACAAAAGATGCAAACAACACAACACACCAATCAGAACTTGCTGCCAATGCATGTAATTGGCATCAAGCACACAAAAATGTCCACAACCAAGTCATGATTGGTTTATTTGGCTTTATGTCTGATTAGTTGAGAAATTGGCGCAAATCTTTTTAACCAATCATAGGGCATAGTGAAGCAAAACCAAAGTAAATGTGACATTACTTTCAACACTTTATAATTGAAAACTGCTTATATTTCCATGGAACACTTCGAGCATTTGAAGACAAGGAGAAATGTAGAAAGCACTCACATCTGGCTTAAGTTCCAAGGGGGAGTATTCTGCAAAATATTTTTGGGTGGGATTGTGCTGCTGGGACTCTGGGTCCCTTACCCTATTCTGAGTCCCTTACTCTATTCTAGACCATGCTCAACTTCATTGTACATCCCTATTCTAGATTACGCCAGATTCAAAGAGGGTCCAATCCCTAGTTCCCTGATAAATAATTCCCTGTTCTAGGCCAAAACTCTCTATACCCTATTCCATACTAAACTGGCTGAAAACAATACCCCTTCACAGTAACACATAGCCACATAGATTATATATGGGAGTACCCCCCCCCCCCCCTCCTCCACCTGGGCCTCAAGCCCTCTACATTTCTGTTGTGGTCTTAAAATTTATGCTAGTTGTGTTTTATAGCAATAAATACATGACAATGCATCCAATTTTACAGAAAAGTGCTTATGTAGGAAGAAATAAAAATAATATTTAAGGAGCCACACAATGAGCTACGTGATAAACTCATAATGTTTTTGCTGTCACACAAGATTCGCGATTTGAATATGAAAGAATCCATGCATGTTTGCTCGAATAACGATAATCCGGGATTAGAATTCAAACAAAATGTCCTGTTTTTCTTGTTTTGCAGCGTGTTAGCTCCTACATTTAAGGTACAGGTCGAAAGAAAAGAAATTTAACAAGTACGGCAAAACGAATTTAAATTGATCCAAATTGCAAAGCTATATAAAGTGAATTCAAAGTTGACACTAATCCAGGATTAGCTAATCCTGCGAGCTTTGTCGTGATCGCATATGATCATCACTGTAAAAAAATCTAATTTCAATTCTAATGGGTGGTTGTGTTGTTTTTTAAAGTCACTAGCCCGTTTAAACCATTATCTTCCTTGAAATAAACCCTAAACGAAGATAGAATTTCATTTTTCTGCCGCAGAAGGTTCCGAGATTGGACCATGATGCGCGCCGGCCGGCCAGAAGTGATCTAAGCTTACGACAGTTTTGGAGCGAAAAAGCTTCATCAACCTTGCAAATTTTATCCTGATACATTTGCAGCGCTGTAAATGACGTCAATGCACTATCTACGATCAAACTAACCTTGTTGGCCGCCATGTGTCCGGCAGACATTTCCAAGACACGAGGAATCACAATACATAAGACGCCATATTGCAGGCCCGTGTGTCCTTCGAGTGAATAGGTAGCCTGGCCTTCCGCCCCTCGAGCTTTTGGGAGGTTTCCGCCCTTTTTAGCAAAATTTCGATCAATTTTGGTAACAGTTTCTTTCTTTTTGGAATCATTTGAAATGTAGAAAAAGAGCAGTAAAAAAAAAAAAAAAAGATAAAAAAACTCAGAAGTCATTGTTAGTACTAAGAGCCAACAATCGGGGATCGTAATTTCCAACTTCCCAGAGAAAAGTAAGCAACAATCAGACTCTATTTCCGTTTCGCTTGGTAAACGGATTCCCGCGGTAACGCTTTTAGCGAGCGACCTACTAAGAGAATATACATGTAAGAGTGCTGCTAAAAGTTGGCCTGTTCGCGGTTTAAGAGAAAAAGCGCCACTTTTTGTTGCGACTTTATTGGGGTTTCAATTTCCAGGTCTTTCCAGCGCCGAAAGGGCCAGTCGAGTAAGGAACTTACTTTAATCCTACCAAGAATCACTTACTGTAAACTTGGTTGTCTTGGCAGGATGGATTATTTCTTCAACTTTCCTTATTTTTGTTTCGTCCAATTCATTTGTTTCCTTTCACCCATAATACGGCGACAATTTCATTCCCTTCGGATAGAAGAAACAAGTACTCATTTCCCTATTTTTGCGTTAACTAGTTGTCTAAACGCCGCGTTTCATTAACATTGCTGGGAGGAGTGAGAGACTTACCAAATATTTTTCAGGCCAAGGTAAAACTTGAAGAAAATTAAAACAGGAAAACCAGTTTCCCATTTCAAAATGTCTCAAATATAATAATAATAATAATAATAATAATAATAATAATAATAATAATAATAATAATAATAATAAGAAGAAGAAGAAGAAGAAGAAGAAGAAGAATCATTATTGTTTATTAAACTCTCTTTCAGTAACTTACTGAATTAACGAGTTATATTACAATGGAAACTAAATGAAGTCATCTAAATATATTGCGTATACATAATATGTTATATTTGGTTACCTTTCTTCCCCTAAAATGACTCTATTCACCAAAGCAGTAAACACAAACGCTCTGGTTGGCTGATAATACTAGAGGTATCCTGCAAATTTCTCTTCACCCAGACTGCGAGTAGTATCTCTCTCCGCAATGGAGAGAATCGCCTGCTGCGTAGAAACGTGACGCGCGTGTGTGGGTGAGCCGTGTCATTACACGAGCGGCTTACCATACGTGCGTCAAGCCGGGGGGGGGGGGTACTCCCTATAGCGGGGTATACGGGGAGGTTCCGTCCGAAAGGGCCGGGGTGCCTTTTTTAAGCTCGCAGTATATAAAAGGCCGTAGGGAAAATTGGCATTTTAGTATACGAAAGGGTCACAAAATCAGCTGCAAAGTGGTAGAAATGTTGGCTAAAGCGAAGTATATTTAAGGGTGCGACATTTTGGCAGAAACAGGAGCTCCTGGGCAGAAATGACTACGCAGCTGAAACAGAACGACTGAAATCCCGGGAAAAACATGGCAATTACAGGAAATTCTATTGTTTTGGCTTATCCTTGTGGGATAAAAAAGGGGTGCAATTTTGCACTAGGTATATGAAAGGCGTATCATTTCGCTAAAAATTGGTATATTTAAGGGTAAGGGTATAAACCTCCGGGTGGAGCCTCCCCGTACACAACTTTATTGAGTAGCCCTAAAACTTTATTGAGTAGAGGGGGTGTCAAGCTTCCACGAGACAGTTTTTCGTACTACCTCTTTTTACCTTCTTCTTCCTCTGATAACCTACCTCCTTCTTCATGAAGATTCTCGTGAGCGTCAGCGCAGGTGCTTAAAAATAAAAACTGAGCGGGTATTGTCAGTGGCTTTTGGCAAAGTGGCACCACAGCCGGTCCTTTAAGACTTCCAGGCTAGGCGCTAGTACCACAGAGTCTGGGAGGGTATTCCATTCACGAATAGTTCTTGGCACGAATGACATTTGCTAGTGATCTGTACGAGAGAATGGGACTTCATAGCCCATGCAGCTCGCGTGTTCTTTTCGCTAACCAACTTCTCACCAACCTCCCGTTAAGGGTCGTTACGCTGCCGATTTTTGATACAATTTCAATGGCCACTTTTGCAGCGATTTGAAGTGCGACGTGAGATCCTCTGCATTTCACGGCGTTTTGATTGCGATTTCTTGAAGGGCTCCCTTGAAGGACCCCTCCAGGGAATTTCGACGTGTTTTTTGCTCACATTACATGTGCTCTGCAAATCGCGCTCAAAAACGCTACAAAATTCGCCACCAAAATCGCATTTAAAAAACGCCTCTTTAAAAGGCCCTTAATTAACGACATAGATCTGTACTGACAGTGAATATATGAAATACTCATGTAGGTGAACTGTGGATGAAATGTGAAGAAAAAAATTCAAGCTGAATTTTTTTTTAAGGTTGTTCTTTTTATCACTTAAGCAGCTGAGCTGCTTAAGTTGAAATAACTGCGATGGTCGTCATCATTTCATAGATACATACTATTTCCAACCTCGTTCCCAGGGCTTTTCCCCCCAATTCCATTTTATAAGGGAAAAGCCAAACGGGGTTGAACTGCCGGTTGAACTATTTGTCTTGACATTTACTGGTTCGTTGCATACATTTGTATACATAAACCAGCCTAACACCATCTTGAACACGCAAAGCTTAAGGAAACCAAAAATTGATCGAGATAACGGGATTTCGAGATATCCAATCGTAAATAACTTAGTAACATCGATCAAGGGAGTCGAGTTTCAGTCTGAAATAGCAGGGGATTCAAAATAGCCTCGTTTCGAGATGGCGGTGGTCTGCTGTACTTTACGTACTGTATTCACATCAGGACATTGGTGTATTCTTTGCCTGGCGGCTCGGAAAATATTGTTCTGCGAGCAGTTATTATCATAAAAATAATTTTAATTTTTGCTTCACCTTACAAATACTTAAAATTACTGCTTGGTCGGTAAACGGTGTCGATGTACCCTTTTTTCTTTATATGAACACGTGATTTCACTCGTCAGTAATTTGCCTTACCTCCACATTGATATAAACAGGTATTTCTTCTCTAAAATGGAAAATCAGTATTAAAAATAAATCGCATAAATACATTTTTACATAAAATACTCCGGAAATATTCCTTATTCTAGCCTGCAATATTACAGGTCTTAGCGTCACTCGATCGAGTCCCCTGACTCTCTCGCTCGGTGATAGCTCTTTTCACTTCTGCGGCGTGTTTCTCGAAGGCTCCAAAAAGTTTTCGGCCCCGAAGAGCCATTTGTGAAAATGTGAAGAGCTCATTCTACAAAGCTGTTATTTTAAGATGTCTCTAAGATAAGAAATACTTAGCTTATAGCAAAGTTTCATGCTTAGAAAATTCTTTGTTTACAAGATACAGTGTAAATTATCGTGCCCAAAATCGGCCCGAAAAGTTTCGGGGCTTTCGAGAAACGCACCCCTGAATGAAACCTTAACAGTAAAGGCTACTGAGCAGTACCTTTCCGCGGTGAAGTTTGCAACTATCAAGTTGTATTTAGGGACTAGGAAATGACTGGTATTTCAGGGTTGCCTGTGTAGCATTTGTTCGCGCTCCGCTGCATCTCGCGCTGCTATCGATTATACTGGTTCTACTATACAACAACACTTGCGCTCTCATTGTCAATAAGCTAGACTCTAAACACGCATTCAGGCTTCGGGGACAGAACCGAGTAAACATCGCAAAAAAGCGTACAATTCCACATGTGCTACCAGAGGTACCTCTTTAAGGCTGAAACGTGGAATTAGTTCCAGATGTACTTCAGTCCTTTACCTCATCTCCCTCTTAGAAAGAAAGGTGGAGTTGGTCTCTGATGTACTTCATCTTCCTCTAAGACAGACAGGTGGATTGGGTCCCTTTTGCACTTCAGACTTTCACTTCATCTTCCTCCAAGACAGACATCTCCCTAAGTCAGACACCTCGCAAGGACAGCAAGATGGAGTTAGTTCCTGTTGCACTTTCAGTCCTTACGTCATCTCCCTCTAACAGACATCTCTCCGACACAGACACCTCTCTAAGAGAAACAGGTAAACTTGGTCCCTTTCGTACTGAAGGCTTTCACTTCATCTTCCTTAACATAGACACCTCTTTAAGACACATAGATGGAATTGATTCCCGCCGTACCTCAGATTCACTTCATCTCTTTCTAAGACGATCACTCTCCGAGGGTTCACGGTAAGGTACAGCATGTTTCGAGAAGTCAGTCAATCTTCGAACTTCCACGCGCACTTCGTCAGCATTGTGCATGGACTCTTCTCTTGTGTGGCGACTGCCACTGAGGGCTTTCCACGTGTCCAGCTGCAGTTTTCAACTTGTTCTGGCGGAAATCAAGTAAGATGTTCGCGGTTGGCTTTTCTGAGAGATTAACTGAGAGATTAACTGCAGGCGTCTCCCAATCCTGGGACCTGGGTACGGAGAAATGACGTCACTATCATTCATCCTTTGGAGCTTCGTTCTTTTGTTCCACCGAAGAGAACACGTGACCTGTCACAGGACAAACAGTCTTATTCCTTCCACAGTGTATGTGTGTTGTCACGCCATTAGGGTAACGCGCGACGGCAGGATCATTGAAGGGCCGCCTGCAAGCTTGACATAATCTGAAGAAAAAGAAACGAGCTGTTAGAAACAACAGACTTTTCAGGATTGTTGTCACTGGAAGATCACACAAGACAAACCACTCAGACTACTCAAACCATTTACTACATTACCTGTCTTCTGTAACCAAGAGACGAGCTTTTTGTGATATCATGTGAGAACTTTTCATCTGAAATAAAAACATTCAACAAAACTCAGACAAGGATGAATGAGTTTTGACAGAAAACAATTGTTGCCGCTGAGCTCCATAATTTAATCGAATCACTCCTACAAATCCCTTCTACACTTGCAATCAACATTGTATTTTCCAGGCAATCAAATTCCAAACAAAAACCACACTTTTTCCCACAGGGGAGGGTACGGGGGAGGTGGTGGAGGGACATACCCCCAGAGGGTTCCCGGCTTTTTATCGTAATGTGAAGAAGGACAAATACGTTAAGTTTTAGTGCCGAGTCAGTTCAGACGCTTCCCAGACAATACCATCATTTTAGGTGCTATTAGCCATTACTATTTTTATCTCATTTTTAATCTCATACATACATTGTGTCTTTTCCAGTTTCTTATCGAATATTATTCTTACGAGAATTATCGAAGTTGTGTATTGTATCTAATTTTAATTTTCATCCTGTATATTACATGACCCCACAAGCATTTTGCTTTAAAATTTTAATCGTGTTTAAATAAAGGAGATGATGATGATGATGATGATGATGATGATGATGATGATGATGATGATGATGATGCACCTATACCTAGGAAGGGATAATTCGGTATCGTTTTCCAAAGCACCAACTACGAAAAAGGCTGAAAAACAAGATATAATTTCTCTGCAATTAACAGACCAACCTTGATATTTTCTCCGCGTGCCAAGCTGCTCAAAAGCTTTGTGGTGCGACTTTTGTGAAGACTTAACCGCACTGATCCGCTCAGGAACTGATAGATCAAGCCAATCGACCACTCCTCGGGAATAAGCTTCATCACCTGAAAATCAATAAAACAGTTAAACGAAAAAACTCTGACTTCGATCTCAGCCCGGGCACTCTTTTAGAAAAAAACAAAATCGAGTTACAAACTGAAAAAAATTCTCCAGTTTTACGCCCTGGATTTGTGCGAACTATGAGCATGTTGTTTTGAGGTATTTGACCATGCACCTTACATACGCAGGGGTGGGGAGGGGAAGGGATTTAACCACCACGATGTACGGTCAGGAGCCCATAATGGGCTCTTGGGGCCCGTTTCTCGAGACTCCCGATGACATTTCGGGCCCGGTAAGTATTTTTTCGAGCTCATTTATTTATCAGCTAATGGTAATTACTGGCGAAAACTTAGCGATATGCTTCACGAAATTATAAAGATTAAAATTTAGCTTTTAAAATCGATAAAAACGGTATAGCTATTCGAGAATATTGTGCACCTAAAATAGTTTTCGGGAGTTTCGAGAAACGGGTCCCTGGTACGGTAAATGAACAAATATGGATTTCCAAAACAAACTGGAGGACTGGGTAAGAGTACCTCGACAGTGTCAAAGTCCCCCATGTGCGAATTCAGAAGTGCGACCGCTGGCGTGGTTAATGGCTCTCGGTCCCTGAGAGAAGAAAAGACAAAGAATCAGTCTTCACTGATGTGACAAAACTAATACACAGAATGGAATGGACGCAAAACAAAAATAGCCGCCCATAAAATATTCTTTTTGTGCATTCAATAGCCCCTTTCAAAGTTAACTTTTCTCATTTGCATTATAATGTATTTGAACATGGATGTGAGGCAATTTCGGGCAGAAACTGCAGAATTGCCCGAAATTGCCTCACGTCCACGTTCAAAGACATTGTCATGCAAATGAGAAAAGGTAACTGTGAAAAGGGCTATTGCCCGAAATTGCCTCGCATCCACGTTCAAAAGCATTGTAATGCAAATGAGAAAAGGTAACTGTGAAAAGGGCTATTTAGCCTTACTGGCCTCCCTTCTTAAGTTTGTGATCATAAAAATTGTTTGCATTCCAATGGAATTGTCAGGCCACTCTGAATGTAGATAAAAGAACACTTTATCGTCGGCATTATCATTATTTTTTATTTATTTCTTATGTATAAATAAATGGACCCTTTTTGCTGATGGAGCCTTTTTGCAAAGGGTCATTAGACAAGCAGTTTCAATTGCATTCGAATGAAAACTTATGTTCGCATGAGAAGCTTTGCATCGTGCCTCGTTTGGAGTGAACTTACTCGTCAGGTGAAAGGTAGACTTCTAGAAGAGTTTGGAACAGCTTCATTCGAAAGTTTCTGTCTTTGCCCTGAAAGACAACACGTAAAACAAAATGAAAGAGACTGTGAAACTTCAATTAGAGCAATTATGTTGCACGACCACACAGTCAAACTCAAATCATTCGGTAAGGCATCTTTATCGTTAATTTCAAAGAGGTGGTTTGAAGTATGAAAGAGCATGACAGAACTATTAGCCGTGGCAAGTGTGAGAAAGTTCACTAAGCTTAAAGTTCTCAATTATCGTGAAAATCCCACACAAACGTCTCTTCTTGGAAACGCTTGACCGCCCCCCCCCCCCCCGCCCCCTAACTATACAAACAGTGTAAATGGACTTTTTTACATGCCATTTATTGACTGTTTTTGAAGCGAAAAGAGTGCCTGCAAAAGGCCTAGCGCTAGTGTAAAAGATAGGAAAAGAACATGAATTTCCATTTGGAAAATATTAACGTAACATAACATAACATAACATAACATAACATAACATAACATAACTTAACACTTTATTTCTATATTCATCAGGTAGTTGTGTGCAATATAATAAAGAAGTCCAAGATCAGTTTACGCGTACGTCTTATTCAAAAGTTTGTTTTATTGATCAAGTAGTTTGATTTGTCTTCGTCTTCTCACCTAAAATACTTTATTTGATTCATTTCAAGAACAGAAAATGGCCTGATGCATACCGTATGCATCAGGCCATTTTCTGTTGTATGCCCATTCCGCATACAACTCCCATGTATCCCTGCAGGTACGTAACATATAGGGGACTAAGCATTCGCGAACAGCGTTGTTTAGATTTACAAAAGCAACATTGGCTTACATGGTAAACGTTTGGAATTACCTTAGAGTGCAGCTCACAAAATCTTTCAGCTTCTGAGAAATCCTCGAGTTTATAAACTAAGATCTTCAGGGCTTTACTGTGTTGCTCCATCTGGAAAACAACGTTACAGTTTACATTACGACATAATTCTACAAGACAAGTGCAAAGAGCCGACACGCGTTCATTAGAATAGGTACCTTCTGCAGGAAATTTTCGCGACATTTTAATTTCGCAAATCTGGACAATTTGTCGAAACTTTTTTTTTTTTCCAAATAAAGGCCAATAAATTTAAAAAGACTGTTGTGACTGCTGTCGTTTCCTATTCTCTATTACATTTTATACAATGCACATAAGAAAACGAGTGTTTTGATTGGTCCAGGAGAGCTTGCGATTAAAGAATACAAACGCCCGAATGACGTAATGAGCCGTAAAGATCATCATTACGAAGATTTTAAAAAACATATCTAATTTTGTTCGGGATAACCGATATCAAAACAATCTATAAAACAAATAGATTCCATTTGACCGTGCGTGTGTACTCTGAAAACGCAAAGAGGACGTCAAAACGGGCTAAGAACATCAGTCACACCACTCGCCTGCAGCTCGTAGCGTACTTTTTTGTTCTTACCACGTTTTGACGCCATCTGTGCGATATCAGAGTACATACGCACTATGGTATCTATTTGTATATTTTTTGCTACGATGTAGGCCTTTACAAGAGTACGTGAATTTACAGTCATGCCTCTGGTCACTTCCGGTTTTTCAAGCCTCGAAAACCCGAAAGTGCCGGGTTACTTTTTTACGTTTGACCGCTGTGAAAGTAAATTCATGAGATTCTTTAAGGAAAATAGAAGCGCCGAGAAAAAATTGCATCTTAAGACTCTACCAACCTTTCCGTAAAGAATTGCAGCCTCCGCGTCTAAATCTGAATCATCGTTAATTTTAGACAGCAAGAGAGTTACTCGGTATAATGAAGACCACTCCAACATGCCGCGGAGCTTGGCTCTAAGAAAAACATCAATCAAGGAATGTGAGTTGCCTTTTAGGGGTACAGTGACCAAGCACCTAGATAAAAACGGTTTCCTTGTCCCAGGCACCAAAAAGTGTAACTTGTTCCTGTTGCCCATTTCGCCATTTCGTTAACGGGAACATGGGGTATGGGTAAACAAGGAGGAAATAAAATTTCGCTGCAACAGCTGAGGATTTACGCCCGCCGGGTTTTGAACCTGCTGATGATCCGACGTGACATGCGGGCGCACAGTAGCCACTTTTGCCATCGAAGCTGAACCACAAGTAGTCACATCAAATTACATGAAAGTGAAATATATAAAATATCTATACAATATGAACTGTGGATGAATGATCTAATAAATGGAAGAAAATTTAAGGCTTGAACGGGATTCAAGCCAGTGACCCTTCTATTATTACCCTGCAGTAATTATAGAATCTTTGGTTCGAATTTGGTTCAAACTTTCTGTTCGTCTATTCATACTCCATGGGCATATTACCAACTCACAAATGACCAGTTCCTAGTTGCCTTAATAGCTCAATTGATAGACAGCTTAGCCCCGCGTGAGAGTGGTGGACAGTTCGCCCTTGCGAATATTAACTCCATTTCCCCCCCCCCCCCCCCCCTTTCGGTGCCTGATACAGAGCACTGCACGGTAAGAGTGAGAGTGGAGGACAGTTCGCCCCTGCGAATATTAACTCCATTTCCCTTCCCTTTCGGTGCCTGATACAGAGCACTGCACGGTAAGAGTGAGAGTGGGGGACAGTTCGCCCTTGCGAATACTAACTCCATTTCCCTCCCCTTTCGGTGCCTGATACAGAGTACTGCAACGGTAAGAGTGAGAGTGGGAGACAGTTCGCCCTTGCGAATACTAACTCCATTTCCCTCCCCTTTCGGTGCCTGATACAGAGCACTGCAACGGTAAGAGTGAGAGTGGAGGACAGTTCGCCCTTGCGAATACTAACTCCATTTCCCTCCCCTTTCGGTGCCTGATACAGAGCACTGCAACGGTAAGAGTGAGAGTGGGGGACAGTTCGCCCTTGCGAATACTAACTCCATTTCCCTCCCCTTTAGGTGCCTGATACAGAGTACTGCAACGGTAAGAGTGAGAGTGGGGGACAGTTCGCCCTTGCGAATACTAACTCCATTTCCCTCCCCTTTCGGTGCCTGATACAGAGCACTGCAACGGTAAGAGTGAGAGTGGGGGACAGTTCGCCCTTGCGAATACTAACTCCATTTCCCTCCCCTTTAGGTGCCTGATACAGAGTACTGCAACGGTAAGAGTGAGAGTGGGGGACAGTTCGCCCTTGCGAATACTAACTCCATTTCCCTCCCCTAGCCCCTTTAGGTGCCTGATACAGAGCACTGCACGGTAAGAGTGAGAGTGGGGGACAGTTCGCCCTTGCGAATACTAACTCCATTTCCCTCCCCTAGCCCCTTTAGGTGCCTGATACAGAGCACTGCACGGTAAGAGTGAGAGTGGGGGACAGTTCGCCCTTGCGAATATTAACTCCATTTCCCCTCCCTTTCGGTGCCTGATACAGAGCACTGCAACGGAAATCGCAGGGTCAAGGGTAGGAATCCGGTTCACGCCCAAACCTTTTTCAGGTTTTCGTTTTCGAAGCTGCTTAAGTTGCGTTCAAAACTGTCATTTTTCTTCCAATCATTAGACATCTTACAGGATGTAAGTGTGTTCTTCACCCAATAAAGCCACAAAAAAGCACATGGGATGGGGGGGGAAGCGCGGACAAAGTTTTTACTAAAGGGTGCATTGTTCTCATCTCACTTGACAATCCTACAGTCCAGGAGGCAAAAAGGACTATTCCTAGCTTTAGTTAAAAGTAATTGTTAAGGAAAGTTCTAACTCCGAACTTGCCTTTGTTTATTCAGATTCTCGAGCGAACACGAAGGTTCTCGTCTCATTTTTAAGACTTGTTCAAGATAGAGGAGCGCTAAATGGGTGTGGTACTTCTCTTTCTGTTAAAATGAAAAGGAGCAAAAAAGAGTTACAGTCAAACCGGAATTAAACAGGAACCACCGGGAAACGGCCTTGTATCCACTTAATGCAGGGTGTCCGCTTAGTACAGGCTTCCACAGAACACGTTGGATTTGATTTCAACGACGTACAGTGACAGGATTGTTGTTTCAATAGTCATTGTGACAAGCTGCTCGAATTCTGAAAAAATGTGCACAGATACACCACAAAGGTTAAATTATCAATTGAAACGGCATATCAGTCATATTGAAACTGAGAGTTTCAAAGAGTCAATGGCGTTACATATTAATCTCGGACCGCAGCAGCTCAAGAAAGGTCCCACAATGATTTGCCTTAGGTCTTCTCTTACTCCCTTTAACAGGATTACAAATGTCCAATAAGCCAACATTCAACTTTGGACTCTTCAGTTGCAAGAACCTACCTCCTTATTACACGATGGTGCGCGTGGCATTGTGGGATAGGTGCACTGCAGCCGTTTTGCATCCTTCCCACGATACCCCGCGCTCCCTGTTTGCCCGCGCTACACCGGCGCCTGGGGACGAGGCAGAGAACCTACTATATCAGTATGCATATAAAGCGGGCTTTTTGACAACAGAAACGACCATTTTAACCACTTTTAAGGTGTCCACGTCCACTTAGTGGAATTGTCCGCTTAATTGCATGTGGTACTTTTTACCGTAAAGAGTACGTCGTAATTTTGGGACGTTGCCTATTGTCCGCTAAATAAAGGTTTGGCTCTATGTCACTACATCGTGAGGTATTTTGTGTGTATTCTATCTTTATGTACGTATATTCATACTGCAAAACCGTCAAGTTCAAATTTCACAGATGCCCCAATCTTGGGCATTTAAAATACTTGCGTGGAAGGACGTACAGCAAACGTTACCTCGAGGTTTTTGTCATAGACAAGATACTCCAGATATCTTTGTAAAGCCATTGGAAATCTTTGAAGATACTCTACTATCAAGTCTGGTTTCATCTTTTCGTCGTCTGAAGATGCATCTGTAGATCTGTTTGTGAAAACCTAAAACCAGAATAAAATAACAAAAAGTTACTAGAAGTCTTCTGCACAACCATGCAAAAAAAGAAAATAGTGTATTTCCGCAGAAGCCCCAGCTTTTATCTTGGCCTTCTTTAGAACGGGGTCAGCAAAGTCTACTTAACGAGTAGCAACGGTTATTAGTAAGTAAGCCATTACAGACACTGCGTATCGTCATTCAAGGCCAGAAGGAATTGCCACGCTTAATTTACCTTAACTGCTATATCTTGATTCTTTTCCATGAGCCATGGAACATGATTCCAGAGAAGTTCCGAATCTTGTAAACTTTTTGAGAGAAAAATAAAATGGTTTCACATTTTCTCCTATAACAGACCTGGAAACCATCCACAAGCTGCAAAATGCCTTTGCCTTTAATACAGGCTCTGCCATTCAAGTCGTATGTCGCACGTCTTCATATCGTAATTCCTGGTAAAGCTTTTTTAGCAGTTAACCCCTAAACCCCAGCATCAGTTTAAAAATTCCCCGTACAGGTCTCCGTACATTTTGCTGAGGCGTAGTTGAGGAAACTTGCTTAAACGTCAAGACACTTTATCTTTGGTGTCCATTTCTTAATTCTCATGACCTGAATGTCCATATTGCACTGACACGACAAGGAGAAAATTTGTGCTCATCACTATTGGGGCTTAAAGGGTTAACCCTTTAACTCCCAAGAGTGCCTAAAATCAAAATTCAAGGCTGATCTCAACTTTCGTTTGTAAAAAACTTGAATATAAATAGTACCATGTGGAAGTACTGCTGACGGGGTTTCATTTGAATGGTCACACCATAGGATTTCATCCACAGACTCAGGAGTTAGAACCACCTTAAATGTCTCCACAACTGACTCTGGGAGTGAAAGGCTTAAAAAGGGTTGGAAACTTTGACTCGGGGAAGGGATACCCAACTGATAGAAGAGGGGATAGAAATACCCCGCCCTCCAGGTTGGGGGTTGGGCGTGTCACTCAACATCCAAAACCCGTGAGGACACGATTCTCCACTAGGAGAGATCATAGATGAGCAGCTTCCTTCAAACAACAAATTATCTAAAAAAATATCATTCAATTTTACCTGGAAAGAAAATTTACAACGTATTCCATGCCAGGAAAGTTTGGATCTTTAACCTCCTGATGTATAATCCTGGAGACATGACAAACACGTTAAAGTTAACAGTAAACCGTAAAGACATTTGTAGAACATAGTGGCATTATCTCTGCACTCGGGGTTGTAAGATTACAGTGGAATCCTCCTATTTTGACCTGCTACTGTGCGTTATGTGAGTTGTTTTGAAAAGTCACGGAGCTTCGCTAATAGGCTAGCCTGCAGTATCTATATACAGTCAACTACAGATATGATGGGCACTGTACTGTCGGGACCTCAATGTGGTGTCTGCAACAACGAAAGTTCATTTCAGTAAATTCGTCTTTGCCATTACTTCGAGTGATGCCTCATACGTGTATACCAAGTCTATTGTGTTGTTTTACTGTCAAGTCACATAGTCAAGTCTATTACGATCTTGTTCTATACCAAGGGTGGACTCATTTGCGGCATACGCGTACAGCTGTCTCAGTTGCCCGTTGGAATTTCTTATTGTTTTCAAGCTTAAAAACAATAAAAAAAACTCCAATGGACAAATGCCACGGCCATACGCGTATGCTGCAAATAAATCCACCCCAAGACTATATTGGTATCATTCTATTCTTCTAGTGTGTTATTTGTGACGTAAGTCGGAACTTTGGCTCCAACTCGTAATAGCAGGGTGTCCGTAGGCCAAGATTTGACTGTATCAAGTTAACTGACTCATGAATGATTATTTTGGAGTTGGAAAAGCTATGTTGCATACCTTTTCCACACACCCAGCGCTTGAGCAGGTTGATTGTGATGACAATGAAACAGAGCCAAGGCGTGGTGTCTCTGAAATAATAAACAGAAGATCAACTTTGCCTGTGCTTCAAGTTTCTTGTACTTCTCTTACTTAAACAATTAGTCAAGTTAAAAACAAAGCAGAGGATAGTACATGGAGGCCTCTATCAAAGGCCCACTTTGTTGGAAAATATCTTCAACCCTATGTTGAGGACTGTATCTCTTTCTGAAAGGTTCTACAAAATCTCGCATCTTCGCATCTCCGTTGAAAAACTTTTACGTCTTACACACAATACCATACATGGCAATACACACGTGCTCGGTTCGTGAGAAAGCTAGTGTTCAATGTTCAATGCTCAATCCGATTCAAAGTTCATTTCAAATCACGAAAGTCTAGACTGCAAAACAGTCCACGTTTTTAACCAAGTTGGTCCGGCGTAAGAATTCCCACGGTCTTAGAACAAGACGGTGGAGCGACTTCTGGAGCAAGGGTGAACACGATGGGAGAGTGGCACTGGGGAGAGACACGTGCCCACTTACTGGCGTGTGAGGCTCGCACGCGACAGTCCACGCTTTCGGCGCCTCGTGCCTCGCAAATATTCGCATTTTTGACGACTCGAACGTCCCTTCGAGAGTTTGAAGAGAAGAAAACGACTGTTTTACAGTCCACCTCAACCCCCACACCCTCTCTGCCAAGTCAAAATGTGAAAATCAAACATGTCTGTTTGTTTGTTTGTTTGTTTGTTTGTTTGTCTTTTCTTCTGCCTTGGGACCTTGTAATGGGTTCTGATTTTGAGAGGTTTCTCTGCTGTTAGTGGCGAAGCTTATAAGTAAATAATTAAATAAACCTGAGACAAACTCTAATCAGAAAGGCTTAAGCTACTAAAGCACATACTGTATTTTTGTTTTTAGTGAACTTACTTGAAAAGGATTGCTTATGACTAAAATTTACACCTGAATAAATGTTTGAAGTAATATTCAATTCTTTACCTCATATTTCTGAAGCCAGGTGATGGTATCTGCAACAGTACAAGAATTCTCACTCGACAACAGATCTCGAAGCGATGGAGAATTAATTTCAGTGTATAACTTCATAAGTGCCGTGTCAACCTCCTATAAGAGGCAGAAAAACATCTTGAGATTAGATAAAAGCTACTGTGAGGTTCTTCATGTTGCGACTCCCTGGAAGTAATCAAATATCCAGCGGAAACCTATCGAGTTGCAAACATATTAACTCAAACCGCTACCTACTCCTCTTTTTTATTTTTAAGCTTCAAGGTAGCCTTACAAAATGTGTACAGTAAACATCACAGAGACATGACTAACTCTTTTAGGGCCAAAGCCTGGCGTAATTGATCGTTTTGCCATCGACTTAATCGCACAGAATTTTGCCCGACAACTGGGGTCGCGGTGGGTGTAGTGGTGAGCGCGATGAACTTCACACCTGAGGGTCGGTGGTTCCAAGCCTGGTGCCTCCCTTGGTATTGTTCTCTCAGACAAGAAACTTTACTCCGCATGGTCTCTCTTCAACCAGGTGAAAAAAAGGCGACATACTGTTCGGGAACCCGGCGATGGTCAAACACCCATCCAGTGGTGAGTCGCAATACCCTCAGTTGCTTCCAAAAGCCGTATGGGCGTCCTGCGACTTGTGTGCGACCTTACCTACCAACCATCCCGTGTAGGCTTTTAACCCTTTAATACCCAATATCCACATGCACATTCTCCTCACGGTTCCACAGATATTTCTTATACTACTAGTTGGGAGAATTTGATTAAACATCAATACATTTCATGTCTGGTGATCATTTCCCTTATTCTCATGACCTGTATATTTGATTAACTGGTGATATTGTAAGGAGAAATTAGATGCTGGTCACTCTTGGGGCTTAAAGGGTCAAAGGCTTTATACACCGAAGTCATGGTCCCTTGCTATTTTATTTTAGTGTAAATCTAATAGCGTTCTATCATAAATGCTGCAATCTGATTGGCTACCCTACTCGCTATCTATTCCATGATAGATAGTGAGTAGCGAAAAGGTGAGTGGCAGGCACAGTCTTGTACTTCAAAATAACAATGCAACGATTCGCTCTCGATTTCTATGCTTGATAGTTGATTCGGCCTTCGGCCTCATCAACTATCACGCGATAGAAATCTCGAGCTCATAATCTAATTGTTAATTATAATGTGTTTAAAGTAGGCCCTACACAACGCTAGGTCCTTTTACTATATCATATGAGAAAGAGACTGCAAGAGCTGCAGTAGATATTTCTTTAGTGCAAAGATAACAACTCAAGTCACTGAATCAATGGCAAACAAAACAGAACCTAACCTCTTTGTAGCCCAGATCATCTGCTTTGTTTCTGGTTTCTTCCTATGATTCAAAGTAAATTATAAAACAAGATCAACTTGCAAGCAACCATTACAATGGCAACACATAGAATAAGCTAAACAACAATTAACTTACAAGGTACTGCATCAAGAACAGTTTGGCTTCTGCTAAAAACTGCTTGCTGCCTTTCACTACACAATAAACAAAAGATACACTGTGTTTAATGAAGGTAGAAATACTGGCTTGACCGCTTACTGACAAACAGTTCAATCTAACAATTGACTGTTGACGTTTCCCAAAAATTGGGATAAGCACTGAGGGGAAAAATTAAAAGTATGTTCCACATTACATAAGATAATCTCGGTAAAAGTGTTGAAACACAGCTGAACATAGTCCATTGGACAATTTTTAAGACAACACTGTGTTGTGGGCACATGCATTGCAATTTTTTAACTATCTTCAAACTTCCACAATAAACGTTTGCCCACTACATTAAAACGTCAAAATGTTTGCGTCATGCAAAGTTACTTACAGGACAACAATGCCTCACTAGGATGTTGTTCACCATTGCATTACGTATTACAAAAATTGAAGTTACCAAGGCCACTTAGCTCAACCAGTTCCCTTGATGGCAAATACTTCCAGTGGGATGACAGCAGTTCTGGGAACAAAATAATTAACTAAAAAAAAACCTGTAATCAGTGACAGTGAAAACCTTGAATTGCATATTAATGTTACTTCTATTCAACACTAAAACTCTGATGGAAGAAGGAAGAGAGAACATTAAAAACATTTTTTGGGATCAAAATATGACAATACTTCGCCAGTCATTATTTATGTGTCATACTACCAAAAACGGCTTTAAACAAAAATGCAACGCACGGTATACCTCTCTTGGATCCAGTCCTCCCTCTCTCATTAGACTGGCAGCTTCTGTCAAATAACCTTCTGCCATGTAAAGGAATCCAGCTTTCTGCTGAGTTCTACTGAGAAGCTAAGAAACATAACAGGAGTTACTGTGATTAAGTCTGTAGCAACAGTAACCACCAACTGCACACTAACTCATCCAGTACCTTCTCGTCTCTCTGAGGTCCACTCATGGTTTCCATGGCAACATGCGCAAGCTGAAGAGCTTCGTTTACTCTTTTCTCATTCAACAACATTTGAACCTAATAAGCATAATAACTACTATCAATACTGATACTCATTGTTTGACACATATTAACCCTCAGAATTCTACGACAGACTTCTTTAAAGTGCGCCTATGAAGTAAACAAGTTCTAACTTCCATATTTTGGTAGCTTTTTATGTGTCATTAGTTATTAAAAAAGAGCAAAATAAATTTAATAAGAAAATCAAAGGTCTGTGTTTTGCGATCCAAAGTAGCTCAAACTGGCCAATCACGTTCCCAGAGACTGGGAACAAGCGAGGTTGACCGTGGTGGTGGTGGGCCTGATAAAGTAATAAGTTGCCCAGAATGTTAACACACCACTTTGCATTGATTCAAATGCTGCACATCTTTGGTGAATCATAGCCTGATTTCCCTTGTGCAAGCTGCTAGTCAGTGATGATTACATGTCTTTGCTACTTAGGTCTAATGAAAACTGTAGCAATTTGGATGATGTCAAAGTTTGGGGTTTGTCGGCCATCTAGTAAAACTAGGCTTAATAGATAACCAGTTGTGTTCTGAAAAATGAATCTGGGCTCAAAGTGCTTCTAGATATCAGTTGGACGCCCTACAAAACTCTGCTTTGGAAGACTTGTGGTGACTTGAAATGAAGTTATCATTATTTCATTCATTCAATGACTCACACTATTTAATAAATATTCTTGAGAGATCACATTTTCAAAATCTAAGAAGTTGCAATCGTTACATAAGGTCAGGTATTGACTTGGAGACTATAACACATACTTACTCAGCTTGGGTCAGGACAGGATAACAATTTAAAAGTGTCAGGGGGGGCAATGTCCAAGATAAGGGGGTTATCTTTGTTTTGTGGGGGTGTAGTGGTTAGTGGGTTGGACCTCAGATCTGAAGGTCAATGGTTCGATGCCCAGTCCCTGCAATCATGTTGTTTCCTTATAAACAAGAAACTTTATCCCACATTGTCTCTCTCCACCCAGGTGTGTAAATGGATACCAGCGACATACTGCTGTAGGTTTACAACCCTTCAATGGACTAGCATCCCATCCAGGGGGGAAAGAAATACTCTCAGCTGCTTCATGCAACAGAAACCGGGTTAAGTTCTGGCTGTGTGGACCTCCCTGGGTGGTGTGCGACTTAACCTTTTTTAAACCTTTGTTTTCTTGTGGGTATATTTTAAGGTAGAGTGACTTACCTGTTTTTTAAGAGGGAGTTGCACCAAGCAGTACACTTCTCTTGGAGAACAAACAAACACCTGGTTGTCATAGTTTAGGAGACATTTTCCACCCTATCCGGGAAAACAATTAACAAATGGTTAACATTTACAACATTTTTTAAGTCTAGTAACGATAAAGAAAATTTGAGAACTCCTGAAGAGTTTCATAAGAAAAACTGTGAGTGCCACAGTTATCCTATTCCTCTACGTACCTTAAATGATATTGACTGTTTCTGAGACTTCTGGTCTTGCCCTATAATACTAAAAAAAAGTTACAGAAACTCAATTTAAAAAAAAAGTAGGACTACACAGAGACTAACAAAAAATGTTTACAGTATTTGATAAAACAAATACCTCAGGGTTAGGCCAAAATGAGAAGGATGAAGTTCACCATTATTTTCCTGAACACCATGCCAAAATTTTCATTAATAATTTTTATTTTCATTAAGATGAACTCTTTTTCTTGTTTATGTCATAGTTACAAAGTAACTCTTATCACTTAATTGTTTTACAGTTTACCTGCAAGCATGATTTTTCCCTCTCACTTACTTATATTGCTTATGGTTTCCCTTCCACTAAAAAAGAACTTTCTAATCTGCAAATCTAAGTGCTATAGAGTCACACTGCCAGCCTCATATAGCCTGTGCTACATGCTGGTAGTGAAAAAATTTTGTCGCAAATCTATAGTTATTTTTTAATAATGACTAATTGTTGAAATGTTGTTGCTGCTGATGTAAATTTATTATTTTGATATTAATTTTTAGTTTATTCATTTTCATTCATTGATTTTTAAAAATGTTTTTTTTAGTATTTTGATACCAATTTTTCATTTTTTTCAACACTTTTTGCAAACTTCTGCAAAATTAACCAAACAGAAATACACAAATGCATCAAAGGAATGTTCAGTACATTTAATGTCGCATAAATTTTACACCTCATTATATTTTCAGCCTAGAGTGTAGCAAGAACACTACCTGCACTACATTGTGGTACCTGTGAACAGAGATGGAACTTGCACCCAGTGCAATGGCGTAAGGGAATGAATATCCTAGAGCCAGCAATCTCTCTGACCAGCTGAGTGGTGCTCTCTGAGAGGTGCCTTCTGAGGTCACAAACATACCCATGACATCTGTTGGGCCATTTAAGAGAAACTCCTCCTGCAAGGTAATTAGACAAACACTTAAAACCACAGAGCCTCACAGGGGTATCGAACAAGCCTCGTACACAATGTTCAACAACAACAACTAATTACATTTCAAAATTGTGGTTCCACCCACAAATTAGCTTGGGCTATTCAAGGCAGGTGGAATCTATAATAACAAAAACAACAAACAACAAAAGAAATAACCATCGCCACATGTACACATATTATGTGTAATAAAACTAGCTACTCCGTCGAGGAAGAAGAGAAAGAAACTAAATTAAATTAAGAAGATTTAAATAGCTTTAATAAATGAAATAAGAATAAATTCGCAGGCACTAAAGGAAATAACTGACACGAAAAATATACGCTTACTAACAGTAAGATGTTTGAGGCGAGCCTGTCTATTATCGAGGATGCGCCAATATAATCGTCTTCGCCTACAACTGGTTGATTGCAAGTCTGCATAGTTCCTTTTTAAAAGCACTTTTGTTAAGTTTCTAAATGTCCGGTGGAATGCCGTTCCATACTTTAGCACCAAATCTTGAAAAGGAATTTTTTTGTATCTCTAATCTTGAGGGTTTTATACAAATATTATTCGTAGACGACGATCTAGTATTCTATCGATGTATCTGGGAAATGTAAAGGGATTAACTCAAAGTTTGAAACACAGAAAAATCAGACCAAAAATAGAAAATTGAATGAAACAAAAGGTGGGCCAGTTTACTATGACACACATGGAAAAATCCATAGAGCATGAAAGTGAACTCTTTCTATAAATTCGTGTAGTCTGGTTGTCAGCAAATACGTGTAGCTCAACTTTCAAATTAAGCTAGTCAAGAATGCTAGAAACAGTGATTGACTGACTAACTGACAGACCAACCGATCGAGATTGATTGATTGATTGATCGACTGACTGACTGACTGACTGACTGACTGACTCACTGACTCACTGACTCACTCACTGACTCACTCACTCACTCACTCACTCACTCACTCACTCACTCACTCACTCACTCACTCACTCACTCACTCACTCACTCACTCACTCACTCACTCACTCACTCACTCACTGACTGACTGACTGACTGACTGACTGACTGACTGACTGACTGACTCACTCACTCACTCACTCACTCACTCACTCACTCACTGATTGGCAGAAGGAGGTGAAAACTGACCAGTCCATGATCTAATTTAATTTCTCAATATTTTATTCTTACCATTCCAACACCCATAACAAATTCCTTTGTTGCCTCTGCTTCATAATGAAACAACTCTTGAACCTGGTGACAAAAGCAAATTAAACAAAAACTTAACAGTACACTTGAACCCCATGCAAAACCAGTATCCTTATATGACCACCTTGTTATCATCATAATGACAACTTATTATTACTTCTTGCCTCAAAGAAAGGCTTAATGCAGTCATTTCTTTTAATGTTGTCACTTCTTTTCTGAAATCCCTATTAATCTAACCAGCCCATATAAATAGGACCACAAATTTCACAGCCCATTGGTGGTTGTATCACTAGGGCAGCACTGTAATTCAGCAGGCCGGAATTTAAAAGTTTCAGACCATCTTGGAAATAACCCTGTTTTTACTGCACTTCTTCAATCTCTACTCTTAATGTACAAGACTGTTAACAAAGAGTTTGAATTTTGTGAGAGTTATTAAAATGTGAATAATTTAGATAAATTTGTGTGATATCTGTACCTGGCCAGAGAGAATGTTCACCATACAGTACCGATGTTGGTTTGCTAAAGCCACACACACAGCACATCCATCAACTGCCTAAATCAAAATAATGTTTAATTCACTGATCAATCAATGACAAATGTCATGAGTGTGGGGCATGTAGTGTCATGGACATCGAGTCTTAGTTTAATCATGGACACTACAGGAGAAAGAAAAAATCTAAGTCCCCAGTGGGAACTGAACCCATGACCTTCCGTACACCAGTTGGATGCTCTAACCACTGAGCTACTGGGAGACTCGTGGCAAGCATAGGTCATGTTTACTGAGTTGTTTATTTACAACCTTGTTACGCATTTCAATGGGACCTTAAGCAACAAGTTTAAACATTGACATAACAGACAAATTTCATTTTTGGCAACTGGGAGTCTTATTGTCACTTTAAAGGGGCATACTCATGACGATTTCGCAGATTTCGTTAGTCAAAACTGTGCTAAAAATTATCAGTAGCTACATGTAACTTTATCCATGCCCAACACTGTGTTTGAACATTTAAAGGAACATACATTTGTATTAACTTATTTTCATTGAGAGAAAACAAACCATGACCATTTAATATCGATTTAATGTCAACACATTGAAAGATTTTGAAAAGTTTAGCCTAAATTTTTCAAGTTGCAATCCATTTCCATCCGTGCCATTCGTAGCAACAGACGACAGAAAATAGTTTCAGTGAAGTAATATTATTTAATAGTCTTTGGTAACAAAACTAGACCATTATTTGTGGGCATTCATTGATGTGAAGACATATTTTTTTATTTTTAGAGTGAACTAAAATAGCATGACTATGCCCCTTTAACACCACAATTTTGCCTTGCCACATAGACTGCTAGCTGTCCCTTTTTAGTCGGTCGACGGGAGGGCGAAAAACGAGCAAATGAGCAAACGAGCCTTCCCAGTTTCCCTTGGCTTACGTTAACTTCGCTTCGCTTGCCTGATCACTGCGACGCATATTACTTGCCGCTCGACTATCCAGAGAGTGACTGTTAGCAGTCTGCTTGCCACAGCTTCAGGAAAACACTTGTTTTGATAAAATTTTGCTCGACCGGATTAATAACATATAGAACACACCAAGAGGGAAAGAAAGGAGATCCAGTAATGACCCATGACTTGGTTAAGGTCTGTACTGAAACAAGAAATAACTTATTTTAACTGAAATATAACTTAGACTACAAACTTGGCCAGCAAAAGTGAACCATCCAATAATTTGGGCGAGTCCATGAATAAATAAATTGTACTATAAATTATAGTTGTTAAACGGCACTCACCATGTGCAATGGAGGCTCTGGCAGTGGGATTTCTTTTAAAGGAATTATCTTGTCTTCTGTTACAGATAGAATGTGAACAGCTTTCTTCCTGGATAGTGACATGCATACCTGTGAGTTCCAAAAAAATTCATCTATTTGTAAATATTATGATCAGGCCTTTGACAAACACATAGCATTTAGACAGTGTAACATGTCAACAAGATTTGTGTAGCTTGTTAGGTGTACTGTACAACTTGGATTTAGATTGCCTATTGCTTTTTAGGTGCTGTAAATTAATTTCACATTACTTACTGCAGTGGCAAACTAACCTCAACAGCAAATGGATCAAACAAGTTTGGATTATCATTTCTACAGATGGCTGTTACCTGAAAAAATAATCCAGTAAACAAAGGCAAGAGAATAAATTAGGAAAACTGGTAGTTCTAGACAATCAACAGTCGTCCACCTACCTAACTTCACGTATCAACTAACTTCACTTATCAACTGCTACAAACCAGTTCGTTCGCTGCGCTCCGATCTGATCGTCTACATGTACTTTTACAAGTTCCTAACATCTCAACAGCCACCTATGGACAAAGGACTTTCTCTCTCTGCGCCCCAAAACTTTGGAACACTCTACCTCAAACTATAAAACAAGCTGAAAATGTAGCCAGTTTTAAAAAGAAACTTAAAAAACATTTCTTTTTTGTGACCATTTCAGTTAGTTACATCTTTAGGATAGTTATATAACGTTTTTATTCTTAGTTTATACTGTAAGTGCATTGTGAATCTTAAATGCACCTGTAAGAACCTTATTTATTTATTATTATTTATATAATTCTTAATTAGTCCTCAAGAATCTCTGACACACAAAGGAAAGAAAAAATTGTTTGAGATTATGGGAGTTCAAGATAACCAGTTATGGGAAATAACTGAGCAATGCCAATCAATGAATTGGGTTTTTTAACTGACAACAAGACAACTTCTAATTTCAGTTTAGGATCAAGTGGTCATGGATTCAAGATAGCAAGCCATTCCAGGATGGTGACCGATCGCACGATACCAGGGATGCTTGGGGTATACTGCACCTCATCCAACAGGGTGGGGTACTAAATACGTACTTAAGGATATTGGTATTTGCTTCCTTACGGGAATGGTTTTAAAGCCATTCTGATCTAATAATGTGAACACTATGGTTTGAAATTAATACAGTTTTGCCTGCTAGTCTGAAGGAGTATTGTTACCATTATTTTTGGTGGGGGGGGGGGGGGAATAATAATAATAATCATCACCACCATCATCATCATCTTTTGTTAGGAAGCTTTCTCACAATTGTGGCTTTTAGAAAGGTCCTAAATATAGATATTTATAAAAGTCTAAAATGTAAAAATATTACAATAATTGCTATCTTATCTTGATAAGGGGGGTTCAGAGTCAGATCTGAACTTGGATAGGGAAATGCACACTTTGGTTTGAAAATGGGTATCACTAACATAAACTCAAGGGTTTACAAAAGGGGGAGAAATCTCAAGGACTGCTCCCCCCCCCCCCCCCCCACTCATCAACTTCTAATAGAACACATGCTAATATCCAATAGTTGATTTTTTTTATTGTGATTATCACCCATCAATTTCACTTACCCCTTTAAATCTGTCTTTGAATCCTGTAGCCAGAAACTGTACATGCAAGAAAATTAAATTTAGTAATTAAACACGTTTTTGAAAAGAACATTCATCCTATTGTAATTCACAGTTCAGTAATGTATAAAACATAGAATGGCTCACCTCCAAGCCAAACATTGTGAACATCAAAATTCCACCTAAAACAAAAAATGATTAGAAAAGAAAAACAGAAGAGATCTTGTATGGAAAATAGAAATCAGTATTATTTACAACATGTTTGTTTTAATGTGGCTAAACATTATTTTAGGCAAGCTTAAACTCAAGCCAATGCAGCCAGCAGCTAGCCCCATATTTGCAGTTTGTGTTCTGTGGGGTGGCCCCTGGGGCTTTGCAAGGATGTAAAAGAAGCATTGCATTACTTCTGGATATGCACTTTTATTTGATCTTTGCTGTTCAATTTAGCTGTTTGCCTGTGAGTCAGTGAGTGGATTATTTTGCCCTCCCTCCCTACCTAATTGGTTTGCTTCCCTGCCAGTAAGTACGTGGGTCAGGTAGGTATGGTTCAGGGCTTGAAATAACGGCCGCCGGTCAAGGGACAATGTCTGGTCAAAAATAGGTTTTGTCCAAGCCCTGTGGTTTCCACTGAAGTTCCCTTCAGTGTGACGGTACTGGTTAGCGGCTGCATGCAGGGTGGTTCCCACTTGTAGGGTTGCCACGGATACCTCCCTGAGGTGCTCGGATGGCATCAGGCTCCCCACTTACTTTTAAGGTACTAGTTCCCAAGCTCATCAATTGACGCTGAGTTTAATGTACATTAAACTGACTGAAACTAACACTCTCATCAAGAATAGCTTTCAAAAAAATGGATTTTTTCATTTGGTGAGTAAGCCAAATAGAAGCTTTTGTGATTAATGGCAAAAATGGTTTTTAATGTGTTGAGTTACAACTTAGCTGATGTTTCAAGTGAAGAGAGCACTGTTTCAAAAATTCATAGTAAGTATGAAACATGTTTGGGTCATTTGATGCCAACTACAGTGTGTGTACCAATAACTTGTGAAAATGTTTTCAATTTCTCTTGAAGGTTCAGGTTACATGTAAGGAGGTAGAGGAGACAGCTGTATTGGGACTAGGACGCTGACTATGAGTGGTTTTAATACATGTAAATAAAAAAATAACAGCAGCATGCCAGTCTCCGCTATTACTTCTACTCTGTACCTCATTCTGAGAGAAACACATTACATTACATTACACTACATTACATTTATTTATATATTACATTACATTAAACTACACTACACTCCATCACATCACATATCAATTCACATTGCATTACATTACATTTTACATTTTGCAACATCTGAATTTCATGAATATGGAGAGGCAACATGTCATGAGACTGAACATCTGCAAATTCGGGGAATTTGTTAACTTTCTTTTAAAAAGAGACAAATATTAAACAACTGCCCTTTTTCACAACAAAAATTAATTTCTCTGCAACAAAAATGCAACAAACATTGTTGTGAAAATTTCCTGTAATAAAGGCTGATCTCTTTTGTTAGGCAAAAAGGTTAGGAATGTTACTAGGAGAGCCTACCATCACACAGAACAAGAAGTCTGTTGATTGCTGGTGCTGTCAGCACTTGTTGAACTGGCTTTTTCTGAAACAAAATGTCAAAGTGCTTTAGAGTACAGGCATGGAAAGTCACTGTGAAGAAAACATTGCTTTATTTCCAGCAATTTGATACCACCTCCTGTTTACCCTTTTAGCCCCATCAGTGACGAAAATGAAATTTCACTTTACAATTATCACTACTTGTTCAAACATTCAAGTGATGAGAATAAAGGAAGCAATCACCAAGGATAAGATCTCTTGATATTTAGACAAATTCTCCTTACCAGCTCCATAAGAAATGTGTGAAGAACAGTATTAAAGGAGAATAATTATACACTTTTACATCAGGGCTTAAAGGGTTAACTTGAACTCCCTATAACTGAAACCTTTTCTGATATTCCTTGAAGGTGTCAGTTATCGGGAGTCAAAGGTCTGTAAAACTGTTCATGCATGTACATAATCTTCATCAACAAACCATTCCAAGCTGCTTGCATGCTTGAAGACCTGACTGGAATGTTGTTTTTCCTAGAGGTGAAACTCCTTCGTCGATGATATAATGAAGAACAAAACTACACACCAAAAATAAAAGCTGATTCAGTTTTACCGTTAAAATCATGGGGGGGGGGGCTGGTCAGTGTGGGGCTTTATAATTAAATATCGTAAATGTCCCCCACCTCCCCCACCCCCCCCCTGTAGAAGGTGGATAGATGGAAGTGAAATGTGCAGTTCCAGGAAATATCCATACTCCTCCCAACAGAAGGTTTTTTGTTTTGCACCCCCCTCCTCCCCAAGAAATTCCAGTTTAGCTTCACACTTTGCTTCTTAAATTTTGGCTTTTAAGACCTTCTCCCCCTAGGAATTTTCAGTGACCTTCCATGGGGTGGGTATGGATTTTTCTGGAACTACACAATATATGAAAAGGTATATATGTTTGAACTGCATGTGAGAGTTTTGATATATGAAAGAATATTGCAATTATAAATGTACATGTAACTTAATAAGCAATTGCCGAAAATTCAGGCTTGAATAGGATCCAATAGGATTTTAAGAACTGACTTACCAATCTGATGTCCCAACATATAAATTCTGTGCTGCACAGTCAATGCATTCCACCTAGAACACATTTTTCAGAAACCATACTGGTTATGTGCATACACTTCTCAAAACTTCTTACAGCAAGGAGCCCAAAAGTGTGACCACTTTTAATTATCTCACATTCTTTCGTGCAAATTATCCAATCAGAAGCCGAGGATAGCTTCAAGAAAATTAACTCAAAAACAGGTATCCATGAAAAACCGACTTAGCCTTCCCTGCAAGATCACTTTGCAGTTTGAGTTAATTTTCTTTAATGTATCCTCGGCTTCTGATTGGATAATCTGCACGAAAGAATGCAAATTAATTAAAAGTGGTCACACTTTTGGGCTCCTTGCTGTAAGAAACGATGGTTATTTAATATTTACTGAAAAAAAAGCCCAATTTGTTGGATCAAGTTGTAAAAATTTTCAATTACTTTTTAGTAATTAACCATTAGTCAAAGGCACTCTGGGGGCCAATATTTAATTAAAAATTATTAATAATCATTCAGGTTGCTCTATTGCCAGTCTGATAATATTATTTTCCAAGTATGGGACCAGGTACTGTCCCAAATGATCCCACATGATCCTGCGCACTATTTGTGTCCATTCAATTTAAAACGAAGACGGCAGACAAGGACAGCATCTTCCGAAGAATTTGCTGAAAAACTGCTGAATGGATGACCAACTTTGAAATAAGAGAACCAGAAACTATGATCACGGTAATGAATAAAATTTGATAGAAAGAATTTGTAACAAATTATATGGGAAGTTAATCTAAGTGTTTCTTGCTTTGTAAAACAAAGGTAAGGAATTCTTTTCCCAAAGAAACACTGGGTAGGTGCTCAATCAAAAACATGGTCCTTTTTATCTCTTGGGTTTCCCTTAACTTCAGTAGATGTTATGTCTCTGGTCGTTGTCCTGATTGGTCAACAAACTTGCAATGCTATCGGTCGTCTGTCAGTTAAGCCATGATGTTATTGGCTGTGAAGACTGCAAAACGTGATTGGTGCGTTTTGATTCGTCTTTTGTTCGTCAAATGTCCATTGGTCTATTAGTAACATAAGCCAGTTTGTCTATTGTTTGTCTGTCTTGTTGTTGTCAGGTTCAGGTAGTTGTTGGCAACGGTTAGTAAGCCAGCTTTCCAGAGTTATTCGTTGATAGTAGTCAGTACCGTAGGTAATGCCAGAGCTCTGCTCTAGCAGCACCCAGGGGCTTCAGACCACTAACTTTTGTTTTTGGGCGACTAGAAAAACTCACTTTTTTGCATAATGCTTAAAGGGACACTATCCCGATGATGCGCACGCGTGAACGTCAGCTGTTATCTTTCAAAAAAACAATAGAACTGTCACAGTGAGGCGACAAGATTACCCCGCGGCCCACGCAGTGATCCGCTGTTTACATGCGCCATTTAAATATTTGCTCACGTTTTATAGCTCCAAGGAAGCTACAACTTAAATTTCTTGACGAAAAGGGTCTATAGATCACACTCCGTGATGTGAAACACAAAATATAAATCACCGGAGATTTTCGGATTTAATTGCAGTGAAAGCTAGAGATTTCTTTGGCGAAACATCACATCGGACTTTTGTAACAAGAGGACTTATTAGTTCCTATTGTTTCTGGAGGGACAGATATGTCGTTTAGAGTGCAAAATAAGGTCAGCTAGCATTTTCGGCGAGCCATCAGCAGGTCAGAAATTCGCGGATAGGATTCCGTTCCATAAAATTTTCTGCGGCCTAAATATTCAGCTAAAAAAACAGAACAGATCAATCCGTATTTATAGCTTTCACAAATATGCCTTTATAAACCTATGAAGCAATCTTAGGAAGCAAGAAATGATATTTCAAGTATTTTGCTAAAATTTTCTCGTTGGGTGCCCCTGATTATACACAAAGATTTAACAGAGCGTGATGCGAAACAGAAAATCCTGCAACAGAATTAAAAACAATAAGCCGAGCCCGGCGTTACAAACATCAGCAGGGAAACTCGTCACACTGCAGTGAATATTTCAGATCCTTTATTGTCGAAAACATGAACATAAGAGGCGGAAAAACCCATAAATTTCCTAAATGAGCCAAATTCAACGTACCTATTAAGCAAGAGCGGTATAAAAACCACATTAAGTCACTTAACAAACAATCAGAAGTCAAACCAATGGAGAATAACAAACGACGAAAGCCACAAGAATGCACCAGTTATGGCCTCAATATGACCTCGAGAATGCGACGCCTAAGTTGTAACGGCTCAATTCAGTCAACATTTATAAATACTCCATTCTAATCCCGCTACAAAAAAACAAGAAGCAAAATGGGTCAAAAGACCAAGATAAGGCGCGGCGTACAAGTACAAGTAGAAGTCGTGCAGCATGCATGCCTTCCAACCTATCAGTTTATGGCTGTGTTGGTCAAATACAGACACCACTGATCCCTTCAGTCGTTTCCATGTCTCATGGATTGCTTTCTTTATATATATTTTGGTATGCTGCTGGTTCCATTTCTTCTTATAACTTTCACGATTTTCTGAGCTTTTAAGGAGGCTGCCGGGAGAAAGAAGCCTTTGACCGGCACCATAGCGCTTCCCTCCTCTCGGTCCTCCGTCCAACAGCATTGAAAACAACCCCAAAAAATCCCGATCTCACACAAATTGGAACTTAACGAAAACTATATATCATTAATCTATAACTGGGAGAATCTTTAGGGTAATATTGAAGTAAACTGAGCACGATGCAAACAGATTTTTGAAGGTTCTATATTACTTCTCACATCTTTTGAATTCGTGACATCCTGTCAGGAAATCAAAGTTTGGAGCATGTGCAGTAACCAGATATTGATCCTTTAAGGGCTAGGCACCCCAGAATTCATGGTTGGGGGCCTTTGAGCACCCTGTGATTCTTCTTAGAGCACAGCCTTGTAATGCATTTATCAGAGTCCCAGTCAATCTGGGTACCCATAAGATATCACTGCAGGCTTTCCTGACCCAGATGTTTCCTCAAAGTGAAACATGTGTTCTCTCAAGCTGTGATCTCTACAGGGAAACAAAGTTTTCAGGATACTTCATTGTAGATTTTTACAACACCAAAATTACTGGAGAGGGATATATAGGAGCGATTTTAGAATACCCGGCCACTTCCTTACATATCTCTCAACGCTTTAAAGAACAGAACAAGGATACATTCAAATTCAGTGAGATGCAAATAAGCGGCCGTGTCTTCTAAAATCTAGCCGCTATGTTATTAAAATTGTGAGAAATATTTACTGTTTATATTAAACTGCTAACACAAACAAAATAAAGCTTTAACCTACCGTTTTGGGTCTATCTGCAGACGTCGTCACTATCCTCTCAATAACTGGTGCTATTTCAAAAGCTTTAAAACTCGCTTTAGCATGGGAATCGTAAGCTACTATACTCCCACTGATCGACCCACTGATCCTGCTATAGAACTCCGCCATGTTGTTTTCATTGCTAGTTTATCGCGGGCTCAGGGGATTCAGCCCCAGTCTTTTATCTTCTAGCGATCTTCGAACGTGCGTGGGTGTCACGTGGGAGTTTCGGATGGGCGCGAATCGAATAAATTTTCAGGTCAATTTAAGAAGAACAAACTTCTTTTCTCTGCAGTACACTCAACCATTAAAAAGATAAATGACTCATAACCGTGGAATTTTAACATATCTAGCCTAACAAATGCAAAGTAATTTCTAGATTTTCGAATATCTTCGCTTGCAAGTTACAGATCATTAAACAAATTGTTGCCAAGGTTAAAACGCTGTCGAAAACACAATTAAAAAAATCTTATTTATCCTTTTTTGTTTCCGAGAAAATGGTTTTGAGAGGTTTTTGGCATTGCATAGTAACAATAAATAAGATAAATGATCGCGGCATCTTTTGACTTGTTCATAAAGGTTAGTTTAACGACGATAGAAGTTTTCTCAAAAATTTTTTTTAATTCTGAAAATAACATGTTTTTGGATTTAGAAAACGAAAGTTACGAGTAAAATTGTAAAAAGTGCCCATCAAAAAAACTCTGTTGTTTTGTCTCGAAGGATCGAGTGGAGCGGAAGATGCAGTATGACCTCTTGGGTGGGGGACACCATATTTGGAATTCATGCGGTAATTTATTCTACTCGCATTAAATTACGTGAATTATTTGAGTTTGAGTTGGCAAGTGGGGCAATAAGCAGTATTTTGAACCGTAGTTTGCCAAAGTTTTTACTCCCGCTAGCTTTGAAATTTCCTCATAATTTATTCCTGTACATCCAGCGAAAAAGATGAGCATGGAATTCGATGCTGACACCGTTTCTGCGCCGCGTCTCATTGTTATGAAGCGAGGTGAAGCGGGATACGGGTTCAACCTTCATGGCGAACGAAATGTCCAAGCAGGACAAACTATCAGCGCCGTAGACGATGGTAGCGAAGCTCAGAGAGCGGGACTTCGAGTTGGGGATAAAGTGGTCGAAGTAAACGGTGCAAACGTGGAGAAGACGAGTCATAGCGACGTAGTGAAGCGGATAAAAATGAACGAGAAAGAAGTCACTATGCTCGTGATCGACCACGTCACGGAGGCATATTTGAAACAAGAAGGAAGGCCGATCACAGCTGATATGGCTAACCTAATGACCGTCTATCAGGCAAAAGAAGTTGCTAGCGAGCCTGAAGCTCCACAGCCAGAGGTGCAAGAGTTGAACGTTGTAGAAAGTGCGCCTCCGCCCACAGAAGCTCCAGCGGCCGAAATAACCAACGATTCTACCTTGGAGGAACACGAAACGACTACCGAAGCTGAGATTGCGAATGAAGCAACAACGCCTGAGGAAGTGAAACAGCTTAATGAGGTACTGGACAAGGAAGATTCTTCGCCTCCTTCGGAGCCTACGCCAGCATCGCAAACAAACGGAACCGAAAGCCACCCTGAGCCAGAGCCCGAGCCTGTTAAACCTGCACCAACTCCAGTAGAACCAGTCGCCGCCGCTCCACCGCCGCAAAAACCTGTACAGCCAGCAAAACCAACAGCAAAACCTCTCCGAAGCACGATCAAACAGCAAAAGACTGAAAGCTGGGATGAAAAATACAAAAAATTCCAGCAACTGTAATTTCGTTTTCGATGGTGCGTTTCTAAGCAAGACGTTCAGCGTGCATAATTCCTTGGTTGAAGAAAAGGTGAAGTGACGAGAAAATTGACTGCAGTCTTCGAGTGCGGTGAAGTATGTAAACGGAACAGTCATATTTCTTCATGCATGACTTAAACTAGAAACCGCCTTTAAAACAAACATTTTTTTCCTTTGAGATATATAAATCAATATTTTTGAAATGAAATTTGTAGTAAGAACTAGTTTAAAAGGAGCACAAATTTTGTATTACCCGAGGCTTCCAAGCAGTACATGTTAGCTTACTGTACTTTGAATACTATCAAATGTCCGTGTAAATTACATTGCTTTTTGCGGTGGATTTTCATTTAATGATCCTGTTGTGTATTGCAGAAATATAATTTCTTCAGTACTTTACTTTTTATCGCGCTTGTAAATTTCGTAACACTTAGCTATGTAGCTTGTTAGGGGAAAGTTCAAAATGAAGTATAAACCGAGTTAGGTAGTATTCGATGGCATTCTTAAAAAAATTCGCAATAAATAGCTGTTTCCACTCACGAATATTGCTTGATTAGTTGCAGCTTGGCAACATGCTAACAGCCTATCGTCTAAATATTTTTATTAGTCGATCTACGACAGATGTTGTTTCATGATATTTATCCAGTTGTGTTACGAATATAATTTAAAATATGGGTTCGGTTGCCGTTTTCAGCCGATTTGATTGCTATCGTTGTTGGTATGAGAGGTTGAAATTCGACCCTCCCATATGCCTCGTAATTTTTTCAGGAAACAATTGATCGTGAATTCAATCCACGCTGGGTAGAATTTGCGACATATGGCATTCGAATGGCTTTATTATTGTCGAATTTGCGACGGTTTTTCTCACCTCGCTCTGCTTCATTGGCCGAGTACTAGCGTCCTTATAACTAGAGCAACTAGGCATAATTATTAATGCTTTTGTTTACTTTGCAGCGACTTCATGGCCCCAACTTCTCACGGGTTTTTTAATATCTCGCTGGTGCGTCCATAAGTTTTAATTGTTATTTTTCACTTGACGTAAATCCAAACCTTAAATTTTGAACATAAAAAAATATTGCTTTCCATTAGCCTGAATTTCAGCGCTCGCCTCTGGTCACTTACTCCCAAGAGACAAGACAGCTGAAATTGAGGCTAAACAAATGTATACTTGACCTTTAACACTGTCGTGAGAAAAAAAACCCTTTTAATTATACATAATTTTTATCTAACAACTCCTTGGCCTGTTTGCCGTCATCTCCCACCTCAACTCTATTTTTAAACCATATCTGTTGGAGTCTTTAATGTTTGTTTTTGGCAGCCACATTGTACCCGGGAGGGTTGTAAGACACCTGCTGGGATTTCTACATAACAAAGATAATCTGTATTTGGGGGACTATACAGAAGATGTAGCTTTTATTTATGAATTATTGCAGCCCTGTTGCTGCAAATTCCAGTTTTGTTTGTGACTGGTTAAAAATTTTCATTTATAGTAATCAAAAAATGTGACGTCTGCTTCTAAAAAAATAATCTTAAAATTAACTCTAGCATTCTAACGCCAGAAGTTTTAAGTTTTACCTATTGTTGTTAAAACAAAACTATACCATTCCATTTCTGAATGTCAGAACGTGCATACATGAGATTATATCAAGCTATGAAAAACTTCTAATTTTTAACATTACTGTATGTGATCCTACTCAAAGCTGCTTAAGTTGTATTTTGAAAACGGTAAGCTTACGGCTCCAGGGCCCAGTTGTTCGAACATTGGACAATGCTAACATGGGATTAAAGGTTAACCAAGGCTTTTGTCTCTCCTTAATGTTAAAATTCATTTTGTCTGCTCATTTAAGTGACAGTTTGAAGTTAAAGCTGTTTGTGGACTGAAAAGTCATAGCATAAAACCCACATTGCTTAGCTTTAACACTGGGTTCAAAATTGAAGGTAATTCTGGGTTAGCTTAGGGCGCGTTTTTTTATCCACAATTCTGGAATAAGAATGGTTGGTACGGAATGCTAGGAATAATTCGGATTGTCTGCATAAAAAAACGCCCGTCGAGATGCGCGGTCCTGGTCCTGCCTTTTTCTTGTACGAAACCTCACTGAAAAAAACCTCGTACTTTTGGTACAATGAAATGAGAAGCAATGCTTCATTGTGTCCAAAAGTGTAACCTGATTTTTTCTCCAGTAGAGATGTATTTGAATCCGCAGCGCTCATCTCGCCGTCCGCCATCTTGGATTTTCATTCGCAACATTCTGTTCATTCTGCCCCTGGGAGCAGAATGGATGGAATGGCGTTCTGTCCATTCCGGAATAGGAATGCAGAATAGAAAAACGCGCGTATTTTACATTCTGGCCATTCTCATTCCAGAATTGTGAATAAAAAAACGCGCCCTTAGTCCTTTGAGCAACCAGTCCTAGGGCACCATGATCCAACACATAAAAACTAGGGCACTAGGGCTCTATCACTTTACTCTAGGGCTCCAATTTAACCGTAATCAGTATTTTTCTCTGAGCTCCAAGCTCCACAGCAAACATTTTGGATCTCCAGAGACCTCAAAGCCCTTAGAATGAGACTGCAGGCAGGTACCCCCCCCCCCCCCCCCCACACACACACACACACACACACACACACCACACCACACACACACACACACACACACACACACAAATGATTCCCACTGGGTCTTCAATATAAGGGTGAACAATGGTGCTGGTTTTCCTGTAGTAACAGAGCAGCGTTTTAGTTTTTTCTTGCCATAGAATAGTCCCATGGGGGGAATTCCATACAAAAGTGATGGGGTTTCATCAGAAAGGGTTTTAAAAAAGGATCCTAAAAGGCACCAGAATCTCATTTTGTGGACGTGGCTCAGAGTCATACCCTTAGCAGGTACCAGTTCTAAAACAATACTAACTGATATTTCATAAAAATTTCCTCCATTACATTTTTCGTTTGGCTCGGTCGATTTAGATTTAATTACCCTGAGTGGTACCAAATCACGGATTGTCACCTCTAAAGGAACGACAATCAATTCAGGCTTGAACGGGATTTAAAACTCATGACCCTCCGATACCGGTGCGGGGTCTTACCAACCGAAGCCATCAAGCCAACTGGGAGCTGATCGTCTTTGAGTTTGTATTAAACCCGTATTAGATGATGAATGAATGCGAGTGTGAATACTAGAAATAATAATATATATGAAATATGTCAGATTCTTTTCCACGAGCGTTCTCATTTCTCCACTCCCCTGTTCTCTGCTCAATATTAATTTCGAACCCATGACCATGACGACAATTTTTTGCATCCGTTTTAAACAAAAATCAATATGCATTTTACGGTTAGTAGTGTGTAGTCGCTATATGGGGAACATGCTAAGGAAAAGTAAACTTCACGCAATACTCTGTTAAATGCTGCTGAGAATAAAAAAATCGTCATGTTGGTAGATCCCCAAACATTCTCAATTCCATGGACTTTTTCAACGCACCAGGCTTTTTCGGTGACTGAGGGCGGGTCCCTGGAGTGATCCATAAACCGTGACAAAAGGAATGCAATATGTTCCACTTGTTCTAGCGCCGGATCGCGGAAGAGACTCCTAAAATGCAATTTTGGTACATACTACCGCACAAGGGTCTCAATCTCTTCTAACGGTTTATGGCAGAACTCACCGCCACCTTTGATACGTCTGTTGATGGCACTGTAAAGACCGAAATATAACGTTTCGTTCAAACATCTCATCTCTTTTCATTGAATGACTCTCAGACATGTAAATGTGTTTATTCGATTTATCTGTAATGTTACTTTTCTCAGCGTTGGCTTCGCATGTTTTGGAACGTTAGAGTGTTTCATCTGTAACCAAAATAAAGTAATACCATACAACAAATCTTGTTCAAGGTTTAGCGTTGAAGTTTGTACTGATTTAAAGTTTTCGTTCGAAGCAGTCTTTTGTCTGAAGGATGTGGTCAACGCGGAATTGAGACAAACACGCGTGGAAACTTTCGATGTTGCACGCCTCGAGTTGGTTCGCGTGTTTCTCGGCAATGTAGACAGTGAAAGCTCGTGTTCAAATTAACCCCTGAAGCTCAAACAAACGCTGGTAATTTTCCTAATATACGCTTTAGACGAAGTGCAATAGACGCTGCAGCTATTGTTTACGTGAAACAAACAACCTAGCTTGACTTACCGGTAGCCAAAAGCCCCAAAACAAACAACCATGTCAACCATTCCACGTTCATTTAGACCCGGTGGTATAAAACGACGTTTATTTCGTCTATATCAACTCCAGGCATTCTAACATGTTATTTACTATAGACTCGATAAGAAGTCGATGGAAGGTTGCCTTTTAAATTGCAAAAGTAATGCTTGATCTCGACTTGTGTTTCAAGGGTTATTGCAGGAGGGCTCTGCTCACGTGTTAAGGCCCCCGCAAACGGGGAAACATTGTTGAGGAAACATGTTTCCCTTAAATGTTTCCCTGTTTGCGCACGAACGAAACATTTTTTTTTGGCGGAAACATATTTTTGTTTCCGAGAAACAAAAAATGTTTCTGATTTTTTCAGAAACATTTTGTTTCTGCCACAAATGTTTCCCCGTTTGCGTGCCGAGGAAACAATGTTGACTGGATTCTGTGGTAGTGTGGGCTGTATTTCCTAAAATGAGCATGCGAAAACGTTGTTTTCAGTGAAAAGTTTCTTGGTTTACCTGGCAAGGATACATTGTTTCCTGCACGTTTGTGCGCCCAAGAAACATTCTGGGAAACAATGTTTCCGCAACAATGTTTCCTCGTTTGCGGGGGCCTTTACAGTATCACATGTACCCATCGCTCATTTCACCATCACGAGGAGGGACGGGGGCGCAGTGGCTAGCGCGTTGGACATTCGATCGGAATGTCGGGTGGTCGGTGGTTCCTAGTCTCTGCGATATGTTGTGTTGTTTCCTCAGAGACAATAACATTTACTCCACATTGTCTCCCTCGACCCAGACGTGTCATTTCATAACATTTATGATTGTGACGACGCGTGCAAAATAAGCTATACCGGCAGTTAAGGGGTATACCTAATATACACTGACAAGGGTCGGGGCGATTTTGAACTTTTAAATTTTTACGTTTTAAATCCATTTATCTTACAGCCATGACTTCTCTCATTTATGATTATATATGATCATATATAAAATACATTCATCAATAGCTTTAAAGTGGTGCATTATACATCAGTGGTCATTGAGTTTGTAGCTCCTGATCTGGAAAAAATTGCATGTGCTTTAAGGTTTAAAGAGTTGACAGTGGACGCCATTTTGAATGCTTAGCTGAAAACGCCAGGTGCAAAAATGCACGCTTTCAACGGTATACAAGATGGTGATGGCTTAGGCTTTGGACGAGCGGAGTTCAACTTAAAACTCATCAAGTTCCAGCCATTGTAGCTGCCAAGTAAAGTTTCACAAACTGACCAGGGACCCGTTTCTCGAAACTCCCGAAAACTTTCCGGGACCGGTAAGTATTTTTTCGAGCTCATTTATTTGTCAGCTAATGGTAATTATTGGTGCAAACCTGGCGTTATGCCTTACGAAATTAGAAAGATTAAACTTTAGCTTTCAAAGTTAGTAAAAGTTGTATAGCTTTTCGAGAATGTTGTGCACCTAAAATAGTTTTCGGGCCCTGAAAAATATCGGGAGTTTCAAGAAACGGGCCCCTGGTTATGGAATTTTCGAGGTATCAGTTAAACTAATCGAGGGTCGTTTTTTCGTAAACGAACACATAAGGGCACATAAGCCAAATAAATCCTTACGGAGCTTAGCCTGCGTAGTCCGAAAAGCTATTTGTGAAAATGTGAACTATTCAATCTACAAAGCTGTTATTTTAACGTGTCTTTAAGATATGAAGTGTGTAACTTATGCAAAGTTCCATGCTGAGAAAATTCCTTGTTTGCAAGATACGGGGATTATTAACGTGCCCGAAATCCCCTCCGAAATCACCCCCCGAATAGTTTCAGGGTGTCTAGAGCCGGTTGAAGTGGAATGCTGGTGAACAGTGATTTCTCAACTAAAGGCACTAGTTTGTAGTCGTCAGGTATTTGCACTGTCTTGATTGCGTCAATAAAGTTCCCAGTCGACTGTAGTTTGTGTCGTGTGTCGTGATTCATCGGTCAAAGGTTTCAGTACGGTAGTCAAGTATTTGGACAGTTAGTAAATCGGGGACCCACAGAATGAGACTATGGGTCCCATGGGTATGTTAGGTTTGTGTAGTTTCGGTAATCCGTAGAGTTTTCGGATCTGAACCGAACGCTACGAACACTAACGCGACACCTGTCACTACTGCAACCATACCTTACATCAAAGGGACTTCTGTAACTATCGCACGAATCCTACAACCCTACAACATCCGTGTTGCTCACAAACCTATCACTACTTTACGACAGCTACTGACGTACGTTAAAGACAAAGACAAACCGAGTGACAGACAGGGAGCAGTTTGATAAGATCAAATGCTACGACTGCCAGGCCACTTATATTGATAAGACTGGCAGGAATTTGAACATCCGACTGACTGAATAATTAAAAACGAAATTATAATGATAATAAGAACCTTCCCAGAATGCTTTGCACCAGAAAAATTTCAATGCAAAATAACTTAGTTAATTTGTGGCCGAAGAGAATGCTGTGCCATGTGTTATTTACAAGCTTCGTGAAAGTTATCCTTCATATTACCTTTAGGGTGATGACGTCATTATTCACGTGACTATGGCAAAAAATTTGTTGTAGCTCACTGCAAGAACAGGCCTCCATCAATTCAAAAGCAGATAACGTGCCCCGATAGTCATTGGAATGGGCAATATGGAAATTGCCAGTTTACATCTGGCATTTGAAAGTTAAGGTGGCTCTGTACAGGAGCATTTCCCAGGGGACCGGTAAGGAGTCAGTAACTATGGTAGTTTAAGGCGGAGAGAAACAAAGCTTGGCTGGTTAATAGAACTTCGCATGAAAGTACTTTAACTTAACTTTTATTAATGAATTTTATATTGCGCAAACATCAATGTGGCATTTTCGAATGCGCATTTCAATACATTTGAAACGCTACCATGATATGCTCACTGTTGTGACGTCATTGGTCACGTGACCAGAGCGCGCAGAAAATTCAAATCACTTTAAAACTGCTTTAAGCTCAATAAATTCGTAATTTCTCACAGTAATATTGCAGAAAAAATTGCAAATTATTCAAAAACGTCCATTATTATTTTTCCATTTGAAAAAAGCACGATGAAAAATCAACCTTAAACTTTTGATAATCCCTGTTTTGTCAGGTTTTAACATAAATGTAAAAACGAATCAGCATATTTGGTTTCAAACTATGCTCTTTCTAACTACGTTAACAGAGGGGATGAAAGGGGGTTTTGCGTGATACGTGATCAAGCGATTTTAATTTCCGTGATCTGTGAAAGTGTGAAATTATAATACGTGAACTGTGAATGTTGTGCTTGTCGTGATACGTGAAACATAAAACAGATTATCCGATATTCGTGGTTATCATTGAAATATTTCTCTTGAAAATGGATTACATGGGTGGTAACGTTCTTGGGCCTTCTTGGATCCTCACAGGAGTTTTTTTGACCTGTTTTAAAGTTTCAATTGGCAGGATTCTGCTTTGTTATTTGAAGCCTTTGAAGACTGCGTGAAAAAACAATCTCTGATGACGTCAATGACCTTGGGTAGACCTTAGTCTCCGCATGACATTTGTGACCTTTGTACTGCCGTCAGGGTCAGTCCAGGTATGCCAGCTACAATGGCCGACAATACAGACGATGAACAAATGTTATTAGAGGGAGTAGTTTATTATGTGGACCCCAAATCTGTTGGAACTCTGGCTTTTCTTGAAGGGAAGGAAAGAATCCGTATTCCGATCACCAGTACGCATTCTTCTCTAGAAGCTTTAAGGCGGCACATTATAGAGTATGCTGGTTTGAAAGCTGAATCGGAAAAGCGTGGTCTTGGGTCCTGTATTGAATTAAAACTCTGCCGGTTAGCAAAGTCAGCAGAGGGCAGCAAAGCTTATGCTATAAACACACAGGCACAGTGGGACGAAGAGAGGCCTCTTTTTTTAAAGTCACCGTCGACAACAGCATTATAAGGTGAGCAGTTATTTTTAATATTCGCACGTGTTTGTGAATGGTCACTGAAAGACGCTAGGGTCAAAGCAGCCTACATCCTTTTCTGGTTTGTGACGGGATTTCGTTCAATTCCCCATTACGAAAATGTTATATGCCTGGGTCTTTTATTCTCCCAAAACTGAAACTTTTTGAAAAAGATTTAAACGCTTCATTGTGAGAAGCAGATGTTCTGGCTGTATACAGCTGTTTGCAGACATCCACACAGCTATTCCAGCTGGATGTAACACAACCTGATTTGCGCAACGCAAAGCGAAAGACAGATAGCTACTTGAAGAGATCAACAGATGAAGTGATTTCTAACCTTTGACAAACCATTGAAACCCATGGGAGCGAAGGGGACTATATCAAGTCAAACGCAATCGTCCGTTAGCATGATACTTGAAGGTCTTCAAGATCTCGCAGAGCTGTTAAAAGAGCTCAACACAAGTTACGAAGTAGATCTTCACACTTGCCTTACTGTCCAAGTGGAAAACCACGCTATGGGTCATTTTAAGGATCAATTTCCCACTTGCTTACAGTATGCTCGAAATCTGGCAAATACTGTCTATGAAAGCATCAAACGAGTTGTACGGTGGGCTGCTTACTACTTTACCCACGAGAAGTCGTACTACCCTGTAATTCCTCAAATGACGCCACTGAATGCTCTTTCAAAAATGAACCACCTAAAGCCCATACGGAAGCTGAGCAGCTGCGAGAAAGAAGTGATAAGGGAGTGCGCAGAAAACTACGGCAAGGCCGTCAGACAACGCACCATGCGTCAGGAAACGACGATGTTTAAAGCAGGCACACTGCCATTAAACATGTATGCCACTTCTGTTGCGCAAAACGAGAAAGTGACATTCCAGACAAGACCTTCGGAAGCTCCTGTAGATGTTGATCAGAACGAACAACAAGAGGATGCGGCAGAAATGTCAAGAGAAGGTAGCAGAGATACAGGGGATTGTGAACAGGAATCAGAATATGACACAGATTCAGACATTGAAGATCAAGTAGACAACGAGGACGAAATGACTTTTCTTCGAGCAGTTACTACTCGTAGCGGAAGAATGGTAAAAGTCACATCCAAGTTCTTCTGAGTTTCGTTAGACCAGTTTAAGGTAAGAGACAAGGGAAGGCCAAATGACGTTGACGTTAAGTACTATTCTTCATCGATTTACTTTCACTACCTTCACCTTCACTTACAGTATTTGTGGGGGTTAAAAAGTTTATCATCGAGTCTAATAACATATTCTAAAAATGATAAGCCTCATAAAAGCATTCGCTAATTAAAATAATTAAAAGAGGAAGCTTTCGGTCTTCGAACCACTTTTTAAATCCTATATCCACACTAGCCGCACTGAGTCTGGAAGAGAACTTTTAGTTGTAGATCTAGAGTGTATCCATGAGGAAACGATTACTTTCCTCTCGAAGTCGTAACAACTTGAGCGAAAAAACTAGCCTGCGATCAGGCCTTTCCCCTACATCTCTCGTCAGTCCTGGGAGAGAAAAACACCATCGTCTGACCAGATGTTAATATAGAACTGTCCGAGCAATGCAAATGAGTCTATACGCGCAATTTTCATCAGCTGAAATTCATCACTATTGTCAGGCACAAGAAAAGATAGCTCCCAAAAGATAACATACACTGTACTCATGAATTCTAAGAGTAAAGAATAAAACAGATAGACACGTGAAGGGCTTCACAGCTGAAATCCTCCTTGATTACAGTGTCATTTTCCGTGAATCGTGAAAGTGGAGCATTAATTACCGTGAACCGTTATTTGTCGTTTTTAATAGCCGTGAACCGTGCACAGGACCCCCCCTTACCGCCCCTCTTAACAGTTTCTCTTTTTTAATAGTTGCAGGCACGCGGAGTACTGGGCACCAATGTCTAGGACTGCTCAGGAAGACTGGTGCACTTTTTAGGCGCGGCGGCATAGCTAGCGACAAAAGCTGAAAAATGGGTCAAAAGGTGTTTTGCTAGAAATTTGCTAAAGAATTGTTAATGGTTTCTCGGAAAGAGGACAGCACTTCATTTTTCGCTGCATTGCTCATGTCAGGTACGTGTAATTATAGCTTTTTATTGTCTTCGGTAAACAGCTTAATATATTAGCAGGGCTTTACCGATCGATCATTATAGTTTGATGTTTCATATTTATCGTTAGTCCAGTGCTTAAATAAAATACGACTTTACATGATATATTCAAATTTGAAGAACTTTTCATTATTCAATTTTGAAATATTCCGGTTGATTCACTACTACAGTCAGATTTTAGGCGTTTCACTGGAACCGTGCAGACGCTCGATTTGCCTATTATTACAAATTAGTTTCATTGTTATGGCAATTTTAAGGCATTTTACTGTAACATTGTACTTCTATCATAAGAATAATGCTTATATTTCATTGCTAGTTATAACTTTGTTGAAGTAATGGGTGTCTCTAGTACAAGGATAGGTTTTTTTAATTTTGCTGTCTAAAGATAGCAAAAAACCTATATACTATAGCCCCGCAGCGTGAAATCAGACACGGTGACCCCCTCTTTTTATTTCATTTAAAAAATGTGCTAGGTGTAATTAGTAACTGTGCAAAGTTTCAACAAATTCTCATTACAACTTCTTTTTTGATGGAATCACCTGAATGCATTGTTCATGTCAGGTGTCAGTTTCAAACAGTTTCATGCCTGGTTGTGTAAATTATGCGGTTTTACAGTACTCGCATAAATCATGTACACTTTAACCAAAAAATGGAGCTTGAAATTACTATAACATTTCCATTCAATCTTTGGTTTAGTTTCAATTTTCAAACCCTTCAAAGGAGAAGGGATTTCCAGCATTTAGCAAGGAGACAGCATTTGCACCAGCTTCAATACAAGAAGAATTTATTGTTTGTAAATTTTGGTTTTGCATTGCGATAGTGTGCACTTGTATCCATGGTCCTTAAGTTTTGCGGCATCATTCTCCAAAAAATTCAGCTTTTTTACCTGTTGCATCGCTTCATTGTGCCATATTTAAACTAAACAGTTGGCCTAAACATTTAGTCACAGTAGGCCCAGTTTTTCTTTCAGGCACTGGCCTCCTCTCTGCGTGCCCGCCATTTTAACGTGTTTCGTCTGGTCAAGCTCGAAACTACATCGTGAGGTTCGGCCTAGTGTAAACATGGCACAAGACAGATAAGTCTTTTAGTGTTGATGTCCACGGCTTAAAGTACGATTTTTTACAATTTACTTTGGTGAAAACTTTAAAAATTTTCTTTTCTACCTGGATACGAATTTAGTACAGTACATGTAGTACAGGCAAAAGAAGAGAAGAAAAAAGTATTTAAGGCAGCTTCTATGTTGTTGCAAATTTTATGTTATAAAAAAATTGGCCTTACAGATTTACCTAACAAGTGCACAGTAAAGCAAAATAATTTTAATCTTTCTGTCACATTTTACAAAATTTCAACAACGGAAAAGATAAAAAAGCCATTTTCGCTCTAGACATTTGCCAACTCGCCAAGATCGCTGTTTGACCGTGCGTCTTGTCAATGAAAATGCTTACAGTACCGTGTTTACTGGCGGTTTGCACTGTGAAATCCCATGGAGAAAATCAACAAACTCACATAGGCAAGTTAAATCGACTAAAAATTATGTTTTGGATATTTATATTGCAATATGAATATCTTGCCAAAAGCAGAAAGGTCACTGAAGGTCCCTTACCCGGGACGAAACGCTGCCTCAGTGAGACAAGCCACGAACTATTTATCCCAAGTAAGTGTCAACCTTTATAGTCAACAGCGAGAAAGCGAACTAAAAACACGCCGTAAGGAATTAAATCCAGTGGCATTTCTGGGACCAGGAACTAAGCAGCAGTAACATAAGACTTAAATAAAGTCAAGCCTTACCATTTCCTTTGCATCACTCGACCGATCCGAAGTGAACTGCTTTCTTGTCCAATGGGGTATTGCGTTAAAAGTTAATCGTATATTTTCTGGATAATTAAAGCCTGTCCGATATATAAAGAAATCTCCTAAGCTCTTCGTATATTTCTGGATAATTAAAGCGTGTCCGATATATAAAGAAATCTCCTAAGCTCTTTGTAAACGCCTTCGCATAAATCCACCGTCTGCTCCACAACTGCTCGACTGTTCTCGCACTCGTGATCAAGCCCAAGCGGCCAAGCGCGATATCCATGGAAACGTATTGCGAAACTCAAAACCAGCACGCTGATTGGTCGGATAGCCCCGAAACCGCTCAAAGTTGCAAACCAATCAGAGACGACCTTACGAGAGCTGCTACACAACTGAATGATACACACGCGTTTAGAATTCGCTGCTCCTTTCCTCGTAGGGTAAATTATCCACTTTAAGTTTTTAATGTTACGGAAATTGTTGCGATAATTCTCAAAACGGCTGTTAGACAAAACGCTCTACCGTAAAGTCGCTCGAAAAAAACTCAAGAAAAAAACTCAACTTCCCTGTTGTTGCGTAAAACAGGCATTTCACAGGCTCAGCGTAGTGACAAGCTTTGTATAAGCGATGCTAAATTTCCGACTGTTTAAGAATTTACACATTTACACGTGAAACAGGAAGGCAAAACGTCCGTCGAGAGGGAGAGTTGTATCAAAAGCATCGTTGCGTTACGCATGGTGTATTTAAAGGTTTCAAATTTCGCTTTTGACGTATGCAAATTAACGTGTGTAGGGTAAAAATAAATCACCTCTTATTTATCGCTAAAGACCTGACAGTGTGGATTAAACTTCGAAACTGTGATATTTTATCTCAGTTTCATTTATGACTTTTTCTTTTTATGACGGGTTCTGTGTATTTTTCGTGTAGTTCGGCAAATAAACAAACGCGGTTTCACGTGAACGGGATCGAAAGGGTTTCGCGGCTTGACCTGCAAACTTCTTTGAACTTCACCCAATGACAAACATATTCGGAAACTAGATACGCTCATTGCAGCGGAGAGAAGCAAAATTCTTCCAAGACATGGAATAACTTGACCTCATACGATACATTCAATCAAACTGTCAAGTATTCAGTAACTTTGTTGACTCTGTGTGTGTCGGAAAATTTTGCATATTAATGAGCTCAAAACTCTGAAACCCGCGTCTAAGCCGCACCCCAAATCATCATCATTATTATCATCATCATCATCATCATCATCATTATTATTATTATTCAACTGTAGCGTCATTTTGCCATATAAGGAGAAAAATATGAGTATGAAAGCGTCTTAAATTGTAGAAAACGTATTGCACTATAGTATCCCGGTTTCAAATGACTTATTGAATAAAGCATTTAAATTGCTTAGATATTTAAGTTTATATTACCTACAACAAGGGCTTATTTAAAATTTATGAAACACTGGTTCTAATTTGATGAGAGGTGTATTACTAATGATTAACTAATAATTATAATATTGTTTTCCGGTCTCACTTGTAATAATAATAATAATAATAATAATAATAATGATGATAATAATAATAATAATTCAGCTTTAGGAGCACTTAAACAGAGTCTCAGTACTCTTACAATTATGCAGATAAGAAGAATCTAACTAATACTAATACTAATTTCAATGATAAATATATGCTAATCTGTACTAATTTACAATAATTATTCAAAGCTGGAAACTAACATAACAATAATAATGATTAATTCTTGAAAAGGGAAGTTGTCAAACTCGTTTTGAGAGCGGTTACAGATTCAGAGTTCTTGATCGCATTAGGTAGTTTATTCCACAATGTAGGAGCTGCAACTGCAAAGGCTCTTTCTCCGTACAATTTTGTTCTATATTTGGGGACTACGAGTAGATTAGAGATTTCAGAACGTAAACAGCGGGATGGCTTATTGACTATATAGGCTGCCGAACACAAACGAGCGACTAGAAATGGTGATATCAACAATCACCTGCACCTGCACCTTATTGACTAGTTTATTCAGGCGGATAAACACGCATTTTGACAGCTATTGCGATAATCAGCACCTTCTGACATCGTTTTCAAATATTGGTGCAAGTTTATTTGTACCAGTTCTTTTGCTTAATTATGTATTTCACATTAATCAGACGAAGCAAGACGTGGCTACTGTTCACTACCTTTAATAGTGTATTTGTACATGCGGTGTGGAGGCAGTGCCACCTTTTCCATCATTGAGAAGGCAGCAGGAAAAACAGCACATCGTTCCTCAGGTGCCAGTAGCAGGAGACCTAACGGAAGATAAAAGTACGATCGACATATAGGTAAGAACCAACATATTTGCATCAATTTGCTGCCTTTTGCTCCAATTTGGTTGCCGTGTACTGATTTCTTTTCATCTCCAGGCAAAATGAGTTGCACATTGTGAGGAAATATAAACTCATGCAAGGAAAAAAAAGCTATGACTTTTTATGAAGTTTAACCCTTTTCCTTATGTTGTCAAACCGTGCTTCAGCAATAAATGTGGTTGCGCAACTTTTCAGTAGATATGTGGATCATTCGCAAAGCAATTTAGCATTCAGCTTATCTGGTGCCGCTGCTTTTATTAATTTTTTTTTTCATTTTTTCTACGAAAAAGGTTTTTTAGATCTCTCAGATTCATTCCGTGGATCTCTACACATGACCAAAGATAAACTGGACTTCAAGCAATTCACTTCTTATCCAATTCAGCGGTTCAAGAAATAGAAGATCTGAAAGATTCAAGCACTCAGCTTCAGTTTATCGAAGAGTCAGACATCAGTAGCCGAGATTTCTCAACATCATCAAGAAAGCATTCGCTCCTTTCTTTAAGACTTCAGATGTTTTGTTTTACCCTAGCATACCGTTGTCAGCGTTCTAAACCTAAAATGGAGTATTTTATTAGAGAAAGAGAAACGACATATTCGATTAATGATTCATCTATGATAAAAACATTCAATGAAGTTCATTTTTGTGATGAGAATATAAACATCGCATGAGAATTCAGCGTTCTAAATTGGAAACGGTGTTTTCCTTATTTCTGGACAAGAATTGTCATATCCCATTTAAGTTTATTCTTGTGACGAGATTTAAAAAAAACTGAATACAACAATTTTCTATATAATTCAAGTAATCGTAATGGAAATAACCAAATACTCTGAACACCCTGTGTACGAATACTAGTAAATAAGGCGTGAGTGTCACGTGTCTTCGCGGTTCCTCCAGCACACGTCTCACGCTAAGATTGCTGGTTGACAGAGCAGATTTTCAAAATACAGACTGCAAGCAGCTCATTAGTGAAAATGCACGAAATAAAATCTCTGAGGATGTAAAATTTCAAAAATTTTCAGGGAAGAATGGGCCTAAAGTCCGTTCATACGAGAGTTTTACCGTGAAACTGGTCTATTACCTTGGTCATTTTCTTTTGCTGGATGTTCATCCACCGTTTGGCGCGTGTTTCCCGCCTGTTTCAAAATCTACGTAAAAACACGAAATGGCTTTGATATAGATAATCGTCAGATACGTCACAACAAAGGACAGAACTAATCACTGCAGAGGAGACATAGGCCGTGTAAGACTAAGGTAGTGACATACCTCGTCTGATGAAGACATTCTCGATTACAAATTTGTTTTCTTAGCGGCCTGTTTACGAGTTCCAAACGACTTCGTAAGTTGAGTTCAACTGATGTCCCCACTCAGCTGACGTTCAAAGCTATTCAACTTTTATAGTAATCATCGAGATCGGACTTTGTGCTCCCCACTTACCGAATTAGTCGATCTCTTGGCAGCTCTTGACTTAGAATGGTGCAGTTTTTTCAGGACATGAATCAAAATAATTCAGTTGAGTGATCATTCTCTTGGTAAACAAGAATCGTTATAGTTCATTGAAGATCATTTTTGTGATGAGATTTGATAATCACTCAGATGTTTCGCTGAACCTAGAATACCTTGTTTAACCGAGACAGTACTGTATTGGAAACGTTTCTCTTTAATTTCTGAACATTTGTCATTCTGAGAAACGTCATAGTCTATCAATAAAGTTCATTCTTGTGATGAGATTTGAAAATCATATGAGATTTCAGCTGTTTTACCTTAATCTAAAATACCCTTTTTACCCATGACGGTACTGTGTCAGCAGTTGTAAATTTGAAACGGTGCTTTTTAATTTCTGGCCTGACAAAAGTCATCGTATTCCGTTGCAGAGCTCATTCTTGTGATGAGATTTAGAAATCACATGAGATTCCAGATGTTTTGCTGAATTCTAGAATACCCTGCATGCGTACCCACGTGAGTACTCATACTGTGTCAGCAGTTCCAAATTTGAAATGCGTTTTTTTTTCCATTCTTGTGATGAGTTGTAATAATCACATGAGATTTCTTATATTTTGCTGAACTCTAGAACACCCTGTGTACCTCTGTGTACTTGGTCTCATCAGATCTTGTTTTAAGATGGTGTAGATATTCAGTTTAATGATCACTAATTCTTGAGATTTCAGATGTTTTGTTTAAAATAATAATGATAATAATAATAATAATAATAATAATAATAATAATTTTATTTATGTGTCAATGTGATCTAGAATACCCCGTTTATACCCATGAACGGTACTGTGTCGTATTCACTCGACAAGAATTGTCACGACATAGCCCATTTTCAAAGTTTATTCATGTATCGAGATTTAAAAATCACATGACATTTCAGATGTTACGCTGAGCTGTAGAATACCCTGTGTATCCCTGAGACTCACCAGGTCTTGTTTAAAATAAGGTATTTTTCAGTTAGGGGTATATCAACAGATGACCAATCGATAGTGGCAAAAATCCTTTAATGACATCGATTGCTAGCGATTGCATTGATTGTCGTCGATATCTGGTAGTGATTTCAGTGTGTCCACTAAAAAAACCGATGGAAAAAAAGTGTACTCAAAGGGTACCGTGCCTGTGACTCAGTCCAGCGAGGAAATGGGCAAGAAGGTTTTACGCGATTGTATTCAATGCAATCGCGTAAAACGATTTAAACGTTTTACGCGATTGAAATGTAAAAGACATGCATTGCAGCATTGGGGCGAAACAGCCAGGGGGTAGCGTGAGAAAACAGCCGACGTTTCACGAGGTCGCCACTTGAGCCCTCGCTCTCAAGTGGCGACCTCGTGAAACGTCGGCTGTTTTCTGAGGCTACCAGAGGCTGAGAACTTTCCAATCCTCCGTGTCATTTTTTTTTTTGCTTCCTCCTTTTCTCCCATTTCCCTTCTTACTGTTTACCTTTAAAATGTTCGCCCCCCCCCCACCCCCGCTAACACCACACACCCCTACCACCCCCAGAACAAATTAACAGGCTATTACATGTAACATTAGCAACGAATTGCTGCATTTAATTGTTCTGATGGTGGTGTTAGATTTGAAATGGTTTCTGTTCAAATCCCTGATGGGTTCTGTCCTAAAAGTTAAGAATGAGTAATTTCACACTCTGTAAAACCTAAAAAAGCAATTCGTAGAATTACCCAGGCCTAGACACAGTGGAGAGCTTGCAATAGCTTGGATGTTTTTTATTCCATTGAAAGAGTCCACTACAGGGCAGCTATTTACATGCAGGCAAACCTTCGGCAGAAACCCTTGGTGAGGCCACATGGTTTTTACCTACATCATAACTTTAAGTTAGTTCAGTCTCTAGAACAATCACAAGCTACAAAGCATTTGTGGCAAAGCCACAGAATCAACATAAGCAGAAGTATTGAGTCAATAGAAATACTGGGTAACCTGTGGATGATGCAGGGAAAAGTGACCGGCAACAGATCGAGGGCATAACATTGCACCCAATTTTAGCCTCTAAACAGGCTAAATAAGGAAACAAGTGAAATAATAAAGAAAAGGCTTGAGCTCCCCTTCCCCTTTGCCGATTTCTTTTTGCCGTATTCTTCACAGCTGGAACTTGTTCACAAGAAAGGACAATGTTTAAATTGCTTCGCGTATCTGACCCCTGAGATATTTTCGCGCAACTTTGACCAGGGATAGCTGTAAGGAGATTTTCTTTGCCATCACCCTCACACTGTGGTCATTGGTTAAACATTTAATCTGCCACCAAACCAGTAATTAGTAGTGGAGGAACTCCCCGAGGTACAACGGAACTTCGGATTTCGACCCTTCTTGTAACGGCCGAACGTTTGTTCTGATTTAATAAAACCCGGTGTTCTACCGCGATCACATTCGTTGACATCGCTGCGATGGGTTAAAAATAAGCCTATTTTCTGCCCCCAGGCCGCGGTGCATTGTTGACAGGCATGCCCTCGAACGTTCATGTATTCCACTTGTTTGCAAACTCTTGGGGCTGCAAATTTCAGGACGTCAAATTGTTCAAATTCAACTCGCAGATAATCTCTATAATCCACAACTTGTGACGGAAAATTGCATGTAACTCGCCAGTGTGTTGACCAGTTTCTTAACTCATCCATCCTGCCTAGTGAAAGTCTATAAGCGTTCCAGTTAGGTGTTTCTGCATTCCGAGGTAAATCAACCAACAAACCTGATTGCGCAAAGGGCTCCTCGCTGTTCTGCAGACTCTGTGACATCACTAAAGTCCAAGCCCAGCCCGGTTCAGAGGTAAGGTCGCAGTACACTTTTTGGAGATTTCCGACGCTGTCTTGAATGCAAAAAAAACCTGATGCGTGCGCTCCTCTTTCCCAGGCTTCAACGCAGCTTCGTGGTTTCTTCAGATTAAGTAGAATGAAAAAGAAAGTAATGAATAATAATTATATGGCTGAACTGGTCTGTGCTGAAAAGGAGCTTTCTGATTGGTTCCCTGAGCGGGCCGAATTTTCCCATACGGACCGCCAAGATGGACCGCTCACGAAAAGATCTCACTAAATCGTGTTTTGAAAAAATTTTAGAAGAGAGGACAGTTTTGCATGAAGTCGAAACCCCGTTCTTGCTTTCTTGCCTAAAATTTTGGCAAAAACCTCTGCGAAAATGACATTATGAAAATCGTTTGTTCCCTTCTTTCGTCTTTGTAGCGCGCCCTTACTACTAGAAATACGTTTTGCTGTTTGCAAATTTGTAAAGAGCCGTAATAATAAATCCGTTATTGAACTAGATTGTTCAGTCCGCATTGGCAAAATATTGGTCTTATTCTTGTTTTGGAAGTTTATGGACCTCCCCTTCGGTTCGGTCCATGAACTTCCAAAAAACTAGCACACATATATATATAGAGGACATTACACGGCGGCGCGAAGATATGAATTTTATTTTCGAGTGGTACAAACAATATTTTACGAACGACCGCAGCGAGTGAGTAAAATGTTGTTTTTCACCACGAGAAAATAAAATTCATATCTTCAAGCTACCGTGTAACTTTCTTTTTATTATATAGACAAGTGTAAAAGCGGGAAATGACGTCATCGATATCCTCACTAGTGAGGATATGGAAAATACGCCACTCGAGTCCCGGATGTAGTTTCGTATGAACTTTACGAGTGGTCTATTTTTCACTAAAACACTCTTGTCTATACAATAAATAACATATATATATTGAAAACTACAGACGATTAGGAAACAATTAATATTCATATGCGTGGCCCAGTTCCCGAAAGCAAAAGAGAAATTAGAAGCCTGGTTAATCTGGGATAAGTCTCAATCAGCTTCCGAAACAATATTAGCATGAATATATAAATTCATCGGGAGATGTTTTCTTCACTATGTCAGTGAAACGCGATGTTCAAAAATAAGTATGTACAAGTAAAATGACTGATAAATGCACTTCACAACAAGATAAGTTATTTGCTCTAAAAACAAACAGAATGTCAAAAAAATGACTACGTTGTGAAAAAGTGTGAAAACTGAATGCTGTTAGAAACAATAGAACTGAATTGCCTATCTTCCTTAGACTTATTACAGCGAAGTTCATTAGACATTTTAGTCACGTTATCAACCAACAGCTAAAAGTTGAGACTAACTGTGAAAGATAAAGTTTCGATATTAGAGAAAAAATCAGTAACATTTGGAACTAGAGTTAATTCTCTATGGATCTGTAACAAGAGAAAGGGGTATCAAACCAGCGTTCATAGATATTGGAATTGCGGTACAGTGCTGTATTGAAAAATGGTTACATTACAGATATCAACTCTTACTTGTCCTCGCTGTATTTTAGCGAAAGCGAATCCATATTTTTCAGCCAAGTTTTGTTGTTCATCGGCTCCAGGACTACCATTAATCTCACACACTCCATCTTGAACTGCAGTCGTTTCATAGTTGTATGATGAACACGTAGACAGAGACAAACACTCATGAGCGCAGGAGAAAATTCCGCGAGTTAACAAAGTCTTGATTACGTAGCCTACCAAGATACGATTGTATAAAAGAGAGCTATTGGTCTCTCGACAGAAGTCGTCATTGCAAAGACTGAAACAAGGAAAAAGAAATAAAAGATATGCTTTGATTTTCATATCACAGCTTCCAGATAAAGTGATTTCTTAAAAACGGAACAAATACTTCGAGGCAGATGGCATAAACATGAATTTATTATGATTATTGACGGAAATGTCTTCGACTGCTTTATTATCGTGACAGACTTTTCCAATAAACAGGTTTATTTGCAAGCGATAGTTGTTTTTATTAAATCATGTACTCTCAGAAGCTCGTTGAGGTGTTTTTTCTCGAACATAACCGTTGCATTTCCAGTTTGGTTCCTTTGAGACTCTCTCGGTTTGCTGTCAAACGATGGCTGAAAAAACGCGCCATCTAGTAAAAGCAAAGCAATGGGATTACGTGACCCGTTGGAGTTTCACTTTAATCTGCGCGGCGTTTACGCCGCTTATAGGTTTTCATCTTTATAATCAGAAGAGGGAGTGTAAGGAGCCGAGCAGAGATTCACGTACTAGTTTTGCCAGTTATTAGTAGTAAACAGCTTGTGTTATTGCTTTAAAAGCATCCTTACAAATATGACATTCAGTAATATAGTGAACCATTTAGTATGATTCAGTAGTAAAGCAAACGCTGATATGTATTTTTCCACAACACAAACATGAGTCTTTTTTATCTTGTATCAGCAAATGCTGGACTGGGTAAATAGTATTAAAGACTTCTCCTTGCGTAGTTCCTAGGCCTCCATATTTTGCCGTGCGGTCACCGAAATGAATTGAAGACTTTTACGATCTTGTAAATGATTATCGTAAACTGCCGCTTATAAGCTCTGGGCTTATAAACGGAGGGGCTTATAACCGGGGGTGGGGCTTATAAGCGGAATAAGGAAATCGTTTCGAAATGAGCCACAGCAGTGTTGATGGAAATACGTTTTTAATTTTCCAGTTTTTAATTAACCTTTGAAACGTCATAACAAATAGAATTCATTTCAACTTTAACGATAAAATCAAAACTGTAACAACACGAACGTAACCGGAACGTAACAAAACAGAAGCTCAGAGTTCATCTTCTTAGTGTTCTGTGCGCCTCCCGGGGTTCTGTGAGAGTGCAGAAGAAGAACGAATAGTATCCCACAATCCTTTGCCTCATGGAATTTCATGAAGATGGCGAATGTCTTGTAACACATGGCGGTTTTTGCCTGTTTTCGCTTTAGATTTGTTCAGAGATAAAGCGTTTCGCTGGGGATAGCACACTTCAAAACACAAACTTACAACCTTCAATATAAAATAGGTGTTGTTTCTTTTGAATTTAGTACGTTAGAAATAGGTTTTTTAGATAATTTGAATAACAATGTCTCACGCCATCCGTTACCACCGCTTCAATGAGTCGCACGAAATTAATTATGGGTCTCTTTATGCTTGAGTAATTTACAGAAACAGTTAAAATCTGAATAATTAAAAGGTATTTGGACAACTCTGTACCATAGTGACCCTTAGTGACCCGACAGTTTCAAATTTCTGAATGTTCGAAAATGGTCCAAATCCCCGCAATTGCGAGTATCACGTTTTAACTCACATGGCGATTCCGCGACAAATGTAATAGAGTAATAAGCAGGATTAAAGGAGATTGATTGCGCTTCTTCTTTATTGTGCTTTCTGTGCGAGCAAGGAGTCAATTAATCGTTTTTGCTTTGTTAGATGAACTCAAAAGGAGTCATGAAGATTACCAGTTATTAGCAGTTGCTTTCTCCTCGAGTATGGTCAACTGGGTGACAGACATCACTATTTCACTAATATGATACTGTCTCTTCTTGAAATGGTCGAAGTAGTTTGACGCAAAACTTCGAGTTTGCAAATTATTGTTCCAGTTAATTGTCCATTGTCCTGTGCATTTAAAACTACTCGAGGAAGAATTCAAGGAAGCGATTTTGAATACATTGCTTACAATCATCAACAACATCCTCGAGTAAACACAAGATACAACTAGCTGGATCTCGTCTTTAACAACGAATTCGAATCGATGATCGAAACATGACAGTTAAGAATATACTCACGGCGATGTCGCAAATGCGATTTGTTTGAATCAAGTAGGACTGCACAGACCGATGAACTGTTCTTCAACTGAGCGATCATCGATGTACTTCGAGAACAGTCAGACCCTTCATCTGTGCAAACTTTCGAGGAGACTCTAGCGAATTCCTTGCAATAAAGTGCAGCATAGGCAAAACCTTTCAGCTGAACACTAAATTCTTCCATTGACACGCAGCGTGAGTACTAGACCAGACGCGTCAGTACGAAACGGAGTATTTTGCGTTGTAACACGTTACAAACAAAGCTGCCACCATTTGAGTGAAACTCATTCAATAGATCCCTCGAGAGACTGATGACGTCACTTCAGATTTTGATAATATAGTTGCAAACGCAAAGGATTGTGGGATACTATTCATTCTTCTTCTGGTGAGAGTGTTTAGTACAGTCGAAGCTCTCGTAAGCGACCACCTCGGGAATTCAGAAAAGTGGTCGCAACTAGAGCTGGTCGCCTACGAGAATGAGCTCTCGTAAGCGACCACATGTTGAAACAATAGAGAGTGGTCGCTTATAAGAGCTTTGAGCGTAAGCTTGGGATATGTTAATGGTTGTTTAGTAGTAATCATATTGAATAATTTTTTATTGCCTATCACAGAAGAGGTCCACGAAGGTGCAAGTCAAAGAACCATTAGCACTTGTGTTACGTATTACTCTAAATTTCAACAAGAACCGAGTGCTTTTAATAAAGTTTTAACCGAGTGGTCGCTTACGAGAACTTAAAAACAAAGGAAAAAGACCGTTGGTAATTCACAAAAGTGGTCGCGGTCGCTTACGGGAGCGGTCGCCAGGAGAGCTTTGAAAGCGGGGAAAACTAGACCGGGCTTATATCCGGGGGGTGCTTATGACCGGATGTAGTTTTTCTGTTTACAGTAAATGGACCTATAACCGGAGGGGGGGGGGGGCTTGTAAGCGGGGGAGTTTATGAGCAGCAGTTTACGGTATATCAAGTTAACACATACATATTTGAAATGCAGACGAAGCGTTTTATGACTGAGAAACGTGCACAATGATGTTGGTATCTTTAACAGTAACCAAAAAAGCCTGAAAATAGCTTATTCAATTTATTTTTAGCAACGTTTTAATTGATACAGAAAAACGTCAGATCAATGCAAATAGCCACGACAATGGTCTGCTCATGTGCATTACAGTGTAAAGTTGTTTCCATGCAAATAGTACTAAAGAGGGGGATTTTTCCTTCGGACGTCTAGATCTTGGAAAAAGCACGCTGGAAACATTGTACGAAGAGAACCATCACCATATATAGCCTGCTCCAGGCTCCGAAATAGTGGTGAAAGCGCGAAAAACGCGTAGGGGCTGGGACTGGGGAGAGACGAGGCCACCTTTACCCCAGATCCCACGCGCCTTATTGTCACGTTCCCTTTCTACAAAGTTTCGTGCCGTCCTTACTATCTGAGAGCTTGAAACAGGCTACCATCACCAGCGAAAACAAGCCCGAAAAAAATTACTTCCTCGCAGGTAGGCCAACTGCACCGAGCACAGATTGAGAAGAGAGGAAGGGTGGGTCGCAAGACAAACGAGTTCAACATTTCCATTTACAGCCACGCTCCGTCGCGCGTGCACGTGATCAGTATTTTTGGAAATTTGAATGAAGTTTTCAAGTTTACGCGTCGGTTTTGTAAATTCATTCCGAGATTCAGAATTTCCGTGAGAATTTTACCACATTTTCGGCGAAAATACCATTTTATTTGAAATGTTACATATCCGAACAGTGCAAATAACGCACCTTAGGTTCTTTTATATGCGTGTGGCGAAGTTATTTTTCCGTTAACTCGTGATTTTCAAAGTATTTTGCATAGAGATCTTCAAGGTTTCATTCAAATCTCGGACGTTACAAAGAAATATTCAAATGTTCATTTCAAACATTTCAGTCTTCAACATGAGAATCAGAATTCAACATGTTAAATAAATGCGCTTGTCCACCTTGCTAAATGATGCTGAATGAAGTTGGTTCAACTTTACTTTTGTTCTCAAGTGTAAACAACAATGTTAAAACTCGTTTGGCAACCTCTTTCAAACGTATCGTACGACGAAGTTGTATGGATTCAACAAAGCTGAATGATGTTGAATTTGCTTGAGATCCTCCCTGGGGGATCCCCCGGGGGATCTCCCCGAAGCAGAGATCCCCCCCCCCCCCCGCTACAGCCAAACCCATGTTTGGGTGTAGCGGTGCCGCTGAGGGTCTCCCCGACCCTGTTTAGGACAAAAATAGCCCTAAAATACCTATCCTGAGAAGGACAACACCCTTCATTTCAGGTTCCTATTTAGGACAAATAATGAAATACACACTCCCTTGTTTTACACAAGTTAAAGTGTTTCAGAGACCAGCAAACGTTTCCGATCTAGGATTGCTTAAAAATACTGTATAAGCCATATTTGAAGACGACAATCGTACTGTTTAGGACAAGTTCAGACCCCGTTTAGGACAGACTCGGATAAAAATTGTATACCCTGTTTAGGACAGGGAGGCCAAAAACCATATCCCGTTCAGCGGCGGGTGTCTACAAAACCAAGACCTAAAGGCCCGTTTACACATGCAATTTTTTGTGCAATTTTTGTCGCACTTTTCAGTGCAATTTTTGTCGCGCTCGAGCTCGCGATAAAAACTGCAAGTGTAAACTAGCAGCGATTTCTGTGCGATTTGTCGCCGCGATATCGCAGAGGTTTCGAACATGTTCGAAACTTGATGCAACTTGGCGGCGATTTGGGGGAAATTGTAGCAAATATCGCTATGGAATCGCAGCGAAATCGCTGCTAGTTTACACTTGCGACAAAAGTTGCATTGGAGAGCGCGACAAAAATTGCACCAAAAATCGCATGTGTAAACGGGCCTTAAGACCTAAGACCTAAGACCTAAAAACAAAGACCCAATAGCTAGACCTAGAACTAGCCTAAATGTCAAACTACAGAGGCCTAAGCGCTTTATCAGGCGGCAAGAGATGCGAAGTCGATGAGGTCTTCGTTTTGTAGAAAAGGCCAGGTCAAACTACAAAACGAAGACCCTCGCTTATACGCTTCGATTAGACGCCAAAAGACAGGAAATCTACACAAACGCTTTTTCAGACGCCAAGAGATGCGAAATCGATGAGGTCTTCGTTTTGTAGAAAGACAGGGTCAAACTACATTACGAACACCCTGGCTTAAACCCTTTATCAGACGGCAAGAGACGCGAAATCGAAAGACCTCATCGATTGCGCGTCTCTTGCTGTCTGATAAAGCGCCTAGGCCTCTGTAGTTTGACATTTAGGTTAGTCCTAGGTCTAGCTTCTGGTTCTTCGTTTTTAGGTCTTAGGTCTTCGTTTTGTAGACACTCGTCCAGGGGCACGTCCCCGTATAGGCCATATAAGGGAGTATAGGCCATATAAGGGAGTACCCCCGGGGGGGGGGGGGGGTTGACAGAGGCCTTTAAGGTGGTTTTCTGCTCAAAAAAGGTGATGTTCGGTTGCAAAAGTCACTTTTTTAAAATGGAAAAATTGTAATCTTTAAACACTTGGGAATGCTGTCTTGAATTAATCTCACTCGTTTTCCAGTATTAAAGCAGTGAAATTTAAGAAATCTAATCGGCAGTATGTGTCTTTTTCCATAGCAACGGCCATAGCAACAATTGTTTACTTTTATTAAATGCTCACAAACAAACCTCATTAAAAACACAATTCCCCCCCCCCCCCAGCCTCTCTGTAAAATGACATCAGGTACTGCTGTGAATAAACACCTGACTGAGGAGAGATTCCTGAGGTCCGAGTTTTAGCGGACAAAACATGACCCAAATCTCACCGCAGAAACGATGGCTTTTGCATCGAATTACCATTCAGCTTGTATTTTAGTGTGGCAACTTGAATTTGACAATAGTTTTAGGATTATGAGATACAGATAAACTGTCTAAATTCCGTTCCCTTATCTTTAAAACCGTTTTTCTCGAAAAACAGAATTTCTTGGAATGAAGGAACTCTTAAAAATGATATCTCCCTTGCATTTTAACCTATTGTTCTGAAATTTTCATCAATATGAACACACCTTTTTCTTGGTGCATTGAACCTAAAAATGTGTATATAGGTTTGAAGTACGTCTCGTTAAGCGATTCTTTTCGTATTATTATTTCCTGTTACCTCATGTTCTGGGAAAAAAAATTTTTAAATCGACTGAAAAAAAAACTGGTCAATTTGTTTTAGGTTTATTGCACAATCGTGCTATTTATGTACACAATAGAGCTGGTTTGACACTTTTCCAACCGTGCATTAGTGAGTTATCAGTTTTACCATGAACATCACTTTTTCTAACTTAAGAGGCTAGGTAATCATTAACTATCATGACATCTGACCTGAAAAGACTCATATTGAAGTCAGGGCGTAAAGCCCTCTAAAATGATGGTAGAAGTTTCCCACACAGTTCTGTTCTAAAAAAATTCAGTTTTTCTGTGGAAGACCACCTTAATAGTTACTTAATACCGTCGAGACATCTCGAAATTTGCTCTGCAATCCAGGCAGCCGCTAGCATATTATCGCCACACCAACAGCAGAGAGAGCCTTGGGGACAACATTCACAAATCTACTTTTTGATGGACTTGACTTTGCATGCGTGACCGGTAATGCAGTACTATGGAAATGACTTCGAAAAGGGGTTTGAAGTAACAAACGGCCAATTTTAGATGTACACTTCAGTAAATGTACACTCCAATTTTAGATGTACCCTTTACTTCAGTAACAACGGCTAATTTTTATATGTACAGATTTTAATTAGTATATATAGGGGATTTTTAAATGGGATCAAGGGTGCAAGGGTATGTATATATAGTTTAATGAACTGCCTTAAGAAATTAGTTCTTAGTTTTGAGGGTTTTGTATGAACCGATTTTACTGTATATATACTTTGTATAAAGTTTTATTGTAGTTTTTATTATTTTGCACTTCCCCACAAGCTGCAGAGCTTCAATTTTAATCGTGCTGAAATAAAGGCTGTCTGTCTGTCCGTCTGAAAATTAAAGAATGTGACCGTACGCATTCCAGCCAACTGGCCAAGGACCATTCCTCAAACAACTCATCATTTTAAAGGGCATAGTCACGATATTTTAGGTCACTTTAAAAGTCAAAAATATGTCCTCATATCAATGAACGCCCACAAATAATGGTCTAGTTTTGTTACCAAAGACTATATTACTTCACTGAAACTATTTTCTGTCGTCTGTTGCTACGGATGGCACGGATTGAAATGGATTGCAATTTGAAAAAATTAGGCTAAACTTTTCAAATTCTTTCAGCGTGTTGACATTAAATCGATACTAAATTAAGTTAATATGTTCCTCTAAATGTTCAAACACAATTGGGCATGGGTAAAGTCAGCTACCGATAATTTTAGCACAGTTTTGACCAGAAATCTGCGAAATCCTCGTGACTATGCCCCTTTAAGTAAAAAGACACTCGCTCTCGCAGGGCACGATATCTATACTGATCTTAGGACGGTCCGAGGACAGCCACAGATGGTCTAAGAGTCAGCCGGAAGGAAGAGCCACTTTATTTTTTAGGGGAGTGTGCGTCTGTATAAAGCGCCAAAGAAATTCATACAATTCCAAGCCTTCGCAGAAGTTCGCAAAAGAAAAAATAAATGCGCAACGAAACAAATAGATGCAAAGCTTTTAGCCACAAAAAACAAATTCGGACAGATAAAAATGTCCCCCTCCCTCCCTCTACGCAAATATCCGCATTTTATATGTTCCGTGCCTTTATAAACTATTGTTGCGTGATAAACAATGGAGATTGCGTGATATCGAAATATAAATAGCATCTGTAATTATGAACGACTGCGTGAAATCGAAAAGGCATTTGCATCTGTAAATAATGCTTGTTCGGGAGGTCTTTGCCCTTGATAACAACAATCCAGTTACACCTTGGTAACGAGCCGCAATATACAAAAGTACCAATAAGCTGTCAGAATGGGGCAAGCAAGATCCCGGGCTGCCATCAGTGTCGGGGTAGATGAAAACACAGAAGCTTATCCTCTGGTCGTTTTAATCACTGGCTGCTCTACTGGAATTGGGCTCTCGACGGCAGCCATTCTCGCTCAAGATGACAAGCGGTTTAAGGTTTATGCGACCATGCGAAATCTTGAAAAAAAGTCGGCGCTTGAAACATCAGCTGGGAAATGTCTTGGTGAATCGCTTTTCATTAAAGCTTTGGATGTTCTTAGCGAAGAAGCCGTGAACAGCCTGGTGAAAGAAATTGAGAGTGTGGAAGGACGGATTGACGTGCTTGGTGAGTTATGATTATTGGGTATAATTAGACGGAAATCTTAACACCCTCTTAACACCGCAATACACTAAAAGATTGCGGCAACTACAGTAATTGAAAGCTTAACATCTAGAAGATTCAAATTCATCCAAAGGATAGGTACACTACTTGAAAAGTTGCAAGATGTTAACCTCAAAAGCGTAAAAGCCAAATACACATTTTTTTTGTGAATACCGATGAGTAATAATTAAAACAATCTATTTACTTATGCCGTAGGAATCAATTATCTGTTGTAGTAGGGTGTCACTAAAACGCCGACTCGGGATCGGGGTCGGGGTGGGAGTCGGGGTCGGGGTCGGGTTCCTTTTTTAATTTTTTTTTTTTTTTTTTTTGCGATTTATTCCGAAATAGATTTCTTTTGGTCGAAAAAAGTATCTGTCGGTTTACGTGAAGGAAAAATTTCTTTTTTAAAAAAATATGAAACAAATGAAACTGCGCATGTGACAAGGTTCTTTCAGTTGGCTCATTCATTTTCCCGCGAAAACGGTCACGCAGTCAATCATTCCCGCGCTTTCCTTTCATGAAGATGGCCAAAATCGGGGAGATACAATTCTGGTACGCAAGGAATGCGGCTATGATCTAGCGCATGATCTACCCCCAATCTGATATCCAATCGCTAGAAAAAAGGTCAAATTATAGCTTTGGTCTAAGAAGTTGGAAATACTTCGCACCTACTTGAAGGTATTGAATGGTTAGCGTGTCATGTTTACGTTTTTGTAAGTTTCGTGGTGCGTATGAACCAGCTACCAGACTATAAACGGTTTGAGACCAGGAGTCATATCATAAGTCGATAAATTATGATCGTCCGGGTGAGTGTAGTCCTGAGAAGGACTGTTTGTGATGACATTGACTGACGTTTCGACAAACTGAGCGGACAAGCTAGCAACGTTCATGATAGTTTAGTGGAATCGGTGAACTGAAGTATTTGACTCGCGTTCATGCGACACATGAACTACCGATTTTTTACCTTTCATTCACTGCAAAGTTTAGTACACATTTTTCCTCAATACTACTTTTTGTCAGCAGTTCTTCAACCATGTTCATCACCGCAACCAGGACCGCGTTTAGGTTGGCACTTTATGAAATAGAACTTTCTTAGTGCCACTCGAAAACATCCTTATGAGGATACAGAACGAACTTAACGTCTTAAGTACGGTTTTCATTTGATAAAGAAAAAAATTGTAATGCTGAAATCGGTATTCGAACCCGGTACTATTGCATACAAAAACTGGAACCCCAACGTTAAACCTCTCTCCGTCAAGGGTCCCCTGATCTAGCCCATATCCCTTCCAGTAGCCTGCCAGCAAGACTGTCTAACTTTAAAATTACACCTGCAACAAAAGCGTTTTCGGCTTATTTTACTATTTTACTTTTCCCTTCACAAATCAAGTTTTTTAAGCATATGGACCCAAATAACAAGCAAACTATGGGATTTCCTTGCTTACCAGAATTGCATCCTATCGCCATGTTCGTGAAAGGAAAACGCGGAAAAGACTTGCTTGACATGATTGACCACGTGACCCTTTTTGCTTGAAAATAAGCCAACCAAAGGAAGCTCAGGTCACATGCACAGCACCATTTTTTCACAATTTATTTAAAAGAATTTTCCGTTCTATCTCAACAGATACTTTTTCGACCAAAAGGAATCCATTTCCAAATAAATCAAAAAATGAAAAAAGACACCCGACCCCGGCCCCGACTCCGGCCCCGTCCCCGGCCCCGTCCCCGGCCCCGTCCCCGGCCCCGTCCCCGTCCCCGACCCCGACCCCGAGTCGGCGTTTTACTGACACCCGAAGTAGTATAAAATAATATACCGGCAACCGATTAGGTGCGACGTGAATTGCAGTCTCCTTGCTTCATAGTAGAATAAGACGTCACGCATACACTGAAGAAATGTCACTCCAGACCTTTAGTAAACCGTCACGGAAACACAGTATGTCGTCACGGATACAAGAAATGTTATACAAAACCCTTAGTGAACGTAACGGTGACGCATCCGTAATAAGTCGCCGCGGGCATAAGAAATATCACTCAAAAACCCCTCTCTCCTCCACAGAGGCCTCCGTTCCCCGCTGTCCCGTTTTCTCTCTCCAGTGCTCCAGCTCTCGTATTTTTCTTTTACTGGTGTTTACTAACAGGAACTTCTGCGGAGGAGAGAGGTTGACGAAAAGGTCAAACAGTGAAAAAAGTTTTGAAAATTCATTACACCCAGAGTAATCAAGAACAGTAAGATTTTAATTTTTTTTCTGGCCAGAAAAACGCTATCAAAGTCTTGTACACATGAGCAAATATTCTATGGCAACTTTTTGCTCGTATCGTGTAGATGAGAGAAAAAACTGGTGTGCCAGTTTTCAGAAGTTGTCAAAACTTAATTTTGCTTATATAGGTGGTTGTCAAAGAGTTGTGGATAGACATTTCCCAAGTGACCCTTCATTCCCCAGTTCATTCACATGATTTTTGGAGCTTTTATTTTTTATATAATATCATAATATTCCTTGGCTCAATTCTCCGGTCACTTCATACCGTAAAGACTCTGTTGTTATTTGTCATGGTTTAAGTGAAAAATAAAACTACTTGATTGATTAATTGATTGGTTTAGCCATATCAGGCACTTTCTCTGATTTAAACTGACCAACTTAATGAATACTGCGAGCTTCGATTGGCCTTCGGCCTTCGCAGCGGACAAACGCACGACGCGTACGCAGTTCCCGCCATAATTTTACAAAGGAAAATATAGACAAATGTCGAAAGTCTCACTTTAACCGCAAAACTTAACGCCGTTTCTGAAAACCTAAGCTTTTTACGTTGAGTATGTGTTGGAAAAGAAGTAACTGTCATGCACAAGTTTTGCTGGCTTGAAGTTCGGTTCGATCGGTTTGCTGGGACACGCTATGCATTGCTTTCAGACGAACTTCGCGCTTGTAAATGTTTGAACTGATTCAAACTTCAAGGCTCTGAAAGACTGGAAGTGACGTAGCTTTTCGCGTTTGGCCGCGGTGAACCTTCGGCCAGACGGATCAGGCGAAATCAAGGGCGAAACGAAAATTCTAGCGAGCAAGCAACGTAAGAGAATATGAGAACGATGCTAAAATTCGGCCTGATCGCAGGTTAGGCGACCCCACTGTCTGTCAATGCACCCCAGTTTCATCTGCATATCGCAAAATTAAAAAGAACAGCAAACTCTCAGCTTTTCGGTTTTCTGCTGCCCAGAATGCATTGCTGGCACATAGGCAACGACCACTGTCAACAATCTTAACGATTCTCGGGTCCTGAGACCTCAGGCTTCTTGGTCAGCGGACGGTCGAGATAAAAAATCCTGAAGAATCTGGGTTACGAGATTAAATTGTCAAAGAATATTTGTTTCGTGATCCGTATACATAGTCAAATCGTTGTCAAAGAACCTTTCTCGTAGCAAATTTACTCTTGCCCACATGCGCTAGAAGTCCACATGGAAAGCAACCGGATTAGATTGTACGATGCAATTCATTTAACTGTGCGCGGAGCAGAGAAATGATACAACAATTGACCTCCCCACCCCCCTACGCTATCTTGAACCCTGGCTATCTCGAATCCCTTGCTTGAAAAAAAAAAACGTCTTCTTTGAATTTGCTGATTTTTTCAGTCATTTATTATTCCCTATCTCGAACTCGGTTACCTCAAATCCCCCGCTATCTCGAACAAAGAGTCAATCTCATCCCCAGCAACAGAGGCTGCATTCCTTAAACGCGCGCGAGCTATGGAGACGAGATTGACACAGAGTTCAATAGCGGGGCTCTACTCTTAAGTAACATATTAATATGTTTTTTTTATGTGTCTCATCAGTGAACAATGCTGGCCAAGGTCTGGTGAGTGTATTCGAATGCATCCCGATTGAAAAAGCACAAAACCTGTTTGACACCAACTTTTTTGGTACCATGCGCATGCTCAAGGCTGTACTGCCGGGAATGAAAGCGAGGCGGAAGGGACACATCATCAACGTGAGCAGTATCATTGGTGTTAATGGACATCCCTTTACTGAAATATACAGCGCCTCTAAGTTTGCTGTGGAAGGATTGACTGAGAGCCTTGCTCCGACGTTGAGAAAATTCAATATCAGGTAACCAAATTCACACAGTTTCATCACACTGTGCCTTATAAATTGAGGCCGGTGTTAGAATGGTTTTCTGTTGAGCGTCGTGAGTGATAAGGGCGTCAGACTTGAAATCCGGAGGTACTGGGTTCAAGTCCCGCTCTGAGAACTAGCTGAACCAAGTTCAACTCCTCGGCCACGCTTGTAAATAGCCAACTGTTCAATTTGAAATCGATTTGTTTCTAATGTTAATAACTCTTGACCAGGAGTCATCATGGCTCCTGCTCTCGAGGGTCAATAGTTATATCTTCACCTGAGGAGTTATTGCTCCGTTGAGACGGTATAGCTCGAAAAGAAAAACAACTTAAGGTTAATGAACTGTGTGTTGAGATCTCTTATCAGAAGCTGTATTGTCGAGTTCGCGTTAATCTCCCGTAAGAATCATCACTCACCACCGCCCATCACTCGATAGCAATTAAGATGGTACATCCTTCAGTAAAGCCATTCGGTAGCAAGTAAGATGGTCCACCAGAAGCGTTCCATGGCAAATGAGTCCGCGTGCGACTCAAGAGGGAATAGGTAGTGCGAATAGGAAGTCCTCTTGAGGAGTTGGGTCGTGATATTTCGGATTTTCTCCAGGTTTTCTCACAAATATCACAATATCATTTTCGGTGCTCTTTAGGCACCAGATTGTTTCGAATCGATTAAAAATTCAATTCACATTTGTGGTTCACTCTGAAATATATCTTTTATTTTAGTCAGTTATTTTTGAAAGTCTGATCTGTGTTTCTTTCATAGGTGTTCTCTAATTGAGCCTGGACCAGTCACAACTTCTTTTAACGAAAATGCAAAGCTGCTTAGAGAAGGCATTGATATATCGACTGCGGACGAAAAAACCCAACAGCTGCTTAAGACGGCGCTAAAAGAAATGTACCGCAGCGTGCAGTCAGAAAGTCAGACACCTGACGAAGTGGCAGCGCTTATCAAAAGTGTGATATTGAGCTCTAACCCGCATCTGCGCTATCAGACAAACAGCAAATACGGACCTGGAGAAGTGCCAGCTAAATTATCTTATCCTACGGGGGATAAAGCTATTCAACTCATGGAAAAACGATTCTTTTCCGGAATATTGTAATATGAGAAACGTTCATCTCTGCGTCACTGCAGAATGACCACTAAGAAGCAAAAGAATATATTTTCAAATCTTGAATGAGATACAATTCATACAATAAGTCTTTGTAAGCATCTTTGTAGAACGAATTAAATCAAGTCTGCTACCACATGATTAGTTTAAAATAATGTAATTCTATAGTTTTAGTAACTTACAGACTACCAAGATTGGCTTTATTAAGAAAACACTTGCTTATTACAAACAACAAGACTAAAACAGTAAATTTATTGAAAAACCATACTTAACGACCTAGAGCTTGTCATCAACCTCATCCCCAAGGCCTTCTCCTCGTTCAAAATGGCGGTCGGAGAAACCCTGGCCAAGGCTGCCAAAGTGGCTCAAAAAGTTCGTTAGAATTTCGTCACGCAAACACCATGAAATGTCTTCGTTTTGTTTGAATAACGGTTTCCGATTGCAGAAAACAAACAGGGTTGCCAGACGCTGAAAACAAACTCCGAAAACGCCATTTGTGTCGCGTGACAAAATACTCCACGATTCTTGGAGTATTTCAGCAACCTTGGCCAGGGGTTTCTCCGACCGCCATTTTGAACAAGGAGAAGGCCCTGGGGACAAGGTTGAGCTTGTCGTAGCCCAATTATCATTATTTTACTAATCGAATGGGGACAAGAACAGATATCAAGAACGTATACTGTACACAATAAAGCAAACAAGTCTACAAAAATTGAGAGGCAATTTTCACTCGTAGCATTTATACAAAGATCGATGTCAAAGCTTACAAAACAGAGAAAATATTGTCAGGTTCATACACTGAAGTTAAGCCCCCTTTTCTGTAGTTCATGTTCCAGCCTTGGAATCAATTTGGTTTGAAGGTTTAAGGATTACTCTCCCAGTACAGTTAGTCCATTTACGGGCAGCCTTTTCCTCAAATCTACCATTTTAAGTTATGGACGCTCATTTTGAGCCCAATCTGCTCAAATTCTGGTCCAAAGGTCTTAAACTTCCTTTTCAACATGAAAACTAAGTTTTTCTTTTACTTTCAAAGCATTTTTGCGAATTCTAACTCGTGCTCGGTCCCGCTGTTTTTGGTGCTCAATTGTTTCTTTTCCTTTGGTTTGTTGTCCATTTAATAGCAATACCTTGCTTTGGAAAAGATTTCGTCTAAACGTAGAGGAAAGAGCGGAATACTTTTGACAAGAAACGGCAACTAGTGCGAAGGACAGATTTAGCCTCAAATTTAAGAAACAAATTTTTCTCGCTTTTTTTGTGCGTAACTCTGGTCAATTTTCTCTGATTGCTCTAGTTCAGGCAACTTTCGTTACAATTTTGCCTGGTGCATTATATTGTCAATCAAAATGATGACGTCACAAACGCTACAAGAACTGTGGTTTTTCACGGCCGGTTCCGGCAGGCACGGCCGTTTATGGGTTAAATTGGGCCACCAAACCAGTAGTTAGTAGTGGCGGAATCATCTGATGTGCAACGGTGGTCCGGATTAAGATACTGGCGGTAACGACCAAAATTGTGTTCATGACGTCCGCCAAAGTGCGGTGAAGCATCGAGTTCACAACCTTTTACGCCGCTAACGTGAACTAAAAAGTTGCCATAATTTGCATTTTGCCACCAAGCCGAAGTGCAATGTCCACAGTCGTGTCCTCGAACGTTTATGTAGTCAACTTCTTTACATGCTTTGCTTCCCTGGAACGTCAACAAATCAAACTTTGCAAACTCAGCACGTACGTCGACACCGCTGGAAGGGAAACTGCACGTTATTCGCCAGTGGGTTGACTGGGATCGCAGTTCCTCCATCCTTGCCAAAGGCAGTCTATAAGCTTCCCAGTTAGGGGCTCTCGCGTTCATTGGATGATTCAAGTTAAAAGATGATTGGGTGAAGGGCTGTGCTCTGTTGTGCATGCTCTGTGACATCACAAGTGTCCAGGCCCAGCCCGGCTCGGAGGCCAGGTCGCAGTAAACTTTGTAGAGAACACCGTTGTTGTCTTGGATACATAAGAAACCAGAGGCACTCAAATCCAAACAGCTTCTTGGTTTCTTTGATTTGAAATAAAGGTGATAGACATTTGAGAAAACGTTAAGTCACGAAAACGAATATGGATAAGTCACTGAGTACACACAGACATAAATAGACATATGAATAAAGAGGTTAGTTTCTAAAGAAACTGTGGTGCTGCGTCGGTCACGAAGTGAAACACAAAACGTTGGATTTATCAACTGAGTTGATAAGGTAAATTGGCCATCGAAAAGAAATTCCAAAGCTGACGTTTTGAGCGTTAGCTCCGGCACTTCCTCAGGCGAACCTTCACGCGTTGTTAAAGTTAGTATGGCAAATCTTTAACGAGACTGGCTTTATGCCGGTTAACTTAAAGTTTGAAACAGTTATGTCGCGCCAACGACGAATTGTCTGTTGTTAAAATACTCTAACTATAAAAAAACCTTAACCAAAGAAAAGCAACTAGGTTAAATAAAATTACTTACTTGTTTTCGTTGTATCTCTGCAAAAACAAATCCGAATCTTTCTGTCAGGTTTTGACTAGAATCTCCACTAGCACTATTTAGTTCACCGACACTCCATGATCTTGCGTCGCAGACGTCTCATAATTGTAAGATGAACACGAGAACAGAGACAAACACTTATGAACGCAGGAGAAAATTCCACGAGTTAACAAAGTCTTGATTACATGGCCGAGCAGGACACGATTGTATAAAAGAGAACCAACAGATTCCTTGACTTCAGGACAAACATCTTTGTCCCCAAAGCAATAGCAAGAAAAGAGAAGTACAAATATGATGCTCTTTAAAAACATTTCCAGGGAAATTTGACACAACCGATGCCAGTACGGGATTTGTGTTTCAGCTGAAATACTTCACTCCCTTTGGATATGGAATAAATAAGGATCATAAATCTATTCGAGTTTTAAAAAGGAACCCTAGAGCTTCAGTATAGTGGTTAAATGGAGACTACCCAATCAGCGAAACGTGTTCTGAAAAGTACGTGTTTTTGGCCCCACCTCAAGTAGCGTGTCTGCTGATCTCCTGTGGACGAGTATTCAACTTTTGTATGATTCTTTGAATAAAGATTGATATTGGTCTTATTGTTAGTAAAACATTCTCACCGCAAACAATTGCCCTGACACGGGAAGCTAAGTTATGGGAGGATACCCGCGACTGCCAGGGCAATTGGCGTGTAGAATGTAGGATACAGCAGTGATCGACCGCCACCAGGGGAGGTGGTAGGGGCGAAACCTTTATGATGACTCAACCGAACTCCGTTAAACTGACCACGAGGTGACTGAAACTTCGATATTTAAAGCAGAAGGCCGCAAAGCATCACGCCAACAGTGCGCAATAACAGAATGCTGGAATTTGAAAATCTTAAGCCTTCCCGCGTGACGGGCTAATTATGTATGCAGTGAGAATAGTAAAACATTCTCACCGCAAACAATTGCCCTGACACGGGAAACTAAGTTATGGGAGGATACCCGCTCCTGCCCCAGACACTCCGCTGTCAATTTCGGAAAGGGGGGCAAGGAATGCAGAAAACCAAAATACCACATTCACACAAAGAATCGTAAACTCTATTCCTTCCATTACTCAGAACCCCAACCCCTTCTTGTACATCTCGGAGCTAGCTAAACAGCAGCGTCCAAATTATTGGGATGTGAGACCGGGGTTACCAAGCCGGAAGCCACTCTGGGGAACACGCTTTCTAATATTGTAAGGGAAGCGTCAGCATGTGAGCGCTGCATATATCTACTCGCGACTTCCCCACTTTTCCAGCCTAGGTATTGAGCAACCTCTTCCTGGGAACAGCCTAAAAGCCTTAGAGTGTTGGATAATCCTACCCGAAAACTGTGTGGAGTCTCTCCAGCATGGAGTTTGGACTCTAAAAGGTGTTTCCTCAACCTATTGTTAACCGCGGAACCTGTAAAGGGTTTGTCCCCCACCGAACCATCGCGTTCCGTGGCTCTAAAAAAGTACCCTTGATCCAATGAAATTTTCAGGCACTGGCACACCGTAATATAATGCTGGACCCAGGCAACCGGGCAAACCTCGGGATGAGTAAACTTAATCAAAGCAAAAGAGCGAGGTGAGCCCTTGCGGATATTTTAGTGAGAGTAAACTTGAGCAAGAAGCCTTCCCGATCCCTTAACCTAAAAATGTTGCAAGACTGAAGGCGACCGAGGTCAGAGGCCCTATCCCCGGTGAAAAAATCCACCACAAAAAAACGTAGCGTCCCGAACGAGTATGTATTTACCTGAGCGCGAAAGAGGCGCGTGACTTAAAAGTAAACCCCGTAAGAAAGCTATGAGTCTACGAAATTTATCGAAAAACAAAGGTACTGCTTGAACAGGTGTTATAGCCAAACCCGCCTGCTCCTGCCTGACAAATTTTAAGTAGTCCTTAACGAAGGGGTGGGCAACCGGGTTAGAATTATTAAGACGTCCTAGATTATTAAACACGGCCCTCAAACGACCTATAAGGGAATCTACCGACCCGGCTGCCAAGCGCTTAGGACAGGTGCAGGAAGCCCTTGAACATAAAGACGAATGTACTACAGTTCTCCCTGACTTATCCTTAAAAATTAGAAAGTTGACAATGTCACTAGCAGTACAAGAAGTCACTGTCCTAGGGGGAGTCAATGCACCCAAAAACTGGGAGAGCTGTTGCTCCAAAGCGGATTTCTGCCTTTGGTAAGGGTTAGAGCGTATAACAGATTGAAATTTTTAAAACCGTTCCTTGATCGCCGTTTCATCCACGCGAACAGTTGACGTAACAGCAAGGTGAAGTCCGGTCGATGTCCCGCACGCCTGACAATAATTCGCATCGGAATCGTTAGGGTAAAGGCAGGCTGAACAGCGTCGGGCTGACTTCCATGGACGCATAACCTAAAAGAAGAGATCAGGCTGGCTTAGCAAACACAACGGAAGGCCCACAGATCCCACTGAAGCTCTTTTGAGTACCAGCGACGGCTGTTTTGAGAGGGAAACAACAAAATGCCATCTTCGCCTTTCTTCCCCAAAAGGAGTCGATCAACAGTAAGCGACTGCAACAACGCCCACCAGAAACGTCGAGGCTTTAAATCCGGGACGATGATCGTAAAGGCACCATGAAAATCTTGCTCGAACATGCACTTTAGAAGGGGCGCAATTAGCACAAACGGTGGAAACACATACAAGTTGTGGTCCAAAGGCAGAGACTGTGCGAAAACGTTAATTCCGCAAGAGCTTGGAGTCGCACAAGGTGTAAAATGGGGCAAACACCGGCCTTCTCCATCACGTTGACAATTGCTATCCAAAGACATAAGGTCGAAGGTGTGAGGCCAAAAAAGGCGCTCGACTGGCTCCCAAGCCCTTTCTGACAACATGCAATCGATATCTGAAACCTTCCTGGAAGGGATGTCAGCCGGGTTCTCACTTGAAGGAACATAATGCACATCAAGGCTGAAATTGAATTCTCTGCAGCAATCAAAAATGTCTTTAAGGACATTGTTAATGTCTTGGTTTTTAAAACCGTCATTTGCCAGAGCAGACTTCAAAACGAGGCTATCAGTGTGAACGTCCACCCTACGCGAGCTGAGATGATGCCTGAACGAAAGGAGCGAATGCAGCAAAGCCCGAGTCTCTAAAACATTGATATCTTGCGAGCTGTCTACCCAGTAATCTCTCGACTCCAGACTGCGACCGTCCTGTAGCAGAGTACCACCCCAGGCCCTCTTGGAGGCATCACAATAAAGCGTAACCACTGCGTGGCGTTCAGTTCTCCATGGAAGGCAGTCCTTCCAATTATCAAGAAAACGCCAAAACTCTATCTCGGTGCGAAGAGTCGCCTCTACCTTGAGGGAAGGCCAAGTAGATCCTGAAAGGCGGGAGATCGCCCTAAAGACGTCGCGCACGTACAACTTACATCCAGGAATGGCAAGGCTAAAAGAGATGACCTTCCCCGAAAATCGTTGAAGTGTTTTCAATCCCACGTATGGAGACGAAAGAATGTCTTCCCTCAACGCCGCGAACTTGACTTTCTTGTCCTCAGGGACGAGGAAGGCCTGACGTACAGAATCGCAAACAAAACCCAGAAAACGAACCCATGTCGAAGGAACCAGCTGCGATTTGTCAAGACCAATGAAATATCCAGCTTCAATGAGCAGATAACACATAATATAAACTGCCGCCTTAGCTCGCTCGAGAGATGGCTCGCGACTAACCCGCAATGGAGAAGTAAAAAGTTGTCCAACGTGCCGATCATCAATGTACTGCGAAACTGGGACTCCGTGAGACCGTGCGGAGGCCGAAACTGCAAGTCCGAGCTTATGGTAAATAAACGCGCTGGCCTTCCATCCAAACGGCAGTGTACGAAACACAAAATAGAAACCATGCCACTGGAAGCCGAAATAAGTTTGAGACGAGGGATGAAGCAAGACATGTTGATAACCACTCTTATCATCACAGGAACTCTGGAAGTGACCGGGGAGAACATACCGCGGCAAATCGCAAAGGTGGTCAAGCTTGAATGGGAAGTCACGAATCCATAAATTGAGATATCGCTCATCATGACACAACCGCGGCTTTGAAGGCTCGACAGTTAGCGGTAGAACCAAACGCGGGGGCGCCACACTATCCACTGGGCCCCAAACTGCTAAAACCCCCGCGGTGACCCATTGTATTATGGAATCGGAGACAAACTGGGAAAACTTGGCTGTGGTAGGCGAGTTCTTTAGGATTATTGGAGGAGGATGTTCGGAGTCGTACGCCTGTCCCTTGATATTCCCCCTAAAAGGCCTGAAAAATCGGTCGACGCGAACTCCATCTTTGATAACCTCCAAAAGGTCAACTTCAGAACAGGGCAATTTATCAAGAAGGCCCTGCCAAATGGACGGCTTGTTATGAATATTGCCAGCCCTGAAGTGGGCAGGGTCGAAGAAGCGCAAATGAGCTAGATTACCCAAACCCGGACGCGACGCCACCAGCTCCAGAGGAGGCAAGGGGCCAACAAAGGGAGGGGCTCCCTGTGTTATGCAGCGAAGAGGCACATCTCCCGCAGAGACGTGTAGCTGAGCCATACTGAGTCTTGAAATAAACGAAGAATGATTTGCCTAAAACGTAACGAAAGGGAAACGAAAATGAACCGAAACAAACACCCGAAAAAGCTTAAAGGGAACCCAACCCTTTGTTGACCCCAGGCTCCGAACTAGGTCCGAAATTGAGACACTGAGAAGGTCCCCCCGAGGTCAACTGGGCAAGGGCAAATACCCACCCCAAGGCAAAGAAGACAAGTTTGAACAAACAAAGAAAAATATTTAATACAAAACATACAAAATCCTTGAATTATAGAATTGTAGACACAATCATTGGCGTCCACGCCCACGTCCAGGACCGCCTCCACGTCTGGATTTGCAGTTACGCGCAATGTGTCCCCATCCTGCACAAGCGCGACACTGGACCGAATACGGGGCAGACTGGCGCAAGGGACGTCTTGCCTGGAAACTTGGAGAGGGCGCCTTGGACATCCCCTTCAGAATCGACGCAGCCTCCTTGGCCATTTTAGCTCTTAGGGGATCCCCAACAAGACCAAGCATCAAACGCTGAAGATGGTCGGCGCCGAGGGACGGCTGCCTAGCCTTTACTTCCTCAAGCGCCGCGGCGTATTCGTCCGCCTTCTCGTGCGCCTGCGTCCTTGCCAGGCGTACGAGGGTCTCCAAAAGCTCGATAGCTTCAAAGCGGTCAAAGAGGGACGACGGCCTATTCAGATGCCTTCTAAGGGCTAGCAGCGCATTAGCGCAACTTTCGGCAGACCTCTCCTGCTCGAGAAGTTTAATTTTGTCTTCCAACATCCTGATACGGTCAACTGGCTGTTAAAGAAAAACGTAAGGGGAGAATAAAGGATGTCACCATGACATAAACACTACGGCACAAGTAACCACAAATTGCACGGTTTACCACGCAAAAGCTGCGGGAAGCAATCAAAATTATCGACCAAACCAGCACAACAGATAATGAAATCGTGCTGCAGTTCTTAGGTCCACTGCCTCAACGCACTTATACTTTAAAACTCCGCCACCAGCTATACAGCTGACAAAAGCGAAATGAGCGTACCAAAAACGTGCCACACCCTCAGACTGCGGAAAGCTATACCTAATCAACTGAAGACCCGGACTAAACAATCCACAGCCCTCCAGGCGGCCGGCCCTAGGCCAAACTCGAAAAATTATGTCAAAGCTCTACAGACTTTTGGCTCTCTAGGCCGCAGTCAAAGAACAATTTACAGCTCTAGGCTGTTGGCTCTCCAGGCCTCACTTAAATAACAATTCACAGCCCTCCAGGCTGTTGGCTCTCCAGGCCGCACTTAAATAACAACTTACAGCTCTCCAGGCTGTTGGCTCTCCAGGCCGCACTTAAATAATAATTTGCAGCTCTACAGACTTTTGGCACTCCAGGCCACACTTAAATAACAATTTACAGCTCTCCAGGCTGTTGGCTCTCCAGGCCACACTTAAATAATAATTTACAGCTCTCCAGGCTGTTGGCTCTCCAGGCCACACTTAAATAATAATTTACAGCTCTCCAGGCTGTTGGCTCTCCAGGCCACACTTAAATAATAATTTACAGCTCTCCAGGCTGTTGGCTCTCCAGGCCACACTTAAATAATAATTTACAGCTCTCCAGGCTGTTGGCTCTCCAGGCCATACTTCAAAAATTGTGTCACCGCTACAGGTTTCTGGCTCTCCGGGCCACACTCAAAAAACAACACACAACCCTAGAGGTTGCCGGCCCAACGGGCCATATAAACATCAAAAACTTGAACGCATAAAGCAGTAAGCGCCGACCTTAAGATAGTTCGAGGCACGCAAAAGGTGGCGGCATAGACTACATGAACGCGAAAGAGCAACGAAACAACAGGAATAACGCAGTAAACCGCAATGAAAAGCGCGAAACAAACTACGAAACAAACAATCTAAAATAAGAGAATGAAAAAGGACGAATATGCAAAAAACTGACCCCAAAAGAAATAAACACCCCAAGAGGGCAAAAAACTTGTAAAACAGCGAACCAAAAACACAACAAGACTAACGAGGTTGAAAATAAAACAAAAGGGAATCGAACCTTGTGCCAAAAAGCCGTAAAACAGTGTTAAAGATAGAAAACCGAACAAGGACACTAAGCTAGCGAAAAAACTATCAAAACCCGCCTGCAATAACGGCCAAAAACGATGATAGGCAAACAACACGAAGAAAAAGCCAGACAAGAAAACGCGAGGAGGCGAACAAGCAGGCCAGCGTAACGACTAAAGCGCGAAACCTAACCCGCGCCGCGAAAATGCAAAACGTAACATAAGACTAAACACAGAAATGAAAATCTACCTCTTGAACAACCACAGGAGCCGGTGCAACAGGTGCCGGTTCAACCGCCGGTATAACAACGGGTGATGGATCAGGAACTGGCGCCGCCGGAGCTGGCGGCAAAGGCAAAACAGGATCGGCGTCGGCTTCGGCCATGAGTGCTGGTGGCGGTCAAAAAACTAGAAGAAACCTTTATGATGACTCAACCGAACTCCGTTAAACTGACCACGAGGTGACTGAAACTTCGATATTTAAAGCAGAAGGCCGCAAAGCATCACGCCAACAGTGCGCAATAACAGAATGCTGGAATTTGAAAATCTTAAGCCTTCCCGCGTGACGGGCTAATTATGTATGCAGTGAGAATAGTTGATGTTTTCGCATTGCAAAGCTCAAAACAGTAAATATTAGCTTTTCTTGTTACGTTTTGTGTTTTTACTGATACAAATCTGTCCATCCGCCTGTCTTACTGAGGTATGCCTCTAAATCTGCCTCTACGCTGTTACTTGGCAAAGGTTTACCCACCTCGCCAAGAAGGCTGATCAATAGTCTAAATAAAGTTAAGTTTAGTGTCAGTTTAGTTTTGTTTTGTTTCGGTTTATGTTAAACATGACTCAGCTTATTGTAGGGTTAAAATAGAACTTAAAAAGAAGCAGCTGAAGTTAATTTAGAATTTCCCACCCTCCGAGCATCTGATGGGATGGCTCTTCAAGCTAAAAGACACTAATGCCTGTTATTTTCGTTTTCACGAAAATTAAACCTACGAGGTGAATTTCTTGGGAACTTAACTATTACTCACATGAGCACATACTTGGGGTAATTTATTGCTTATTTACTAGAATTTCTTAGAGAAATATAAACTCTTGAAATTGTCCACGAGAATGACTGCGAAGAAAGACTGGGCCGGGGGGGGGGGGGGGGGGCGAGTCAAGGCAACTTGGCACCAGTCTTGCACGTGTTCACATCAAATTAAAAAATGCTTGGAGTGGAACGTTTATTTGCTAGAAAGCAGTGTCTCTAACGTTATTCAAATTTAACTGTTCAAAAATCGTACCTTTTCCTAGATATTTAAATCAGTGCTTAGGTTTAAATACTTGCGTCAGTGCTCAACCTTCAATAGTAAGATTAGGCCTCAGGCAAAAAGTCTTTATCACATACACCAACATCGCACTTAGTCTTTAAGTATGGTGCCTCCTTTTGTTACTGCGCATACGTTCTGCACACCTCGGGATATTCGAGTTTCTTAAGGAATTTGCCTCCTAATAGAACAATATTCCTGTACGGTTTTTGACTATAAGAAAAAAGAAGACCTTAGCAAGGACTATCAGAATCCAAAAGTGAACAAAAAGTTGGAGGTAACCACGCATTTTTCAGGGATAATTGGGATTAAATTTAGAAAGAAACTGCCATACATTCTTTGTATTTTAACGCTTTGAAATTTTGAAAAATGCGTGGTTACCCACATTTTTCTTTTTGGATTCTAGTAACCCTTGCTAAGGGAGGGTCCATAATTTATGTAGAGGGGGGGCTATGGCGAATTTTAAAGGGGGGGGCATGATTTTTTCCTGTTAGGTTTTAGGGGGGCTATTGAAAATTTCTCCCGATTTGAAAGAAGGTATAAGGGGGGGGGGGGGCATAAAAAAAATTCCATAAAACCGCCACCATCAGTTTACTTATATTTAGAGGAAGGATCTGTAAATAAAGTTCTAGTATAGCTGGACCTTATATAAAAAGCAGTCAGTGTCCATGAATCGATAAACTCACACAGATGCTTGCTTTCTGAGAACATTTTTTTATGATTTCGTGTTCCTCTCTTCTTCGCAGAGGTCTCTTTGCGTCACTAAGAGGCGGGGAGGGAGAAAGAGAAGGAGGGAGACCACGCCTTTCACTCTTCCCATCGTCCCCCGCGTGCTTATTAATTTTTTATTTTTATTTAAAATTTTATTAATGGGATACCAGCAGGACCAAACCAAATGGCCATTTTTAGCTGGCTTAGAAGACTGCTGTGAATGTAAGCTGTATCCTTTTATTTACGCTTATCAATTTGATAAATTTAAGGTTTTCATTCTCAATAAACTAATTAGTAGTTTTGCTCGTTAAACAATTGTCATAATGTGGTTAATTTTGAGACTGAAAATGTCTTGTTTTAGTCATCAGGGTTTTTTGGGTGGTGGTGGTGGAGGAGGGAGGGGGGTCATGGTAGTTTGCCCACGGTTGTGGGTTATGTAATGAGCGGGGGCCAGGGAAAAAACACACTAAATAATAGGGGGGGGCTTCCAAAAAATGTGAGGGAAAAAATCTAAAATCACCATAGCCCCCCCTCTACATAAATTATGAACCCTCCCTAAGATCTATTTTCCCCATAGTCGCGATAACCTTTGCAAAAATACATCTGTGTCAGGAGGCACCGTCCTTAAATAGAACAAGTGGTTACTTCTAAACACTAAACACACAACCCGATAAATATCACGACTACTAACTTCAAATCGACCTTTACTAAAACTTGAAAGTCGTGCCCTATTCAAGTTGGTTCTTTCGTTTCAGTATGTGGATGAAATCCTAAGGTTTGAATTAATATTGTTACCAGTACACTCCTGTGTCGCTCTATATTATGCTGTGCAAGATGGTTCTAACTTTTGAGGATATGGATGTAACCGTGTGCGTAAATACTTCTAACAGTGCTGGTAGGTTTTGTTGTCGGTTCTTATGTTACGTGAGGTTACGCACGGTTCTTACGTGAGGTTAGTTGAAGTGTGAATAAACCGTAGTGACTGCAATTCAGGAACTGTCAAAAAAAGGGGTAGGTATTTATTGGCCGATATTGCAACTAGTACAATCATTCCTCTTCAGGATAGCCCTGGCCCCGAAGAAGGCTAGTTGTATCAGTCGAACTATCAGCCAATAGATCAACTCTTTTCGGCTCTACCTCGGTGTAAGAACCTGTGAAACTCACTGATGACGTAAAACAACGGGAACAACACAGTCAAACAATAGCGTACAGCCGAAGCAATAGCTTACAAAACAAAGAATTGTTCAAGCCTGAATTTTTTCAGGTTTCTTCTTTTCAACCGCTTAGGTTGAAGCACCTTCACTGCGATGATCCTCACATAATTCTATCTTTATCCGCAGTTCAAATATATGAATTTCATATATTAATGTTCATTTATTCTCCATCTACGGAATAAATACGAACTCTCAATTGACCAGCTCCCAGTTGGCTTGATAGCTCAGTTGACAAGAGTGCTGCACCGGTATCGCAGAGGTCATGGGTTCGATTCCCATTCAAGCCTGAATTTTTTCAGGTTTCTTCTTTTAACCGCTTAGGTTGAAACACCTTCACTGCGATGATCTTCACATAATTCTACCTTTATCCGCAGTTCAAATATATGAATTTCATATATTAATGTTCAAAGAAAATTTTGTCAGGTTCTTGCACCCGGGGGTAACCTCCCTTTTCTGTAGTTCCGGCCTCGGAATCAGTTTGGTTTAAAGATTTAAGGATTACTTTCTCAGTACAGTTAACCCATTGACGGCCAGCCTTTTCCTTCAAAACTGCCATTTTAAGCTATGAAAGTTGTTTTTTGAGCCCTACGTGCTGAAATTCTGGTCCAACGGTCTAAAACTTCCTTAACTTACGGCATGAAAACTCAACTCCCCTTTCACTTCCAAGCCTTATTTGCAAATTTGACCTCGTGCTCAGTCTTGCTGTTTAATGGTGTTACCTTGTTTGGGAAAAGATTTACCTAAACATAGAGGAAAGGGGAGACTTTTAACAAGAAATGGAAACCAGTACGAAGGACTGACAATTTTTCTCGCTTATTTTTGTGCGTAATTCTGGTGAATTTTCTCTGATCACCCCAGTTTAGGCAACTTTCGTTAAAATTTCGCCTGGTGCATCAGTTGGACATCGAAAACATATGCTTTCAATAAAAATGATGACGTCACAAACGCTACAAGAACAGTGGTTCTTCACGGTCGGTTCTGGCCAGCACTGGCCGTTAATTTAAGCACGGCCTCCAAACCAGTAGTTCGTAGTGGCGAAATCATTTCCATACTGTCGGTAACGACCAAAACTGTGTTCATGAGGTCCGACAAAGTTCGATGAAGCACCAATTTCGCACCTTTCTGTACTGCTAACGTGAACTAAAAATTTCCCATTGTTTTTTTCATTTTGCCACCAAACCGAAGTGCAATGTTCACAGTTGTGTCCTCGAACGTTTATATACTCTACTTCTTTACATGCTTCCCTTCCCTGGAACGTTAACAAGTCAAAGTTCGCAAACTCCACCCGTACGTAATCTCTGTAGTCGACACCGCTGGAAGGGAAACTGCACGTTATTCGCCAGTGGGTTGATTGGGATCGCAATTCCTCCATCCTTGCCAAAGGTAGTCTATAAGCTTCCCAGTTAGGGGCTCTGGCGTTCATTGGATGATTCAAGCTGAACAATGATTGGGTGAAGGGCTGTGCTCTGTTGAGCATGCTCTGTGACATCACAAGTGTCCAGGCCCATCCAGGCTCGCAGGTCAGGTCGCAATAGACTTTGTAGGGAACAACGTTGTTGTCTTGGATACAAAAGAAACCAGAGGCACGCAAATCCAAACAGCTTCTTGGTTTCTTTGATTTGAGTAAGATGATAGAAATTTTAGAAAATGTAAAGTTATGAAAACGAATATGGATAACTCAGTGAGTACGCATAGACATACCGAGACATATGAATAAAGGGTTTGTTTCTAAAGAAATTTTGGTGCTGTGTTGGTGGGGAAGCCAAATTTAGATTTACTTTTAAGTTTAGAGCATTATCCCCACTTCCTCAGACAAATCTTCACACGTTTGCGTATTTTATGGTATGGCAAATCTGAAATGAAGATGTGGCCATCGCAGTAGTAAGCGCAATTTAAGCAATTGCGAATTAGGCCCGATGAAAAGATTTTTGGAGCTTCAACGGGATTTGAACCCGTGGCCCCTGCGTTAGCGCTGCAGTCCTCTACCCTCTGAGCTATCAAGTCCCATACATTGGGAACAGGCCAATTTATTGAGTGCATTTTAACCCGTGAAAGTAATGAAACATTTCACAGTTCACATCATTTTCTTTCTATGTTTCATTCCTTTTACGTGGCCTCTGCAAACGCAGAGGTCACGGGTTCGAATCCCGTTGAAGCCCCGAAAATCTTTTTTCCGGGCTTAATTTGCAATTGCTTAAATTGCGATTACAACTGCGATGGCCACATCTTCATTTCACTTGTGGTTCCGCCAGCAGTTCACATGATTTTCATTCCGTATAGCAAATCTGCTAATGAACCTGGCTTAATGTTCGCTCGAAGTTTGAAACATTGAGTTATGTCGCGCCGAAGGAATTGTCTGTTGTTAAAATACTCTGACTATTAAAAAACCTTAACTAAAGAAAAACAACTTACTTGTTTTCGCTGTATCTCTGCAAAAACAAATTCGAATCTTTCTGTCAAGTTTTGACGATAATCTCCACTTGCATTATTTAGCTCACATACCGCGGCAAGGTGATCTTGCGTCGCAGACGTTTCGTAGTTGTAAGATGAACACGTAAACAGAGACAAACACTTATGAGCACAGGAGAAAATTCCACGAGTTAACAAAGTCTTGATTACATGGCCGACCAGGACACGATTGTATAAAGGAAAACCAACAGATTCCTTGACATCAGGGCAATTATCTCCGTCCCCAAAGCAGTAGAAAGATAGTAGCAGTACAACTATGATGTTCTTTAAAAACATCTTGAGAGAAATTTGAGATAACTGATGCCAGTACTAGATTTGGGTCGCAGGTGAAATTCTCCGCTACCTTGCGGCTATGTGATAAACAAGGATAAATTAATCTGAGTTTCAGAAAGGAACCTTAGAGCTACAGAACAGTTGTTAATTAGATAAAAATACCCAATCAGAGAAACGTGTTCTGACAAGTACGTGTTTTTGGCCCCACCTCAAATAACAACAACAATAACCTTTATTTTGCGCGGCCTGTTTTAAAGTGGGGGGGGGGGGAGGGGGGCTAACTCGATCGGGGTATGATGGGGGGGGGGGGTGACAGCCTCACGCGGAATTTGTGTCTTTTTAGTGACTAACAACGCATCTAGGGAGGCCGAGTGGTCAGTTTATACCCATCATATCGCGGTATAAACTGGAACATGGAAACACATGGACCATGCACAATATAAATTGATTGAAGTATGTAGACCCACAAGTAAAGGATCAAAGCTAAACTAAGGGTATCAAACTCTTCGAACTACCAGTAATTAATAATGTTAATACTTAGGGCACGTTTTGGTGGTCTAATCCAGAAAAGAAGACAATATACTGTCAGTGTTTTCTCAGTTTGGACACTTTTCCCTTCCCTCTGTAATGTATTAACAAGAACCAAATGAACGGAATGCGGCCGGAATGTTTTGGTTTATCGCAATAGGAGAAATCACATTCTTTTAGGGATTCAGTATTCTGGATATTCTGTTATTCCTAAACCGGAATAGGAATAGCCCGGATAGTTTCCAAATAATGCACCTGAGCCTATTCTCTCATCTCTACACACATTTTAAGTCTGATCTGGCAAGGTGCAAATCTTGACGTATTCGCATCTAAGATCTCAAATTCAAAAACGTTTTTCTTAAGACTTGTGCAAGCAAACCTGTCATCATAATACGGAATAAGGCCATCTAAGAAAGCTGAGCTAAGTATCATGAACTATATATTTCACCAAAGTCAGTGTGTCGGTATGTTCTGCATGACTGCTGCATGAATGCCTTATTTCTCACCGTTAGGAGGGAAAGATATCTTTTGCAAAACTTTCGGCAGCTATCCTCGTTGCAACGTTTACATCGGTATACAGAGAAGCTTGAAGAAGTAACGTTGATTTTCGGCAAATATTAAAGCACGCTGTTGCCGATAATCCTATCTGGAGACAAACTGTAGTTCGTGCCGGGCCACTAGACAAAAACTAGAGTCGACAACAATTCATACTCTTTAGGATTAGTCAATGAGAATTCATGAGAGTTAGAGGCCAAACGATAGCGAGAATGCCAACTTCCGTCGATTGCAATTAAAATCTGAGCAGGTTCAAACTCTTCAAGATACAAAGAATGAAAGTGATATGAACTACAGAAATACAAATGAAACTACAGCTGCAGTGTCAAATCTTCATCTCATTTCTTCCCTTAAAGCGCACGTGAGTTTCAACTAAATAAGCGGAACGGGAGCTAGGTGATTTGAACTTTTGATCTAACTGGGGAAAATGGAAAAACCCTGGATAACCCTGAAACTAATCACTGACTAATGAATTTTCTAACTTTTTTATTTTTTTCCTTTTTTGATTTTTTTTATTCAATTTTTTTTGTGGCACCAAAAAGTGGGCGGGCTAAAGCCCCCTCAGCCCACCCTTCGCGCGATCCCTGAAGTGAACTGCTGCAGTGTTTACATTGTAGTAGAAGCCACGGCTCTCTTCCGTCCTTTTTGGGACATCTGCCCTTGCCAACTGCGGTTGAGTGTAGGGTATATCCTTTGTTATATTTGATTTGCTACCTATAGGGACCCAGATAGATTGCGGCAGCATGTTGGTTAACTGTGCACTAATGTAGGGGACTAAAACGCGACAAAAGCCGTTATTCATTCTTAGCTAGAACGAATACTTTTTTGTGTTGGTGTTTGTTTACATATTTGATCATAGACACATGAAGGGGTGGAATTAATACTAAATCTAGATCATTTCTTGGGCTGGTTGATACTTATGTTTCAGTTTCATATACTGAGCTGGTATTTGTCAATCTCTTGCTTAGTGCCATGCCAGTCGTACATATGGCTTAACCTGGGAAATGTTTATAGTGAATTTCATTCACTAGAGAAAGTCACATGCAACCTGTACTTTTTGTTATATAGTCTACAAGTACCGTGCTATAGAAATTCCTATGTTTTTGTTTTTTGTAGTTTATACAGGGAATAAGATGATATTAGTCTCCTGATGGTGTATCTGTTCACCTTTAATATTGGTAAAGCAACGCCATACGAGGTCAAACTGTTTCTATTGAGCATCAAGTTAAACAAATTCAGCTATTCATACAATCCGACAAATTCAAACTTGTTGGTTCTGGCAGGCACTTACGATCTGTCCCCTTTGTTGTTTTATTGCTTTTGTAGAAGGACCGGTTTTTTGTCATACTCTCCGGCTTATTATGCATGTTCAATGCGGCATCTCAGTTACTGGGTTTGCCAAACATGTCGCCGATTTCTTTGCTATCCCAGTACCTTTATTTTACTGCTTTTTCATTAGAAATTCAGTAAGTGTACTGCAGACTGCAAATTGCATACCAGTATTTTTTCCTTGTGCGTATCAGATACAACAAGTTAATCTAGTCTATCAAATTAATCTTGGTGCCATTTTTCAGGGCTGTGTGATCATTAGCATAATCACTTCATTGTCTGAATCACTACAGTTTTTAAACTTTGCATCATTATTTGAATTATTTATCCGTATTGCCACCAAGGCGACAATTTGCCAGCCACTTGTCTACTTTTAATGGGGGCTATTTGGATTGCGTGTTTCTGGGACCATGATTCTCAGGAACATTTTTCTGATGAGGCATTATGCATCTGTTCATTTTAGCCTACGTCTTCACTAATCCTTTTCTTATTTAGATACCCCCGCGCAGCTACCAGCCAACCAAGCAGCCTTCCTCCCAGGCCATTTACGCTCTGGTTACCTCACCACCTCAGCCAACACTAAATGCACTTGAGCTCCCACACTGACCCTCAACAGTCCTGCAGTGCTCTTGGTACACTCCTTGCTGTCCTTGCTGGCACCATCTATGGGTATGGCTTTCATGTCATAGCCTGCGCTGCCAAGCTGTTACTCTTGGTCCACAGATGCAGAAGACATCACCACAGCACTCTGCTTGGGCCCAGAGCAGAGGGTGCCTTGATTGTCACACCATACACTATCAATGAGGTGCTGATGTCCTCCATAGATGCCTGGTCATTACACCTGCGTAGTTCGTAGCCTTCCTGCTTTTCCAAGTGCTACATTCATGAACTTTACTTCATATGGTAACCTACACTTTTTACTCACTAGATTAAATATTTCTGGTGTGTGATTGCCCCAATCTTCAGGGTTTGTGAGGTCTGCAGTTGCCTGGAAGAATACGTTCTCCTATTTTTCCCACAGGTTTCTTTGGGGTTTTCGTATCAGGCAGTCACACTGATCACTACCAGCCCATGCTAGAATTTACACAGTTATTTCAGGGGGACTCTCACGGGGAGGTAACCTAATGGCAATTTTTTACTGAACTTGATTTTTTCCTGGCAGCCGGATTAGCCATGTATTTTTTCATGATTATCCCTCCTCACTAGCGTTGTTATGGCCCGGACTTTATTTATGTAGATAAACATTTTGACTTTCATCAGTAACCTGTATGGTCTTGTTCATATTCTGTGTTAATTCTGTGCATGGGGAAGTTCTAGTTCTCAGCATTCTAGCATCCTTAATAATAAGTAATTTCCAGTCAGAATGTTTCCTCTCAATTCCTTTCTAAAGGTGCTATTCCGAGAAATATGGGCATTCTAATTTCCTTTACCTTAGCAGGGAGGCATAAAAGAGTTGAAAGAGCTTCTCACTTTATAAGCACATTCTCAGAATCAAATTTTAAAATACTTCTCGAAATCATTTACTGATTACCTAGAAAACTTAAAGATATAAAGATTTGAGGACAATTCTGGAAAAATTTTGGTTCTTTGTTGGAGTTCAGGCTATATACATTTCCATATACCATGTGTTTATTGCCCAATGTAATAACTATTGTGCTTTAGATCACAGGATTGTCTAGTGACGATGGCTCAGTCATTTTAACTGTTGAGAATAAGGGCCCTATAGAATAATATAGACTGCCCGTCATGCCCTGGTTATCCTCTTGAACGTGGGGATTTTAATTTACTGTTCATCGGAAACGCATCGTCATTTCAGTACTGACCAGTAAATTTCTGACATCGGTCAGCATGGGCTGGGGCAAACCTATTGTCTGTATTACTTCCAATAACGAGAGGTACCTTTTTGGTGGTTGTATGAGCAGGGGCCATGCATCCATCTTTACCTGTGGTACCTAACATGTATGAGCAGGGGCCCCACATTTGCCTATAGATGTAGTACTCGTTTCTGTAGTAACTTACATATACTTGTAATGTTTACTCTCTTGGGTGATTCTCCTGATATGGTTACTTATTCCATAATTGAATGAGCGGAGGCCAAATATAAAGATTTGAGGACGATGCTGAAATAATTTGGTTCTTAGCTGGAGTTCAGGCTCTATACCTTTCCACATACCATGTGTTTATTGCCCAATGTAATAATTATTGTGCTTTAGATCACTGAATCGTCTTGTGACGATGGCTCAGTCATTTTAACTGTTGAGAGTAAGGGCCCTATAGAATAACATAGACCACCCATCATGGCCTGGTTATCCTCTTGAACGTGGGGATTTTAATTTACTGTTCTTCGGAAAGGCGTCATCATTTCAGTACTGTCCAGTAAATTTTCAAATCGGTCAGCGTGGGCTGGGGCAAACCTACATGTATTGTCTATATTACTTCTAATAACGAGATGTACCTTTTGATGGTTGTATGCGCAGGGGTCATGCATCCATCTCTATCTGTGGTACCTATCATGTATGAGCAGGGGCCATACATTCTACTCTAGTTATGTGGTAACTTTTCACGTGACTGCATGAGCAAGGGCCATGTAGTCAGCTTGTGACAGTTTCTACGATAACTTACACGTACCTTTATTTTTTGTTTATTTATTTATTTTTTGTTGGTGGGGTTTTTACTTTGGCTTCGGGGGGCTGTGGCGGGTGTGCCCTCACCTTTGCTGGGTTAATGTCCTGTAAATTGGGTTTTACCAGCTTTCTGTGCTTGATTTAAGTAAACGGCCACGCCCGTGGCCAAACTTTATCCCATACAGATGTTTCATTATTTGTGTCCCAGCAAACAAAGCTCACCCAAAGCAACACCTTGCCAACAATCATGTGGTATCAGACAAGGAACATGAAGCATAAATGAAATTTATTTCCAGAAGGGAAATAAATGGTTTTATGCTGAGTGTGAAGTAATTAGTTAATATCCTCCCAGCTTCCGGTAAGGGGGCGTTACCGCCATCTGGGACGTCATTTCCTAGGTTTTTAAGTCACCCAAGCGAGGCAAGAGTCCTTTTCACTTGCTGTTACAAGCAAGTCAAGAGAAATTTTCCCTCCCTCCCTCCCTCTCAATATTTTTCTGTTATTGGATGGTGGGTGTGCCCTCACCTCTGCTGGGTTAATATCCTGTAAATTGGGTTTTACCAGCTTTCTGTGCTTGATGTAAGTAAACGGCCACGCCCGTGGTCAAAATTTGTCTCATACAGATGTTTCATCACTTGTGTCCCAGCAAACAGAGCTCACACAAAGCAACACCTTGCCAACAATCATGTGGTATCAGACAAGGAACATGAAGTATAAATAAATTTAAACGCAACAGTGAAAGACTGGTACTTAATCAGGAAAATGGAAAAAAAAATAACAAACAGACTTCAGCTTGAAATCTGCAAAACAAAACAAAACCTAGCTAGTAAAGAAAAAGTTTCTCACTGCGAACGAAACGTCAAGTTCAAAAATCGATGTTTTAACAACATGCGTTGTTTTGTCCTGTTCGTCATCGCAGTTTGCTATTTATTCCTATTGAAGTTGAGATGGCCGAAGAATAAGAGTGTTTACGACTTGGCCTAAACGGGTATGTGCCGCTCATCAGGGTATGGTTGCGAAATATAACCTTCGCTATAAGTCTTTGTAGGGGAAATTCACTTTGGTTCTCAAAATACTAAAATAAAGTTATGAATGTGGAAATAAACTTCTCTTACCTTAACATGGGGTTGTCTTTGTGTCTTGTTTTTAATTTGGGCGCAATTCATGGACGTTTTAGGCGAGTTTTTGGCTCGGTGTTGTTCGCAGTGTTGTTTCTCCACTTACAACGAAGGAAAGCAGGAGACTGGAGACGACCGAGTCCAACAAATCGCTCTCGTATCACAACGCAACGCAGAGAATCGCCATAAAAACACCACATTCACAAAGCCACGTTATTTCTGCATTCCATTCAGCTTTCAAAGTAATCGAACGGTGATTCTGGTCTAAGAAAATTCGAAAAACATTCAGCTATCGGCGATCTTCCCGTGCGCTGGGCTTTTGGCGTGGACACGGCCGTTGCAGGCTGCACGTATTCTGCACTCTCATTGGTCAATTCAAACCACCGGTAACGCGCCAACAACAGGCTGTCTGTCTCTGTCTGTCTGGCCGTGTCCACGCCAAAAGACCAGCGCACGGAAAGATCGCCGATAGCTGAATGTTTTTCGAATTTTCTCAGAACAGAATTGCCGTTCAATTACCGTTAAGGCTGAATGGGATGCAGAAATTACGTGGCTTTGTAAATAAGGTGTTTTTATGGCGATTCTCTGCGTTGCGTTGTGATACGAGAGCGATTTGTTGGTCTCGGTCGTCTCCAGTCACCTGCCTTTCTTCGTTTTAAGTGGAGAAACAACACCGCGAACAGCACCGAGCCAAAACCTCGCGCCCAAATTACAAGCAAGACACAAAGACAACCCCATGTTAAGGTAAGTGAAGTTTATTTCCACATTCATAACTTTATTTTAGCATTTTGAGAACCAAAGTGAATTTCCCATACAAAGTCTTATATAGCAAAGGTGATATTTCGCACCTCGATGGTATTCTCATTTTCAGCTTGGGCCGCCTGTGCCAAAACTAGAGGCAAATGATACTTTGAAGTTGATTTTGCAATAAAAGTTAACGCGAGTAATGAACGACGTTTCGACCGTTCAACGGTCATTTTCAAGTTCGGTGTTAGAATAAAATTACATGTGTAAATATAGTAGGAGCGCTAAAAATATGTACATGCCGCAAACAATAGACAATAAGAATAAAAGGCTAAAAGGCTAAAAGTGGCTAAAAAATAACTTTGTGCAAATGGCATGCATAGCTGTAAAAGATATAATTAAAAGCGTATAAGGCGACGGGAATAAGAACATTAAAATACCTAAAAATAACTAAACAAATCATTTTGCGCGGAGCGAGTCGCTCTGTTTGTTGAGCTTTGGCTTCAGAAGTCTAATAAAAAGCATCTCAAAAATTAAACAGCCAAGCTTGCTCTGGCACTTCCTTAAAATCTTAAAATTCTTCTCGATGTTATCTGGCTCCTTTCCATGTTGTTCTTTAATGTGACGTCCGATAGCCGATCCTTTGTGTTCTTCGATGCGCTGGTGTAAGTGCCGACACGAATAGCCGACATAATCTGCATCGCACAGATCACATTTAAAATAATACACAGCGCTTTGTTGGTTGACGATGGGACCAACCAACAAAGTGCTATGTATTATTTTTTAAATGTGATCTGTGCGATGCAGACTATGTCGGCTATTCGTGTTGGCACTTACACCAGCGCATCGAAGAACACAAAGGATCGGCTATCGGACGTCACATTAAAGAACAACATGGAAAGGAGGGCTTTACCTCGGTGTAAGAACCTGTGAAACTCACGGATGACGTAAAACAAAGGAAACAAAAACATTTTAAACAATACCGTACAGCAAAACAAAAGCTAACAAACAAAGAAAATCTTGTCAGGTTCTTACACCGAGGTAAACCCGAAAGGAGCCAGATAACATCGAGAAGAATTTTAAGATTTTAAGGAAGTAGTGTAGTGCCTAATGGCATTACTGTTTGAGGTAATGACAGAAAATTGAGGTAACGGGTGCAAATGTAGACAGAACAAGATGCCCTTCGTTGATTTCATTGTTTTGCAAGGCACTAAGTGTTCGCTAGATAAGTTTGCAAAACACAGGCTGTGATACAGGCAATATGACTTGCTTTTATTGATTTATTCTCAGATTAATAGTTCTAGAACGAGGTTGTTTTGTAAAGCGCAATTAGCAATCATTGAGTGGCATGTACTTCATAACTTGTTTATCTTGTGAATTGAACATAGTTAATGACCTGTTTGAATGCTGTACATTTTAATTAAAGCTATATGCGAAATGTTACCAGTTTACATTTGTGTCCTGCTGTAGTTTGAAACTATTTTCGTGTTTTCCTGGTGTAAGGGAGCATTGCTCGCATCACAGTTGCTCTTAAATTCCACGCATAGGTTGTGGTTCGTAATTTGCATAATTAAGAAATACTGGTGTTTCAAAGCGGCGCCACGTTCTTTAAACCGTCTGGCCGCACGATTTTATTTTATTATAATTAAGACCAAGTCTTTAACTTTCCATGACTGCAAGGAATTTGCTAGACGAGGTCTCACTTTTTGTTAACGTGTATTTTTGTTTACCCATTTTTCCTACTTTTTTACAAGCTGTTAAATTGGGTTGTTAAAAGGAACTGTTTTAACTACTCAAAACAACTACATGGAAATGTCAGTAACACTGTAGGATCAGGAAGAGTTGTACTTATCAACCAACAGTAGAATTTTGTCCTCCATCAAATTTTAAGTGTTGTGAGGAGTTACCAAAGTTATTGAAAATTGGCATTTTTGTACCAATAAAATGTGCATTTTTGGCCACCAGGGGACCCCCCTTGTAAACTGTCAAAGAAAGCATTTAGAGCCCAAACGAAAAGTGTTTTTAAAGTACCCAGATAAAGTGCAATTCATATACAAGATTTGAAGGAAATCTATTTTGTGACCAATTTGGGTTATGAGGATCTTAGGGAGACAGCCACTTAAAACTTCTAAGTGGGTAACCCGGATGGGTAAATGAACATATGGAGGTCAATTCTTATAGGGTGGTATGTTTAGGTTCTTTTAAGTAGTTGTAAATACTTAAAAGTATTTACAACTACTTAAAACTTTGCTGAACATATGCCTCGGCATTGTTAACTAGACCATTAGGAGCTACTCTGGAGAAACGTTGTCCTCAGGGGCTTTTCCCTTTGCCCTTGACTTTTCTTCGCCCGTTCCAACTTTCCCTTTACCCACTATCTGTCCTCGGGGTCTCCGAAGATGCAGAGGTAGTTACAGGAGTTTGCTAACACTTTTACCTACATAGTGTCATAGTGTCTGCCACGCGCATGCGCGCAGCAGACACAATCTAGGTGCCCACAACTGTATAACTCCAGCTTGTAAGGGCCCATCTTTGATAAACCACATGTTTTCTAGTCATCAAATCGATAGGGCAAGCTGGAATGATCACAGCAGCTGAAGTTCGCCAATTTAGTACACCTAATAGCATCCCCTTGGTACTCCATGGTTGGCACGAAAAGGATTTCTCGGGACATTAATGAAACTACCAAGACATGAACCAAGTACCATGGTGTGTCCTGGTGTTTGCTGGAAATATCAGTGAAAGTACTTTATTATTTGTAGGAATTGAGCACGATCGGTTTTTCTTTCATTTGGGGGTGATAGTTTCAAGAAGAGAGTAAGGGAATTCTTATCTTCGAGAAATGAGTAATTGCTATTTTTTTTTCTGTTGATATTTATATTTTGTAATTTTTTGATAGTTTTTTCTTCTTTTAAGGTGGTCTGCTTTGTATGGGGTCAACGACTGACTCTTTTGCTGACCGTCCTTAGCACTATATATTCATTATACTGTATTTTATTTAGTCTTTGTATATTGTTTCAGGCCATCAAATTGTAATAAATAAATAAATAAATAAATAAATAAATAAATAAATAAAAATTGACAAATGAAGCGACAAAGTGCAAGTGAACGCGGCCACCCGACTGGAATGTGAATTTATGTCACGCAAGACAACATTGGGGAAAATGGCTGCATCAACTTCGAACCAATTTCTCAGAATCGCAATGTGCCACAAATTTCATTGGATAATTCTTGAAAGTAGTTCCCTTCCTAGGTCCAGAAAGACGAGTTTTTAGGTCTGGTTTCGGTGCCTCATTGGAGAATTTTGGTATTTTTCAAAACAATCATTTTGTGCATTTTGAGTCACTTATTAAATTGTCTAATTGATCATTTTCATTTCCGCACGAATTCGATCGGCAAAATGTCCAAAGGAAACAGGAACGGTAAAAAGAAGTAATAAGCTATCGAATGGGTGTAAATTTGAAGGTTCTGGTGGCGCGAAGAGTTTTTAAACGGAAATTGAAACATCCTGTGTTACGTCGCTTAAAATAGGCAATTTTTTCTCACTTTCGGTACACTAACATTTCAATCCTCGAAACGGGAGTTAAAAAAAACTTTTGGTTCATTCGAACTGCATATGTGAGGCTATCGCTGTGCCGTGCAGACACTGACAAAGTAAACAGCACATTTACATACATTTAATTTACATTTGCTAACTTACGAGCGTTCAGTTCAGTTTCACTCCGCTCCGGGATAGTTGAGCGAGTACGCGAACACGCGAAAAAATCCGCTGCCGGGCAAAAAGCGACGCGCATTCCACTGTTTGCCAGCCTTCAGACACTGGTGACATAAGAAACCACTGCAGATCTATCATGCATTTAAAATTTTGTACAGAAAATAAAAATAGAAATAAGACATTGATAGAAGTCTCCATCACGCCAATTCCTCTAAGTATCAGTCTTACTTCTCATGCGTGACTGTTTATTTTCCCCCTTCCCTCTTAATATTTAGACTGAAAGGTCAGACGCCGTTTCGATTCCTTCCTTAATTAAAACCCTATACCCACATCGGGCTGTGTAAACAAGGTGCCATTATCTTACCAGTTCTGGGTTCGTATGTCTGTTGCCATGCCGCACACCAGCGTATTGCGTTGCATGGTTGGTTTCTAAGAAATCACGTGACCTCAGATTGGTATGGGTTAGTTGGTAGATAATTCTCGTTCCTTCGCTTTAACTGATCCAGTGTTTGCACGGATAAGAAATTCAAATTGATTCTTCGTTGAAGGGAATCGCAAGGACTGTCTAGTAACTTGGAGGACAAAGCTTGAGCAGAGTTTCAGCTGAACGAGCAACGTCCTGTTTGACCCACAGGTGGAAAAGACACTGATAGAATCGATACCGGTATGTCTGTTTAAGTTAATTCCTCTATTAAATAAACCTATTTCGATCCTTCATAACGAACGTTTTCCACTGCCAGTTAGTTAATACTGATTTGTAGACTTCGCTGAGGAAATGATCATGAAGGGCGAGTGATTTAAATCCAGTAGTGTCAGACGAAATTGATCGCGTGAGTCGCGTTGCATCCGTGACTGACGAACACAGAGACACACGACAACTTGAATGAAGACGGGTACGGTTTCATCATTCCCCAGCTCCTAATACACAGCCAAAGAAAAAAATCTTGTTTGCACAAATAATATTTCAGTGATAGCCCTAGATGATTGTTGTTGATTTTTAGAGTGAATCAAGGCAGCTTTCAATTTCCACTTATTCCAACGGTCGATTGACCGCGTCAGCTTGAGGCTCGTTTCCGTGACCTGTGATACATTCAGAGTTATTAGATGTAAGGTTTGTAACACTTATCTTGTTCGAGTACATTCTTTACCTACCATATTTCCCCAATATCTACTCAGTTTTAACCACCTTTTCGGAGTTTTGAGCGGAACCGAAAATACGGCAAATACGATTTTTTTTGGCAAAATATTCGACTGTGTTGTGTAATTTCCGGGTCGCTTAGTTGCATGCCTTGTTCTGTTTCTCAACCTTTGAGCCAGTCCGACCAGTATTTTGAAAACATCGCTTTCGCGAGCCTTAAAATAAACACAGAAACACAAATCAAAACATCATGGCAGCAATCTGGATTTTTAGGATTCATGATCCGTGCATTTCTTTTGGGGACGGATCCGACAATAGTACATCTGTCAAGCGGTCTTCGATGCAAATTTACTGGTCTCGCCATATTTTCTCTCGATCTTGCGTGACAAAACATTCGATCGTGAAATAGAAAATTCAGGTGATTATTCCGTTCCATATATTTGAAAAGTTTTCTCAGCATTGGCAAGTCAGGATAACTTCATTTGTGTACCATTTCTGTAATTCAGGGACCAGATTTTGTTAATTGTGAACGCAAATAGCGAGTTCACTTGAGCTACTGCAGATACTGTCCTTGTTTATAAATAGTCCATTTTACAGTTGTGTGCTTAGTGACCTGGCCTTTGAGTGGAAGCGAGGCTGGAGTTGACCTTGTTTTGATACAAACCCTCCTGCTTTTCATATGCAAATACAAACTAGTTAGCATGAGAACAACATGATTTACATGTGAAAAGCTGAGGTCTGGGTCTTTATCAAAACAAGGTCAACTCCAGCCTCACTTCCACTCAGAGGCCAGGTCCCTAAGCACACAACTGTAAAATGGACTGTTATTTGTATTTCATTCTAGTTGAATTCTAGGGCAGTACGAGAGAAATATCGTTCTGATATATATATTGCGTGCCTCCAGCCTGTCTTGTCTTGACAAAACAATCCTTTTTGGGATTTTGCGTTTCTTTGGTGTCGAAGAATCCATATGATCTGGGATCCCAAATCCGTTTTCGGATTCTCCCAAAGAAACGCACCCTGAGTTTCAATTTGAATATTTCATTCTTCGTTTGAAAAGTGGATTATTGAATCGAATATTTAAATCAATAATGAAATAGTCAACTTCAAATTTTATTCTAGGGGGACGCTAGACCTGGCTTGACTGTAAAATTGGAAATGAATCCTAAGTTATAAACTTTCACAGAGAACTTATCATTTTGTCATGCTACTAGGGAAGGGGGGTGGTAGTGAAGATAGGGTCAGAGGTTCATATACTTATAATATACTAAATGTTATTGAAATGGTACCCCTTCCACATACCTAGAACAAAAATTAGACTTTTTGTTATGTGGCTTTTTTTTATGTGGCTTAATCCACTTTTTTAATTCAGGGGGAAGGCGGGGGGCGGCGAAGGGGGGAAGGGCGTGAGTGAGGGGGGGTGGTTGGAGCGAGCATGCAGCGGCCATGCATACTCACTCCATTTGCACATCTTATTATCAAAATAAATTAGTGTCATAATTTGTGGATGAGGGGGATTGTAGAAGTGGTTTTATCTATCCTACCCTTGTTCCCCCCTGAAAGTCAGTAAAAAACGGCACGGATACTCAGCACAGTTCCAGGCCGCACGTACGGAATTTGTCAACGTTTTCTTCTCACATTTACAAAAAACTTTGAACCAATCCATTTCTCTCCTACAAACAATGAGTTGTTGTTGTTGTTGTTGCTGTTGTTGTTGCAATCATTACACTAATAAGGAATGGCATCCGGCGAACCGTCCATCACCACGGAATCAGGGGTTTAGATAAAAATATCCGGGTATTTTTTGAGATATTTAGAAACTTTCAGGATATTTAGAAGAATCCTAGTTTACAGCTGTTTTACTCAATTGGATGCAAGCAGTGATCTGTTTCAGCAGTTTCCCAATGGAAATTGCATCCCATGAGGCTTTTGACAGCCAATACAGAACAAAATGGCGGAACCCGAAGAGGAAGCTTGTGGCTATCCTGAAGCTCCAAGTAACGCTGAGAACTGTGACAAATGCCGTAAAAACTGAAACACGACCACAATAACTAAAACGTCTGTTCCTTTGAGTCCAAACTATACCATTCATTACAATTATGACAAGACATTTAGACAATTTTTCGGGACATTTATATATTTTTGGCCGATACATTTTTCGAGAATTTCCAGAAACATATTTAGCCCATTTTTCGATATAGTTATATCTAAGCCTATCACGGCATCACGTAGGCTTAGATACGAATATCCGGATATTTGTTTGAGATATTTAGAGACTTCCAGGATATTTAGAAAAATTCTAGATATTTTAAAAGAATGTGGTATTTTAAGGATATTTGGAATTTTTGTTTAGGCTCCAGGCGCTTTTTCAGTAGTTTCCTGGTGTTTGGAGCTGTTTTACTCAATTGAATGCCAAAGTAATCAGTTGCAGTAAATTTCCCAATGAAATATCATCCCATGAGGCTTATAGCAACCAGTACAGAACATACAACTACTTAATAATGTGTTCGTACGCAAGCCGGTGAACAGAAACTTGTCCCACGAAAATACACCGCAACTCTGCCTTCCCAAGGCTCAAATTGTCTGACTTTCTGGGGAACGCATGACATCATTATCGCCGTTAGTTCCCAGTGCTATCGGATCCGGATGTATTTTCACGCGGACAACGTATTGCGTGTGTTGCTGCAAGTTCCACCGAGATCCTGCCCGAACTTACACGAAAATACTTTGCGAGCGAAAGCAATTATTCCTTCCTCTTATTCTTACGGTATAATTTTTATTACGGTGTTTATCCGCCTATAGGCTGGAGTTTGGCTTAATGCCGACAGTTAAAGGGGTATTTTTCTCTTTTCGCAAGTCTGGAGAACAACAGAAAATCGTTTTGTAAATTTCTGCTCGACAGTTTGAGCGCAGTCATCTTTGATCACACTTCAAGTGAAGCTGCGAACAAAATATTTGTTTATTTCTCATGTCGCGCGTGTTTTAAAATTCGTTTTCGAGGTTGTCCTGATTTTTAGAAAAAAAGCTCGCTAATTGTGTGGAAAAAAATAGAGCTGAACCTGGCCGTCGCCAAATCTCTCAAGTTTTCGAACAATACCGAAACATTAAATCCACCCCGCTCTTACAGAAGTAACAAATATCAGTTACCGTGTCGAAACCCCAAAAGCTGCTTGCTTCCCTGTCTCAGTAAACATTTGTCTCGTATTCGAATTGACTCTGCTTGGAAATCAAAATGGGCTCCATCAAAAACGAATAATTTGGCTTGGAAATTAAAAAGGAAAACGAATACAAACCACATATGCATGGGAATTCGCGAACCTATTCGTTGTCTTGCGTGCTTTGTTTTGGAAATTTGTATCACTCGGGCAAGTACACGTAGCAAAAAGACCCTACCAAATCTCAGTCCACAAAAACAGGCATTCGACCGAGTGATTCGAAGCAAAGTAAAGTAGGCCCCAGCTGGTGGAGATCGAATCCAAACTCTTCACTCACATGTTAAAAAGGAACACAGAAATAAACTACATGTGCATGAAATTGCGAAGTCCGTCGAGATGGTTCGTTGCGGCCACGACATTCACTAAAATCTCAGTCCGTCTTGTGTGTAGTCTCTGATGTGTTTGTTGCTGTGGAAATTTGTACCACGGCTAAGTAAACGCAAGACTACAACGTGAATAAAATCCTGCCAGACGTCAAGTATACAAAACAGTGCATTCGAAGTAAAATTAAATAGTCCCTGTTGATCAAGACTGGCGAATGCAAACACTGTATGGCTATGTGCCGCTGATAAGGTAAGGGTTTCAGTCTCCCGGTGGCACACTCCCACCCAACATCTCACAGAGCATCCCCCGGCCTCACAGAAGTAAGACAAATATCGACTACCAGCGACGTTCTTTTCCGTGTACAGCAGAAACCGGTGACGTCATTGACGTGACGTCATCGGTTAAAAAGTCTGTTTCTTTCAAGTCAAAATTATTTTTTTATTCTTTATTTATTCATTCACTGATATTACAACAAACATATTACATACAAACTCTTACATTACAACCTCCCCACCCAACCCTACTCAACCTTCTTACCTCCCTTCCCCCGTCCCCCTCCCCTCGCATAACAAAACAAACAAACAAATAAAGAAAAAAAAAGGAACGAGATAAAGAAATTACGTAAGAGGGGATAAGTTCAATTGATCAACTTGACTAGAGTCAGAGGAGTCATTTTTCACGTCTACTTTATGGCATTTTCGATTCTATATTTAATTATCATTTTATCAAAGAAGTCTTGGAGGAGAGTTGGTTTGTTGGTGTAAATGTATTACCGCATAAATAACATGGTATAATTGTAATTCTTTACTAGTACCTTTTCATGTAAGTCCGAAATGATACCGAACAGTCTTTCTTCACTAGATGGATTGAGTTTGATCTTATTTTCTATATTAAACCAGTTGATAACCTGTTGAATGAAAATCTTGACGAAATGACAATCTCTAGAAGTATGGTCAATAGAGTCCTTTTCACCACAATATATGCATTCATCATCTTCCTTAATTCCATATCGATAAAGTTCCTTTTTGGTGACTACCATTCGGTGAATTAATTTATATTGAAATTCCTTTAGTTTGGCCTCTCTACAGACGGTTTTTAGGGAGGTAAATATTTTTTCCCACGTATCTTCATCCAAGGAAGGATCCTTGCTCCACGTCCTTGGCCCAGAATGAACTGTTGTGTGGGTTTTTGTACATAATAACCTATAGAAGTCGCTAGTTTTGATTTTATTCAAATATAGATTTATCGATTCATTCAGTTGTAGACTAAAGTTACTATCACAATGTTATTAACTCTTTATTCTCTCTCTAACTCTCTTATTCGTAAATTCTTGGGAGGACATTGGTTGACCGGTATTGTCCAAGAGATCTTGTATTGACGGGATACCTTTTCTGAACCATTCCCTGATAAAAATGGTTTTACTGTCAACAAGTATTTCTTTGTTGTTGAATAAAATTATATCCTGTGCCTGATCAAAGTTATAGAGAGTTTTTAATTCATTGAAATATACTAGAATATTTCGGTAAAACAATGGAATTGATTTTATATATTTCGCATCGTAGTTACACCTCGGTAAGAAGTTCAAACCTCCGAATTTTCTTAGGTAATAATCAGGAACCGTTTTCCAACTTTGGTTTCCTGGGATCAGTAATCTTGGAATCCAGGCTAATTTTAGACCCTTAAACATTGTGTCGATGTCTACCATACGTATTCCGCCTCTTTCCAGATCCTGGTAAAGCCTGGTTCGTTTAATTTTATCCCTTTTGTTTTTCCATAAGAAAACTAAAAAGCTTTGTTTTCACTGTGCGTGCGACTTCTTCGGGAACATTAAGAATTGAGGCCGAATAAATTAATTGTTACAATCCCAAGGATTTAATTATCAGTACCTTCCCAAATAGTGTGAGGTCTCTTGATCGCTACATATCAAGGTTTGTTTGAAGCTTTCGTATTTTCAGGTTGAAATTCAGTTCATTGTTTCCCTTCTCATCATAAGAGGCATGGATTCCTAAGAGACGTACCGGACTATGCAACCATCTTAGTTGTAAAGGATAGCTTTAGTTTTTTTCCCATTTTCCCAACCAAATTACTTTCGATTACTTTATGTTTAAGTTGAGACCCGCTAGCCTCCCAAAATCCTCCACCGTTTTCAAAGCATTTTCAACAGAGATCAAATCTGCATAGAAAAGGTTCGTGTCGTCCGCAAATTGGCTCAATTTGTTTTCATGCCCGAATATTTTGATTCCTGTTATACTTGGTTCTTGTCTGATTTTGCTGGACAGTACCTCCGTCGAGAGTACAAATAAGTATGGAGAAAGGGGACACCCCTGACGCACTCCTCTCGACGGTCTAAACCAGTTGGTCATGAAACCATTGTTTATCGCCGCGCTCTCAATGTTTGTGTAGAATGTGCTGATCCATCGTTTAATACTCGTTCCGAAATTGAATATATCCAGTGCTTTCATCATGAACGACCACTCTATAGAATCAAAGGCTTTCCGAAAATCTACAGATACTAGCTTGAGAATGCCACGTATGATTTCCGACTTCGTATGTTCCATTATGACAATTATTAACCCAATATTTTCTCGGATATATCTTCCTTAATAAAACCGGTTTGATCAGTGTGCACTAGATTTGGTAATAATGGTTCTATTCTCTTTGCTATTGCCTTAGTTGCTATCTTGCAATCAACATTAAGAGGGGATGTCCACTAACATCGAGCGAGTGGCGGCACATGATGAAAAATAAAATTCCCTCATAAATTTTCCACGGATACCCTATGGCAATCTAAGAAACGTGGTGGCATTTTTTTCTTGAAAAATTGTTTTAGGCCCGAAAAAAAAATTTAACATGTTTACGCCACACGTGTCCTGTAAACACGCGAAATAAACGTGTATCATACCTTCTCGTAAACTTCGCTCTGTTTGATTTGCCCCTCAGAAAACCCCCATTTTAAGCGTGGAAGTTTGCTTTTAAAGTGTGTAGGAAGTAATTGAGTCCTGTTTTAGATCTGTGAATTAATTTTCAAGGTCATGGCGAGCTGCTGAAAATCACTAAAATTCGCTTGCTTTGAATTCTCAATTTGGCACAGTTTTTCAAGAGAAAGTTTTCCTCCCCGGTAAAACACCAAATCACTTGAAATTCAGAATTCTTGAAAGACGAAATACCATTCTAACATCAGGTTTAAAAATTAGTTTCGGGCTTTTTGTCAGCGCCGAGTACAAACGCTCTCAAAATCCCGATAATTATAGCATTAACCTGTCAACCAGTACAAACAATAGGCTCGTGCCTCCGACCGAATAACCGAAAACTTGGAATTTTTTCCTTGTTTCCTTTGGTATTTGGATGAAAAGTACAGGATAAAGGTCATATCTAGCTTACCTTGAATACGATTTTGTCTAAATGCCAGGTTTTGCCAAGTTTTAGGTGTACTGTTCAAGGGCCATCTTGACGCGTGGAATCGACCGTTATCTCCTGGTATCTCCAGATTGACTTTCAAGTAATGAGTAACGACTCCGCCAACACATTCACATCCCTTAACGAATGGCAAATGAATTTTTAAATCTCCCAGTGTTAATTCCCTGAAGAAGCTAAATAACTTTGCAGCGTGATCTCCACATCCATCTCAGAAACCGCACTGTTATTATGGTCTGATTTAACTAAATTTGTCTGTCACGCAACGGGTTGTGGTCAAGTCACAGGATAGGTTTTGGTGATGGGATTGCAAAAATGGGAAAAAAAATGGAAAGATTAGGACGTCTGAAATAACTTAAGCTATGAAAGAAATTATACAAGATAGAAGGCGATGTAAATAGTGATGGCGTTTGTTTCAGCAACTTGACCGGAATGACCGTTTCCCGTTTTCATCCCAGATGCCGGACTACCTCAATGTAAAAGCAAACCGCAGAGATAGCTGATTTTTTTCCCATGATTTAAACTAAAGGCTAACAAAGAAGGCATCCATTTGTTTTTTACAAGATTCCTGAAAATTTTAAGTTCACTTTTCTCTATAATCGTAAGTTTTCAATGCGTAGCACTTGGCTACAACTGTGTTTGTTTTAATCACATTCCGTCCTCCTGTTTCGTGTCATGTTACACCGCCGAAGTTATGCCTGAAATATCTTTCGACTAGTAAAATAGTGATACTACATATGACGGGACTATTCACCACACAATTCTGACCTGTGCAAAACAAGTTGCAGATTACATAGATGTACTTTTTGTGACGCTCTGGCGAGAGGAAAAAATTGTCACGTGTTCACCAGAAGCAGAAAGCATTAGCTTCCGATAGTCTAAAATAGCAAACATCGATATATTTTTTTATATCTTATGCAGAGTTCGACTTTTCAAGAGTTCGACTTTTCAAGTCTAATTAATTTCACGGTGAAGGATTTCAATATTATTTGCAAGCCACCAGTGTTGCGTCGAGGAAGGCGCCTCGAGAAGCTGCCATTTGCGGAAATGATTTTCTTGTTGGAAATCAGGCGTGTGAGAATTTCAGGTGCGGCACTATTGGAAACTAGACAAAATGTCTCAAGTACGGATCGGCTTTGAGTAAATGTTCAAAAACTGATAATTTTCGTAAAAAAAAAAAAAAAAGAAAAGAAAAAGGAAAACGCCAGATTAAAACCGCAGCAGTTGTAGAGCGCTTCCTCTATATCGCGCCATTGTAAAAGGATAGGTTCTTTGGAGTTCTCGCAGTCAGGACCCCTGTCGCCGAATACAATAGCCAATCAAACCATTATCTCCCTTGGCTGCGAATAGAGGTCACTTATTCTTTTCAGAAACTAGTTGCAGGCGTTTGCGCCTCTTACAAGCGATATGAACAAGCAGTTGCCATTCCAGTTGCAAAAAAAAGACTTTTCGGGTCACACTTGCAGTATTGGAATCAGCGATACCCACTCAGAAGTTGAGCCTCGTTGATTTTCTTTTAGCACGCGCAATAGTATTTTTAATTAGTATTCATTTGCCCAGCCCATCGCTCTTGTCTGGGAATAGCGCAGAGGGAACTAATCGACGTTGGTCATGTTGAGTTCTACCAGGGCTGTCTAAGTATGCCTCGAACGGGAAAGTGAGAAAAGCAGACCGTGGAAATGACAAGTCGGAGTCCAAAGCTATTTTGCAACACATCGGTGTCTTCCCTCCAGTGGGCTCTGGTAAGTACACTTTTTTCTCATACCCACTTTCGTGCATTCCTCGCTGTGATGGCAGACGTCATTAAGCAGATTCACTACCATACCAGCCCTGAAGACAGTCAGCTTCCGGCAAGACAGTGATGGCTGCTACCACTGCAGGACCTGCAGGGCCACCATAGTTTGCGCATTAGTACTAGGAGCAGAGCTGGGCGTGGTATTCAAACTCTTGGCTCCCTTCCCTTCCCATGGAGGGAAGGGATCCTGCGACCGCATGGCTGGCGGAGACTAAGTCGGATACATTTGTCCTCCTAAACTCCGGACACGATATCACGATCCCGGTGGAAAACCATCTTTAAGTGTCATCCGGTGCGCGTCCATTGCAAGCCGTTTAGTTGCCACTTGGAAGATCGATGGTGTGAATATACAGTTTTCTAAAGAAGGAATCCGTCCGTGTATGAAGAGCATATGGCGTGGGACCTATAAGACCAATATCTGCGCTGAAAACTAAGGCCCTATCATCTGATGGTCTACCGTCCATAGCAGTGCTCTAAGCGAATCCGAGCTCGTTCTCCTCAACCGTGAGAAGACGGAGAAAAATCGCACAACCAACTTTCTCTTGACAAACGAGGGGGTTAGTTTCTAGAGAAACTGTGGTGCTGCATCGGTGGGGAAGCGAAACACAAAACTTTGTATTTATCAACTGAGTTGATAAGGTAAATTGAGCCACCGTGAAGAGATTGAAAGCTGACGTTTCGAGCGTTAGCCATTCGTCACAAGGATGGTTCTCCACCTTCGTCACCTGCAATGCTCAGAAGATCAGGCGGAAAGCGACAAAGAGCCCTAAACATTAGGACTCCTTGCCATGATGAGTTTCAACATGAGTTGAGTTTCAAACTCAACTTAATTTCGAGTTTCATGTATAAAATTGTAATCCGCTAGGTTTGCCATAAAATGGTTTCACAAGCTTATAAAGAACGAAAAGGACGGTTCCGGCACCCCTGGCCACACCCCTGGTTTGGGCTTGAGTAAAGTCAACATACATTTTTACATTCTCACTCCTGTCTTGACCAAATTTTGAAGACCAATACATAGAGACCTAATAATAATTTCTTTTTCAAAGCCCTAGTAACAGGCAAGGTTCTGGCAAGGCTTCACTGCCTCTAATGATACTGATAAATACATAAATACCGTTAACTGCCACTTATAAACCCAACCGCTTACAAGCCCCCCCCCCCCCCCCCCCTCGGTTATAGGCCCATCTACCTGTAAACAAAAAAATACATCCGGTATAAGCTCCACCGGATATAAGTCGCCCTCTAGTTTTCCCTGTTTCCTTAATATTAAGCACTCTCACAGAACACTGCGAAGATGAACTCTGAGCTTCTGTTTTGTTACGTTCCGGTTACGTTCGCGTTGTTTCTGATTTTGTTGTTATTCGATTTATTGTGACGTTTCAAAGGTTAATTAAAAACTGTTAAATTAAAAACGTATTTCGATCAACACTGCTGTGGCTCATTTCGAAACTTATAAGGCCCCCCGGATATAAGCCCTTCCGTTTACAAGCCCACCCAAAACCCCTTACACAGTTGTATAAGCCCAGGGCTTATAAGCGGCAGTTGACGGTAAGCGATCCTTGGGTCCACAGATTTTCAAAGCTCTCATTGCTTTGTTTTTGTTTGTTTGTTTTTGCTTGCTTGTTGTTGTTGTTGTTGTTGTTTTTTTTTTTGTTTCCTGTGCATTTCCCCCTCCAAGTCAAACCCGACGTCAGGTAAAATCAAGTGCGTGACATTTTGTTGCGTGACTCAAACTAAACAGGCTTGTAAGCTTTCGGCAAGAAATTATCGTTTCGAAATTTTACAACAAATACAGATCAAGAAAAGACGTCTTATAGGAGAAAACTCTTTTGAAGTTCAAATAAGGCAAAATTATTTTATTCCTGAAGGAGGCGGGATGGAAATAAGTCATTTGGGTTGATTGCCAATACGCGATGCTTCAGTGATGTTGTTGACCCCAGACGCCAAGATGGTTATTATGAAAGAGTACGCACAGAACCTGATATTTAGACAATACCATATTCAGATGAGCTAGACATTACCTTTCTGCTGTGGATTACAACCGAATACCAACCAAAATAGAAGAAATGTCCACATTTTCGGTTATTTGGTCAGAGGTTGCCAATTGTTGACGTGTTAATGTTGTAATTATCGGGATTTTGAGAGCGTTTGTACCGGCGCTGATAAAAAGCCCGAAACTAATATTTAAACCTGGTTTAAGAACGGCATTTCCTCTTTCAAGAATTCTGAATTTCAAGTGATTCGGTGTTTTACCGGGGAGGGAAACTTTCTCTTGAAAAATTGTGCCAAATTGAGAATTCAAAGCAAGCGAATTTTAGTGGTTTTCAGCAGCCTGCCATGACCTTGAAAATTAATCCACAAAAGAATAACTTGACTCAAACTACTTGCAAACTCTTCAACAGCAAATTTCTAAGCTCAAAACAGGATTGTTCCATGACGCGAATTAAACAGAGCGAAGTTTACGAGAAGGTATGATTCGCGTTTATTCGGGGTGTTTGTAGAGACACGTAGTGCGGTAAGGGATTTTTAATTTTTTGGAGGTTTAAAAACAGTTTCTCAACAAAAAATGCCACCACGTTTCTAGAGCTACCATAAGGTATCTCTGGGCGAAAAATGGAGAATTTTGATTTTTCATCATGTGCCACATATTTTCGATTTCGCTCGGTCTTAGTGGACATTGCCTCTTAAGTAGTGTTACCAGTCTCCAGTTTGATAGTTCCAGTAGCGAGCCATCTTCTTTGGGAATTTGAGTAATAACTCCTCTTCGTTGTGAAATGGTGAGTTCATTTGCATCGTAGGCTGCATTGAAACTAGCAAGAAGGTTGTGGCCTAGCAGATCTAAAAAAAACGTATAAAATTCAACCGTGAACCCATCTTCTCCTGAAGCTTTGTTGTTTTGAAAAGTGTCTAAAGCTTTTTTGCATTCTTCATAAGATAATGGCCTTCCATTCTATCTCTTCCTGCATCTGTTAGTTTTGGAATTTTTAAATATTCGATGAATTCATCAACATCATTTTCCTGCGGATTAATTACTGATGTGTACAATTCGTTATAATACTTTTCGATAGGTAAGATGAACGTTTATTCGTTTGTCTCACGATGGAATCGCTTTGAGTTGTTGATCGCGACGTTTCGACTGCAATACTACTACGTTCGCCTTTTTCTACCCAGCGACATTTCGATCTAAAAATAGCCGCCCTCCCTTTCTCCTCGTAAATAGATTGAAGTTCCGTTTTGAGATCTTCATATTCCTTTAGGATGCGCGCGATGTCGGGAGAGTTAAAGTTTTCGCAAATATTGGGGTCCAAAATTTCAAGCTGTCTCGTAATTTCCAATTCTCTATTAGTGGTCGCTTTAGCTTTCTTTTTACTATAAGCGATGGTTGCCGCTCTGATTTCCATTTTTAACATTTCCCAGAGAAGGCGTGCGTCAAATCGGAGTCAAATCGGAGTGCCAGAGAAGGCGTCCCAGAGAAGGCGTGCGTCAAATCGGAGTAAAAAGCGCGTGTGCGGGAGTACGTTTCACGGATTTTGGTCACATAATGTTCATCCTTCAGTAAAGTGTTGTGTTGAATTTCCAGAGTCCGGGTCCTCTAGACTTTCCGTTTGTCCAAGACAAAGAAATGTAAATTGCTCGATGATCCGGTGCTAAACAAGGATAATTTTCACTTTTCTTGACATATTGTGTCAGATTTTTGGCAACTAGGAAAAAGTCTATCCTGGATTTCAGTTTTAATGATTTTGATTCATAAGAGTATTTTCGTAGCCTCGGGTGGCGTAGTCTTTGAATATCTACAAGATCAAAAGCGTCCAGAGTTGTCAATATCAGGTTTCGATAATTCGTTGGTTTCCAGATTGTGCCACCAATTTTATCTATCTTTGATAGGGTGCAATTCCAGTCACCTCCTACAATAAGCGTGGAAATTTCTGACTTGTCAATTAGGCAACTGTTTAAGTTTTGTAAAAATTCTAATTGTTCACTTTGGCTATTTGGTGCATAAATATTCACCAGTGATAATTTTAGGGAATTCAGAACACAAGTAATTAGCACAATTCTTCCAGCCTTGCCACTGAACGAGCAATCGATCTTATTTTGTACCGTAGGGTGTAAAAGAATGCAAAACCTTTACTATGCTTCGTTCCGTTCATCTTCTGGTTGAGAGTAAGTTTCTTGTAAGAAATAAATTTTTGAGTCATGATCCTTGAGATATAGAAAAATGCTCCTCCGTTTGGCTTGATCTCTTATTCCCCTTACGTTTAGAGAGAGTATATCGTATTTAGTTTTCTCCTGCATTACAGAATCAAACAAAATGTGCAAATTAAAAAACAAAACAAAACAAACAAAACACCTGAAATTATACAAAACGTAAATTAAAGCAATTTATGAGCGTTTCCCTTCTTCTTCTTCGAGCTTTGCGTTTTTTGTTCCTGTCCCAAATATAAGTTTCAGTTTTTGTCCTCCTTGCCCAGACAATTTGACTTTTTAAAGATAATCTAAGTCTTCCAGCTCATTAATTCTGACCGGCTTACCCTGCGGAGAGGTCTTCACATATATTGATCCATCCATTGAGCAGACACTCAATAATTCGTCATTTCTCCGCATCTCGTTTGCCCGACTCATGATTTTTTTCCTATACGAGGTAAGGTTCTCGTTTAAGAAGATCCTGTCGGCTTGCACGAGAGTTGACGACGAACAGTGAGGGAAGATGTTAGAAACTCTTCCATTTTTCAGCTTAGCCCTAGCCCTATACAGATTTGTTTTGACCTTGTGGCTTATAAATTTTACAATAATTGGTTTGTTACCCTTCCTATTCAGCTTGTGACATATTTCGATATCCTTTGGTTCAACCGATATATCCAGGGCCTCCGCTAATTTTAGCGCTACGTCTTCGGTCTCGGTGTAAGAACTCTCTGGTACGCCGTGTATTTCAAGTGAGTTTTCCTCGTGTACTGTTCTAATTTGTCCTGAAGATCGTACAATTCACCGATTTCTTCTTCCTGCTCTTGAATTTTCTTTCTTCCTGCCACCAGCTCACGTTCTGCCTCGTTGTACTGCTTCGTTGTATGTTCTAGAGATGTTTGCAGCGCAGTTCTATCATCTTTTTGTTGTTGGATTGTGCGTTTGAGATCGGCCATTTCACTTCTGATCGATTTGTTTTCGCGCAGGATAGTTGCTATATTGATTTGAATGTCTATCAACATCTCTCTTAGTTCTGCGTTGCTGGGCTCACCTTCGACATTCACTGCTTCTTCATTTGTCGCTTCCTTTAACTCCGCGGCCTCTTCTTCCTGACACTCCGCCATGTTGGCCCTTTTAGGTGTCGATCCTGAGTTCTTCTTCCAATGACCCTCGAGCTCCTCGTTTGTGTTTTCCTCCTAACTTCTGCATTTAATAGTTCAGCAAGTGTTTAAACATTGAATTACTATGTCAAGGCGGCATAATTTTCCCTAAAATTGGAGTAAAAGGGACGGAAACTACGCTCCTCACAAATCGTGCCACCGCACACTGACCCCACGCATGCTCTCAAGTCAAAATTATAATAACTAGCTAATTCACCACGGAACAGCACGATTAGACTTTCCCAAGTCCTTTAAATTTATTTTAGGTCAGTTAGTAGGCCTCTCGCGACTTCGTCGCCTGTTCGGTCGCTTTGCGACCTCATTGAAGCTCGCTTCGCTCGCTTTACTCGCAAAACACAGGGAGATAGATAGATAGATAGATAGATAGATAGATAGATAGATAGATAGATAGATAGATAGATACTTTATTGGTATAAACATCGCAGCCAGAGGCTGAATTACGTATATACATGTAAAAGATAAAAGCTACTAATATTAGAGAAAATACGCATAAATCACAATTACAATTACAATTACAAAACGCATAAATTACAATCGGCTTAAGAAAAGTTGTAACTATAAAGAATATCTATATATACATAAAATATGTAAAAATACGAAGAGGTCGAATTGGAGCAAGTCTACAACACGATGTGTTGAAAGCCGACACAAATTTACATATTAAAAAGCCGTTGAGATTTATAGTCACACATGAAAACCGACACAATTTGCATGAGCGGCTGAAATTAGTCACATATCAACAAACATGGCACGGTGTTCGCTTGCTGAGAGAGACGTGCGACTTTTCTGGAAATTCTCGCAAACCCAAATTGGGCACATCCTTGTCAGGAAAGTAAAGAAATGGTGTGGCTTTGGCTTTTTTTAACTTAGCCTTTTTTCCGTGATGGGTTGACAACAGTTTTCTCATCATAGATTAGTGCAATTATAGCAAGATATTTAGACATTTTTTCGGGATATTTAGAGAGTTTTGGCGGATATTTAGAACATTTTTTGAGAAATTCCAGAAACATATTTAGACCATCTTTCGATATATTTGTATCTAGTCCTAGCATCACGGCAGAAAATCACGTGAAAACCCAGGCATGTGGCTAAAAGCGGGACGGGGACGTGGGGAAGGGGACGCCGGGACGCGTGTTTGGGGACGTGGGAGGCTGGGACGCGTGGGGACGCGGGATAGGGGACGCGTGGGGACGTGAGATAGGGGACGCGGGGACGTGAAAATGGGCGCAAGGACGTGAGATCGGGGACGCGTGTTATATAGAAGAAAAGCGGAAAAAAGCAACCATAAATAGATCGAAAAAGCTGATTTCTTTCAACGAAACAGCACAAACATCGGCTAATTTCCTATCAATCCGCATAGACCTGCAGCTACCTGCCAATCACAAATACCTTTCCGGACTTCTTGAGAGTTTAACCTGTGTTTACGGAGATTTTCAATCCATCGAACCCAAACTGTTAATTACAGATTTCGTATGAAATTTTTATGTTTTCTAGCCGCAGAAACACGATACTCCTCTGAAGTTCTCCCGGGAAATTACCAACAAAGTCACCGCTCGTCTCTGTTTTTCGGTTGGCCATGTTATTTTCCACCTTGGTAAGCCGTTTCTTCCAGTCACCAGTCTCTTCATTCTGTTCACTGTTGTGTTGGCTGCTAAATTTTGAAAGGGACTTTCCCGTTTGACGGTGCGAAAATCCAAAACAAACGTGCAGACACTGAAATGACATGAAGTTTAGACCGATTTCTTTCTCAGAGATGCCCGACAAAACTTTGTTCCAAGAGAAGATAAATATGGTCTCAGATGCCGAGTGCGTGACGCCATTTTTGTCACGATAAGTGGGGTGTTTCTTCCTTCCTAGCCAAAAGCGTGCAAGTATGTATTTTCCTTGATTGGCAGGTCTATGCGGATTGATAGGAAAATAGCCAATGTTTGCCCCGCTTCTTTGGAAGAAATTAGCTTTTTCGAGCTATTTATGGCCACTTTTCCAGCGTTTCTGCTATATAACCCGCATTTCCGATTTTACGTCCCCGCGTCCCCGCGTCCCCGCGTCCCCGCGTCCCCGATCTCACGTCCCGCGTCCCTAATCTCACGTTCCCGCGTCCCCGATCTCACATCCCCACGCGTCCCCTGTCTCACGTCCCGACGCACCCCCGCGTCCCACGTCACCAAACAAGCGTCCCTGCGTCCCCGTCTCACTTTTAGTCACAGCCAAAACCCAGTCCTTCTGAAACAGTTTATTTTCATGGCTGCGGTCCAGCAGGATCACTGAGAAAGACTCCAGGTCACTTGAGGCGGACGCTGTTTTGGTTCTGAGGCCATATAGCTCCAGATTTATAAACTACAAGTCAATTTTGTTCCTTGGTAGCAAAATATTTTATTTGGATCTGTAAACTTAAAGAATGCACTCCAAAATTGAACGATTTTTATCGTACTTACATCACGTTTTTAAAATAGAGAACAATGATACAACATTTTCAAAGAATTAGAACCTCTTCAACCAATCTTGCAATGACAGACCTGACCTCCGAAGAATCATTTCACAAACCTAACAAAACCTTTTGGTCCTGTCAACCCAGTAGCACTTCTGCACCATAGTATTACAGATGTGTACCCATGTTTTCTTTTATTGTTTTTTTTTTGCCCTTTAATTGCTTGCTTGCCCGCTGTCCTATTTTTCCCTTTTCGCTTCTTTTCCTTTCGCTTTTTCTGTCACTTAGCTAATTAGTTTTTTCCTTGTAATTATTTATTTGATTTTGCCACTTGTAACACTTGCTGAAATGTTAAATAAAGCATTCTTTAAAAAAAAAAAGAAAAAGAAAATCCTGTGAGAAATTGGCAGGAAAGTAGTTTAGTTTGCTAACCGCGTCGTATTGTTTTATGGGTACAACTGTCGTATTTTTGTTTGTTTGTTTGTTTTTGTTTGTTGTTTCTTTAATCGCTTTCCTAATGTGATAATTTGCCCGGTTCCGGGAAATTCCGGAATGTTTCGGAATGTTTCAGGCTGTTCCGGCTTTTCTTGACGCTCTTTCCATTTTGTTTTGTTTTGTATTTTTGTGCCAAGCGAGTCTCAGTCTACGCCTCTTTCATCTGGGTTCTTTTGTAGGTCAAATTGGCCGCTGGGGTGACCACAAAGAAGATTTTGTCACGGACCAAAAGTCTCGCGTAGTGAGGCCAGGGTCAGCAAATTGCCGCACGCGAATTCAAATTTTAACGGAAAAATACAATCTTCGAGATAGTTCCTTTGAGTTCAGATTTCTTGCAGATCATAGAGAGAAAGGAAATTCACCGCCGTGTTCAGAAGGGAGCATGGGTGGCATGAGAGCGCTCGCCTCCCACCAATGCGGCCTGGGTTCGATTCCCTTTCCCGGTATCATATGAGGGCCTAGATGGGGGAGTCGGCATACAGCTAACACTAAAATTTTAGGCCATTTAACAGCTAACAGCAAAAAAATTGCTGTAACAGTTAAAATAAATAAATGAATAAAAATTACACAATGATCGAGAAAATGGCTTTTTTTCGCATGTTAATGGCAATTTCATCAGTAACATCACTTCTGTAGTTTCAGTTATCCATTTTTCTTGTTTCATTTAGTATCTAGAATGTGTTGTAACACTTAACTGTAACTTCGTACATAACAGTTAAAAGTAAAAGCTTGGCTGTGTAACACTTAACAGTAAAAAAATGTATGACCCATAACACCTAACAGCAAACCCCATCTAGGCCCTCTCATATGTGGGCTGAGTTTGTTGTTGGTTCTCGTCCTTGCTCCGAGGGTTTTTCTCAGGGTACTCTGGTTTTCCTCCCTCCACAAAAACCAACGTTTCCAAATTCCATTTCGATCTAGAACAATAAGGCAGTGGACGAATAGATGTCACTGCAAATTCCTATTTTTTAAAATTCATTTTATAAGTTTGGGCTCGATTCTAAAGGTTTATCCACGATCGAATCTGACTCAAATTTGACTTAAACGTACTTCAATGACTATTCTTTCGAGGGCCAAGATTTTTTTGTGTGTGTCAGCGAATCGGGCAAATACGATTGTTTTGGCGAACTGTTCGACTGAGTAATGTAATTTGCGGGTCGCCTCGTTGCATTCCTCAGCCGGCTGTAACGACTGTTAGGAGCCTCGGGGCGTGGTTGGATGCGAATCTTACCATGTCTGCGCATATAAATAAAACGTGCCAATTGTTATTTATCATCTGCATAATATTGGACGTATTAGAAAGTATTTGAGTTACGGTGACAGGAAATCCATAGTTCAAGCAGTTATAATGTCACGGATGGATTACTGCAATAGCCTCTTGGTTGGTGTTCCAGCCGTCCAGCTAAGTAAGCTGCGACGTTTACAAAATGCAGCAGTTCGCTTTGTTAGCAATGTTGCAAAGTATGATCACATTACTCCTACACTTGTTAAGCTACATTGGCTCCCAGTACGGTTTAGGGTCATTTTCAAGATAGCAATGCTTGCTCATAAGTGTATCTATGGCAATGCGCCTGAGTACCTTAGGGGACTAGTCAAAGTTAAGAGGACATCCAGATATAGATCGGACGGGGGTATGTTACTAGAGGACTACAGTGCACGATCAAAGAAGACACTAGGAGACAGGGCTTTTAAAACAGCAGCACCCAAAATCTGGAACATTTTACCGGAGGACATTAGAGTGTAGGACAATTATAACATTTTTAAGGGACAGTTAAAGACTCACTATTTTAGACTTGCATATCATTTTTAACTCTGTATAGGTGTACGTAAGTTTTACTCTCTTTTTAATTAATTTTAATGACAGAAACATATACATTTCCTTTTCGTTATATTTGTAATGCGCATTTGATCATGTATGTATGTTAATTTGCGCAATATTAAGTAATAAATATTATTATTATTATTATTATTATTATTATTATTGTTCTCCTTCTTTACTTTTGACGCGGCTTTTGAGCGAGTTCGACCGTTATTTTGAAAACAACGCTTTCGCGAGCCTTACGCCATAATAAACACAGGAACACAAAGCAAAACTATATGGGTGCATTTTAATAAGTTTTCTTTTCTCATTTCCGTCAGTTTTGGTAGTTTGATAAACCGATACAGCCATTATAAATGCACAGCAAACCACACAAACAGAGGATGGTAAGCCTGTGGTGTGAGACGAAATTGTTCCGGAACCACTGAACGCACAGGAAACAAACGTAGCGAGGACGGATTCATCATTTCCCAGATTTTGATACCCAGAAAAAGGGTAAAATACTTATATTATACTTCAGGATATAACATTTCATGATGACCCAAGGTTGTTGTTGATTTTGAGTGAATCACGGTAGCTCTCAGTTTCCACTCTATTCAAAGTTCGATTTATTTAATTTCCGTTAGTTGCGATCAGACGTATGAGATTTCAGGCTTGTTATCGTTAAACTTGTGTTGTTTGTGCACAATGTGTACGTACAATAATTCCTGTGAATCTATGCAGCTTTTACCAGCTTTGCTGAGCTCCGAGACTTACTACCAAATTGCGGGGTTATGTGTCATTAGCATGAATGAATCTAATTCTTGGTATCAATTTTGCTAAACTTCGGATCGGAATCTCTTTGGCGTCTTGCTGTTTTACTGTACGCTATTTCTTTTTGTTGATGTTCATATTTGTACTACTGTTTTAAGTATCATGTTTGTATAGTCAACTTGCATTGAAAACATCAATGTTACTGTGTTACAATCATTTTCCACATGAATCAGGTTGTCTGTGATATTTCTTGTCATTGACTTTCGCCAGTGAGTGGGGCTCATTCCAGAAAATTCAATAGTTAGATGCATATGTATAAGAATGCTTGCAAGGAAAGATCAGACTACTATACCTTTTGGTCCCTTACTCTTTCAATAATTAAAAACAATATTATAATTATAATAAGAACCTTCCCAGAATGCTTTGCACCAGAAAAATTTCAATGCAAAATAACTTAGTTAATTTGTGGTCGAAGAGAATGCTGTACCATGTGTTATTTACAACTTCGTGAAAGTTATCCCTCATATTAACGTTAGGGTGATGACGTCATTATTCACGTGACTATGGCAAAAAATATGTTTTAGCTCACTGCAAGAACAGGCCTCCATCAATTCAAAAGCAGATAACGTGCCCTGATAGTCATTGGAATGGGCAATATGGAAATTGCCAGTTGACATCTGGCAGTTGAAAGTTAAGGTGGCTCTGTACAAGAGCATTTCCCAGGGGACTGGTAAGGAGTCAGTAGCTATGGTAGTTTAAGGCGGAGAGAAACAAAGCTTGGCTGGTTAATAGAACCTCGCATGAAAGTAACGACCATGATATGCTCACTGTTGTGACGTCATTGGTCACGTGACCAGAGCGCACAGAAAATTCAGATCACTTTAAAACTGCTTTAAGCTCAATAAATTCGTAATTTCTCACAGTAGTATTGCAGAAAAAATTGCAAGTTATTCAAAAACGTCCATTATTATTTTTCCTTTTGAAAAAAGCACAATGAAAAATGAACCTTAAACTTTTGATAATCCCCTGTTTTGTGAGGTTTTAATATAAATTTAAAAACGAATCAGCATATTTGGTTTCAAACTATGCTCTTTCTAACTACGTTAACAGTTTTTTTAAAAAAATTTGTTTTCATATAGCTTAGGGATGTGAATTTGCAGGCACGCGGAGTACTGGGCACCAATGTCACGGATTGCTCAGGAAGACTGGTGCACTTTTTAGGCGCGGCGCCATAGCTAGCGACAAAAGCTGAAAAATGGGGTGAAAAGGTGTTTTAGCTTTCTGTGGTGAATTTCTGCTAAAGAATTGTTAATGGTTTCTCGGAAAGAGGACAGCACTTCATTTTTCGCTGCATTGCTCATGTCAGGTACGTGTAATTATAGCTTTTTATTGTCTTCGGTAAACAGCTTAATATATTAGCAGGGCTTTACCGATCGATCATTATAGTTTGATGTTTCATATTTATCGTTAGTCCAGTGCTTAAATAATTTGTCATTTTCGTTCCGGTAGCAAAAAGCCGAAAGATAGACACTTAGGTTGGTAACTAAAGTTTATTAAGTTTCGTAAGTCTTTAAATAAACGTCATATGAAGTGATGTGGTTTTTGTACGCTCGTCTGTGAATCGTATGTTATTTGTTGGCCACGTAAAAGGGTAGCATCGCATCCTTTATGTTTACAGTACATGTGTAACTTTAATTACAGCGTTGCTGTTAAAATTAATGTTTCAAACAGCTATTGCTTAAAGCAAGAAGGTCAGGCTATTCTCCTAATGTTGATACTGGCAGATAAGCTTAAATTCTTTTGTGTAGCATCATTTAAGCTTACGTGTTGTAAACATCTCATAACAACATAACATAACACATAACATACTTTATTTTATCTGGAACTCCATTTGTTTATTAGCTGGGCTTTTCTTCACTGCTTGAAAATTATTTATATACATCTAATGACTCACGAATGTTTCTTAGATCAAGTAAGGTTCAAAGCTATACATGTAGTTGGTATGATTTGATGACAAACAACAAATTTAAATTTCGAATTAGGTATGATCACTTTTGGGAAAATATGCTTAAGATAATCGAGTTCAAAGCAGGTGGATGTAATTTTTTTGTACATCTCATTCTCTACTTTTACTGATCAAGTTATTCCATAATTTGCAGGGTACAAAATTAACTTCAGTGCTTGAATCATTGAATTGCAACTGGGGCCAGTATCCTTGAATTCCAACCTCGTCCCCAGGGTCTTTTCACTTGCTCGCTTAGTATAGTGGACCAGGCTATTTAGATAAAGTGGCTTTCAAAATCCTCTAGTCTAAATCAAAAAATTTAAAACCATATTTACTTGAATAGACCCCTCCCACCCCGGATGAGAAGTAAATCTTTTATCCAGGGATTTCGCCAATAATCATGTGGAAAAATTACCACATACTGTAGAACTCGAAGTAAGACTGGAGTCACATGTCAATAAAAACAAACCTCAACTTTTAGTGGCCCTGGTCAGTTTTAAATTGCTACTGGTAACCAGGAGACTGTCAATTTTTAGCCCTGAAGTTGTTGTTTTCACTGATCCTTTTTTATCTATACTAGGCATGTATATGTCAGCAGTGATCAGTGATGCAGCTTTTCTTACAGTGAAGGTATGCCAGGGAAGATATCAGTCATATAATTGTCCCAGCTTACATACTATCTTACTGTTCAGTAAAATGAACTGGGTCAGATGCAATGATCGGTTTAATTTGGGTTTGGTAGTTGAACACAATTAAACCAATAATATGCATACAGCAGTGTTTGATTCCAATTTCTGAACCCAGTCAAACATAATTAAGCACAGTTAAACAATTTTAAAATCATTCAAATATACCAGAGATTTAAACCATCTGCCTTTAAGTGTGTGAGAACAAGCACAAATTTCTGTAGTGTGGAATTTGAGCATGATCTGTTTTATATTGTCATGTAAACACATAGAAGACTGGGTGGCTAAAACAGCCTTTTCGGAAAAAGAAAATTTGGCAATCCTAATACTCACAAAGGAAAATAAAAGTTGAACCAAGGATAAAATTAAATCACAACATGTACATGAGTGTTCCATCAAGACTTCCATTGGGGTAGGTGATGAAAACCTTATACCCACTTAAGTTACAAAATCCATTTTTCACAGTGATGTAAGATTTATTCTTGGTGGTTAAAGGATTAAAACTTAATGTAGAATGAATCAAACAGTTATACCATGTATGGGTTTCCGTACCACGGTGATTATTGTGACCCAGTACCACTACTGGGGCAAGCTCACACAGGTATGACTTGTACAGTTATGAGATTTTGTGCTGTAATCATGAAACAAATACAGAGAAACAAGAGGAAATCGGGAGGAACTTGTACCAGAATGAAAATCATGCTGGTATTATGTAAACACCCCCTTAGCCTAAAGTCGAGCAGCTCTTAAGAATGTTTCACAACATCCTCAGAGACCCAGGGGCAGTAACGCCCTGATTTCATGAGACCGGTGCAAACTCAGACTGGCATGATTTTGTTTACATGAGACCGGTCTGAAAGTCAGACTGGCATGAAGTGTTTACCTGAGACCAATCTAAACTCTGTTTGTGTTAATATGGCCTGTAACCATCCCATCCTTAAAAATCCAGTTTATCTATTATCCAACAGCTTGGAATGCTCCAACGCCACTTGTTAAACGTGCATACCCAAAACAAATATCTCAGACCAATTGCGACCCTGTTCATGCTTAAGTGGCTCCCCAGTCTGATTTCAAACCGTTCTGAGTCATTCATATTGGTTCAGCAGCAGTGATGAGTTAAACCAGCCTAAGGCCCTGTTTACATGAGTGACTTTATCCCCGGAAGTCACTTTTATCCCATCCCGGGGTGACTTTCATTGCGGTGTCTGGTCATTTACCTGTAAATGTTTACATGATTTGGAGCTGAAATGTGTTCACCCCAGGACGATTTCATCCCGGTCTTCAGCACCAGGATGAAATCGTCCCGGGGTAAACACCATTTCAGCTCCAAACCATGTAAAAACTTACAGGTAAATGACCAGACACCGATATGAAAGTCATCTCGGGATGAAATCTCTCGTGTAAACACAGCCTAAGATGATAATTATTTTATACTAGCTTCGTGTTTCGTACATTTCGTGTAAACAGAGGTAAGCATTTGGAGTCGATCTGAAGTCGTACCGGCCCAAGTTGGTACCATTCTCATAGACTACAAGCAGTCTCTCATTTTTCTCTGGCGCGTGCACACTGACTGTCCTACTATTGGTAATTGCGATAATTAAAATCTACTTTGTTTTTCTTACCGGTTTTTATTCCATCAACCTGATGTCAGGAAAATATGGCAGTTTATTATAAGGGTTTGGTTAAGAAATTTATACTTTTAGCTATATTCCCAGACACACTTTATCAATTCAAATAAAAAATTTGAAGAGCAGTTTTGAAATAAGGTTATATATTTTTTTGTCTTTTTCTGCTTAACATTTTGATGTCATTGATTAGTTTGACTGTCCCCTCAGTACTACTAAGTGGACGATGTATGAAAATGGAATGAATCCTGGAGTACACCTTTTAGGGCTCTACTTCAAAATATCTGATGAGCACACCCTGCCCCATATCTTTTTTGGGGGGGAGTATCCCCCCCCCAACTACTATCCCAGGAATGAAGAGTCAGACCTATTTGATTGAATTCTCTTTATGGGGAAAACTATATTGATTGACTGATTCACCACAGTCTGATCCCTTTTTGTCAGTTCATTGCCTGTTAGGTTTCAGACTATTCTGAAATGATTTAGGAAGAGGCTATTCCTTTTGTTTTTCTTTGGTACCAGATTATGGCAATCAGTAACAATGCTTATTGGTGGCAAATTATCAAACCAAAAAGAACTAAAGTCTCGAGATCTACTGCCATCACGGTCTGGGGTAGTAAGAGAGTGAGTCATAATCTGTGCATCAAATAAAGTCACTTGTCATTACTGGACCATTTGTTATTCGCATTGGCAACACTGAAGTGACAGATTGATTGATTTATTGATTTGTTGATTGACTGATTCATTGATTGATTGATTGAATGATTTATTTTTTAATTGGCTGATTGACTGATTTATCAGCCAGTTGGTTGAGTGGTTGATTGATTGACTGATTGGTACTTAAAATAGTTGAATGAATTTATTCACCTGAATTACATGTTAGTAATTATATGCATAATGCTGCACTTCTTCGCATCTTCGTCTGGCAGTAAAATAATAGGGCGATGTCGCAGCTCTTACAAGGTCTTCTCTGATTTGCTGAGAAAACAATACACCAAACAAGAAAACAATGGACCCTAGCCCCTAAAAAAATAGAGCTGCGTGATACCAAGGTCCAATGAAATTAGAGGTTGTTAAGAGCTGCGGGGCTACTCAAATAATACCCGGCATCAGTCGAGACACAAAATAATTTTCAAGCCCCAATGTCATGACATAATTGTAAGCAAATAATTTATTTGTAATTAGCAAGTAGTAGGTAAGAAGGCGTATTAGAGAGCAGGACTATTAGAGCTTTTACAGTAATTTAAATTATATTTCATATTAACTCCAGTAAGGTACTCCTTCTGAGTAACTACCACTATTGGACAGTCAAGAAAGAAAGCAATGCCCTGGGATGTTTTAGGGTTCACTACTTCCTACTATTAATTTAACATCCCGGGGAATTAATAGAAGTAAATAAGGTACATCATCATCATCATCATCATCATCATTCAACTATAGCGTCATTTTACCATATAAGGAGAAAAATATGAGTATAAGAGCGTCTTACAGTGTAGAAAACGTATTGCATTAGAGTGTCCCGGTTTCAAATCACTTATTGAATAAAGCATTTAAATTGCTTAGATATTCAAGTTTATATTACCTACAACAGAGGCTTATTTAAAATTTATGAAACACTGGTTCTAATTGATGAGAGGTGTATTACTAATGATTAACTAATAATTATAATATTGTTTTCCGGTCTCACTTGTAATAATAATAATAATAATAATAATAATAATTATTATTATTATTATTATTATTATTATGAATTTCGAGACTTTTCTGCTAACTCATTCCGATAACTAAAGAGTTTAGGCTTCGATTGGCTCCTGCTGTAGAAAATTAGACCGTGCTTCACTTCTTGGATGTACATAGGCACAAAGCATGACGCTATTTTCACAAGGACAACTATGAAACATATTTCAAGTATTCCAGTCAAGTGTAACGTAACTTAGCATCCACGTAATTAACCTATCTTTGAAGTACGTTAAAGCACTTTGAACAGGATATTCATTTTGTCTATTTTTCTGCAGCAATTGCCTGTGATCCATTAAGTTTAGAGGCCTTTCATATCAATAAAATCTCTCAAGTTAAGACTTGCAACAAAAAGCTAAAGCAAAGGAAGGAAGACGCATTCGCAAAAATTGGAGTAAACCAAAATTGGGGGCAACCTTTCTTTTTTTCTCTCCTCTACTGAAGGTCGATCTCAAGGGAAACAGAAATTTTTTGGAGATAGCGTGGCTTGAGATAGCAAGAAGGACTGTTATACAAGTTGCTGTCTTATTTTGCTTTCATTATTTTAACTTTCAACGAATTTTTTGGCCATCACAGGATACCTTCCTAAGCGAACAACAAACGACTGAAAAATGATGATCAAATCCAAGGTAAACAGATAGATAGATAGATAGATAGATAGATAGATAGATAGATAGATAGATAGATAGATAGATAGATAGATAGATAGATAGATAGATAGATAGATAGATAGATAGATAGATAGATAGATAGATAGATAGATAGATAGATAGATAGATAGATAGATAGATAGATAGATAGATAGATAGATAGATAGATAGATAGATAGATAGATAGATAGATAGATAGATAGATAGATAGATAGATAGATAGATAGATAGATAGATAGATAGATAGATAGATAGATAGATAGATAGATAGATAGATAGATAGATAGATAGATAGATAGATAGATAGATAGATAGATAGATAGATAGATAGATAGATAGATAGATAGATAGATAGATAGATAGATAGATAGATAGATAGATAGATAGATAGATAGATAGATAGATAGATAGATAGATAGATAGATAGATAGATAGATAGATAGATAGATAGATAGATAGATAGATAGATAGATAGATAGATAGATAGATAGATAGATAGATAGATAGATAGATAGATAGATAGATAGATAGATAGATAGATAGATAGATAGATAGATAGATAGATAGATAGATAGATAGATAGATAGATAGATAGATAGATAGATAGATAGATAGATAGATAGATAGATAGATAGATAGATAGATAGATAGATAGATAGATAGATAGATAGATAGATAGATAGATAGATAGATAGATAGATAGATAGATAGATAGATAGATAGATAGATAGATAGATAGATAGATAGATAGATAGATAGATAGATAGATAGATAGATAGATAGATAGATAGATAGATAGATAGATAGATAGATAGATAGATAGATAGATAGATAGATAGATAGATAGATAGATAGATAGATAGATAGATAGATAGATAGATAGATAGATAGATAGATAGATAGATAGATAGATAGATAGATAGATAGATAGATAGATAGATAGATAGATAGATAGATAGATAGATAGATAGATAGATAGATAGATAGATAGATAGATAGATAGATAGATAGATAGATAGATAGATAGATAGATAGATAGATAGATAGATAGATAGATAGATAGATAGATAGATAGATAGATAGATAGATAGATAGATAGATAGATAGATAGATAGATAGATAGATAGATAGATAGATAGATAGATAGATAGATAGATAGATAGATAGATAGATAGATAGATAGATAGATAGATAGATAGATAGATAGATAGATAGATAGATAGATAGATAGATAGATAGATAGATAGATAGATAGATAGATAGATAGATAGATAGATAGATAGATAGATAGATAGATAGATAGATAGATAGATAGATAGATAGATAGATAGATAGATAGATAGATAGATAGATAGATAGATAGATAGATAGATAGATAGATAGATAGATAGATAGATAGATAGATAGATAGATAGATAGATAGATAGATAAACTTTATTTGATTCGAGGGATTCCAGGTAACGCCGAGAGGCCTACCATATCTTCTGACATTTTACGGTTTACGGCCACTGAAAAATAATCAACGCATCAACCCCATTTCCTGTGCTATAAATATGGCTGCCTCTGATTCCTCATCTTAGGTGTTCGAGTATTTTACAACAGCAGCATTTCCTACGACCTGTGAAAGGTGACCACATTCACAAACTACTGTCCCCACTCCCCTTAAATAAATAAACTAAGTACAATTCGTGAGTAATAAAAAAAACTCTTTTCCCAGGTTGTACAAGAGGCAGTGTGTCTCCATGGCTAGTGCAGTACCAACAACCTCATCCACCAAGGAGACGACAAACTATGCTCGGTTGTGTCGTCTCCTGGTGGATGTTGGTACTCAGGCCCTCAGAGACACATTCGATAACATCCACCCACCAGCTAATCTGCTTGCTGTCTTGACAAAGAACAAAGCTATATTGCAGCCGCTGAGATCGCGAAAGATAATCAACCCAACACAGTGGGGCAAGCTCTTCCCCGCCATTCCTTGTTCCGTGTCATCAGCATCGTTTGACATCACGCTGCTGACAGTCCTGCTGAGAAACCTTTGTGGCTTAGCTGCTCCCGCAACTGGTTGGGATGCCCTTCCTGCTGCAACAGACGTGAGTCCTGAGGCAGATATCGCTCGTATTAAGTATTTCAGAAACACAGTCTTCGCTCACGCCGACCAAGCTTCCGTTGACGATGCAACCTTTAACAGATATTGGAGTGAAAGCCGGGACGCTTTGGTGCGGCTGGGGGGAGTTGCATACAGGGCAGCTGTGGACAATCTCGAAACAGAATGCATGGACCCTGACACGGAGGAACATTACAAAGAGCTCCTTCGACAATGGAAAAATGATGAGGACAACATAAAAGACGAGTTGAAAGAAATCAGCATTGACATAAAAAACCTCACGAAAAAGGTAGATGAACTGGTAACATCAACTGTGACTTCTAAGGACACAACTGATGAAGGTGAGTTATGATCCCGCTGTGATCCATACTCAAATATTGAAACTCCAGGATTACATAGAGTTAATGATAACTTAAAATTTCTTATTATTGGGTAAAAGCAACAATCCTTGTAACATTTCTCCAGTGTTGTCGATAAAGAATGACTTGAAAAAAGCGAGGAGAAGACAGAGCCACAAACACAGTTAGCTAAAGTCTAACTTTAATTTGAACCAAGTGTTCCCAATAACTGTGTGTGATATTGTTGCATATACAGAAAGCACAGCGAATAAATGGTATGCGGAACATGAGCGTTATAAGTGCAAATTTGTTCACATAGTGTTTTGTTGTTACACTGGGCCATGAGTGCATGCATGGCTCAGTCTCGACTACGAGTCATCGATCGGTGTTTTAGTACTCTCGCAATTTGTACACGAGCAGGTCCAGGCACATGCATTTCTTCATTGTCTGCGGCATTCACGCTGAAAACAGTTATTGCATGCTGCGTTATTAACCGGCCGTCGCCATAACGCGACCGCCGGTTTATAAATTGGGCCGTTTTTTTTCCCGTCACTTGCCTTAGTCATTCGGTTTCGTTTCGGCTAACGCAGTCTCCGCAAACTTCCGGTTTTCTCTTGGCGGTAACCTCGAACTTCCGGTTCCGGCTTCGACGTCATGCAGCAGTTACGTCAGGATTACGTCACGTAAACTGAAGCGTGTCACAGTCCTGAGCACCATGGGTAAGGAAATTTGGTAACCTGTCGATGGGAGAAATTTTGGTTGTGACGTTAGCGTACGCCCTTCCGTAGAGACTGGCGGAGAGGAAGGGGAGTCCCAAGGTAACCCGATGGGGGTGGAAAATGCCATCTTTTCTTGGCGGGAAATCGCGCGGTGCTTTGGGCCAACCGGCGTTTTTCTTGGCGGAAAATCGCATGACCATCGTCGCTTTTGAAAAAGAGGTTTTCTAGCTTAAGATTATTTAGCAAAGCGATTGTTCGACAGTCCTGAAGTTTTAAACTTGAGAAAAAACATCTAATATCTATAAATGGAAAGGAAAAGTTTAAAAGAATACTTAGTTGTCATTTTGGCAGAAGGCGAAAAGTTCAAGTTACGAAATTGCCTTCGAGGACTTCATCTTTAATAACAGAGTTGTTCAAAAGTTGGATAGCGTTATGCACCGGATAAATCCCTATCCATTGGGTAAGTGTTAGGGAAACCAATTGTGTTATCCACTGGATAGAGATTTATCCGGTGGATAGCGCTATCCAACTTTTGAACAACTCTGTTCTTAAACACAACCGAGTAAGTGAAGTTTTTAAAGGGTTTAAGGTACATGATTTTGAGCATTACGGTCAAAGAAGTTACGTTTTGAAATGGAAATTTGATTTATGTCATTAGAAATGTGTCATTTACCTTTTATTTATGTCGACGTTGACTTTAGGAAATTATTAGAAAACGCCCTCAGATTTGAGACAGATGTAGTCTTGAATATTTTGCCATGATTAGCCGATTTCACTTGCGTGGACGGACCCACGATGCAGAAAGTGTAACGCAAATTGTATTTAAGTATCATCTTACGGGTTTTCGAATAAACTTTTTGAAAATGATTTCTCTGTCCATTATTTTGCTTTTGTTTATTCATAACAGTAGATCAAATCATAGTCGTAAGACAACCGCACAGGCCTCACTTCAGTGAGATGTCTGCGAATAATTGTTTTCAATTTTGACTGTCGGGTCCATCTCTTTGTGCAATTGCCGATTTCCTTCCTAGAAGTTTTCAGTAGTAAAATTCTTTTAAGCGAAGCAGTTGTCGGCCTAAAGCTATTTTATTCGAAAAGCTTCCGAAAACAGTTTTGTACGTTCCTCAAAACGCCCAAATTTATAAAAGCTTGCTTCGCGGCTGCAAACTTGTGCCATAGTTTAAAGCATGTTTGGTGTTTGTTTGTTTTCAACCTCGATGGCGTCTAGTTAGAGAACGAAATGTAAAAGTTATTTAAGAAACAATAAGCGAAGCAGTTGTCGGTTTAAAGCTATTTTATCCCAAAAGCTTCCGAAAACAGTTCTGTGCATTCCTCAAAGCTCCCGAAGTTTACACACTTCGCAGCCGCAAAACTTATGCCACTTAGATTAAAGCATGTTTGGTGTTTTGTATGTTTTCAGTCTCGATGGTCTCTAGGTAGAGAACGAAATATAAAGTTATTTAAGTAATTATAAGCGAAGGAGTTTTCGGTTTAAAGCTATTTTATGCGATAAGCTTCCGAACACAGTTCTGTGTGTTCCTTAAAGTGCCCGAATTTCTTCGCGGTCGCTAAACTTACGCGACATTTCTTCGATAATTTCTAGGTGCTTGGAAGCTCCCAAAATCCTTTCTTTCGGGTAAACCAAGTAAAATGCCAGTGAAATGCCACTATAAATTTTATTGACGAGACTCATAGTGGCAGTTCGTGTTATTTGTTAACATCCAAACAAGATGAAACCCACAAAGATAACCCATTTACTTCAGAGTGAGTTATTTTGTTGTAAATGAGCGTCGTTTCAAGTTCATTCAAGCGAACAGCCACTAATTCAAGGAGATTTGACAAGCCTTGACATTTAAATGACAGGATGTGCAAACATTGCAAAAACCAAGCAAGACGGCTCATGAGTAAAATATGTGTTCAGTTTGATGCCCGAAAAAAATAATCAAGCTGTGCTCAGCCTCTAGAATGACCTTTCGAGCTCGGATTCACAGAACAGATTCCCAAAATATTGGAGGACAATTCGGAACACTTTCGGGCTTTTTGGGAAACATTTTTTGAGAGAGAACGAGCCAAAAAAAAAAAGCCCCGAAATATATTTGGGACCAAAAAGTCTCAGGACTATTCTTGAGAAACGAACATCAGCTTTTTCCTTGGGAGCTCCGCTTTTAGGCTTGGCTAAATCTATATATTACACGTCTTACATAAAACGCATGCGCAGGTAAGTTCGAATGAACGCTATCTAATACATTCAACCTTGCCTAAAGCAAAATATGAATAAATATTTCACCGTGTGGTAAAGACGGACCTGTCACATTGTAACCCCGAGAGAAACGAGTTTAACTAATTTCGCTAATCCTCACACATTTGTTTCAATAGATGTTGCACCGCTTTATAACGGCGAAATTATCATATCACAAAGAAAAGAAACGAGCTCCACTAATTTCGCCAATTCTCACAGCATGTTTAGTTTGTTCCGTATTGCCTTTTTCGCATCTCCAAAGCTAATTGTTCGATTTTAGAAAAGAACTTTTCGATTTTCAATTTGACTAAATCGTTACGAATTTCAATTAAGTCAACTTGTTTACTTTTTGAAGGGGATTCCCAGGCCAGCGAACCAGATTTAAACATTATGTCATGAGATGTACCTCAACGTGTTTTAGTGTGAAGTGATGATTTTGCTTTTCCCAGATTCTGACGCTCTGCTCATGTTTATCAAGGAATATTTTTTAATTTAACTGCTATTCTTACTATTTGTATTCACGGTCTAGGCACCACAGTAAATATTTCATAATCTCTGTTTGAACATTCTCAGTTGTGGGCGAATTTATACGACGTTCAACGTTTGAGTTAAATTTGCTTCTTTCAGCAGAACAAATAAAAAGCGATAAGAAAGATAAGCAGAGTCATCAGAGTTTAAACATTGCGTCATCCAGTAACGCTATAGTCAAAATATTGTGTCACGCAGTCACCGGTTAGTATTTTGAGCGACGTAAAAATACGGGATCGCGTTAACATTTGTTAACCTGGGGGTGGGTGGGTCAGAAGGCCGGTTAAAATACCCATAAGGCTTTCTTGTTACTGTATGAACCAGGCTTAAAGCCAGAATGTGTAATGCCAAATCATTGTGTGTAATTTACCAAGTCAAGTAAATGCTCAAATTGATAAATCATACACCAGCTTTCATGGAAATATTATTTGTTGAGGCATGTACTATTTCGATGATTACTTCGAGGAAACCTCAAGAGCTGCGTGGCACACCCCTAAACCCCCTCTCCTGTGTCATGATAGTGACGTCATCAGTCATGCGCAGTTGTTGAATAAAACCATGTCATGGTGTCAGAACGTGGGTTAATCAAACACTGTTTGAAATCATGAAAACTACCTCAAAATGAGTGTATTCAAGCCGCCCTTAACGCTAAGTCTAGAGGGAAATGTTGCAGACAATTGGCGCAAGTGGAAACAGCGATTTCAATTGTACATGGAAGCTTCAGGCTCAATGAAGAAACCCGAGAAGCAAGGCGTCACCATATTTCTTCATCTCATCGGAGACGATACACTTGAAATTTACAACACCTTCTCGCTATCGCCTGCAGAGGAAAAACTCGACGTATTATTCCGAAAATTTGAAGAGTATTGCAACCCCAGACGGAACATCACTTTTGAATGCCACAAATTCTTCACTTGCGTTCAGCAACCGACTGAAAACATCGATCAGTACGTCACAGAGCTTCGTACCAGAGCGAGCACGTGCGAATTTGGCGAACTGTGTGAGAGTCTAATTCGAGATAGAATCGTCTGTGCAATCTCTTGCAACACCCTGAGAGAAAAGCTACTGCAAGAAACCGACCTGGATCTTCAGAAAGCTATTGATATGTGCCGAGCGTCGGAGTTTTCGAAACGCCAAACGAAATCGATCACTGAAGAACCGAAAAATGTGGATGATGTAAACATGAAAGCGGCGCCACGAAAATTCCCGCCGAAGGCTCACGGAAAGAAGACACCTGGTCCCACAACCGCTTGTAAAAGATGTGGAACAGTTCATGGCCCGAGAGAATGCCCAGCGTTTGGAAAAATCTGTCAAAAGTGCAAGAACCGCAATCATTTTGCTTCTCAGTGCTTATCGAAAAATGTCCACCTCGTGGAAAGTGATCAACAACCTCGCGTCGAACCGGACACTGAAGAATTTGAAGAATTGTTTATCGGCCAAGTCCAGAAAGATGGTCATGATAACGAATGGACAGCTACTCTACAAGTGAATGACAACAAGGTGCAATTCAAATTAGACACTGGGGCTCAAGCAAATGTGATTCCGAAACACGTGTTCAATTCGTTAAAAGGGACACCGCAACTGAGACCAACCAAAGCTAAACTCACTGGGTTCAATGGTTCTGAGATACCTGTAATAGGAGTAGCAGGGATGACTTGTAAGTACAAAGACAAAATGATTGATTCTGATTTCTTTGTTGTTGAGGCTGAGGGTCAACCACCCCTACTTGGTTTAAGAGCATGTCAGGAACTTAGCTTAATCAAGTTTGTAAGAACTGTTGACACAGCCAGTGCCAATGCTGAGAGTATCTTAGATGAATTTGCCGATCTGTTTGAAGGCCTTGGAGAGCTCGAAGGAGAGCATCATATTGAAATTAATCCAGTAATTAAGTCTGTCATCCATCCCCCTAGAAAAGTTCCTTTCACACTCCTGCCCAAGCTAAAGAAAGAACTTGAAAGGATGGAACAATTAGGTGCAATAGAGAACGTTGATCAGCCTACAGAGTGGGTAAACTCTATTGTAATAGTGGAGAAAGAGGATGGAAGTCTAAGAATTTGTCTTGACCCCAAAGACCTGAATAGGGCAGTAAAGAGGGAACATTTCCAACTCTCGACATCCACTGAGATTACAAGGAAGTTGGCTGGTGCAAAAGTATTCAGTAAACTGGATGCCAAAGATGGCTTCTGGCATGTCAAATTGGACCATCCAAGTTCCCTTCTCACAACTTTTAACACCCCCTTTGGCCGCTTCAAGTTTAATCGTCTGCCATTTGGTCTTAACTCCTCTAATGAAGTATTCCAGAAGAAAATGCAGTTTGCCTTTGAAGGAATTGAAGGAGCAGAAGTTATCTATGATGATCTACTGGTTTGGGGCAAGGATGAAGAAAGCCATGACAGAGCACTCAGAAATGTCCTCGAAAGAGCTAGAGAAAAGGGTGTAAAGCTGAAGAGACGGAAATGCAGAATCAAGATTCCTGAAGTTGTCTACATTGGCGATAAGATTAGCAAAGATGGAATCAAACCTGACGAGTCAAAATTGAAGCAATCCTCAACATGCCAGGGCCACAGAACAAGAAGGATGTGGAGCGCCTGCTAGGAATGTTGACCTATCTAAGCAAGTTTATCCCTAACATGAGCGCTTTGACCGAGCCACTTAGAGCCTTACTCAGACAAGAAGTACAATGGCACTGGGGTGAGCAGCAAGAAAGCTCGCTCAATGAAATTAAGAAAGTCCTCACCTCAAAGCCAGTCCTGAAATACTACGATGTGAACAAGCCTGTAAAGCTCTCTGTTGACGCATCCCAGTCAGGACTCGGAGCAGTATTACTTCAGGAGGATCAACCAATCACATATACCTCAAAATCCCTGACAGAGTGCCAGAAAGGCTATGCACAAATCGAAAAAGAAACACTGGCCATTGTGTTTGGATGTGAGCGGTTTAACCAGTACCTATATGGCAAAGCAATCGAAGTTGAAACAGACCACAAGCCGCTGGAAGCGATCTTTTCTAAGCCTCTTGCCAAAGCACCACCCCGAATCCAGCGCCTACTACCTCGCCTACAGCCTTACCACCTAAAAGTGAAGTATGTACCAGGAAAGTTGATGTTTATTGCAGATGCATTATCTAGAGCCCACCTGGAAACAACTTACCAGAATGAAGGAATTCCTGATGGTGAAATTGAAATGCAAGTCCATCGTCTGGTCGCAAACCTACCAATAGCTGAGGCTAAATTGCAAGAATTGCAAGAAGCAACAAAAGCTGACCCCTCTCTTCAGGCAGTCGCCCAACTAACCAAAGATGGCTGGCCTGACCACAAGAGTAAAGTGCCTGCTAATGCTAGTCCATACTGGAGTTTCAAGGATGAAATCCATGAGGCTGATGGGATTCTCTTCAAAGGTCACAAGGTGATTGTCCCTACAAGACTGCAGCCAGAAATGCTTGGAAAAATCCACGAAGGCCACCTCGGAATCGGAAAAAGCAAGCGAAGAGCACGTGACCTCCTGTACTGGCCAAACATGAATGCACAGATAACAGATCTAATCTCAAACTGCAGCTCTTGTCTTAAACACAGAAAGAACAATGCCAAAGAACCCCTGATTCAGCATGAAGTACCCCATAGACCCTGGGAGAAGATTGCATGTGATTTATTTACCCTTGGAGGTAAAGACTATCTTCTGACTGTTGATTACTACTCAAAATGGATAGAAGTCGGCCTGCTACGTGACAGTACCGTTAGTTCAGAAGTCATTACCCAACTCAAGTCCATGTTCGCACGTTATGGGATACCCAGTGAACTCATTTCTGACAATGGTCCCCAATTTGCCAGTTGTAAGTTCAGAGAATTTGCAGAGTCGTGGGAGTTCAAGCACACAACCACGAGTCCCAAGTACCCACAAGCTAATGGGCAAGTGGAGAACGCCATTGGAACAGTAAAGGCTGTGTTAGAGAAGGCGCATGAAGATGGTACCGACCCATACGTTGCCCTGCTAGAAGTCAGGAACACGCCCATTACTGGACTTAACTATTCCCCAGCTCAGATCTTCCTCAACAGAAGGCTGAAGACTAAGCTTCCTACTACTGCTGAACTACTGGAGGCGCAAATCCCAACGGATGCTAGGTCCCAGCTCCTTGCCCAGCAACAGAAACAGAAATTTTACTTTGACAGAGGAGCCAAGTCCCTACCACCCCTCAGAAAAGGAGATGCTGTCAGAGTGAAGACACCAAACGGCTGGAAACCTGCCACGGTTACAAAACTCGCTAACACTCCTCGCTCAGCCATTGTGACCAGCGACGGAACTCTGTACAGACGGAATAGGAGAGATATGATCAAAACCTCCCAAGTTGGCAGAGATCCCTGCACGCAAACCCCCTCAAGGAGACAAAGAAGCATGCATGAAGTCCCCGCCGGGGAATAGAAATGCCTCCCAGACATCGAACACCGTTACATGTAGAACGAGATCTGGCCGAATTGTCAGATCAACCAGACAAAAGGACTTTGTATATTATTAGTGGACTGGACTTTCTTGATTAGAGACTATTTTTATGTTAGTATATTTGTAGATGTTAAGGATCGTTTATCAGTGACTTGCCGTTAGCTTAGAGTCAATTTAAGGACTATGAACATTGACCAAGTTGAGGTCATGGACACTTCACTAGTTAATGGAAAATGTTGATATTTATTCTGCCATTCCTGTTAAGAGGGGAGATGTCATGATAGTGACGTCATCAGTCATGCGCAGTTGTTGAATAAAACCATGTCATCCCGCAGTTTGTATGCGCATTTACGAAGCTAGTGTTTTTCTGAAGTTTGCTATATCCATTACAAGGAAAGCGAGTATGCAAGGACAGAGGCGGGACCCAAACGTCTTAATTTTGCCTCTAATGTGATGATTTGTTAATTAATAACTAATAGCTGCTTCGGTATAACACAGTACGTCTAGCCCACACATAGAAGTGATCAACCTTTCATTTCTCAATAAAATTTGACTTCACGAAAATAGGGAAATAATTAATATTCTGACTGCATGGAGGTGAATTTTAAATTTTCCTCCTAGGATATTATGAAACAAGTCTGAAAAGTAGTGTATAACAGTAATTATTTTAATAATTACTGTTAAAAAAACTGGGCTAGGTATATTGGATTTCTAGCATTTTGATTGGCTCAACAGGGCTAGACTATCAGTTCATATACCTGCTGTGACCAGATATGGTCAATGGACACTCAACAACAAAGTGAGCTGAAAGTTTTTTCCCCCGTGAGCAACCCGGCGAGAAAAATGGACGAGAAAAATCACCGTGGAGCGAATTTAAATTAAGCAGAAATTCCAGCAACGTCACTGAGACACAAATTAAACTTCTTCCGGAGTACCTGACTTAGGACGTGCCTTAGGACGACAAGAAACTGCGTACAACTAGAAATTTAAGCATTTAGCATTGCAATTATAACGTCGATCATTAACATTTTACAAACGGTAGGGTTTGCCATGACAGGAAGGCTTTCCACTCCGAAATATCAAGGCAAGACGTAAAATAAAACAGTAAGAGAGATAAGCATTTAATAAAAGCTGTCACACATCCATGGCAAGTAAGCACGAAATTCAAGAAGCAATCTAAACAAGTACTGGACAAACTACCAAGAAGGAAGGAAGGGCGACATTTTTTCGGCTATACCACGCAAAATTGACTCTGCTTTACCTGCACTCGTTGTAGCTCTGTGTTCCAAAAGCTTCAAATGTTTAGGTACAAGTCGGATGCCATGAAAAATGAGTTGAATCGGTTTCCCACTTGTTTTCGCCATTTTGTCCGCAATCTCTAAACTGTGAACAGCTGCGTTTTGTGCTTTGCGTTTAACAAACTAAGGTGGTGAATTTTGACGTTCCTCACAACAGTAATCTTGTTTCTGAGCTGCATAGAAATTACCTGTTCAAGTTCAAGTTCTGTCTTCAGTTCGATCAAACAGGCACATGTCGACACATGGTGGCGCCGTTGTGCGATGGATTACAAACTTGTTCGGTTCAACTCCCGCAGCAAATATGGCAAAATTGTACGGCTTCGATCCGCTTTGAACGATAACTTGCGCCACGTCGTTCACATCGGAGCAGTTTCATCGATTCATTCAGCTTTGGAAAGAAACGCTGCAACTCTCTCCTCCGCAGAGGCTCAAAGCGGTTTTCTTTCGGAGAGAATCCGCTGAAAAAGTGAGTGCAGGCGTAAAAGTAGGTGGTAGGCGGCGAGGGGAGCCTCTGCCAGAAGTTACGCCCAATATGGCCGCCATCTGGGGGAGGCATTTTTTCAATGTCTACAGCTGGGGTTCGCCGCCTGGTGGATCTTTCGGTTTACGCGCCCGCACTCACTTCGCACAGCGGAAATCTAACAACGCCTCACCGAACCTCTGCGGAGGAGAGAGACGCTGCGACACTTCTCAAACCTTTGGCGCCTTTTTCGCTTAGTCCTGTGACCCATTCTTGTTCCCTTTTTATCACTTTTCTCATTTTTTTCTTTCCTTGTTGGTTTCATAACAATTATGGTGGTTGAGTTTTTAATAAAACAATTATTCTACTCGGGCTTGCTGGATATCGAATGATTATAACCAACTCGGCGCTACGCGCCTCGTTGGTCATCTATCATTCGATATCCAGCGCGCCCTCGTAGAATAATTGTTAATGAGCACTTGCATTGCAGTGCGATTTGAAGGCTTTATTCCCCGAAACTGTAGATTTGTATTCCCCTTTCGTTATATTAATCCAATGGTACCTGCGAGGAAATTCGCAAAAATATCATTCAAATCGTATTTTTACTTACCCTTTTTTATTTTTATGCCTTTGTAAAGGGTTAGACGTGGAATTGTTGGATACCTCTTTGATATGTAAAGAGAAACATCACGAGAATGAACGTTTAAACTCGTTCTGTGAGCAGTGCAAAGTCTGTATTTGTGACAAATGTGGGCAGACACGTCACAATCACCACACCAAGGTGGATATCGACCAAGCTGCCAAACAACACAAAGTCATTATAGAGGAGATAACAAAAGAAATGAAGAAAGGAATTCTTGATATAGAGAAACGTATGGAAAGATCGAGAGAGTTATCTACAAAAAGCAGGGAGAAGATTGCTGCAGCTCGAAACCGAGCAATGACAGCTATAGAAGAACTAATGCGAGTATTAAAGGAACATGAGACATCCACGTTGACCAGTTTAGATGACATTGAAGAAACAGAGAAAAGAGCTCACGCAACACAACTGGAACACTTTCAGTCTTTTCTCAACCCGTTGCAAACATCTGTCGAATATTGTGAGGCCATCCTGGAAAGAAACATAAGCTTTGAAATTCTGCAAGTGCATAAGGCGTTCATTGAACGGTGCAGAGGTCTCCTGAAGGCAGAAAAACGGAACATTAATAAGCCACTACATACACCATTGCACGCCCGGTACGAGATAAATGAAGAACTTGTTGAGAGCGTGAGACGGGCGGTTCAGGGTCGAGTTGTTGTCAGTAACACCGATCCTTTGCAGTCAGTGGCAGAAGGAAAAGGCCTGCGAGAGGCAGACGTCGAAAGCGAAGCTACGTTTGTAGTCACAACAAAAGATTCTAATGGAAAGCAGTGCTACGATGGGGAAGATCAGATTATTGTGAGAATAGAGACTCCATCAAAAGAGGAGCTGAAACACGAGATCACGCACGAAAACGATGGTGAATACAACGTCACTTACACACCAAATTGTGTTGGGCAACATGACGTGGTGATTGAAGTAAACGGTGGGCTGCTTATTGGTAGTCCGTGGCGAGTTCATGTGTCACATTCTTACAAACCTTTGTTGCCGTTTGGGTCGTTCGGGACAGCACAAGGACAGTTTAATGCGCCCTGTGATATTGCAACAAATGACAAGACAGGAAACATTGCAGTAGCTGATTCTGGTAACAATAGGGTGCAAATATTTAGTTCAGAAGGAAAACATTTGAAAACATTGAGCGCTAAAAAGCTCATCTACCCAACTTCAGTAGCATTCACCAGTTCTACTGACGTAATAGTCATTGCTGTTGATAAGATTTTTTGTTTTCATGAAAGCGGTAAATTTGTTAAAAAAATCACCAGCAAACACCTGAAGGCACCAAACCGCTTGACTGTTGCACATGATGGACGCATGGTGGTGTGTGACGGCGGTGACAAAACTGTCAAGGTTCTCACCCCTGACGGCTCACAGCTGTTACACACCATCCGTGATCCAGACCGTGCGTGTCCGTGGTACGCTGTTTGTCACCAAGATATGTTTGTGGTTTCCTACCACTGGACAAATGATGTGAAGGTATTCAATAAGGTTGGGGTGTTTCTGTATGGTATAGGTACATCCGGGACTGGTGACGGACAGCTGAAAAGTCCTGTTGGTCTCACCATTGACAGGTTTTCAAACCTGGTGGTGTGTGACCGTGATAACAGCAGGCTACAAATGTTCTCCATTGATGGTAAATTTGTAAGTACGATAGGAGGTCAACACACTGGTTTTCGATGTCCTTGTTTTGTGGCTGTGTCAACCACTGGCCAGCTGTTTGTTACTGATTCATCAAACCACTGTGTGCATGTTTTCCAGTGCAGGGGCGTAGCCAATGGGGTCCTAGGGTGTCCGTGACTCTCCTCCCTCTGCAACAAACAAACGGTTTTTGGATTTGCGAGTTCAGCGACTGACCCCATACAACATAATAGCCTTTCAATTCCAAATTTTCCGAGTATGAAGCGGCAGGGGAGTGGCCTGGGGGAGAGGGATGGAAGCTTATTTGCTGGTTTTCACGTGACGTCATGAAATTCTAAAATCATAAATCGCGAGATCTTCTGATTTTATATCCACACTAGGTTGAAGAAGACTTTAAAAAAAATCTTTTTACAAGTTTCCAGCCTGGTAGCATCTTTCGTTTTGAAAACACAGCGTTTTGAATTTCTGGCTTTTCACCCTACGTGACACCAACATGGCGTCCGTGACAAAGCTTTCTCTTATGCAAGAAGTGACTCTCCTTGCGGTTTTTAAGCAGTTTGGACAGTTAAAGCGTTAGAAGGGAAATTAATGTGAATGTATAGTAGTTCACAAGAGAAAAGTAATCGCTTGAAGAGCAGAAAAGAATTCCAAATGTTTTCATTGATTTTCGACCGCCATAAGGGACACAAACATGGAGTTTCCATACTGAGCTCTTTAAATTTCAGTCGAACGTTTCGGCAAATAACTCAGCAACGGAAAACCGTACAGATTTAAGACTTGGCGAGGTTGTTTACTTGTTAATCTTTTACAACGTTACAAATCCTTGGCTTCTTTTATTGACTGGTTTCGATTCTAATATTTTATGGCGCGACAGTGAAAACTGAGAATACCCTATCATGGTTCAAGCATTGAGGAACCCTTACTACGAAAACTTGTTTACGCCCCTGCAGTGAAGGAATTATTCCAGTGAAAACTGAAAATATTGACGCTTTGCTACAATTTGTCATCACAATAAGTTGTGAGTTAACTGCGTCAACAGACAACAGGTTCAAGTTATTTTTTAAGGAGATGACAACATTTCATGTCACGGTATACATAGTTTGATCAGTTGTAAATATATGATATTTTAAATAATGCTGCAGCGTAGGCGTATTCTGAGCAACTAGGCGCTGATATCAATCAGGTTTACAAGCTCCCATCTTGGATTATAAGAGCAAAGGAGGGTTAGAGCAGTTAACAAAAGCGACCAAGTAAGTAGGGAATCACGCTCATATTAGAAACTTTTGTTCATTTTGTTTAACTTTTTACATTTCACGTTTCCGTTGGTAGACACTAAAAGTAATACAGATATACACACAGCAAAATATAAGAAACCATTACGCATCGCATTTCAAATGTTTAGCAACATGTCAATCTTGATAAATATTTGTGTACTTGCCCCATTTTTACGCCCATTTGCTAAAGCGACAGTTATATGCGTATGTTGTAAATAGATCTTCGTTAGAAGAATAGGCGTCTGAACAAACATTTTTAGCAGAAGAAAGGAGGAAACACATGCCTAGCCTTTGCTCACAAAGGGTGCCGCTAGCGAGAAGTGGGCGCAAGAGTTATCCACGTGGCTGATTTTTTAAAGCGTGAGTTGTTTTGGTTGGTTATTGTGTCGTTTTGTAGAGCTGGCTAGCCAAAGGTTGTCTTTGTGATGGTGAGGATGCTGCAGTGAGTTAATAATTGACGTCAATCGTCCAATCATGGAAAAATCTTCCAAATTTGGTAGGTACTAGCTGGTTAGCCGGAAGTAGGGGATTTTTAGCTTGTGAACAGGCAGTGGGGAAATAACGCGAAAAAAAATAGGCGAGAGGGCGCTGCCCCGTTCGGTTCTCTTTCCCAGTCTGCCATCGGCTCACTTCCCTAGCCCATTTTTTGGCGTTATTTTCCCCATAGCGGAGTCTGTTCACAGGCTAGGGATTGCAAGTCATTCAAGGTAGATTTCCACCGTCGCGTTTTTGTCTACGCACGATAACCTACGTAAAAACTGAAAACCTACGAAAAAATGAACTATGAATGGCTATTTGAATATAAAAAAAATCAATCAATCCTCCAACCATCCATCCATTGATCAAACAATCGATGAGTCAACTAAAAAAGTCAATCAGTTATCAGATTCAATATCCAGGATCAGAATCATTACACTCATGAGCAGCCCCTAGGCATTTGACTCCCGTTCAGCTCTACAAAGTAGAGCATTAATTTGATGCAAACAGAAACCCACCCGTTTGACAATTGACAATAAGCCGGTTCTCACTAGGGCTCGCTCTTGAAGTGCACTTCAAACGTACGTATGGTGTCCTTTCTGAGGGCGTCTTCTAAGTCTGCCTTACGTTTCAATAGAAGCACTTATCTGATTTTCTTTGACACGCTTAAATCTCCTTGTATAATGTATCAAAAGGTAAAAATTTATATCAGATGAATGTAATTAAAACCCTTAATAATTTGCAGTTGTTCGTTTTCTATAAACTCCGTATTTTTGTTCTCTTTTTATCGGAAACGTCTTTTTGAATGGCATGGGCTGTTGGTTTGTGCGGAATCACCCGAGTGTCAACTCGCGTACTTGGAGTGTGAACGTTTTAATGACCGCACTTTTTGGTTTCTGATAAGCGTAAAACAAAAGGATTCAAGTGCAGTTGACAGTAATGTCAACTCCGCAGCTGCGTGCAAACCTGGACATAAGTGAATTTTTGGGAAGTTATTCGTGTTCATCGTAAAAACATGTTTTTGTTTCTTATGAGTATTGAATACGCGCATGGCTGTAGAGTTGTTGATTGACTAAGGCAGGCATGAGAATTAGACCACAACCGTTTTCTCAAGGTAGAATTTTTACACTAAGTCGACTTGAAGTCCACGTTCAAGTACAACAGCTAAAGTAAAACTTGAGAGTCTTTTTGAAGTCACCCGTGACTCCAGAAACAAAAACTTAAACGCAGAGCTGCCGCTCGTTCCCTGTGCAATTCAAAGTTGTGCGTCCTCGTACTTTTAGCTGCAAGGCTGCACTGGTCATTGGCCAAGTGCGCCCCCAATTACACTTATGTCCAGGTTTGCACGCAGCTGCGAAATTTGCGATTTTTCGTGGACTTGCGAAAAATCGCAAAAATCGCGAGGTCGAGGATTTTTCGCGTTCACTTGCGATTTTTCGCAGTTGTTAGTCTTGTTAATGATATAAGTCGCAAGCGAGTTGCGAATTTTGAGAAAATTGCCAAAAATCGCAAGGCCAACGATTTTTCGCGTTCACTTGCCATTTTTCCCAGTTCTGTGATTAGGAACGATTATCCTGCGCGAAACCGATCAATCTCGCGGAGCGGTTTTCACGGTTTAGCAACTGCACTTCGGTGCTTTACCATGACACCGAGACAGAAAGATTTGATGTGTTTCTGGTTTCGTTTACGCAAATATCTTTGAGTGTATGAGTTTGTGAATTTCATAATTCCGTAGTGAGCGACTTACAGTATCTTACGTCGCTTCAGTCGCTTTCAGTTTGCCATAAACAGTGAATGTCTGAGGTTTCTTTCAGCAAGCGACATATCTTATCTTATGTTCGCTTCAATAAAGTAAACCGATTGTAAGCAAACGAGCAATTTAACAAATTGACGTCAGTTTTTTATGCGTCTGTCCTCTTATTGATGATAAATTTCGTCATAACATTGTCAAAGTGTTGTAGATCCACGAGCCGCAGGCGAGTCCATGGAGGATGCGATTGCCGCGGAATCAGAATTTCATCGCTATAATTCGGAGAATCACAGGCTCGTAAATCAAAACTTAAGTAAGAATAGGCCAGAAATACGAGGAAAAATTCAAGTTACTCAACTAACCTTTAATCCAGTGAAAACTGTTCGCAAAATAATCTGCTAAAACACGGTTTCATCGACAGCACAAATTCCCGTTCACCGCCGATTTTCAGGTCTGAGTTCTCAACAAACATCCTCATCCTTTCGCTCTATGGTTGCAATGGTTTCTTCAGTTTTAACCCATAAATTTTGGATGATTTCCTCATTGAAGACTACTAGATTTGTGGTACAATTATCGCCTCATCAAGACTGCAGCACTGAAAAGTTTGACAAAACTTTTGCTGATTGCGTCAGCTTTACGTGTTTCATCCGTCTGTACTCTTATTGACAATAAAAATTAGCCAATCAGCGCGCGAGAATTCGCTCAGTTATTGTAAAAATATATTTAACCTTCAGTTCACTAATAAAATCAATGGCCTACTCAAATTGACTTCACATCACAAATTTGCATAATTTCAAAACAACTGGCGCGTGTAATTTGAAACTGTCACTTACGCATGTCATGATGCCATCCAAAATCAAGAACGTTCGAAGGTTAACGGAGGAATTTGTTAACTCTCAGCCTATTCTTACGTCGCTTTCATTCACTACAAAACTTATTTCTATCGATTGAAAACGTATATACCAAAGAAAGTTGACGAGCCATTTGTTGCATGTTGACAACGCAACGTGTACGCTTCGGATCGAAAGATCGGCAAGTTTACTCTTCTCAGTATTCTGCAATCTCAATTTTTACAATAACTGAGCGAATTCTCGCGCGCTGATTGGCTAATTTTTATTGTCAATAAGAGTACAGACGGATGAAACGCGTAAAGCTGACGCAATCAGCAAAGTTTTGTCAAACTTTTCAGCGTCGCATTTTCGACGAGGCGATAATTGTACCACAAATCTACTAATCTTCAATGAGGAAATCATTTAAAATTTATGTGTTAAAACTGAAGAAACCATTGCAACCTTGGAGCGAAAAGCTGAGGATGTTTGTTGAGGATTCAGACCTGAAAATCGGCAGTGAGCGGGAATTTGTGCTGTCAATGAAATTAAGCTGAACCGAGTTTTAGCGGATTATTTTGTGAACAGTTTTCGCTGGATTAAAGGTTAGTTGAGCAATTCGAATTTTTCCTTGTATTTCTGGCCTATTCTTACTAAAGTTTTAATTTACGAGGCTGTGATTCTCCGAATTACAACAATGAAATTCTGATTCTGCGGCAATCGCACCTTCCATTGACTCTTGCATTTCTTTCCTTCGTTTGAAAATCAGTTTTGTTTTTTTGTTATTGTAAAAAACAAATTGACGTCAGTTTTTTATGCGTCTGTCCTCTTATTGATGATAAATTTCGTCATCACATTGTCAAAGTTTGTTGTAGATCCACTCGCCTGCGGCTCGTGGATCTACAACACTTTGACAATGTGATGACGAAATTTATCATCAATAAGAGGACAGACGCATAAAAAACTGACGTCAATTTGTTAATTCTACTGATCACTGTCAAATTTAAAACGTAGACACATGAGAGCAATGAAATAATATTAGTTGACTAATCCAGCAGATGTAACATCAATCTATGTATATCCCTCGTTCTTATAAGCACACAACGCGAGATAAAACATAAATCTATGAAATATCCCTCGTTCTTTAAGCCCCCATCGCGAGATTTACCAGGCATATATGAATATCCCTCGTTCGTTAAACTCCAAGCGCGAGATGTAACGTGAATTATGAGTATCCCAAGCTTTATGAAACATCCCTCGTTCTCTGGGGGTGGATGTAGGGGAATGCACGAGCAGAGAATTGGGGGCGATTTTATCCCAGTCTCTCTCAAACAGGCCTGGCAGCTTGGCAGCAGCCTGGCAGATTTATACTGAAGTCTTCGCTACTCTAGCTTGTTTAAACTCATCAGTAGCAAAAGTTTAACCATTTCATGTGTAACAAAAGCCATCAAAAGGAACAGGAAACAACTTCAGTCCTTTGTGATAGTCTTTAGGGATCATAAACAGGGAAACAAGCGAAAAGAAATGTTTCATCACTGCTATATGTTTGCTATACATTAATCTATGATCCTTCATCGACAAGCTGGAGCTGAGAAATTCTGTTCTACCCATGCTTTTTCAGTCTGGAAATGTGAAAGACGTCTGTACAAGTATTTCCACAATTCAAGGATGTTTTTTTTTCTACTGAATGGGCTTCAATTCAAACATGTCAATTGCACCAGTAGTTTACAATCAGGAGCTGAGAAATTCTGTACTACCCATGCTTTTTCACGGCTGGAAATGTGAAAGACGTGCTTTTGATTTCTACCCGTACTTCCACAATTCAAAGATGCTTTTTTCTGCTGAGTGGCCTTCAATTCAAACATTTACATGGAAATGATAATCTTCCTAATGAAAGACCTTATGGGACATGAAACAATCTTAGGGAATGCAAGACAATAATTATCAGCTGGATTTGGCCAAAGGCCCTTCACACATATTGAGTGCTGTAAATTACAAGTCATTGCTGATTTGGGGTCAAGGATATTGAGCAAGATTTCAACTAAAACTTCCACGACAATATTGTTTCATTCTACCGACTATCTTTCCTTCATATAATTTTAATTTTCACTGGTGCAGCATCACAGGAATTTCTGATCTTGGTCATAAGTTTCCATGACCATGTAAAACATCACACAAAGGACAGAAGTGTAACAGTCTGAAACAACATTTTGTTGCCTCCAGCTTAATCACAACAACAAGTGGATTTGTGAGTAAACCCATATTTATTTACCTTTAATGCTACTGGTTTTGTAACTTGCCTAACTAATTACCATCGATAGTAAGCTATGTTCTTACAATAAGCTTACTATACTAGTCATGATAATTCACTTGATTAACAACTGCGCGTGGTTACTGTACCATAAAATGATTCCACAGTTGTGTTTGGGCCCTCTATCCCAATCTTTACACTACTTTCAGTATTTGCAATTTTTGCAGTTTTTGTAAAAATCGTAGCTCTCATTGGAGCCCTCTTAACCTCCTGTTCGACAGCCTTTCACTGACTCGACGATTTTTCCAATTTTTTGCAGATTTTACAATATTCGCAAAAATCACAGTTTTCACAGAAATCGCAGACCTTGTTGGGGCCCTCTTTGACAGCTTTACATCGACTCGACGATTTTTCCAATTTTTCGCAGATTTTGTAATAATCGCAATTCTCACAGTTTTCGCAGAAATCGCAGACCTTGTCGGGGCCTTCTTTGACAGGTTTCCATCGACTCGATGATTTTTCCAATTTTTGCAAAAATTGTAATTCTCGCAGTTTTCACAAAAATCGCAGACCTTGTCGGGGCCCTCTTTGACATGTTTACTTCAACTCGACAATTTTTCCAATTTTTCACAAAAATTGTAATTCTCGCAGTGTTCGCAGAAATCGCAGACCTTGTCGGGGCCCTCTTTGAGAGGTTTCCATCGACTCGACGATTTTTCCAATTCTTCGCAAAAATTGTAATTCTCACAGTGTTCGCAGAAATCGCAGACCTTGTCTGGGCCCTCTTTGAGAGGTTTCCATCGACTCGACGATTTTTCCAATTTTTCGCAAAAATAGTAGTTTTCGCAGTTTGCGCAGAAATCGCAGACCTTCTCGGGGCCCTCTTTGACATGTTTTCATCGACTCGACGATATTTCCAATTTTTTGCAAAAATTGTAATTTTTGCAGCTGCATGGTGTCTTGAATTTTATCACTCTCCTTTAATTTTCAAATCTAAAAACACAGATTCCAGCAACTAACGGGTTTCAAAACCGTTCTCTAACACATGTTTTGTACAAAAAAAAAAGCAAAAGCGAAAAGTCATCAAGTTCAAAATTCACCAATGTTCACGTGATCACGTGATCCGTTCACGTGTTAAAAATGTCACGTTCCAAAAATGTCACACTACAAACAAAATAATCCGTGACACACTCCCCCCTTGACCAGTTAAGTCACTGGTCAACTAGTCTCCGAATATAGTCCGCATTGATAGCAGCCGCCCGTCTGGGCCTCCTGGCTTCATCCTGTAATTGCTCATCATGAGTCACGATCTCCAAAGGAAACAGCTTTTGCACTGGTCTCTTGACAGTCATAGGTCTTCCGCTCTTGGTAATAACCTTGATTACTGCCGCTCTCACGCAATTGTCTGCTCCAGGAATCAACTGCTCCACTCTTCCAAGTCTCCACTGACTTTGGGGAAGGTTGTCTTCAAACACAGTAACTACATCTCCGACTGATATGGACATCCTGCTTTCAGGTCTGGAGCGCTGGCGATGAAGGTTCCTTAATTCTGTCACATACTCTCGACTCCATCGTTTCCAGAAGTGCTGTAGTAGCAACCCCAAGTACCTCCTTCTTCTTGGGAGATCTTCAGATGATACTGCTTGGTTAATGGGATCCTGACTGCTTGCTCCTACATCAGGTAAGGACAGGATTCTTCTTCCATACATCAAGTGGCTTGGCGTCAAAGGCTCTTCAGGGTCATCCGAGGACACATATGTCAAAGGCCTGGAGTTCAGTGTTCCTTCCACTTCAACCAGAATAGTATGCAGCTCGTCATAGTTAAGCCTTGCATTCCTTAAGGTCTTTCGCAAACACCTCTTCACATTCTGGATCATTCTTTCGATAAAGCCACCCCACCAGGGTGCTCTGTCCACATTAAATCGCCACGCAATCCTTCTACCAGCAATGAATCTCTTAACACTGGGATACGAAAACACCTTGCGCAAAACCTTTGCTGCAGACTTGAATGTTTTCGCATTGTCAGAAACAATGATTTCTGGTGTGCCCCTTCTAGCTGTGAGTCTTCGCAGACAACGGATGAACGTGTCAGCTGACATATCTGTAGCAAGTTCCAAATGAATGGCTCTGGTTGAGCAGCACGTAAACAGGAGGACGTACACTTTCTGCAACTCCAAATGATTCGATTCCTTAGTGTACAGCGGTCCTGCATAATCCACTCCAACATAAGTAAATGCAGGTTTCTGACTCAATCTAAATTCTGGAAGATCACCTTGAGGGGGTACTCTATAGCCACGCCCTTCATATCTGCGACACACCGTACAGCTAGCGAGTATCTTCTTCACAAATTGCCTCCCTCTTATGATCCAATAACGTGTTCTCAGCTGGGCTAGGGTAGCTTCCACCTTGTTGTGGTGCACTCTCTCATGGGCTTGCCTCACCAGCAAGGTTGAAATATGGTGGTCTCTTGGTAGTAATGCTGGAAATTTAGTCTCGAGTGGTAAATCAGCATTGGCGATTCGTCCCTTACACCTCAACACCCCACTGTCATCTTCGTAGACACCAAACTCACGTTCCAATTGACTGTAATTCGCTTGTGACTTCATATTCTTCTGGACACTTCTCAACCATTGTGTTTCGGCATTCACAACTTCTTCTACTGTTAAGTCACCTTCACAGACAGTTTCCTCCTTTGACATCTTTGTCTTAATCTTCAGATTTCTCACAAAACGCAACACCAAGGCTGTAATGCGGAACAACTTGTCGCAGCAGCTGAAATCTGTAATAGGGATACAAGCTTCAAGGTCGGGTCTACCAGTCGACGCAAGGAGTACTGTTTCCTCAGTGGCCTCCAATGCTTGTGCCTTCTTCAACTCTGTGCGACACTCTTCAGTAATAGATTCAAGGCATTCCTCAAACTTCGGCCAATTTGTCTTTGGTTCTGACAGCCACCTCATCCACTCTCTCCGGGCTGGCTCTGGGAGTAGTGCATCCCAGTCAAACTTCTCCTGGCAAAGCATTTGAAACAAAACCTTCATCTGTACAAGAACTGGACTAAGTACTCCAAGGGGATCAAAGAAGCTTGAAGTGATCTTCAACAAATTTCTCCTCGTTCGCTCCAAACCCTCTGCAAGCTTCAGCAGTGCTTCAAATTTAAAAACGAACTCATCAGAAACACAGTCCCAATTAAGTCCCAGAACCTTATGTTCATTCTTCATGTCGAGTTTCTCCAAGTGTCCCATGGTGGTTTTTGCATAAGACTCTGTGTCTTCCATTACAGGGGACTTCTCGTCAATTCTGGTCTGATCTTCACAAATCAATTCAAGCAGCTGAGGTGAATTAGAGATCCACTTTCTCAAGTTAAATCCACCTTCTGATAGACACTTCTTTGATTTCTGGTAAAGTGACAGACATTTCTCAAGATTTTTCTCTCCCGATACTAGGTCATCCACATAGAATGAGTTCAACAAGTTCTCAACAAACTCTGGATCTGCCTGGTACTGACTGATGTGGTGCTTCAGCGTGGCATTTAGAAGGAAAGGGCTTGCATTGACACCGAACACAACACGGCAAAACCTGTACAGCACCAATCCTGGATCATCTCGTTCTAAACTGTCAACCCAAAGAAATCGAAGGACGTCACGATCTTGATCACTAACTCTGATGTTGAGAAAGGCTTTCTCAATGTCCGCTACTAGTGCAATCCTTTTCTCCCTGAACCGCAGGAGTATCTTGAAAATCGTAGGGGTTAAGGCTGGCCCGGAATAAAGACAGTCATTTAGACTTGGGCTATCGATGGTGGCCTTTGACGAGGCATCAAACACAACACGCAACTTGGTTGTCAGGGCGTCCCTACGCACCACCCCATGGTGAGGTAAATAATGAACCTTTCCAACATCTGGACATTTTGTACGGTCCACTCTTTCAATTGTCCCACTCTGCAACTGATCCTGAATAATGGCATCGTATTCTCTTAAGATGTCTGGTTCTCTCCTAAGGCGTTTCAATTGTGAGCTCAATCGCGCTACACTGTTCTCAAAGTTATCGGGAAGCAACTTGTGGTGCTCCTTCCACGGTAAGTGCACTGAATACTTGCCGTCTTCAAAACTTAAATTCTTCTCGAAAGCTTCATGGACTGTATCTCGATCTCGGATGCCAACAGAATCCAAGTCCCATAGTCGCTGCAGATCCGTCCGCAGGATATCTTCGGTTTCTCTCGAATCTATTCTCAATACATGAGTCGACGAAAACTGTATGCTTGACAGCCTCTCTTGGGGAAGGTTTTCAACCGGGCCGGACAACACCCATCCCACTTTCGTTGAGACAGCGACGGGACCACCTTGACCTGACTCCTCCCCCCGTATTGTCTTGCCATCGAAGAAATTCCAGATGTAGTCTGAACCAATTAACAAATCAATCTGCATTGGACCACCATCAGAGCAAGTGTCAGCGAAATCAATGTCCCGCAAGCGTGGATAAGTCTCCTTTACCCAGTGAAGGTCTTGGCCTTGTAAGTCACTACAAATACGAGGAACTGAGAAAGCATTCAAAGTCATTTCAAAGCCTGTCTCTGGCTTAGTTAAGGCTAGTTCAATGAGATTAACTGCTTGTAACTGCTGGTCCTGGTTACCAAATGTCGCAATCCTTAGGTTCTCTGTCTTGATAGTCTCCAGTTTCAATGAATCCACAACTCCCTGGGAAACGTACGACCTCTGAGCCCCAGTGTCAAAAATAGCACGCACCTTTAAACTGTGGGCGGATCCCATTCCTGGCCTTGATACAACAACTTGCGCAGTTTGAAGAAACACATGCATTCCTGAGCTGACATGCATTGCAGGTGTGGACATTTCAGGCAAATTACATGCACCCTCCATTGCAGAATTGCCACTGACATGTGACTTCCCACCATCACAAACAGCCAAGTGATGATGGCCCTGGCATCCAAAACACTGAATTTTTGAGTCACAATTGCGGGCCATGTGTCCTCCACGGCGCAAACAAATGAAACATCTCCCTTGTTTCTTCAGAATATCCTTCCTTTGGCCAACATTTGTCACAACACGGCAATCAGACGCTCGGTGGGCTCCCTTGCAAAACAAACAGTTAAACTCCCCTCGGTTTCCGCTCAATAATGCACTCCCAGTTGGGTAGGGTTTCTTAACAGGCGGCCTTTCAGTAGATGGGCGAATGTTACAGCGCTCACGGGCTTCCACTTCGGATTTTACGGCCGGAAGCACAGAGTCGAGCTTCCAGTCATCCTTGTGTTCCCGACTTACTATCAATCTTAACTCATCTGGTAATTTTTCCATGAAAATCGGTATCAGTAAGGCACCATATTGATCCGATTCGATTCCAAGGGCCTGCAGTCCCCTCACTTGGATTTCCACCTTATCAAGCACAGCTCGCATACCCTTGATGTCTGACAATGCCGTCACCGGTTTCAACTTCAAAAGAGCTTCCATGTGAGAACTGATGATGAGCTGTTTGTTTCCAAATCTCTCCTTCAGGATATCAACAGCATTCGCGTAATTAGGCTCTGTCAATGCCAGTCCTGTTATAGCCGATAAGGCTGCACCCTCAAGCAAGCTCTTCAAGTAGTTCAATTTGTCGACATTCTTGAGCGCCTTGTTTGTGTGCACGGCTGAACTGAACGAGTCCCAAAAGGACTGCTATTCTTTCGGATCGCCAGTAAACTTCTTGATTTGCAATTTCGGTAACTTCGCGTTAACAGGCTGAGTTGAAACACCTGGATTACTGTGGAGCGGAACGGTAGATTCGTTTTCGCTGGTTTGGCATCGTTGTAATTTTACCAGAGCGGCGTGGATTTGGGCGCGAAATTCCTCCAATTCTTCTACTTCAGTTACGATGTTCGGCTCCTCTACTGCGGCCAGAATTGACTCATCCAGTGATTTTAAGGTCGCTAATTTATCGTTGAGCGTAATGATGATCCGCGTAACCTTGTCCTTTGCGACAACTGAACCATCAAATTCGCTTAAAGCTTCGTCCACGGCTGCAAGCACTTTCTTGGCATGTTCTCTGTGTGCTTCGCGAATCTTCTTATTTTTAGTCAATTTTCCCGGCATGTCGATCGCATCCGGCTCCAAAGGACCACTTTCTTGAATTTTATCACTCTCCTTTAATTTTCAAATCTAAAAACACAGATTCCAGCAACTAACGGGTTTCAAAACCGTTCTCTAACACATGTTTTGTACAAAAAAAAAGCAAAAGCGAAAAGTCATCAAGTTCAAAATTCACCAATGTTCACGTGATCACGTGATCCGTTCACGTGTTAAAAATGTCACGTTCCAAAAATGTCACACTACAAACAAAATAATCCGTGACACATGCAAACCTGGACATATCTCAAAAATTAACAAAAAGTGAGCATAGTGTTACATCAGGCTTTCAGACGATTTTTGTTGCTTGAGTTCAAATAAGACTTGACTTGATGAGAAAAATTATAATTCTTACTATCGACATAACGTTTTTTGCATAATGTACTCTAGTTCTGTAACTTTGTTATTTATCAAGCTCATCAACTGCTTGCCAACTTGTGCTTGCAAGTAATTTGCATCATCTAAACACGCACACAAAACGTAATTACTATCGTTCTTTTCATTTTTCCATTGAACTTCACATTGGGACAAGCTGCAAGATTTAAATCTTGGGACAAGACAAGACCTGCCATATAATGGGGGCCAGTCATTAGTGATTTCTTACCAAGATGATATTGCCTTCTAACATCCCTTTCCTCTACAGAGTCTTAATGATTTTAAGTGAACCCCCTCGTTCCTCATCAAGAGTTCTATGTGTATTTATATAGTAGTCATTGTATACATTAGCTGAGTGCAAAAAAAGTTACTTATCCTCTAGAAAATTTTATTTCACCTTGTCCTTTCATTTACTACATTTCGAAGAATAATATTTTCACACCCCCGCCCATGTTTAGTGCTCCAAATAAAACATGACTTTTCCCTTTGCAGCAAACAAAAAATAGATGAATGTGGCCTCCCTAATTTCTTAGCCCCCCAACTCCTTTCTTCCCACTCCCTTCTCTCAAATAATAAAATGGTTCTCTACAGGAGTAAAGTAAACAACAGTAAACTGATCCTTACGGCAAGAAGATTGAGAAATTTAAATTAAGACAGAAATGAAATAAAAAACACGCGCTAAGTGATGTATTTTTGCTGATCCAGGTCTACACAAGATCCGGCACTCCTCACTGGTTTGTTGCTGTGGTTTTTCCTTTATTAGTTCTTTCTCTACAGGAGTCTGCCTAAAAAAGAATCCGACCAACAAAATGTGTAATCCACAGCATGAATTCAATAAAAAAGGTCTCACTCTTCAGACTCTCCTTAGACTTACTCCACAAATTTCGTTAGATTTTTTAGACATCAGTCCGCTGATCTACAGCTAAAACTGTGACTAACTGTGGCAGTTAAAGTTCCGTTATTAGAGAGAAAATCAGTTGCATTTGGAACTAGAGTTTGTCCTCTATTGATCCGTAAAAAGTAAAGGGGGTTTTAAACAACTTTCTTATATTATAATTGTAATTGCGGTACTGTTACGGTTACATCACAGATATCAACTCTTACTTGTGCTCGCTGTATTTGAGCGCAAGCGAATCCATATTTTTCAGCCAACTTTTGTTGTTTATTGGCTCCAGGACCACCATTTAGCTCACACACTCCGTCTTGAACTGCAGCCGTTTCATAGTTGTATGATGAACACGTAGACAGAGAAAAACACTTATGAGCGCAGGAGAAAATTCCACAAGTTAACAAAGTCTTGATTACATAGCCTACCAAGACACGATTGTATAAAAGAGAGCTATTGGATATACTTTGATTTTCATATCACAGCTTCCAGATAAAGCGATTTCTTGAAAACGGAACAAATACATCGAGGCAGATGGCATAAACATGAATTTATTATGATTATTGACGGAAATGTTTTCGACTACTTTATTATCATGACAGACTTTTATAATAATCAGATTTATTTGCAAGCGATAGTTGTTTTTATTAAATCACGTACTCTGAGAAGCTCGTTGAGGTGTTTTTTTCTCGAACATAACCGTTGCATTTCCAGTTTGGTTACTCTCTCGGTCTGCTGTCAAACGATGGCTGAAAAAACGCACCATCGCGTAAAAGCAAAGCAATGGGATTACGTGACCCGTTGGAGTTTCACTTTAATCAGAGAGACGTTTACGTCGCTTATAGGTTTTCATCTTTATAATCAGAAGAGGGAGTGTAAGGAGCTGAGCAGAGATTCACGTACTAGTTTTGACAGTTGTTAGTGGTAAACAGCTTGTGTTATTGCTTTAAAAGCATCTTTACAAATATGACATTCAGTAATAAATAGTGCACCATTTAGTATGATTCAGTAGCAAAGCAAACATTGATATGCCAGTATTCTTCCAAAAGACAAACATGTGTCCTTTTTACCTCGTATCAGCAGGTGCTTGACTAGGTAAATAGTGTTAAAGATTTCTACTTGCGCAGTTCCTAGGCCTCCATATTTTGCCGCGCGGTCACCGAAAAGAATTGAATACTTTAACCATCTTGAAAGTGAATATATCAAATGAACACTTCTTTGAAATGCAGACGAACTGCTTTATGACTGAAAAACCCGTTGCGTTGAAATTGATGGAGAGAAACATCAGGTCAATGCAAATAAAGCACGATTATGGTCTGCTCATGCGCACTACAGTGTAAAGTTGTTTCCCCGCAAATACAATCTCGTTCCCAGAGTCCGCGTTACCCTAGACCAGCGGTCGGGTACGAGGGACTCTGGGATAAAGCGTTTCGTTTCGGCTGTTCATTGGCTAAAAAATTGAGCATGAGCAGTAGGACCGGAAGTTTAAAAATGTTGACCGGAGCGCTCTGGGCACCAATCTCGTTCCCAGAGTCCGCGTTACCCTAGACAGATTGTCTGGGCACCTCCTGGGCACCAGAGTTCAAAATGGCGGAGAAGACTCCGACGAAGGTTATCGAACCTCACGTATGTAGATGCTGCAACGGCAGCTTTAAAAGTAACCCGTTAAATTTATTTGGGGAAAAAGCAAAGAGAGAAAAACTCGTTAGCCTTTTGGAGAAATTAACTGGGCTTAATTTTGTTGCTGGGGACGAGTTCCCCAGCAAAATATGCAGAAATTGTTACACCCGCATTACGCAGTTTTCTGAGTTTGGAGACTTGTGTCGGAAGTCGCAGATGGAACAAGAAGCCTCCGTAAGACTAAAAAGGGGGAAGAAAACGACCGAAAGCCCATCTGCAGTGGAGCTACGGGAAGTGAAACGAGGAAAACACGAGGCTAGAACTCTACCCGAATCCTCCGTAAGGCAAAACCTGCAGACGAGGTTTACTTTAATTTACCCGAAAGAAAATGTTATTAATGTAGTTCCACAGGAAAAAAAAAGTAGAATTCTACCGAAGTCATTGCAGCCAGCCTCAACCGCTGAGCCCAGTAAGGGAGTATTAATACTCGCAAAGTCTGGTCTTCGTAATAGTGAGGTTTGTAATCTGCTATGCTCGTATCAATGACCAATAGTTTTCATCGTTTTTTGTCATTTTGTATTAGTGGTTTTTTTGTCACTCTTTTGTTTATCGCTATTTTAATTGCATGTATTAATTCTTGTATTGGAATAAAGTCATTGTTGTTTTCTTTGACCGGTTGTTGAGTGTTATTTATTTTCATGGTCTCATACTAACGAACTGAATGTTGTTGTTTGGCTGATAATAAACTACAGTAATGAGTGTAACCGAAGATGTGAATATTTGAAAAAAGTATCAAGGACACATGGCATGTAGTAAGTATGTTGAGTTTTTTGGTTTGGTTTATGAAAACTGCAGCTCATTGTTTGGCTCAGATTCACGTGGTAAGTTTGTTGAGTTTTTAAATTTTGTTGGGTTTCTGATTAGAATCAAGCTGCTTTGACTGGTTATGATGCCATCAGAATGGTAAGTGCATGTATACTGAGTCCCGTCTTTGATTCCAAAACCCACTGATGTGCTGAGAGAAATAATAGTAATAGTAATAATTGTTTAACACCATAACAAAGTTGTGTTTTTAAATGAGGCCTAAAACAATGTATATCAATAAGTGGTTCGGGGTGTACCCTCCAGGGACTTATAAGTGATTGTGATCAGTAGTTGTGTGTTTTTTATTTTCCACCTAGTTTAGTGTTTTTTTTTTTGTTCTACTCGTTGACTTTACACATACCTATCCTTTTTATTACAACATTTCATTTCTTCATTTCATGGAACATTATTTTAGCTTTATTGCACTTAACATTCAGGCAGATCGCTAACATTTGTAAATTATTACAATTATATAATAATATAATATGTTAACTTGTTACATGTATCCATATCATCTCCATATTTGATTAAATAACTTAACACAAATGAGTTGAGTAGTCCATCTACTGATACTTAATGTTGTTTACCAATAGCTTTCATCTAGGAGAGGGATATTGACTCCAGAAGAGACCAAGGAAATTCATGCTGCAGTTGAATTGGCCAATCCATATCAAATTGCTGAAGCTGTTATGAGAACATCTTCACTGAGAAATGCCATCAAAAATTTGTTCCTCAAGGAAGTTGATAACCAGTGTACCAAGCTTTGTGCAAGAAGAAGTGCAGAACCATCAGTCCTCCGTGTCCCCAGTACACAGCATAAGTCCCTGGTGGAATTCCGCTGGGATAGTATTCTGAATGAGATGAAAGAGCGAGCTCCAGATGTCTTAGACTTCATGGTTGCCGTGGCTTTGCCAAAGCTTAAGGGCAATGATGGACGACAAGTCATGCCCATATGTACAGCTTATAGTATTCTGATGAATGTTAGATGCCGAGAGCTATCTCTGGTTCAGAAAATGAATGCTGTTTTGCTGGGTGTTGGAAATGCCACAAAAAGGGTGAGAAGCTTAATATTTAATTTAACTTAATAATAGACCGTATGCAGTGATAGTATTTTTAAACAACTTCTAAGATTACTTTAATATTATTTATAGACCAGAAAGAGAGTAACATGAGGCTTTTTAGCCAATCACATTTACTTCAATATAGAAATGCAAACCAAAAGCAAATTGGGAACATTACTTTTGACACTCAGATGAATTAGCCACTCAGTTTAAATCGTTGGTTACTTTTCATTTTGTACTCTTTCGTAACAATACTTGAAACACCCCTATTATGTTCAAACATGAGCAAGACAATTTGCACTTTTTCAGAATAAACTTAGAATACATAATTTCCAAAATTATCTACATGTGATGGACTCTTAATGCACCCATTTCAAAAATCTGTCTAAATAAGTTGCGAAATCTAAGACAAGCACTGGTGATTGTCACAAGGAAATTGATTTCATTTAACTATTGGATGGTTCAACTTTTGGAAATTGTAAATTAAAATTTCCTATAATTTTCATTTTCTTTCACCCATAGACCTTTGAGAGACTCAACAAGTCCTGTATAACACAGTCCAGAGAAAGTTTACGAAATGTAATGGATAGTCTTGGGTCCAATCTCACTACAGTTATTAAAGCAAAGGTTGAGTCTGGTCAAGACATGAGGGTGGTCTTTGATAATTTTGATTTTCGAGTTCTGGCGAATATAATTCTCCGTAACCATCGCAACTCAGACATGCACTGGATTGCCCAGTACGTTGCATTTGATAGAGTTCCATCCCAACATCTTGATGATTCAAAGCCAATTGTATCCAGCATTAAGGACTTCGACAACAGCAATTACCTTATGAGCAAAGCTGAGCTCGAGCAGCAGCGAAATGATTTTATCATCCTTGTGGCAAGAGTTCTTTTAGAATTCTTTCCAGCTCTTGAGCCACTTCGTGATGTTGTTCCTTTCCATATTTTACACAGGTGAATGTTCAATCATTTCTTTCATTCTAGCTGTGCTTTGTCTGGGGATTTTAACAAATTTTAGCCTAATGTTTGAGTAAAGTGAGCATTTATAAATATTGAACCTCTATATTCAAGGAAAGGGTAATATTTTTGTTATTTTTTTGTATTTTGCCTCTGAGGTGGACTTTATTTTAATAATAAATTATCGGTTTCTCAAAGGGTTTAAAAGTAAGGTCTCTGACTTTTAGCAGGTCAGCAAAATAAAAAACTTCTGCGAATTTGTCTGGTTTTGAGGCCCTTATTGTTGACCTCACCCTTTCATGATTGTCTTGATCATGAGTACTTAAGTATCCTTTACGGTGAATTCATAACTAAGCGGATTTTTCAATAACATGGATTGAAATACTTGCCATTCTTAAAAAAATAATATATATGTATATATAACAGCTGCAGTCATTTTATGTGTAGTGGTCTAAATAATGCAGCTTCCTCTAGAATGCGAGTAGTCTCTATTTTGGGTGATTCTGGCAAAATACGTGCACGGATGCTAATTTTCGGCACTCCCCATGCATCGTTTCTCCTTAAAAATTTTTGCGCATGTGTCCTTTTACCCTGCCCTACAATCACCATCGACAAAATATAGACTACTCGCAGTCTAAGCTCCCCCTGGTGATATGGTGATTTTTTATTGTCAAGAGGAGGGGGATGGGTGGGAAAAATGTTTCCAATAACACAATGTCTCCACCTGTTACTTTCAATTTTTCATCTCAATGCAGAGCCTTGCTTAGAAAAGTTTTTTTGTTTGGGAGCGAGATAAAAGGTGTACGTGCTTATTAATAAATGTAGGTGGTGGTGTTGGCAGTGGTGGTGGGGGATCACAGAAGAGTTGCATTGCACAAGTTAATTTAGTAGCATGCATGCATTAACTTCATTATATTCATATACTGTTTTTATTCAGGTACTCAACTGAAATGACTCAAAAGTCCTGTATTGTTGGCCTCCCAGTAGTCCCTTTTAATCAGAGCAGAGTTGGAGATGTTGTCCAGTACTTACAATGGTTAGAGGATTTTCTCTCTAAAGTTTTCCAAGACCAGGTGACATTCATATACATTTTCCCTTTTCATTCCCAATATTTTCCAGATCAATTTTCAACAAAGGAAACATCACCACCAAAGAGTCCATTTTGTGTAGTTATTTACTGTAACAGGTTTAAAATTATGAATGGTCACTACATACAAGATTTCATCCATAGACATAACAAGATTGAAGCATATTACTATTTGAGATTTATTTTCAAATCTGGTTACCAGCAATTCATTTTCTGATTTCAAGTGTTTGGGGAGATAATGTATACTACTTATTCTATCTTCTTTTTAAAATATCACCCCAATCTTTATTTTAAAGAAGGCTAAGGGGGCTTTGCAGTCACAGGGCAGTTCATCGGACCTTGTTTCTATATAAAAATTATTTAGTAATGCAAGTTATACATCCACAGGATGAACCTCATCTGTCTGATACCACTAGTCAAAGCCAACATGGTGCTAGATGTGAGAGAATCCTGGAACAAGTCAGAGTTCCTTTAGCAGGTGATCTTCTGGGCCGAGAAAGGGTGTCTGGTGCAAAGAAGACTCGGTTGGGCTGTGACAATGCTGTGGAGCGGTTTGACAACATAGTAGAATGCCCAGCTCTCTGGCATGCAAAGCAGTCCTTTCTTTCAGTAAGTCTTATTTGAGTGCCATTTTAGTAGCCAGCAACTGGCTTTTATGGGTGTCGTGCCGAAGATGACTAGCAACTTAATGTTTGAAAATGATTAAAGAACAACAATGATGTGAAGCTTTCAGTATTAATTTCGGAATTTCTAGTACTTTCCTGGTGTAGAGACAGCTTCCTGTAGTTTTATGAGAGCCTGAAAAATGAACTTTTAGAAGTGAAACAAAGATCCTTTTGGATCAATCCCTCATTCAAGCATTTATGTTCACCACTTAATTTATGGATTAATCTCTTATTTTAGTATGTTTGGGAGCAGCTTTACAGCAGCACCTCTATCAGTGGGAGAGATGTTGGCACCTTATACCATCTGAGGCAACATTTCCGCCTGGTTAACGTCTCAAACAAAGTCCAGAAAAACTACAAAAGTGCTGAAAGTCTGATGTTGTCAGCAACCAAAGCCTATCTGTGTACAGCATTTAAGACCTGGGCTGGTCTAGAGAAGCTTGATGGTGTACCTGTTAACTTGCCAAAACTTCCAACAAGGAGTGAGACTGCTGAAGTGAAGAAAGAATTTCTTTTCAAGCACATAGGGAAGTTTGTTGATGAGTTTGTATTGGTGGAATTTGATGTAGAGAGAGCCTGGAGGGAAGCTAGACGCCAGGAGCAACAGATAACACCTCATCAGCAGTCCACAGATGTTCTCACAAGTCAGAGCATAGGTATGCTTAAAGAAAGTTAATTTAGTTTGTTGGTCTGTTCTGTCACATCCACCCTATGGAGCATCACACATTTAGTGGAAGCCAAGTTATTTTATACAAACGGCTATCAAAAAATAATACGTACATACAGCAGCTATGGCCCAACAAATGAAAATAGCCACAGATATTGCACCTGGCTGAATCAGCATACATTATATAGATGTGTGAAGAATGGCTGAGTTTTTATAATGTGCTGTTAAATTTAGTTTGGCCATTTGCTAAATTATGCGTATGTGTGCGAGGCTTGAAATTAGACATTGGACTGCAAATTATTGCAGCCAAATGACGTTTCACTTTAAAATTTGTGACTGACTGTAATAATTTGTTACAATACCGCCCTTTACTTATAGTTAGCTGCTTTATACAGAACTGTGACATGGTAAATATTGTATTGTTTATTTTTCCAATAATTAAAATGAAAATATTTTTGTAGCTTAACTTCCATGAGACCTTTATATTTATTAGACATCTTTAAAGCATGATTGCACGCACACTATCTTGGAATTTTCACCTAGGAAACAATATTAATATTATTATTCATCATAACTTACAGGTATAATTAATTCTTCAGATACTACACAGCACTGTATGGTACAACATTTAACACCCGAGCAGTATTATACCAAGTAATATTTTAATTTCCCCACAGAACGTGTTACAGCGCAAGAAATACAACTTCACTCCTAGTAGTTAACACTGCAAATGCTATTTTTATTACCAGCTGGAAGAACTGTTGCAGCCCCAGTAGTACGACCTAGCTTTGCTGTTAATACACCATTACAAACTGGTGAGCAATTAAGTATCTTTAATTTAATTGATCATAATTAATTAATGCTCATGTTATGTGGAAGTACAGTAGTTGTATTGTCTTTTAGTATTTAACACTGCAAATGCTATTTCATTACCAGCTGGAAGAACTGTTGCAGCCCCAGTAGTACGACCTGGCTTTGCTGTTAATACATCATCACAAACTGGTGAGCAATTAAGTATCTTTAATTTAATGTATCATAATTAATTAATGCTCATGTTTAATGTAGTACAGTAGTTGTATTGTCTTTTAGTATTTAACACTGCAAATGCTATTTCATTACCAGCTGGAAGAACTGTTGCAGCCCCAGAAGTACCACCTGGCTTTGCTGTTAACACATCATTACAAACTGGTGAGCACAGTAACTTTTGTGTATTATTCTGGTACTCAACTTAAGATATATGGAAATATGGAAGTGCTGCTTTTGCATTGTCTTGCAGTATTTAATAATGCAAATTAATTGTTTTTATTTCCAGTTGGAAGTATTGCAGCCCCAGTTATACAGTCAACTTTATAACTCAAATGCAATTTCCTATACATCACTACACACTGGGGAGGTTAATTAAGAACATACACTGGCACTTATAGTCTGTGAGCTTGCCAATATTATTTCTATTAAATTTGATACTATCAGGTAGCAGTCCTGCAGCCACAGTAGTACAACCCTATTTAGCTACGTCGCTACAAAATGGTGAGTTTGGTGAACTTTTATATCATTCTAGTAAAGAACATAATTATTTTACAGTGTATTGCAGCATTTATCACTGCAGTTACAAATGTTATTTTCCCACCAGGTAGAGGTGGTACAGCCCCCATAGTACAACCAGGAAGTGTTGGTACAACCCCAGCAGAACGACCAGGTAGAAGTGCTGCTGCCCCAGAGTTGCAACCCCACGTTCCTATGAACACATCACTACAAACTGGTGAGTTTATAAATAGAACTATGTAACTATACCTTAATCATCTTGATTTTCAAGATGTTAGTCCTGAGCTAATTAACCCTTTAACTCCTAAGACTGCTTTAAATCAATATTCAAGTTACGCCAAATTTCACTCTGTAAAATACTGAAAATACGGCTGTAGTACCAAGTGTAAGTACTGCTTTGAAGCTTTCATTTGGTCACAATGCAGGATTTCATCCACAGACTCAGACGTTAGAGTCACCTATATAGTAAACGTCTCAATACCCGACTCTGGGAGTGGTAAGGGTTAAGCATAGTTAAGCAAAGCATAGTTTGACTGGTATAACTGTATTTACTCATTCACTACATCATTTGTGATTAATTCCTTAAAGGACAAGTTGTTGTACTGGTACAAACACTAGAGGGACAAAGCTCGTATGATGTTCTAGCTGTTGGGAAAGTGACACAACCCCCTGCCGCCCATTCAGATTTGGTTCCCGTTTTGGTTGCTTTTGTTGAACCAAAAGCAGTGCAACTGTTTGCTGTTGGGCAGGTGGTCTTGTGGCCAAGGAAACTGGTAGCAGTGTATGGAAAAAGAGCTCAGGAAGAACCAATCCCAGTAGAGCCACCATCCCTCATCTCCAGCATTCCTACTAGTTCAACTGAAGACCGTCTCATGAACTATGGATTGCAAGTCATGCAGCTGGGAGTATTCTTGTTGCAATTAAATGACACTGAGGCAGAGGGTGATGGAGAGAGGAGTTTGAGGAACTGGAAAATGCTTATGCTGTATTTTAGGTCAAGACCTAGAGGCATGAAATACGCCTTTGAGGCCATGCGTTTTATTACATTTGTTAAGGGCCTATACAGTGAGAGGATGGCTCATCGCATTCTCCATGGGCAGTTTGTAAATGCTAAGGGTGGCCAGGGCAAAAATTATGCAAATGACTTGAAAATGGAGCATGAAGTTAGGAATAACAAGGTTGTCCTGAAAGGAATGTGCGGTAACAAAACTCTTAAAGCCGTCCAAAGGTCAACATCCTCCAGTTTCTTGCTAAATGAAACAGCTAAGCAGTATGACAGAGAGAGCAACCTTACCCCTGAATCAACTAGTCATACACACGCCTGTACCTCTGATGACATTAGAGAGATGATAGAGATCATCAACAAGCAAAAGCCATTTGAACATCAACCAGGAAGAACTCTTAGAAGTTTTCCTTCCATCTCAAAGAGCCCACTAGATCAGCTTGATGTGTTCGCTTTACACTCGTGGTTAACAAGAAACAAAAAACGACTGGCAGCAAATCCATATAGCTGTGATGAGTCTGCCTGTGATGAGGCTGAAAGTGATAATGAAGAAGAAGAAGAGGCCATTCTCTTAGATGAAGAAAGCGATTGATCCCACTTACACTACAGTTCTTCAGTGTTTCTCATGTAGGAGATAGGTCTACCTCTGGCTGTGAACATACCAGCTTTTCCCTTTGTCACTGTTTTCCACCAAAAAATACTAATGGCCCAGACAGCTATTGTCAGTGCAAAGAGTGATAGTCCTTAATGTTTGTCGACTGTTTTTAAAGATAGCAGCCCCTTTCTGTGAATTTAAGACAACCATGAACAGTACTAAAACTACTGTATTACTGGAATGTTATTGTGCTGGTAAAGAAAACCAATCAGATACGAGATGAATGAACCGCAAGCTGTAATGGTATAGTAATCCCTGGTGATTTGATCTTGCATCTAATGGTTGTGAACAATGAACATTCCATTAATTCTTGGCATTCAGGGTTTTATTAGTTGCACAGTAAAAAGTTTCAGTCTAACCAAATCTGCATCTACACTTGAAAGCTAAGTTCAGGGTCATTGTAACCAAGCTGTTTGAGTTAAATCTAATTTACCAGTAACACGATTTTCAAAAATATTCCCAAATACCTTCTTAAGCTTATCTTCTTCATCACAGTGTTTACTTGGAGTACAATTGTCATACAAGTTCCCTAGGAAGTATGCTTGTTAATAATATAGAAAATTTCTTTAGCAAGGTCATGACTGTATATAGGTAGAATTTCTTCCACTTTTTCAATGGAAGTTAATTCATGTAGGTGTTTTAGGACTAAATCAATAAGTGCAATGGAAAACCCACTTGAGAGGGCCACACTGCCTACGGAACTCCTCCCTAATTCATCTTGCAATCTGATCCTGTAACAAATAAGGTTCCTCTTAATTTCTGCCTGAACTTCACCACTGATGGGGATAGAACAACCACTCTCATTACCCGATTGATCTTGGTAAAAAGCACCTTGTGGTTGATCCTGGGAGGAGGTGGTACATGCAACTTCTATGTCTTCAGCAGCTCGTACAAGCTCACAGTCTTCGCATACACACTGGCGACTATGAAAATCGCAACATGTGTGAACAGGACCTTGGATGGTAGGAACCTCAAGCTTGTGGTCAAAATATCTAAGGATTACTTTCCTCTTGCACTCTTTGGACTGTACAAAGTTTCTCATTATGTCTGTCATGTCTTTTCTTGATTTTGATATGTCATATGCATTGTAGTAAATGTCGGCCCTGGCTGGAAGACCATCTCTGCCTGCTCTTCCCACTTCTTGATAGTAGTCTTCCATTGTGTATGGGACACCGATGTGTATAATTCTCCTGATGTCATTGCAGTCAATACCCAGTCCAAAAGCAATGGTCACAAAAAGAACCCGGTGTGTTGATGTCCCCTTCACCAATTCCTCAATGATTCTTGCACGTTCATGCTCAGGGTACTGGGCATGATATTGACTAAATAATCTGTTTTTTGCAAGGGGTTCAGCATTGGCTGGGTAATATTGGTCTTTTCCCATGTTCTCGCTAAAGTACAGGAAGCACTCAGATATTGTTTCAAGGTTTCCGTAAATAAGGGTAAGAGGCATCTGTATCTTTAAAGCTTGCAATTCAGAAACTATGGGGTGCAAAGTTGACTTGAGTTTCTCATCACCCCTGTCTGGGCGGATGTGTGATGCATAGTAAATGTTTGGTCTGTCTGGGTTGCTTTCAATAATCACTGGATGGGAAAGCCCCAAGGATTCTATTATACCACTTTTTGTTGCTCTTGTGGCAGTTCCTGTCAGGGCCACAACTGGAACTGAGGGGAATACATTGGTGAGAAATGCAATCTTCCCATATGCTGGTCTGAATGTGGCCCTGGGAACAGGAAAAATGTATTTTAAACCCCATTCTATTTAAACATGGCATTCAACATGATTAAACAATAATATCATTGACACGAGCTCCTAGCCACAGGGACACAACAAATAGTTTGCTATGAACTCTTATACCTACAACCAGAGAAGAGTACTTGTATTGATAAAATTTCTGCACAGGCCCAGACATTAACCATACATTCAAGTACTTTTGCTTGTAAACAAAGATCATGGTCATCAGTGAGAAAATGTGTGCATAATTAATCTAAGGGGCTGTGTGGAAAGAACCAGATAATTATACTGCACAGCTGTATTTTGCTCTAAATCGAGTGTCTCCCAAAATAAAAACAGAAATTGATAACAAAGATTGATTTCAGCTGTGCACAGAATATTTAATCACCAAGCAGACCAAGTGTTACGTAAGCAGTTGACTTTTGTGTGGTATACACTGTATATAAGCTTATATCTTGATTGCTGTGTGTACAAGCTCTCTCCCAAAATAAAAACAGAAATTGATAACAAAGATTGATTTCAGCTGTGCACAGAATACTTAATCACCAAGCAGACCAAGTGTTACGTAAGCAGTTGACTTTTGTGTGGTATACACTGTATATAAGCTTATATCTTGATTGCTGTGTGTACAAGCTCTCTCCCAAAATAAAAACAGAAATTGATAACAAAGATTGATTTCAGCTGTGCACAGAATACTTAATCACCAAGCAGACCAAGTGTTACGTAAGCAGTTGACTTTTGTGTGGTATACACTGTATATAAGCTTATATCTTGATTGCTGTGTGTACAAGCTCTCTCCCAAAATAAAAAACAGAAATTGATAACAAAGATTGATTTCAGCTGCAGAATATTTAATCACCAAGCAGACCAAGTGTTCTATAAGCAGTTGACTTTTGTATGGTATATATAAGCTGATATCTTGATTGCTGTGTATGTACAAGCTTGAATAAAGGCCATCAATAGTTGAACAACAACATATATACCTTATATAAAAGAAATATAGTGGGCTATGAAATAATATTTTCCAACATAATTACCATTGTAGAGTTAAGTGTGCCTCGTCAATAACTATGGCTTGAACTCTTTCCTGTAAGTCCTTTTCTTTCAACACCTTTGCAACATTTCTGCAATCCACGAAAACCTCTGGATGACCAAAAACCAAACTACATTTCTTAAGATCTTTCGGCACGGCGACCTTATGTCCTCCTTCATCCTCCACGATACTTTGCAGGACACAAACAGTAAGAAATTCTTCTAATTTTTTAACTTGATCCCTCATTAATGCATTTAAAGGCGACACAACAATCACAACTGAATCTTCCTTTTCAGGTTCTCGGCCACTTCGAAGGAAATCGAAAACTGATGGTATCACTTGGTAAATCAAAGATTTACCAAAACCGGTCGGTAACACCGCCAGTACATCCTTCTTTTCGACACATATTGCCCTAATGGCTTCGTATTGCTCCTTTTTCAGTTCGCGTTCGGGGTGTCCTAATTTTTCTAAAGAGTACTTGATGCCTCCATGGAAAACAGCCTCCATTTTGTCAAACCGGATGTGTGAATAACTGACGCCTGCGCAGTTTGACCAATCACAGGATTCTTGTTTTCCGGTAAACGCTTTATCCCAGAGTCCCTCGTACCCGACCGCTGGTCTAGGGTAACGCGGACTCTGGGAACGAGATTGCCGCAAATAGTGCTAAAAGGGGGATTTTTTCCTTCGGACGTCTTGGAAAAAGCACGTTGAAAACATTGTATGAAGAGTACAAAAACCATCACCAGCGAAAACAAGGCTGAAAAAAAAAATCACTGTCTCGCCGGGATAGGCCCAACTGCACCGAACACAGATTCCGAAGAGAGCGAGGGTGGGTCCCCCCGGGGGGGGTACTCCCTTACATGGCCTGTACGGGGACGTCCCGCTGGACAGGGTATGGTTTTTGGCCTCTGTGTCCTAAACAGGATATACAATTTTATGCGAGACTGTCTAGGTCTGAACTTGTCTTAGACAGGGTGTGGTTGCACGATTGTCGTCGTTAAATATAGCTTAACAAGCAATCCTAGATCGGAGATGTTTGCTGGTCTTAAAACAAACTTTGTTTAACAAAATACAAACTGAGTTTGTATTTTGTTATTTGTCTTAAATAGCGACCTAAAATGGAGGATGTTGTCCTAAACAGGGTTGGTATTTTAGGGGCCTTTTTGTCCTAAACAGGATCCGAGATTCAGACCCTTAGCGACACCCCTACACCCAAATATGGGTCAAGTGCCTCCCCCCCGGGAGGGGGGGTAAAGGTAAAGTCGCACACGAGTCAAGGAGGCCCATACAGCGGGAGCTTATCCCGGTTTCTGTATCATGAAGCAACTGAGAGTATTGTTACTCCCCCCCTGGATGGGATTATCGCCGGTACTCAGTTACACACCTGGGTGGAGAGAGACGAATGTGGGGTAAAATTTCTTGTGTAAAGAAACAACACGATGGCAGGGACTGGGCGTTGAGGCACCGACCTTCAGATCTGAAGTCCGACGCACTAACCACAAAAGAAAAAAAGAGGGATAAAAATCCTCAGACACGGTTTTGTAGAAAAACTATCTGGCAACAATCTGGCCAAATTTCAGCCAAATTGGTCGAGCGGCTGCCGACTTAAAGTTTAAAACGTACGTGCAGCTCGAAAAAATTTGACTTTCGAGAAAAAAAAGGAAAATCTATTTTCTGCGGCGTCTTGCCAGTAATGAGATTATGACACCTAACTGTCTGGTGAGTTCTATTTTGATCGATACCAGAGGGCGATCACCTTTCCCAAACAATAGAACTTTGACAGGTAACATGTAACAGGAGTAATCTTACACGGCGAGCGGCAGAAAACAGTTTATTTGCTTTCAATTCACCGCTCTTCGACGTGAGAAAACATTCGTCATTTTGGTTTTATTTACGAAATGTTCTCCTTATTTCAATCTATATTGCATGTAACAATTAAAATTTGTTATGAATATTTCCTGAAATGCTGACCAAGTTGATGAAGATGCCGAAAATCAACCCTGATCGCTCTCTCAGTCTCTGCCAATTCACTGCCTATTCTTTGTCAAGGGTTTTCTTTTCCTTCAGTCTTGGTTTGGAGGACGAAAACAGGGCCCACAAAACAGACACAATTCCGTTTTTTTAATAATGCATTTAGGTGAAAGAAAACTCTCATTACTTCGTAAAAAATCTAATACAAACCACTTCGCAAGAATCGCTTAAAATGTGAGTGCAACCAGCACGCGCTTCCGATTTCACCTTGAGGTGTAACAGAGCTTGTCAGCGATCAATTATCACAATTAACAAGGAAAAATCTTTTACTCCTAATACCTTTCGACTGAGCCATTATTTCCTTCTAATTTTTTTGTTTGAAAGAAAGCTCTTGAAGAAATGTATCTGAGCATGTAAAAATCTCATTTATCAAGAAATGACACTTTTTTCCATGGCTGATACCTTAACGCGCTTATCGAGTGACTGAGTGAGGCTTGGTGCCGAACGCGATAGGCGAACTTCCGGTTGAGCTCAACGGGTGACGTCACATTTGATATTCTGCCGAGGACGACTGGGAACGAGGCTGTGTTTGACCGATGCCTTGCTGTCGAAACATCTCGAAATTAAATGTGGTATTCAATCCAGGCAGCGGCTAGCATATTATCGCTACACCAGTAGGAGAGAGCCATGGGGATAACATTCACAAATCTACTTTGGACGGACTTGACTTTGCATGCGTGATCGGTAATGCAGTACTATCGAAATGACTTTGAATAGGGGTTTGAAAATAAAGAATGTGACTGTACGCATTCCAGCCAAGCAACATTCCTCGTATTAAAAATCAAACAAATCATTTTAAGTAAAAAGACACTCACTCTCGCAGGCCACGATATCTATACTGATCTTAGGACAGTCCGAGGACAATCACAGATGGTCTAAGAGTCAGCCGGAAGGAAGAGCCACTTTATTTTATAGGGGAGGGTGCGTCTGCATAAAGCGCGAAAAAATTCCTGCAATTCCAACCCTTCGCAGAAGTTCGCAAAAGAAAAAATAAATACGCAACGAAACAAAGCAAAAACTATCTTGCAAAAAAAAAATTGATGCAAAGCTTTTAGCCACAAAAAACAAATTCGGGCAGATAAAAATGCCCCCTCCCTCCTTCTCCCCCAAATATCCACATTTTACATGCTCCGTGCCTCTATAAACTAATGTTGCGTGATAAACAATGGAGATTGCGTGAAATATCGAAATATAAAAAGCATCTTTAATTTGACCGTCTACGTAAAATCGAAAAGGCATTTGCATCTGTAAATTATGCTTGTTTGGGAGGTCTTTGCCTTTGATAACAACAATCCAGTTACACCCTAGTAACGAGCCGCAAGCCAATTTGTTTGTACTTTTTTGTTTGTAACTTTTTGAGGGCAAATGTTAGAACAACATCGGTCTAGATGCCGGTCTAGATGGGAAAATCTAGACCGCGGTCAATATCGATTTTAGCCAATCAAATTCTTCTATTTGGTTGCTTCCAGTCCTTTTGAGACACGGCCATATAATAAACAAAAGTACTAACAAGCTGTCAGAATGGGGCAAGCAAGATCCCGGACTGCCATCAGTGTCGGGGTAGATGAAAACACAGAAGCTTATCCTCTGGTCGTTTTAATCACTGGCTGCTCTACTGGAATTGGGCTCTCGACGGCAGCCATTCTCGCTCAAGATGACAAGCGGTTTAAGGTTTATGCGACCATGCGAAATCTTGAAAAAAAGTCGGCGCTTGAAACATCAGCTGGGAAATGTCTTGGTGAATCGCTTTTCATTAAAGCTTTGGATGTTCTTAGCGAAGAAGCCGTGAACAGCCTGGTGAAAGAAATTGAGAGTGTGGAAGGACGGATTGACGTGCTTGGTGAGTTATGATTATTGGGTATAATTAGACGGAAATCTTAACACCCTCTTAACACCGCAATACACTAAAAGATTGCGGCAACTACAGTAATTGAAAGCTTAACATCTAGAAGATTCAAATTCATCCAAAGGATAGGTACACTACTTGAAAAGTTGCAAGATGTTAACCTCAAAAGCGTAAAAGCCAAATACACATTTTTTTTGTGAATACCGATGAGTAATAATTAAAACAATCTATTTACTTATGCCGTAGGAATCAATTATCTGTTGTAGTAGGGTGTCACTAAAACGCCGACTCGGGATCGGGGTCGGGGTGGGAGTCGGGGTCGGGGTCGGGTGCCTTTTTTAATTTTTTTTTTTTTTTTTGCGATTTATTCCGAAATAGATTTCTTTTGGTCGAAAAAAGTATCTGTCGGTTTACGTGAAGGAAAAATTTCTTTTTTAAAAAAATATGAAACAAATGAAACTGCGCATGTGACAAGGTTCTTTCAGTTGGCTCATTCATTTTCCCGCGAAAACGGTCACGCAGTCAATCATTCCCGCGCTTTCCTTTCATGAAGATGGCCAAAATCGGGGAGATACAATTCTGGTACGCAAGGAATGCGGCTATGATCTAGCGCATGATCTACCCCCAATCTGATATCCAATCGCTAGAAAAAAGGTCAAATTATAGCTTTGGTCTAAGAAGTTGGAAATACTTCGCACCTACTTGAAGGTATTGAATGGTTAGCGTGTCATGTTTACGTTTTTGTAAGTTTCGTGGTGCGTATGAACCAGCTACCAGACTATAAACGGTTTGAGACCAGGAGTCATATCATAAGTCGATAAATTATGATCGTCCGGGTGAGTGTAGTCCTGAGAAGGACTGTTTGTGATGACATTGACTGACGTTTCGACAAACTGAGCGGACAAGCTAGCAACGTTCATGATAGTTTAGTGGAATCGGTGAACTGAAGTATTTGACTCGCGTTCATGCGACACATGAACTACCGATTTTTTACCTTTCATTCACTGCAAAGTTTAGTACACATTTTTCCTCAATACTACTTTTTGTCAGCAGTTCTTCAACCATGTTCATCACCGCAACCAGGACCGCGTTTAGGTTGGCACTTTATGAAATAGAACTTTCTTAGTGCCACTCGAAAACATCCTTATGAGGATACAGAACGAACTTAAGTACGGTTTTCATTTGATAAAGAAAAAAATTGTAATGCTGAAATCGGTATTCGAACCCGGTACTATTGCATACAAAAACTGGAACCCCAACGTTAAACCTCTCTCCGTCAAGGGTCCCCTGATCTAGCCCATATCCCTTCCAGTAGCCTGCCAGCAAGACTGTCTAACTTTAAAATTACACCTGCAACAAAAGCGTTTTCGGCTTATTTTACTATTTTACTTTTCCCTTCACAAATCAAGTTTTTTAAGCATATGGACCCAAATAACAAACTATGGGATTTCCTTGCTTACCAGAATTGCATCCTATCGCCATGTTCGTGAAAGGAAAACGCGGAAAAGACTTGCTTGACATGATTGACCACGTGACCCTTTTTGCTTGAAAATAAGCCAACCAAAGGAAGCTCAGGTCACATGCACAGCACCATTTTTTCACAATTTATTTAAAAGAATTTTCCGTTCTATCTCAACAGATACTTGTTCGACCAAAAGGAATCCATTTCCAAATAAATCAAAAAATGAAAAAAGACACCCGACCCCGGCCCCGACCCCGGCCCCGACCCCGGCCCCGTCCCCGTCCCCGGCCCCGTCCCCGTCCCCGTCCCCGTCCCCGACCCCGCCCCCGGCCCCGTCCCCGACCCCGAGTCGGCGTTTTACTGACACCCGAAGTAGTATAAAATAATATACCGGCAACCGATTAGGTGCGACGTGAATTGCAGTCTCCTTGCTTCATAGTAGAATAAGACGTCACGCATACACTGAAGAAATGTCACTCCAGACCTTTAGTAAACCGTCACGGAAACACAGTATGTCGTCACGGATACAAGAAATGTTATACAAAACCCTTAGTGAACGTAACAGTGACGCATCCGTAATAAGTCGCCGCGGGCATAAGAAATATCACTCAAAAACCCCTCTCTCCTCCACAGAGGCCTCCGTTCCCCGCTGTCCCGTTTTCTCTCTCCAGTGCTCCAGCTCTCGTATTTTTCTTTTACTGGTGTTTACTAACAGGAACTTCTGCGGAGGAGAGAGCAAAAACCCCTGATCGTCACAGGTTAGCCTGCGCGCAGACGTCTCCTATTTCCTTTGTTCCAAGGCGCGTGGAGCCGTCTGCACGCAGGCTATTACAGGCTCCCAAGGGGAATACTTCTCGAAGGTTTGGGTGGGGGTGTGCCGCGCGCTTCTGGAAACCCTTACCCTATTTCAGACCAAAATATGTAATTTTTTCTACCCTATTTCAGACCCGACCCAAAATAGGCAAAATCTATTCCCTATTTCAGACCAAAAAGGTTCAAAAACCATACCCTTTGGCGCCGCACATACCTATATAGCTTATATAAGGGAGTACCCCTCCCCCAGGTACAGGTTTAAACAACGCTCTTTTGTTTTAGGATTATTCTCTTGCGGTTGTGCCTCGCATCACTGATGTTAGTGAGACAAACATCAACAAAAATTGAGACGGTCATAGGAAAAAAGCTATCTGAAGAAATTGAGGTTTATGTAAATTACAGTGTGTTGCCTAGTTTCCTGCCTGTGTCAGTATATCCGAACAAACGATCAATACTTGGTCGGATAACAGGCGACGTAATAAGGATGTAAACGAATGATTTTGACGAAAAGGTCAAACAGTAAAAAAAGTTTTGAAAATTCATTACACCCAGAGTAATCAAGAACAGTAAGATTTTAATTATTTTTCTGGCCAGAAAAACGCTATCAAAGTCTTGTACACATGAGCAAATATTCTATGGCAACTTTTTGCTCGTATCGTGTAGATGAGAGAAAAAACTGGTGTGCCAGTTTTCAGAAGTTGTCAAAACTTAATTTTGCTTATATAGGTGGTTGTCAAAGAGTTGTGGATAGACATTTCCCAAGTGACCCTTCATTCCCCAGTTCATTCACATGATTTTTGGAGCTTTTATTTTTTATATAATATCATAATATTCCTTGGCTCAATTCTCCGGTCACTTCGTACCGTAAAGACTCTGTTGTTATTTGTCATGGTTTAAGTGAAAAATAAAACTGCTTGATTGATTAATTGATTGGTTTAGCCATATCAGGCACTTTCTCTGATTTAAACTGACCAACTTAATGAATACTGCGAGCTTCGATTGGCCTTCGGCCTTCGCAGCGGACAAACGCACGACGCGTACGCAGTTCCCGCCATAATTTTACAAAGGAAAATATAGACAAATGTCGAAAGTCTCACTTTAACCGCAAAACTTAACGCCGTTTCTGAAAACCTAAGCTTTTTACGTTGAGTATGTGTTGGAAAAGAAGTAACTGTCATGCACAAGTTTTGCTGGCTTGAAGTTCGGTTCGATCGGTTTGCTGGGACACGCTATGCATTGCTTTCAGACGAACTTCGCGCTTGTAAATGTTTGAACTGATTCAAACTTCAAGGCTCTGAAAGACTGGAAGTGACGTAGCTTTTCGCGTTTGGCCGCGGTGAACCTTCGGCCAGACGGATCAGGCGAAATCAAGGGCGAAACGAAAATTCTAGCGAGCAAGCAACGTAAGAGAATATGAGAGCGATGCTAAAATTCGGCCTGATCGCAGGTTAGGCGACCCCACTGTCTGTCAATGCACCCCAGTTTCATCTGCATATCGCAAAATTAAAAAGAACAGCAAACTCTCAGCTTTTCGGTTTTCTGCTGCCCAGAATGCATTGCTGGCACATAGGCAACGACCACTGTTAACAATCTTAACGATTCTCGGGTCCTGAGACCTCAGGCTTCTTGGTCAGCGGACGGTCGAGATAAAAAATCCTGAAGAATCTGGGTTACGAGATTAAATTGTCAAAGAATATTTGTTTCGTGATCCGTATACATAGTCAAATCGTTGTCAAAGAACCTTTCTCGTAGCAAATTTACTCTTGCCCACATGCGCTAGAAGTCCACATGGAAAGCAACCGGATTAGATTGTACGATGCAATTCATTTAACTGTGCGCGGAGCAGAGAAATGATACAACAATTGACCTCCCCACCCCCCTACGCTATCTTGAACCCTGGCCATCTCGAATCCCTTGCTTGAAAAAAAAACGTCTTCTTTGAATTTGCTGATTTTTTCAGTCATTTATTATTCCCTATCTCGAACTCGGTTACGTCAAATCCCCCGCTATCTCGAACAAAGAGTCAATCTCATCCCCAGCAACAGAGGCTGCATTCCTTAAACGCGCGCGAGCTATGGAGACGAGATTGACACAGAGTTCAATAGCGGGGCTCTACTCTTAAGTAACATATTAATATGTTTTTTTTTATGTGTCTCATCAGTGAACAATGCTGGCCAAGGTCTGGTGAGTGTATTCGAATGCATCCCGATTGAAAAAGCACAAAACCTGTTTGACACCAACTTTTTTGGTACCATGCGCATGCTCAAGGCTGTACTGCCGGGAATGAAAGCGAGGCGGAAGGGACACATCATCAACGTGAGCAGTATCATTGGTGTTAATGGACATCCCTTTACTGAAATATACAGCGCCTCTAAGTTTGCTGTGGAAGGATTGACTGAGAGCCTTGCTCCGACGTTGAGAAAATTCAATATCAGGTAACCAAATTCACACAGTTTCATCACACTGTGCCTTATAAATTGAGGCCGGTGTTAGAATGGTTTTCTGTTGAGCGTCGTGAGTGATAAGGGCGTCAGACTTGAAATCCGGAGGTACTGGGTTCAAGTCCCGCTCTGAGAACTAGCTGAACCAAGTTCAACTCCTCGGCCACGCTTGTAAATAGCCAACTGTTCAATTTGAAATCGATTTGTTTCTAATGTTAATAACTCTTGACCAGGAGTCATCATGGCTCCTGCTCTCGAGGGTCAATAGTTATATCTTCACCTGAGGAGTTATTGCTCCGTTGAGACGGTATAGCTCGAAAAGAAAAACAACTTAAGGTTAATGAACTGTGTGTTGAGATCTCTTATCAGAAGCTGTATTGTCGAGTTCGCGTTAATCTCCCGTAAGAATCATCACTCACCACCACTCATCACTCGATAGCAATTAAGATGGTACATCCTTCAGTAAAGCCATTCGGTAGCAAGTAAGATGGTCCACCAGAAGCGTTCCATGGCAAATGAGTCCGCGTGCGACTCAAGAGGGAATAGGTAGTGCGAATAGGAAGTCCTCTTGAGGAGTTGGGTCGTGATATTTCGGATTTTCTCCAGGTTTTCTCACAAATATCACAGTATCATTTTCGGTGCTCTTTAGGCACCAGATTGTTTCGAATCGATTAAAAATTCAGTTCACATTTGTGCTTCACTCTGAAATATATCTTTTACTTTAGTCAGTTATTTTTGAAAGTCTGATCTGTGTTTCTTTCATAGGTGTTCTCTAATTGAGCCTGGACCAGTCACAACTTCTTTTAACGAAAATGCAAAGCTGCTTAGAGAAGGCATTGATATATCGACTGCGGACGAAAAAACCCAACAGCTGCTTAAGACGGCGCTAAAAGAAATGTACCGCAGCGTGCAGTCAGAAAGTCAGACACCTGACGAAGTGGCAGCGCTTATCAAAAGTGTGATATTGAGCTCTAACCCGCATCTGCGCTATCAGACAAACAGCAAATACGGACCTGGAGAAGTGCCAGCTAAATTATCTTATCCTACGGGGGATAAAGCTATTCAACTCATGGAAAAACGATTCTTTTCTGGAATATTGTAATATGAGAAACGTTCATCTCTGCGTCACTGCAGAATGACCACTAAGAAGCAAAAGAATATATTTTCAAATCTTGAATGAGATACAATTCATACAATAAGTCTTTGTAAGCATCTTTGTAGAACGAAATAAATCAAGTCTGCTACCACATGATTAGTTTAAAATAATGTAATTCTATAGTTTTAGTAACTTACAGACTACCAAGATTGACTTTATTAAGAAAACACTTGCTTATTACAAATAACAAGACTAAAACAGTAAATTTATTGAAAAACCATACTTAACGACCTATAGCTTGTCATCAACCTCGTTCCCAAGGCCTTCTCCTCGTTCAAAATGGCGGTCGGAGAAACCCTGGCCAAGGCTGCCAAAGTGGCTCAAAAAGTTCGTTAGAATTTCTTCACTCAAACACGATGAAATGTCTTCGTTTTGTTTGAATAACGGTTTCCGATTGCAGAAAACAAACAGGGTTGCCAGACGCTGAAAACAAACTCCGAAAACGCCATTTGATCATGTGTCGCGTGACAAAATACTCCACGATTCTTGGAGTATTTCAGCAACCTTGGCCAGGGGTTTCTCCGACCGCCATTTTGAACAAGGAGAAGGCCCTGGGGACAAGGTTGAGCTTGTCGTAGCCCAATTATCATTATTTTACTAATCGAATGGGGACAAGAACAGATATCAAGAACGTATACTGGACACAATAAAGCAAACAAGTCTACAAAAATTGAGAGGCAATTTTCACTCGTAGCATTTATACAAAGATCGATGTCAAAGCTTACAAAACAGAGAAAATATTGTCAGGTTCATACACTGAAGTTAAGCCCCCTTTTCTGTAGTTCATGTTCCAGCCTTGGAATCAATTTGGTTTGAAGGTTTAACGATTACTCTCCCAGTACAGTTAGTCCATTTACGGGCAGCCTTTTCCTCAAATCTACCATTTTAAGCTGTGGACGCTCATTTTGAGTCCAATCTGCTCAAATTCTGGTCCAAAGGTCACATGAAAACTAAGTTTTTCTTTTACTTTCAAAGCATTTTTGCGAATTCTAACTCGTGCTCGGTCCCGCTGTTTTTGGTGCTCAATTGTTTCTTTTCCTTTGGTTTGTTGTCCATTTAATAGCAATTCCTTGCTTTGGAAAAGATTTCGTCTAAACGTAGAGGAAAGAGCAGAATACTTTTGACAAGAAACGGCAACTAGTGCGAAGGACAGATTTAGCCTCAAATTTAAGAAACAAATTTTTCTCGCTTTTTTTGTGCGTAACTCTGGTCAATTTTCTCTGATTGCTCTAGTTCAGGCAACTTTCGTTACAATTTTGCCTGGTGCATTATATTGTCGATCAAAATGATGACGTCACAAACGCTACAAGAACTGTGGTTTTTCACGGCCGGTTCCGGCAGGCACGGCCGTTTATGGGTTTAATTGGGCCACCAAACCAGTAGTTAGTAGTGGCGGAATCATCTGATGTGCAACGGTGGTCCGGATTAAGATACTGGCGGTAACGACCAAAATTGTGTTCATGAGGTCCGCCAAAGTTCGGTGAAGCACCGAGTTCACAACCTTTTACGCTGCTAACGTGAACTAAAAAGTTGCCATAATTTGCATTTTGCCACCAAGCCGAAGTGCAATGTCCACAGTCGTGTCCTCGAACGTTTATGTAGTCAACTTCTTTACATGCTTTGCTTCCCTGGAACGTCAACAAATCAAACTTTGCAAACTCAGCACGTACGTAATCCCTGTAGTCGACACCGCTGGAAGGGAAACTGCACGTTATTCGCCAGTGGGTTGACTGGGATCGCAATTCCTCCATCCTTGCCAAAGGCAGTCTGTAAGCTTCCCAGTTGGGAGCTCTGGCGTTCATTGGGTGATTCAAGCTGAAAGATGATTGGGTGAAGGGCTCTGCTCTTTTGAGCATGCTCTGTGACATCACAAGAGTCCAGACCCAGCCCGGCTCAGAGGCCAGGTCGCAGTAAACTTTGTAGAGAACACCGTTGTTGTCTTGGATACATAAGAAACCAGAGGCACTCAAATCCAAACAGCTTCTTGGTTTCTTTGATTTGAAATAAAGGTGATAGACATTTGAGAAAATGTAAAGTCACGAAAACGACTATGGATAACTCAGTGAGTACACACAGACATAAATAGACCTATGAATAAAGAGGTTAGTTTCTAAAGAAACTGTGGTGCTGCGTCGGTCACGAAGTGAAACACAAAACGTTGGATTTATCAACTGAGTTGATAAGGTAAATTGGCCATCGAAAAAAAATTCCAAAGCTGACGTTTCGAGCGTTAGCTCCGGCACTTCCTCAGGCGAAACTTCACGCGTTGTTAAAGTTAGTATGGCAAATCTTTTAATGAGACTGGCTTTATGCCGGTTAACTTAAAGTTTGAAACAGTTATGTCGCGCCAACGACGAATTGTCTGTTGTCAAAATACTCTAACTATAAAAAAACCTTAACCAAAGAAAAGCAACTAGGTTAAATAAAATTACTTACTTGTTTTCGTTGTATCTCTGCAAAAACAAATCCGAATCTGTCTGTCAGGTTTTGACTAGAATCTCCACTAGCACTATTTAGTTCACACACTCCATGATCTTGAGTCGCAGACGTTTCATAATTGTAAGATGAACACGAGAACAGAGACAAACACTTATGAGCGCAGGAGAAAATTCCACGAGTTAACAAAGTCTTGATTACATGGCCGAGCAGGACACGATTGTATAAAAGAGAACCAACAGATTCCTTGACTTCAGGACAAACATCTTTGTCCCCAAAGCAATAGCAAGAAAAGAGAAGTACAAATATGATGCTCTTTAAAAACATTTCCAGGGAAATTTGACACAACCGATGCCAGAACGGGATTTGGGTTTCAGCTGAAATTCTTCACTCCCTTTGGCTATGGAATAAATAAGGATCATAAATCTATTCGAGTTTTAAAAAGGAACCCTAGAGCTTCAGTATAGTTGTTAATTGGAGACTACCCAATCAGCGAAGCGTGTTCTGACAAGTAGGTGTTTTTGGCCCCACCTCAAGTAGCATGTGTGCTGATCTCCTGTGGACGAGTATTCAACTTTTGTATGATTCTTTGAATAAAGATTGATATTGGTCTTATTGTTAGTTGGTGTTTTCGTATTGCAAAGCTCAAAACAGTAAATATTAGCTTTTCTTGTTACGTTTTGTGTTTTTACTGATACAAATCTGTCCATCCGCCTGTCTTACTGAGGTATGCCTCTAAATCTGCATCTACGCTGTTACTTGGCAAAGGTTTACCCACCTCGCCAAGAAGGCTGATCAATAGTCTAAATAAAGTTAAGTTTAGTGTCAGTTTAGTTTTGTTTTGTTTCGGTTTATGTTAAACATGACTCAGCTTATTGTAGGGTTAAAATAGAACTTAAAAAGAAGCAGCTGAAGTTAATTTAGAATTTCCCACCCTCCGAGCATCTGATGGGATGGCTCTTCAGGCTAAAAGACACTAATGCCTGTCATTTTCGTTTTCACGAAAATTAAACCTACGAGGTGAATTTCTTGAGAACTTAAGTATTATTCACATGAGCACATACTTGGGGTAATTTATTGCTTATTTACTAGAATTTCTTCGAGAAATATAAACTCTTGAAATTGTCCACGAGAATGACTGCGAAGAAAGACTGGGCCGGGGGGGGGGGGGGGGGGACGAGTCAAGGCAACTTGGCACCAGTCTTGCACGTGTTCGCATTAAATTAAAAAATGCTTGAAGTGGAACGTTTATTTGCTAGAAAGCAGTGTCTCTAACGTTATTCAAGTTTAACTGTTCAAAAATCGTACCTTTTCCTAGATATTTAAATCAGTGCTTAGGTTTAAATACTTGCGTCAGTGCCCAACCTTCAATAGTAACATTAGGCCTCAGGAAAAAAGTCTTTATCACATATACCAAAATCGCACTTAGTCTTTAAGTATGGTGCCTCCTTTTGTTACTGCGCATACGTTCTGCGTACCTCGGGATATTCGGGTTTCTTAAGGAATTTGCCTCCTAATAGAACAATATTCCTGTACGGTTTTTGACTATAAGAAAAAAGAAGACCTTAGCAAGGACTATCAGAATCCAAAAGTGAACAAAAAGTTGGAGGTAACCACGCATTTTTCAGGGATAATTGGGATTAAATTTAGAAAGAAATTGCCATACATTCTTTGTATTTTAACGCTTTGAAATTTTGAAAAATGCGTGGTTACCCACATTTTTCTTTTTGGATTCTAGTAACCCTTGCTAAGGGAGGGTCCATAATTTATGTAGAGGGGGGGCTATGGCGAATTTTAAAGGGGGGGGCATGATTTTTTCCTGTTAGGTTTTAGGGGGGCTATTGAAAATTTCTCCCGATTTGAAAGAAGGTATAAGGGGGGGGGGGGGGGCATAAAAAAAATTCCATAAAACCGCCACCATCAGTTTACTCATATTTCCTTGCATACGGTGAAATTTGAATTAACCAATCAGCATTCAGTAGGCGGGAAGAACTATGGTGTCCTGACGTCACGCAGATTTTGTGCTCTTCGCTTCGATTTCTGCGTGATCAGCGAAGTTTATACAGTGGAAGTGCGGTTTTATTTTACCGTTTTCTTCAAATTTACTGCTTGCCTTACTTCAGTTTATTAAAAGTCACAACTGTTTGCAATTATATGGACTGGATGAGCAACCAGGATCGATTCAAAACTTTTTTCTGCGGCGAGAGACTTCGCTAACTGGACTTGACTGCAAGGGAGGTGGTAAAAGTTTTCCTCTTGTCCTACTGAATATTATTTTTCACAAGAAACTTCACCTCCCTTTCACTCTTCTTGGCCTCGTTTATCACATGGATGTCCGCTAACTGAGCAGCTCTGCGTAGCGTCGGGTACAATCCGTCTTACGTCCTTGTAAAGATCTTCGCTCACTTCATATTTGTTTTCATCGTGTACCGTACTTCATGTCTGGTTTTAATTCACCCCAACTTCCAGCTGTAATTGCCTGCTTTCAAAAGTGTCATTGCATCTCAACGAGATTGGTCTTATCGGTTAAGGAAAAATGTTCTGTTCATAAGATCAGAGATACATCATAAATGTTTGACAAGTTTGATCCGCGGTCGATCGTTGTATGGTTGCACTACACAGCTGATGCTTCAAACTGGAAATAGGCAAGTCTGTACAATTGTCCACATACCCGGAGACGAATGAAACTGCCTTTTTAGAATTTGGAGCTTCCTTATGTCATGTTAACAGCAAAAAGCTCGTAGTCAAAAGCCGCAGAAAATTAACTCTTCTCAAAAGGCAAAACTCACCTGAAATTCAGGCCAAGCAAAAACAACATGCGAACCGCTGTGGAAACGACACTTTCGCTTGCTTTATTCACCACGGAAAGTAAACATAATTATTACCTAGCCCGTCTTTCTAAGTGGATAATTAACTTGACTAACTTGGATTGGAACGGTATAAATTGCAGGGACAGTGTTTATTTAGGCAAATATTGATATGTCTATTTTTCTCGCTTCAATTTCCACGCTAGGTAAGGTATCCTTTAAAACTTGCAATCAATCGACTTTTACAGACCGAGAGCAAAGAGAGGAAAATGTGTAATTTCTCACGAGATTTCAAGATGATTTAAAGTGTTATAATTAAAAGGAACAAATTTGAGAACAACTCTAGGTTTCAGGCAGGAGGAGTTTATTCAAAATGGAGAAAGTAACTTTAAAAGAACAAAATGCAGATCACAGCGGTCCCGCATCAGTCCGCAGTATCGAAAGAGATTTGGAAATATAAAACTGCGTTACGTCGGATTCGTTGCTAAAAGGAAAAACCGATAACCTACAGGCGACTCTAAGAGATGAAGTTGTTCTTCAGAAACCGATTAACAAATTTATGATCCGGCTGTTTAGTTTAAGCTTATTTCTTGGGTTGTAGGTGTATTAAGCTATGTAACGTGCCTTTCGAAACTTGGGCGGCTTACATCAGAAAATGGGAGAGTGTGATAATTTTTTCTTTCTCAACAAGCACTCGTAACGCCATTAGACTTGTAACGATGCTAATGTCACTTCAACTTCTGTTTTCCAGATCATGCAAAACCGCAAAAATTCTTACTGGAATTGGCTGTTTTGTAGCTTTCGGGATCTCGGCGTTGTTGTTGTTTCTCTGAATTTGATCCCAGTGGGAAGTAGAGCAGCTCGAGTCAAATCTTCTGATATAAGGAATAAATTCTGGTGTAATATTACGGTTTTAGTCATCGTCTTGTCGCTGTTCATACCCTTTAAACAATGCACACTTTTAATCACAAAACAAACGCTAGCGCCTTCGGTCTTCGTACTACTTTTTACCTTTGTTGCAAGCGCACAAAACCCCGTAATGCAAAAGTGTATGAGTAGAACAACAGGGAAAAGAAAACTTTTTTTAGCAAAGTCAACTCAATCTACGCGTCAGTCGCTGTAAACTCTTGCTTTTGTTTACAAACCGCAAAATACTGGAGTTTTCAGTTGTGGCATTCTGAACCGTAACCGGAAACGACCACCCAGTGCATTTCGCAAAACACGGACAGGACACCACGGTTTTGACTGCCGCTCGTACTGCGGGCGCAGTTGCCGTATGCAAGGTTAGCGGAAGGATCTGTAAATAAAGTTCTAGTATAGCTGGAGCTTATATAAAAAGCAGTCAGTGTCCATGAATAATAAACTCACACTGATGCTTGCTTTCTGAGAACACTTTTTTATGATTTCGTGTTCCTCTCTTCTTCGCAGAGGTCTCTTTGCGTCACTAAGAGGCGGGGAGGGAGAAAGAGAAGGAGGGAGACCACGCCTTTCACTCTTCCCATCGTCCCCCGCGTGCTTATTAATTTTTTATTTTTATTTAAAATTTTATTAATGGGATACCAGCAGGACCAAACCAAATGGCCATTTCTAGCTGGCTTAGAAGACTGCTGTGAATGTAAGCTGTATCCTTTTATTTACGCTTATCAATTTGATAAATTTAAGGTTTTCATTCTCAATAAACTAATTAGTAACAATGGTCATAATGTGGTTAATTTTGAGACTAAAAATGTCTTGTTTTAGTCATCAGGGTTTTTTGGGTGGTGGTGGAGAGGGGGGGTCATGGTATTTTGCCCACGGTTGTGGGTTATGTAATGGGGGGGGGGGGCAGGGAAAAAACACACCAAATAATAGGGGAGGCTCCAAAAAATGCGAGGGAAAAAATCTAAAATCACCATAGCCCCCCCTCTACATAAGTTATGAACCCTCCCTAAGATCTACTTTTTCCCCACAGTGATAACCTTTGCAAAAATACATGTGTCAGGAGGCACCGTCCTTAACTAGAACAAGTGGTTAGTTCTAAACACTAAACACACAACCCGATAAATATCACGACTATTAACTTCAAATCGACCTTTACTTAAACTTGAAAGTCGTGCCCTATTAAAGTTGGTTCTTTCGTTTCAGTATGTGGATGAAATCCTAACGTTTGAATTAATATTGTTGCCAGTACACCCCTGTGTCGCTCTATATTATGCTATGCAAGATGGTTCTAACTTTTGAGGATGTGGATGTAACCGTGTACGTAAATACTCCTAACAGTGCTGGTAGGTTTTGTTGTCGGTTCTTGTGTTATCGAGGTACACGTGAGGTTAGTTGAAGTGTGAATAAACCATACTGACTGCAAGTCAGGAACTGTGAAAAAAGGAGTAGGTATTTATTGGCCGATATTACGACTAGTGCAATCATTCCTCTTCAGGATAGCCCTGGTCCCGAAGAAGGCTAGTTGTATCAGTCGAACTATCAGCCAACAGATCAACTCTTTTCGGCTCTACCTCGGTGTAAGAACATGTGAAACTCACTGATGACGTAAAACAACGGAAACAACACATTTCAAGCAATTGCGTACACAAAAGCAATAGCTTACAAAACAAAGGTTTGCAGGTTCTTGCACCCGGGGGTAACCTCCATTTTCTGTAGTTCCGGCCTTAGAATCAGTTTGGTTTAAAGGTTTAAGGATTACTTTCTCAGTACAGTTGACCCATTGACGGCCAGTCTTTTCCTCCAAAACTGCCATTTTAAGCTATGAAAGCTGTTTATTGAGCCCTACGTGCTGAAATTCTGGTCCAACGGTCTAAAACTTTCTTAACTTACGACATGAAAACTCAAGTTCCCTTTCACTTCCAAGCCATATTTGCAAATTTGACCTCGTGCTCAGTCTTGCTGTTTAATAGTGTTACCTTGTTTGGGAAAAGATTTCACCTAAACGTAGAGGAAAGGGGGGACTTTTCACAAGAAGTGGAAACCAGTACGAAGGACAAATTTTGCCTCAATTTCACAAGGAAACTTTTCTCGCTTATTTTTGTGCGTAACTCTGGTCAATTTTCTCTGATCGCTCTAGTTTAGGCAACTTTCGTTAAAATTTTGCCTGGTGCACCAGTTGGACATCGAAAACATATGCTTTCAATAAAAATGATGGTGTCACAAACGCTACAAGAACAGTGGTTCTTCACGGTCGGTTCTGGCCAGCACTGGCCGTTAATGGGTTAAGTACGGCCTCCAAACCAGTAGTTCGTAGTGGCGGAATCATCGGATGTGCAACGGTGGTCTGGATTAAGATACTGTCGGTAACGACGAAAACTGTGTTCATGAGGTCCGACAAAGTTCGATGAAGCACCAAGTTCGCATCTTTCTGTACTGCTAACGTGAACTAAAAATTTCCCATTGTTTTTGACCTATGTTGAAAACATGGGGTCTTAGCCAGCGTGAAGTTTTTCGCTTTCTATGTTTGTTTGTTTGTTTGTATGTCTGTCTGTCTGTCTGTCTGTCTGTCTGTATGTATGTATGTATGTATGTATGTATGTATGTATGTATTTTTGATCCGGGGGGGAAATCTCATGTGAGACGGGCGGGAATGCTCGTCGGAAAATTTAAATTAAAGCTATGCTAAAACAGACGGAGAACGCGAGACGACGAGCATCCATGCACCTTTCACATGGGAGTACACCCCCGGGGAATTTATGTGGCACTATGTGGCACCAATCAGATTGAGGCTACTAAGCTCAGAGTACATTCTACCAATGAAAGAGCTGGTTAGAATCCGCTTACTGAAGCTGAAGGTCAGACAAGGTTAAGCTTACCGGCCATGTCGAATGTACATATGGGGACGGAAACGATCAGCGCAAATGTGCTTTTCTACTTTTTCCTCTCGAATATTATATTTTCAGTAAAGCAGGACCTGAACAATCGATGGAATCGATAATCGATGGCAATCGATAACAATCGATGGCAATCGATATCAATTAATCGATTGATATTGATAATCGATGAACAATCGATCGCTAAAGTTTTTGTGATTATCGATTGTCATCGATTATCAATATCAATCGATAATCGATGACAATCGATCAATTAACTACATCGATTGTCATCGATTATCAATATCAATCGATAATCGATGGGAATCGATCAATTAACATAATAGATTGATTTCAATATGCAACATCGATTAACAATTCTTAAATTTTGCTACCGAGGTTTAAAAATAACATACGGTCTGCGTACACTCCCGCGATAGCGTAAGGAAACGGAGACATGAATTTAGTGCCAATCGATGGCAATCGATGAAGTTCGCGTCCACCAAAGTGTGATTATCGATTGGTCATCGATTGGCCGATGCCAATCGATGCCAATCAACAGTAATTAATCGATTGCCATCGATTGATCGATTGAATTTCCGATCATCGATTTTCATCGATTGTTCAGGTCCTGAGTAAAGGCTTGGTGTGGTGGAATTGATGGTAATTTCCTAAAGCTATTGTAAGGGCAGGTAAAATTGAACTTTGTCGTGGCCAACGGTGGAACGTGAGTACGTGACAAAAACAATTAACATCGTTCCAAAAATAGACTTGTCGACGAGAAACTGTAATTTAATTTGTTCTTTTATGATTTGTGTTATAAAACAGCTGTTTTGGTTATGTAACTTTTAGCAAGATGTTGGTTGAAAAGATTGTATCTGTGCTTGATACGGATAATTTTGACTGTACTTTGCAAGGTTTTTGAAACAGCTTTGTTTGGTAATTTGAAATTTATAGCGACGTGTTTATAAGATTGCAATTTGCATAAATTAGCTTGTTTATTCAAGCGTGTCAGTAGGTTTTTAAACCTGGTTTCTCTTCCCAAAATGCGGATTAGTTTTAGTTTACGATGTTGTGTCCATGATTTATATCAGTCATCCACAGATTTTCCAGCCGACATAGAAATGATTTCTTTCTTGGTTTTATCATATACAGGAACATATGGTTTTCGAAATTTTTTGGCGACGTGTTTAAGATAGCAATTTGCATAGATTAGCTTGTTCAAGCGTGTCTGTAGGTTTTTAAACCTGTAATGTATACGGTAACATAGCGAGTTCACGGTACGCTCAAGCTCGGAAACTTCGTTAACTGCAAAACCAAAATGTACTTTTGAATAGTCTGGCAAAGGAATATGAAATACTCCCAGAAGGTGCGAATCTTTCTGTCGAAATTGTTCGAGAATTCCTTACAGCGGGGCATTTTTTGGAGAACTCGGTGCCAAGCCGCTGGCCATGTCATCTTCACACGACAAAAAGTGAAAAGTCCTAAAAAGTACAACAAATAACAGTTTACTTAAATAAAACAAAATACCAGTCTGCGTAGTCTGCATGGTCTGCAGTGTGCACAGTCTGCACGCTACGTTTTGACATGACCGCAATCACTGTCCTCTCCTCAAATTATTATCTACTACACTTGTTTCTTTCACATCTTGTTGTGAGCTCGATTTATATTCTTCAGTATAATATGCAGACAATATTAGTTGACCTTAACTGAGGTTTCAGTTTGAAATTTAATTTGAAGTTTTTATGCAGTCGTTTTGTTCTAGTGTCAGTTTGACTTTTTAGCCTGTAGCCTACTAGCCCGATGGTTGCTCTATCTCCAATTTTGATCCAACTGGGTTGTTAGCGGGATGTTGTTTTGCATTCCAAGGGTATTGCTGTGTAAACGAAAAAGCTGTTTCAGGCCCAATTCAGACGCCGTCCCTCTCATGGACCGTACCAAATACATTTTCGCTCCTGGGTCGTATTTAAGTGGCAAACTTTGCCGTACCCTGAGATTTTGGCTTGCCTTATTGAAATCTGTCGAAAAAACTCATTTAGACACCGTACAACTGCCATAAAACTACGTACTACTTGGTGCGACACATGGGAGGTGCGGCGTCTGAACTGGGCTTTATGCACTCAGGTGCTATAGTGGTCTTTACAAGCTGCCCTTCCCTGGGACGTTAACAAATCAAAGTTCGCAAACTCCACCCGTACATAATCTCTGTAGTCGACGCCGCTGGAAGGGAAACTGCACGTTATTCGCCAGTGGGTTGATTCGGATCGCAATTCCTCCATCCTTGCCAAAGGTAGTCTATAAGCTTCCCAGTTAGGGGCTCTGGCGTTCATTGGATGATTCAAGCTGAAAAATGATTCAGTGAAGGGCTGTGCTCTGTTGAGCATGCTCTGTGACATCACAAGTGTCCAGGCCCATCCGGGCTCGCAGGTCAGGTCACAATAAACGTAATAGACTTTGTAGAGAACACCGTTGTTGTCTTGGATACAAAAGAAAACAGAGGCACGCAAATCTAAACAGCTTCTTGGTTTCTTTGATTTGAGTAAAGGTGATAGAAATTTTAGAAAATGTAAAGTTATGAAAACGAATGTGGATAACTCCAGTCAGCGAGTACGCATAGACAAACCGGGACATATGAATAAAGGGTTTGTGTCTAAAGAAACTTTGGTGCTGCGTTGGTGGGGAAGCCAAATTTAGATTTACTTTTAAGTTTAGAGTATTATCCCCACTTCCTCAGACAAATCTTCACAAGTTTGCTTATTTTATGGTATGGCAAATCTGAAATGAAGATGTGGCCATCGCAGTTGTAATCGCAATTTAAGCAATTGCGAATTAGGCCCGATGAAAAGATTTTTGGAGCTTCAATGGGATTTGAACCCGTGACCTCTGCGTTAGCGCTGCAGTGCTCTACCCTCTGAACTATCAAGACCCATACATTGGGAGCAGCTAAATTAGAGGCCAATTTATTGCGTTCATTTTAACCCGTGAAAGTAATGAAACATTTCACAGTTCAGATCATTTTCTTTCTATGTTTCATTCCTTTCACGTGGCCTCTGCGAACGCCAATATTGTACTGCCAATATTGTCTCTGCCCTTATGATTCTTGGGAAATGACTATAGTTTTTGATGTTCCACTTGCGCGGTAAACTGTTCTATCGATGGAACAATTTCAATCCATTACGAGCAACTTTGAATGTTTATAGCAAAAAGTAGAAAAAACATCTCCACGGTAGAAACGAGCATCACATAAAACATGGCAAGAACTACATGTGTTATGAATGTTAGCTTTAAATATTCAGAAATGACGTTGAAAATCCGCTAAATGTTCACATACCACTTGCCCGGTAAACCATTCTATCGATGGAATAATTTCAATCCATCACGAGCAACTTTGAACGTTTATAGCAAAAAGTAGAAGAAAAGTCGTGAAGGTAGAAACGAGCATTACATAAAATATGGCAAACACTACATGTGTTATGAATGTTAGCTTTAAATATGCAGAAACGACGTTGAAAATCCGCTAAATGTTCACATACCACTTGCCCGGTAAACTGTTCTATCGATGGAACAATTTCAATCCATCGCGAGCAACTTTGAACGTTTATAGCCAAAAGTAGAAGAAAAATCTTGAAGGTAGAAACGAGCATTACATAAAATATGGCAAAAACTACATGTGTTATGAATGTTAGCTTTAAATATGTAGAAACGACGTTGAAAATCCGCTAAATGTTCACATGCCACTTGCCCGGTAAACTGTTCTATCGATGGAACAATTTCAATCCATCACGAGACTCTTTGAACGTTTATAGCAAAAAGTAGAAGAAAAATCGTGAAGGTAGAAACGAGCATTACATAAAATATGGCAATAACTACACGTGTTATGAATGTTAACTTTAAATATGCAGAAACGACGTTGAAAATCCGCTAAATGTTCACATACCACTTGCCCGGTAAACTGTTCTATCGATGGAACAATTTCAATCCATCACGAGCAACTTTGAACGTTCATAGCAAAAAGTAGAAGAAAAATCGTGAAGGTAGAAACGAGCACTACATAAAACATGGCAAAACTACACGTGTTATGAATGTTAACTTTAAATATGCAGAAACGACGTTGAAAATGCGGAAAATGTTCACATACCCAGACGGTTCCCTACGAATCCCTTAAAATTTGAAACCATTCTGGACCCCAGACCTCTCCCCGTCATGCACATGCGCAGACGTTGTTCAGCTCTGTCGGCAGCCTCAAAATTCAAAATGACTGGTTTGTGACGTCATTGTGACGACATGAAACGTACCCCCCCCCCCCCGAGGCTCATCAGAAACTCAAAAAAGCCCAGGCAAGATAGGCTTAAATCAAGTCTGCTACCACATGATTTAGTTTAAATGTAATTCAGTCTATAGTTTTAGTAACTTACAGACTACTAAGATTGACTTTATTAAGAAAACACTTGCTTATTACAAACAACAACAAACAAACAACAACGACTAAAACAATGAATTTATGGAAAAACCGTACTTTACAATGTAGAGCTTGTCATTATTTTACTTTTCGAATGGGGACAAGAACAGATATCAAGAACGCATACTAGACACAATAAAGCAAACGACTCTACAAAAATTGAGAGGCAATTTTCACTCGCAGCATTTATACAAAGATCGATGTCAAACAATAGCGTACAGAAAAGCGATAGCTTACAAAACAAAGAAAATATTGTCAGGTTCTTACACTGCGGTTAACTCCCTTTTTCTGAAGTTCCAGCCTTGGAATCAGTTTGGTTTAAAGGTTTAAGGATTACTTTCTCAGTGCAGTTAGCCCATTGACAGCCAGCCTTTCCTGCAAATCTGCCATTTTAAGTTATGAACGCTGTATTTGAGCCCTATCTGCTCAAATTCTGGTCCAATGGTCTAAAAGTTCCTTTTCAACATGAAAACTAAATTTTTCTTTTACCTTCAGGCAATTTTGCAAATTCGTTCCTCGTGCTCGGTCCCGCTGTTTTTGGTGCTCAATTGTTTTTTTCCTTTGGTTTGTTGCCCGTTTAATAGTAATACCTTACCTTGGAAAAGATTTCGCCTAAACGTAGAGGAAAGGGGGGAACTAGAAACGGCAACCAGTGCGAAGGACAAATTTAGCCTCAATTTCACAAAGAAATTTTCCTCGCTTTTTTTGTGCGTAACTCTGGTCAATTTTCTCTGATTGCTCTAGTTCAGGCAACTTTCGTTAAAATTTTGCCCGGTGCATCATATTGTCACTCAAAATGATGACGTCACAAACGCTACAAGAACTGTGGTTTTTCACGGCCTGTTCCGACAGGCACGGCCGTTTATGGGCTAAATACGGCCACCAAACCAGTAGTTAGTAATGGCAGAATCATCGGATGTGCAACAGTGGTCCGGATTTAGATACTGTCGGTAACGACCAAAATTGTGTTCAGGAGGTCCGACGAAATTCGGTGAAGCACCGAGTCCACAACTTTCTACACTGCTAACGTGAACTAAAAATTTGCCTTTGCTTTGCCACCATTCTGCAGTGCAATCCCTACAATTGTTTCGTCGAACGTTTATGTACTCCACCTCTTTGCATTCTTCTTTTCCCTGGTACGCCAACAAATCAAACTTCGCAAAGTCAGCACGTACGTAATCTGTGTAGTCGACACCGCTGGAAGGGAAACTGCACGTTATTCGCCAGTGGGTTGATTGGGATCGCAATTCCTCCATCCTTGCCAAAGGCAGTCTATAAGCATCCCAGTTGGGGGTCCTGGCGTTCATTGGACGATTCAAGCTGAAAGATGATTGGGTGAAGGGCTCTGCTCTGTTCAGCATGTTCTTTGACATCCCAAGTGTGAGACCCATCCGGGCTCGGAGGCCAGGTCGCAGTAGACTTTGTAGAGAACACTGTTGTTGTCTTGGATGCAAAAGAAACCGGAGGCACGCAAATCCAAACAGCTCCTTGGTTTCTTTGATTTGAATAAAGGTGATAGAAATTTGAGAAAATTTAAAGTCATGAAAACAATATGGATAACTCAGTCAGTACATACAGACATTGAGCACCAAGAAAAAATTCAGAAGCGGAAGTCTAGGGCATTATCCCCACTTCCTCAGACAAATCTCACGTTTGCTTATTTTATGGTATGGCGAATCTGAAATGAAGATGTGAGTTGTAATCGAAATTTAAGCAATTGCGAATTAAGCCCGATAAAAAGATTTTCGGGGCTTCAACGGGATTCTAACCCGTAGCCTGTGCGTTCGCGCTGCAGTGCTCTACCAACTGAGCTATGAAGGCCATACGTTGGGAGCAAACTAATTTACTGAGTTCATTTTAACCCTTGAAAGGAATGAAACATTTTACAAATCACATCATTTTCATTCTATGTTTCATTCCTTTTACGTGGCCTCTGCAAACGCAGAGGTCACGGGCTCGAATCCCGTTGAAGTCCTGAAAATTTTTTTTCCGGGCTTAATTCGCAATTGCTTAAATTGCGATTAAAACTGCGATAGCCACATCTTCATTTCATTTGTGTTTCCGACGGCAGTTCACATCATTTTCGTTCTATATGGCAAATCTGTTAATAAACCTGTTCACTCGAAGTTTGAGTCATTGAGTTATGTGGCGCCAAAGGCGAGTTGTCTGTTGTTAAAATACTCCTGTCTATTAAAAATCTTAACCAAAGAAAAAACTAGGTTAAAAAAATACTTACTTCATTTCGTTGTATCTCTGCAAAGGCAAATCCGAATCTTTCCGTCAAGTTTTGGCTATAATCTCCACTAGCATTATTTAGCTCACGCACTCCATCTTGCGTCGCAGACGTTTCGTACTTGTAAGAAGAACACGAAGACAGAGACAAACACTTATGACCGCAGGAGAAAATTCCACGAGTTAACAAAGTCTTGATTACATGACCGACCAGGACACGATTGTGTAAAGGAGAACCAAGAGATTCCTTGACTTCAGGGCAAATATCTCCGTCACCAAAGCAGTAGTATATTGTAAGAAAACAGAAGTACAACTATGATGTTCTTTAAAAACATTTCGAGAGAAATTTTAGATAACTGATGCCAGTACTAGATTTGGATCGCAAGTGAAATTCTTCGCTACCTTGCAGCTATGTGATAAACAAGGATAAACTAATCTGAGTTTCAAAAAGGAACTTTAGAGCTACAGAAAAGTTGTTAATTAGATAAAAATACCCAATAAGAGAAACGTGTTCTGACAAGTACGTGTTTTTGGCCCCACCTCAAGTAGCGTGTATGCTGATCTCCGGTAGGCGAGTATTCAACTTTTGTATCATTCTGAATAAAGTTTGTCATTGTGGTTATTGTTAGCTGTTGTTTATGTAATGCAAAGCTCGATACAGTAAATATTAGCATTCACGCAGCGGTATTGCCCTTATATTTGATCCCCAAAGCAGTATTTTTTCCGTCAATAAAGAAACGCCCAAACTGGGAAAGACGAATTTGTGTCAGTAGTTACTGTGGCATGACTGATAATCTGTCCATCCGCCTGATTTACCAAGTAAATCACTGCGGTTTATTTTTATTTTGTTTTCTATTCCAGGTGAACAAAACTAAGCCTACTGTAAATTAAAAAGCGAACTTGAAAAGAAACAGCTGAAGTTAATTTAGAAATTCCCAAGCTCCGTGCATCTGATGGGATATCTCTCTACAGGCCGGAAAACACCTCATGAAATGATACCAACTATGTGATCCTGCTATTCGTGAAATTATGCAGCCACCTCCTCAAGCTGCACATCAAATTAAAAAACATTAGGGATCTTGAAACAATTATTTTGCGCTAAAATTAAAAATCCGGTTTAGAGAAGAAAAGAAAACAAATGGAAAAACGTGTTCAAATAGTTCAGCATAGCTAATCTATTTTGTTTTCGTTTTCAGTTCAGTTATATCAGTATATACTCAGAGTGACTTAAGGTGATTCCATCGAAATAGAAGGAATATTTAAAATTTTCTAAAACTTGGTCCAGTTGGTAATTGTGTTTAGCACATTTCAAAAATGCAATAAAAAATAGGGGTCACCATGCTTGTTTTTTCACAAAATGGATAGCCATTAATAGCAACTATACGACCCGCAAGGTTTTCCTGAGAAACCCTGGTAATCAGAAATGACAACCCTAATTGCTTTAAAAAGTCATTGCTTGTATTGAAATATTGGAGCAGTTCACCAAAACAAACATTTATCTTGTATTATATACTATTTTAATTGAACAGGAATCAAGATTATGAAATAAATTTACAAATTTGCGGCGAGCGTACATACCCTGCAGCACCTAAAGACGTGTTCTTTTCGGCATTTAAATAACAATATCTCAACGCAGAATTTTTAACTTTTCTCAAAATCGCGATATATTGTACTAGACCGTGTGCCATTTGAATTTATGTATTAAAAAGTGGGGGTCACCGCGCTCGTTTAGGAGAAAACGACCATTTATTTCTCTGAAAAGCTCAGCTTTCATAGAAAACCTATCAAGTTCCGAAGGTGCGCGCGCTCGTGCACGCGCTAATCACGCAAGAAATGATGCGCAGAAAGGATGCGTAATGCAATAGTTTTATGACCCCGTGCGCGCTGTAGTAATCGGCACGCGCTCACATGAAATCGTAAGATTTTTCTGACATTTTATGACGTCAGCATAGCCAAAAAAGGCAAAGTTAACAGTGAATTTTCTCGCGTTTCTTTCGATGAATCTTTTTTTAAACTTTGCACAATTTGAGATACTAACGCTACCTTCCACATACTATTTTTTGGAAAAATTCTGTCAGAGTAATTCAGTTGAATGGTTAAAAATAAGAAATCACGTGATATCGGTGAAACCGTCTGAACGACGCCATATTTTCCCCCTGCAAAATGTTCGTAAAAATCATTTTCACAAGATAGGAAAGTTTAAAAAAATTTCACCGAGGGAAAATCAAAATATTAAAGAATAAATATGAATTAATAGAAAATATCCGTCATTCTTTAGACGTTTTGTTGCCACGACAACGGCCTATGCCTAAGAAGCAAAAACTGAAAAATAAGGGTAATTATGTTGGTAACCTTACTGACAAATCTCAGGAACAAAGATTCCAAGACAACAGAACTAGGGCTTCTTTTGTAACTCTTGCCAGTTCGTATAGTCACTTTTGTAGAAACTCTAGGGAGCCACCTTAAGGTTACCGTGTACGTTAAAAATGGTAAATTTACGATTTTTATTTTTTTCCATAAAAATAAACGTTTCCTTGGAATCTTTTAATTCCGAAAAAGAAATTTGAAAAAAGAGCAAATATTCGCCAAGAAAATGGGATGACCGTTTTCCACCGGAAGTGAAAGTTTATTTTTGATTGACAGCTAATTGATGCGAGTGCAGCCATCCAGAACGATTTTCGCGGGAAAGATTGTTTATGGGAGAGCCTCCATACTTACTGTTTCCTGAAGCGTTCTATGTGCGTTGATGTTATATTTTTGTCGTTAGAGCCCGGTTTTCTAAGTTATGACTTTGCTATGGAAACCCACAGGCCGCGGAAATGTCCATGGGCTAACTCCAAAAAGCGAAAAAAGAGGAAAACTCAGAAGACAAGAAAAGCATAACAGAGGAAACACGTTGTAGCCTCGCTGCATCAGACCATTGGAAGCCCAAGCATAATACTTGAATATCATTAAAAATGGCGTTTCAAAATATAAGACTTTGTATGGGATTTCGAAGCGAACATTTTAAGCAATACATAACAACGAACTAACTGAATCAAGTTTATGAAACATTACATGGTGTTGTTTGCTATCCTTACAAAGCATTTTGAGCAATTTTAGGTCCATTTACTTTACTGTGTTAGTACGTGTATAATACATTGACAACTTGTCAATGTATTATACACGTACTAACACAGTTAAGTAAATGGACCTAAAATTGCTCAAAATGCTTAGTAAGGATAGCAAACAACACCATGTAATGTTTCATGAACTTTATTCAGTTAGTTCGTTGTTATGTGTTGCTCGAAATGTTCGCTTCGAAATCCCATACAAAGTCTTATATTTTGAGACGCCATTTTTAATAATATTCAAATATTATGCTTGGGTGTCCTGTGCATCAGACAAAGGTTCATATCATCGGGAATGGCCGTCAGAACCTTCCAATTACGAGGAAAGTATCAGAGCGAGCAGGCGAAATATCCTTAGAACGGAAGAAAGAGGGTTATTGAATGTTTGGACTGATTTTAATCGCAATAGTGACAGTGAATCGCCAGACGATTTAATAATACCAAATAATATTTTGCGAGCGCAAACTACGCGGAAACGTACAGCATCTGTTATTACTGCAATTCGATGGAATACATTGTACTACCTCCGTTTGATCTCTCTGGGATAGTAGAGCATCCCTGAACAAGCGACCTAACATGAATACACTTTACAACACACAATCATTCAAGTATAAACCTGATAACTGTTACCGTTTACCAGCTCCCGCATAGCGTAAACAAAGAACCGACAATAAAGAGATAGTGAATTTAAATTCATCTCGTTTTACCCGTGTTCTCTTTTGGTTTTCTTCAATGTTTTGATTTTAATGCAAAAAGAAGAATTTTATCATTTTAGATTTGTTAATACAGTGTACATGTAGCCCGTGGTATATAGCCAACGCTGGGAGACGACCTTTTGATCTCTTCGCAGGGAACCTCGCTTGCTGTCACAGCTGATAGTTTCACTCATTTGTACATTGGCCTATCAGATCCCGATGAAACCGCTCTTTTGTTGTTACTTTAATACACTCTTTTGGAAAGATACAAATATGTCTAAACAATATTGAAATCTTTTGGATACCAACAATTGCCTTTAAAAATTCCCTGTTTGCCAGCGAGAAACGGACAAAACAATTGTGTGTCGAACACGCGCTATGCTATTGCTTGATAACGCAAGTAAAAATAAGCCCTTTCAGCATTGTTCAATTAAAAGCTTTGCTAAGCTTGACACTACAATAAGTACTCATACAACCAATATAAGAAGCGCTGTTCAAAAGAGCTGCTGCAGTTGTACTGATTCAATCACAGCGCTCCACAGCGCTCAGTTTCACTTCGCTTCGCTTTTTTGCCCGCCTTGGCTGCTTCAGTTTAGGCCCAGCTGGTTGGCTTGAGGTTTTCGCTCTTTTGGTTCTCCCCATCACGATAATATCAGTTAAACGACGTCCAACATTGAAAGAAATTCGACAAAATGGTAAGACGGTTGAATGTTAGGAACACTAGGATTTGTGTGGAGAGAATATTGCGCGAAATTTCCACGGGAGGTGACCGGAAGATAAAATAGCACCCACTGATTGGTCTACTGTCGGCAAAGGTGTTTTGAGGTGTTTGTTTGTTTGCGTAGGTGTTTGTTTGCGTAGCGAAGATTTTCTTTTGAGCGCTATTTCTCGACATTAGTTTTTCGCTTGAAGGTGACACTTTAAAGAGTTCCAACTCAAAGGCGATTTGTTCGATTTTAATCAAATTTGGAGAGTCGCTAGCTTGACGCTTCTTCAACGAGAACGTGTCGGGGAATTCGATGATTCTAAATATTTTTTCGTGAAGAACCATTTCTGTGTTTTTCTTGCGATTTAGAAAATGTTTTAAAGCTTTTGAACGCTACTGAATAAAGAAAAACCCCAACACGGTTTTTAGCCCTTATGCGCCGGACTTTCCCCAAGCAAAAAAAATTGCAAACTTTAAAATTCCCTTTGAGCTGGCGCTTTCAAAAGGCGATCTAGACCTTCGTATTCAGACTTCGCGGAAAACTTAACAATTCGTTTTCGTGAAAAGTTAGTGGCATATTCAAATAGCCAGTTTTATAAGCTTTAATTTGATATAGGGTTTGGGGTATCTGCGGCGAAACTGAGAAGCGCTACATGCGTAAGACTGAAGACACCTCTGAAGGTACACGGAATCTGCGAATTTTTTTGGAGAGGAGAGGTTATGGGAGAGGAGACTGGGGGAATGCAACTTGGCACCAGTCTTCCACATGTTCACATCCAATATGGCGGCCAACACGCTTTTTGTGTGTCCTTTGTTTTCCCGTTAGATTTTTGGACATAAAATGGCTACAGAACCATCTGACGATATAGAAGACATTTTATCTGCAAGAACTCTTCATAACGGTACGAATTTTTGTGATTTTGAGCGAACATAACGATGGTAATCTACATAACACGAACTTCATTCAAAAACATGGATGATAATAGTAACCACAGAAGTTCCCTTTTACTTTGAGTTACCAAGTGATTACTTTGTCAATAGTTGTAGACATCCTTCTGTCTTGGGAGACAGTGGAAGCACCATAAAACGTTCCGTCAATTCTGGTGTAGATGTTGTACAGTGGAACCTCGATTTAAGGAACATCTATATAACGACGTCCTCGGTATAACGAACGATATTTTTCAGCCCAGTAATAGTGTAATGTATGGAAAAGAACCTCGATATAACGAACCTCTATATAACGAGGTCCTCGGTATAACGAACGATATTTTTCAGCCCAGTAATATTGTAATGTATGGAAAAGAACCTCGACATAATGAACCAATTTCCCCAGTCCCTTCGCACTAAATCGAGGTTCCACTGTAGTTTATCCTTGGTTCACAACTACATGACATGTCAGTAACCGGAAGTTTGGGATACTTGTATGTATTTGTTTGGTCAAGCAAAAAAAGCAAAAGAAACAAAAAACAAAAAATGGATTTCTGGAGCAAGAGACAAACAAAATTAGAAAAAGAAGACAACAAAAGAAAAATAACGGGTATTACTAGACCCAGTCATTGCCGTGTTGGCAAAGGCCAGCATACATATACATGCTTTATTTGTTGGTGTAGGTCAAAAGTGGCAAATACGTATCATGGTCATAGTTTTTGCTTTATTATTTTTCTCGTTTGTTAATTACATACCTGGAAACATTTGTTTCTATTCATTGGCTTTAGATGGGCTCCATTCCATGTCAATAACTTTGCATTGCAGGCACATTCAATTTTACAAACCAGAAAGCCATAAGGAAGTGTCAACATTGGTGGCTATCATTGTGAAAGTAATGCAAGCGTTGTGAACAAAAAGCAGTACTTTTCCAGGAATCTAATGTCCAATAATTTTGATAAAAAATTATTTCTGAAATGTTTTGCTTCTTTTAACTCTACAAAATGGGGAAAGGATGCCGCTGTTCAAATTTGAAAGATGTATTTTAAGCTGTTTTAGGAATTGTGCATTTTCCATTCATTTGTGCTGGGAATTTTTACTGTCAAGCGTACAAAAAATTAAAAAAATGTAATATGACTGCATGCTTCCCAGAGCATGGACCTCAAATTTTATCAGTATAATTTTTTCATGATGCTTGCCTTTCTTTCAAAAAGGCAGTGGTGACTGCTGAACTTTGTATTGTTAACCCTTTAAGGCCCAATATTAACATCCATATTCTCCTCACTATTCTCCTTATATATCTTATGTTGCTAGTTAGGAGAATTAGATTAAAAATCAAGATGTTTTATCTTTGGTGATCATTAATTTTTTCTTTCTTTCTTTCTTTCTGTAAGGAGAAATTAGATGCTTGTCACTATTGCTGCTTAAAGGGTTAAGCTACAAGCGTTTTAATTTGTTCTTACATTGTAGGTTCTTTGAGAGGTAAAGTGCCCAGTCGTCCTCCACCCAAAGTTATCGAGTTTATTGAACCAGGCAAGCAGAGAACACATGAGAAAGCTGTTCCATCAGTATGTTATGACTGAATATAGTATCATATCTCAATGTGATAAACTTACATGTATTAATAATTTAGTACAGCTCATTCAAACAATTTTAATTATTTTTTGTTAGGTTAAAAGAAAACAGTTGAAAGCTAAAAACAAATCAAGGTAGCTATAAATATTTTAACTGATAAATTAAATATAGTTCTATGTTCATGAGAGAGATCTGTTAAAAAAAACATTTTGTGAAAAACACTAGTTTATAATAATTTTAATTGCATCATTTTTTTCCAGCCAAGATCTTGATGAGTATGAATTTCAGTCCATTGCAAGAGAAGTTCGAGAATTTGGTGAGAAAAGTTGTATATTTCAAGAGCCTGTTTATGCCCCTTATTTTTGTAGTTATGTACTTACTTAATCCACTTCTTCCCATGGGTGACAGCTAGGGCATCCCCTATTTTTTTTTTAAAGATTGTTATTTACATCTACCTTAGCAAGATCATTCAAGGAGGGTGACATTTTAAAGCTGTAAATGCCAACTCACTCATTCACCTTTCTCTCTTACTCTCTAACCTCCTTCATTTGCTTGGTTTCACTTTATTTCCTTTCGTGTTCTAGGAGTATCAGGGCTAACTAGCGAAGACAAAAGGGAAACACACCCAAAAGACTCCCTCATTTAGTCACATTTTTCCTCATTTCACTCAGTTCTTTGTGTTAGAAGGAATTAGGCTTTTAAGTAGAAAAGAAAAAATGCAGACCAAAAGGCTTCCTTATTTACCCACTCATGTGAACTTATTTGCTACATCTTACTCAGTTGTTTTATTTTTTTTCTTTGTTTTAGGAGTAACTGGGCTCAGTAGAAAAGAAAAAAGGAAATATGAAGAACAAAAAGTTCAGGCACTGGGTGGAAAAGTAAGGCAGAGTAACTGTTAATGTGGTTTTCCAGAAAATATCCATTCTCCCCCCACAGAGGGTTTTTGGTTTGAGCCCCCCACCCCTCTGGAAATTCCCGTTTAGGTTCATACATTCCTTTAAAAATTTTGGCTAAGACCCCCCCCCCCCCCCCTCAGAATTTCCAATGACCCTCTGTGGTGGGGGTATGGATATTTTCTGGAACCACACCATGTGTACTGACATTGTGATCTCTACAGCTGTATCTTGTCACCCCTTTTTTCTAGTGGGGTGTCAATATTTAAGTAGGGAATTGGTTACTTGTTCTTAAATATTTAAAAGACCATTTGTTTTCAAAAATTTTCTTTGAATTCTTCTTTTGCAGTTATCTAGTTTTTGACCATTTCCATAGATTCACAGCCATGAATATTGTATGAATTTGGCTTCATGGCATTGTGTAATATTATATCTTTATCGTTAGTCGACTGCAGATCAGGTGCAACACTCGCCCTAGTTCTAGGCTGCAATTGTGACCTGAACTAGTCTAGGTCAATCCAGTCCTGCCTTCTCTGTCAAACTGTTTAAATATATGGTAATATGACATGCAGTAAACACCCGCATATAAGAACAGGTGGATTAAGAACATCAGGCTGAAAGTTGGCCAATAAAGCACCATATATTTAAGAACCAATTTAGCCTGATAAAGAAAACATGTTCTTGTATAAAAAGAAAGAGGATGCCAGAATAAGAAAACAATACAGTAACTCATATTAAAGTACTGTGGTGTGCTGGACCATGCAAACTCTAAGAGCCATACAGTACCTGACAGGATAGACAGCTAACAGTCCCTTTCTCGATAGTCGAGAGGACGTGCGAAATAGCTGAGAGCGCATGTGATCAACAGTGCTGCGAGATTAGAGTGAGGAGAAAAACAAGAAAAGAGACTGGGGGAGAGGTGAGAGGAAAAGGGACTGCGTTCTTAGCTGTAACCGACGCGTTTGAATTTCCCGTCACACCAGCAACAGAAAATTCTGATTGGTCCATAAACAATAGTTGCTGTCAAACAATTTTTATGAGTAATCACCTTCTTCACACGTTTGGCTGTCAATCGATTGCTTGGATTTATAATAATAGTAATAATAATAATAATAATAATAATAATAATATTTAACCAGGGAGCCCACTCGCCTTGGCGGTTTTCAGTGGGGCCCTGCTAATTATAATAAAAATAAAAATTAAAAACTAAGAAAAGAGATAAAAATTGATATTACAATATAAAACTAATTTTTAAATACTTTAACAATTAGATAGGGCATAATTTAAAAAGGTTTAAGCTTTGCCTTAAATGAAGACAATGATTTGCTGTTTTTAATGTCATTGTCTAGGTTGTTCCAGTCCTTAGAGTTCCAGCCCTTGAATTTCAGGTCATGTAACGTGATGGCTTTGGTCACGAAAGAAAATAGCGGCGATGTTTTTGTAAATTTATGCGATCAACTCGGTGGTTCAGTTCTCAAAGAGGAACATAAGCTAGCAATGGAAGCGCTGCTGTCAGGAAAAGATGTAATGGCCATTCTTCCCACTGCTTTTGGGAAATCTATCATCTATCAAAGCTTTTCAACGGCGAAAAATTTCATATTTCATATTCTGGTCACCAAATAACAATGGTTGCTTTGCTCGCCGTTGTACAGCTTCTCGTCGATCTATCAATTCCTCGACAACATCGCTTTCCCCTTTCTGTCTCTTTTCTACTGCCAATCCAAGAGGACTTCCTCGGGATCCTGATCATGTTTCTCGTCGTATTCCTGGCCACTTTCCTTGTTTTGATAAAATTCTCCTGTAGTATGCTGATGTTTTCGCAGATGAATTTCAACCGTTCTGCAGCATAAACGCGCACTTCGACCAAACACGGGAGGATAAGTAAGGTTCAGAACTTAAACAAAGTTCAAGGGTTCCAGTAATTATTTTGCTGAGGGGAAGATTTCCTGTGCTGGCCTTCCTCCATTTGGACAGATTTTCACAGGAAAGGTAAATGCCGTTCAATTTTAAATTTACCTTGCACACACGACAAAAATCTGAAGCATCATGCGCGTTCGGCCTTCTCCCACGTTTTTGCACCGGTTTTGTTGATGTATTTTCACTCATCCATGAAAATCTTTTAAATTTACTTGTTTTTTTTAACTTTGATGAACGCTATGAGAATTCCGGGAAATCTACTTGTACAATGATTGTGCAATAGCCAGGTTTAAAATCGATTACACGTGGCTGTTCCCCACAGGCAGCAAATAGAGGCGGGGTTGTTATTCATGAATAGTCGTCATTTTAAGTGGATTTTTATTGGGTTCAACGAATTGTGGGCGGAGTTACCTGAACGCTTCAGTTACAGCTAAGAGCGCAGTCCCTTTCTCTTCCTTTCCCGCCGGCCCCCCTCTGCAGGTTCACTCTACTGCTTTTTCGCATGACTATTTCGCGCGCCCTCTCGGCTATCCAGAAAGGGACTGCTAGCAGTCTACTGACAGGAAGGATGGGACTGTGGGACTTGTTAATGTTTTATTTTATTGTTAATGTTTACTTATATTAGTAATAGTATTTATTTTTTTGTTTGAAATTTATTTTTTAGTGTAAGTAATGAAACATTGTATGTTAATTAAACCTCTAGTAATGTATAACCTGGTAAATAAGAACTTGATCAGCCTGAACCCCGAAATCATAGGTTCTCATATGTGGGTGTTTACTGTAGTTAATAGTGTTGACAAGAATTGCTCGGCCACCTTGCAAAACAATTTATCTTTAGTTGGAATGACAAATTTAAGAACCTCGCAAAACGTGACCTTCACCATGTGTGGAATAATGTACTATATCAGATACTTAAACGAGCGGGTCACTCCAGAAATGGTGTATTTTTTGAAATCGCCGATAAAAAGATAACACTAAGTTGAGTTACTGACCGTGGTTTTAGCTTCTAAAGTGTATCCGAACCCACTGAAATTCCTCTCCAAAGAGGGCCAAAGTTCAACACTGCACACCGCCATTTTGAATTGTACTTAGCAGCCTGGCCGCTTGTCCGTGATGTCAAAATGTACAACAAGACCAGCAGTCGGGTAACGTGGGTTCTAAAAAACGAGCCCATGTTACCCGACCGCTGGTCTCGTTGTACAGTTTGATGTCACAGACAAGCGGCCAGGTTGCTAAGTACGATTCAAAATGGCGGCGTGCAGTGTTGAATTTTGGCCCTCTTTGGAGAAGAATTTCAGTGGGATCAGATGCACTTTAGAAGCTAAAACCATGGTCAGTAACTCAACTTAGTGTTATTGTTTTATTGGCGATTTCAAAAAAATTATACACCGTATCTGGAGTGACCTTCTCCTTTAAAGAAACAATGTTTTCATTATTCCTGTACTAGTATCTGTGTAGAATGTTCTTCTTATCTACATGTACATGTTTGGGTGTACAAACAGACAGGTACATTTCATTGAAGCTCCCTGAAAAGGAGCTTCTCAGTCACAATTAGTTTTCAGTGACAATATATCAAGTCTACTGACACTTAATGAATTTTTTAGGCTCCAAAAGGACAAAAAATGCCTTATCCAATGTTAATGCGTCAAATAAAAAGACGAAAGGAACGAGAGAAGGAACAAAGAGACAGAGTAAGCAGTTCACTTTATTTCCTTAATGTGGGTTCTCTTTCTTGTAGTTACCACCGACATATCACCTTGTAGGTTTTGTAATAGTGTAACTTAATTATTACTTTTTTGTTACAGGAGCATGCTATGGGCATCTTCAAAAAGAAAATTGATAAAAAGCAAAATGCTCCAACAAGGTTTGTGATGAAACTTCATTTTATTCAGTAGCTCCTTAGTAGACATGCATCCTTGGATTGTGAGAGAATGATGTTGTTCCCATGCTGCTAGTTGAACCTGTCCCCTTTAAAGGAAGAAAACCGACCAAACACAATGTAAGTTGAGAACAGGCAGTCACCAACCACAGGCATCCTGATTTCTCTTGGCCGAGGGAACAAGTAACATAACCAAAGATAGCTAAACAAACTCCAAGCTGAGTGATCTTTCAATATTACCTTATTAAGTGATGCTCAAGTTACAGTATCACCTCACGCATTCATGTACTTTGTCACACCACCAGGATTAGTAGGGATACGTAGATCAAACCACAATAAAACTAACAATGTAAAAAGCACGTTTGGCAACTAATCCTCAGTGAGATTGTGATCATATTGGGCAGAATTTTCATTACTTTCAATTATTTTTGGCCGACAGAGCCTCGATAGGACGCTGGGTGGACAATTCATCTAATGGCCTTCAGGCATCAGTTGGAAAGTTTAAAGCTGGTGTTCAGCGTCTGTCCAAAGCTGATCTGCGAAAGATTAAAACCTCCAAGAGATAGCAGAAAAAAGGTACTATCAAGACCTTAGGCATTTGTTCAGATAGCAGAAGCACATTTCTGTGGAGACCTTGGGAAAATCAAGACACAAGGAGGTGAATGTTATACACTGTCACCTGACAAACAGAAATAAAAATGGAGGGCGTGAAGTTAGACGATTAAAAGGAAGATTACATCTTGCGCTCAGGAAAATACAGATCACGAGAAAAGCTATGCTAAGACACGAAGAAAACATTTAAATCCAACACAGCAACATAAAGTTGTTAGCATTCCATCTGATGCCCAGTTATAGAATCTCTACAGCCGTTTTTCTTTTGCTTATTTATACAGACCCAAAGTAGATCACAAGCAGTCCCTTTTTTCTTTCTAGTTAGCTGCACCAGAAGCAGAAACCGTGTGTCTGAGCTATTATGAGCATCACATGCTACAGAGCTGCCAATCTAAATACAGGCTTGTGCAACTCTGAAAAGAAGAGGGACTGATTGTACCGCACCTCAAAGGTCTCAGTGCCACAAAATGAATGTAGACCTGTGCCACACTAATGAAACACTTTTCAATTATTTAATATAACAGTCTGGAACTATAATTCACCATTTCTCAAGACAATAATTTATTATTAAATTTAATATTTTCCTCCTTACTACCTTAAAGCATCTGAGTTCGGTCTCTGATTTATCAGTTGTTTGTCTGCATTACAAGTTGACTCTTATTGTTTTGGCATGTTTGTTATTCAAAAACTGTCCCTGGTACTCCTGCTGCCCATTGGAGCAATCTGCAATGTGTGGTTCCAGAAAATATCCATACCCCCACCACAGAGGGTCATTTGGAAATTCCGAGGAGGAGGGGGGGGGCCTTAAAGGTCAAAATTTTAAAGGAATGTATGCATGAGCCAAACTGGAATTTCCAGAGGGGTGGGGGCTCAAACCAAAAAGCCCTCTGTGGGGGGAGTATGGATATTTTCTAGAACAACGCAATTCAACTTTCCCAATACTGACACTAAAATCTGATCATGCAGGTTGTGATTCAGAACAAACTGAGCATGTTATGATCTTATGTTGGCCCAAAATTATAAAATGTGAAATGCTTCAGATAAACAAAAAATATATATTCATAGCTGAAAAAGTGGTCTATTTTATCTGTCTAGTACGAGGTCCAGTGTTAAAGGGATTTTGCTTGTGTTTGTAACACTTTAAAAAGCCAGTAGTCATTGACCCTAGGCCTATTAGCATGTCTTTGGCTACGGAAATAGCTCACAGGTTCTTTGCTTGTATCGTAACTAACGCAATGTACCGCGTAGCACTCTGTAATGAAATTAGTAATGATGTAAAGTGTATGTATGAGTGCCAATAAGTGAGCAATACTGCCCTTCATAACTTCCCCTGGCCACAGGCCTTTAAAGAAGAAATAGGAATTTCTTCTTTAAATTATGAAGGGCAGTATTGCTCACTTCTTGGCACTCATACATACACTTACATCATTACCAGTTTCTGTGCTTGTATCTTGCAGAAATCATTGAAACACTTAAATGTATTATGGTCTGCTCTCCTTGCAAAAATTCACCCTTTAAGCCCTGATATGAAAATGTGTATTCTCCTTACGGTTCTCCGTACATTCTGTAAGGAACTAGTAAGGAGAATTGCTCTCCTTGCAAAAATTCACTTCACATCTTCCTCTTGATGTTCCAGGAGCATTTTGTGTGAGCCAATCATAATTTTAGCAAAGGTTTGACGAGATGTGAGCAAAGTCCTTGCAACAAAGCCACTTTAAACCTTAGTGCAAGTTCAAACTATTCCCTATTATCAGAGCTCTCAATGCATTTAATAAGAAATTAATTTAATAGGCTTATGACACCAATGTATGCAAGTGTCATGTGTTAAACGGAAATTGAGCCTTGCCTAAAGTCAGTTTTTCCAATCAATGCATTAATTAGAACAGCAGTGCCATCCCTTGCTATGTCTTGTGCTTTTGTTAGTGTTGCATCAATCTCAGCAGTGGATGGGTCGCTCAGTAACAGGCCCTTACCACCATATCCATCAGCTACTTTATGGTAGTCTGTGAACTGTGGAAAGAAGGGCATGCATTAACTAATGATTCTTGATCACAAGCCTTACTAGTGAATTAGCCCATCTTCTAATATTTTAAGCATTTCAGTAGCTTTCAACACATAGCAAAAATAGTACTTTCCCAGGTAGGTCAATATGCTGGACAAACTGTGGAAGTGAATTTTTGCCACACAATGGGAAGAGGAAGGGTAGTGAAGCCCTTCCACATGAACCCAATCATGTAACGTTATATCAATATACATATATACACCTAATTGCAATAACATCATACAATAATGGAAAAAAGAATAAAGAAAAATGCCAAATAGGAATTAATTAGCCCTGCAAATTACATTCTTAGATCTTCATAATTCTCAAAGCACTTATGGAGGACGACGGCGTGATACTTCAATTTGATATCAAATGAGTTGAAACAAGTTAGATTGGCCACCTAAAAGACCTTTTGAGCCTTAACCAATCGTGAGGGCAATTCCCTGAATGTAGTTAGCGTGCCTAATTTATTCCTATTTGGGTTTTTTCTTTTCCCTTTTTTCATTTTTGTATGACAACGTTATTGCAATTAGGTGTATATTATATATAAGCACCCCCATTCTCTTCTCTAGTTCGTCTCCGTAGAAAAGAATTTCTGCAGGTGTACGAAAGAATCAAACAGTTGCAATCAAAGTGTTGAAGTGTTAGTTGATATCTAACGAGTAAGTTGTTTGTTCATACCTCCAAATCACATCCTACACTAGTGCCAAACATGGGAACTTGCTCACGAGCAATCTGTGACCAGCATGCATCATTCCCGACCAGGGCAATGACTGGAGTCTGAAAATGAACAGAATACCAAATTAACCATGGAAGAAAATTGCAATGTAAATCCACTCAGAGTCTTAACTTATTGACGATGGGTTTTTCACCCTTTTTCCGTTATGTTACTTGTAGTTCTATGTAAATGTCTATGCCAGTTAGTTGTACGTGGCAGTGACCAACTCGAAAGCCTAAGCTCCTTTGGTCACTGCGCACATTGCACCTTTCATGATTTTAATATGTAATTTGTTGTTTTATTTTTTTCTTACTTTTGTAATGTATTGTAATTTCTGTAGAAACCTTTTGGAATAGTACAAAAAATAAAAAATCTAAATCTAAATCTTATTAGCAACATCTACCACATAAACCTGGTCTTGCACTTAAGCTTGGCCTTACACTGTTTAGAAAAGTTTTATTAATCTGTAGGTAGCTAAATGTTATTTGATTGTGTTACTATGGAGTTACTGAGATGTTGATAGCGACATTTCTGCTAGTCTTTATGAGGTGATGAGGTTGGTTGTTTACGTGTTGCAATATGCAGTATGTTGGTTCATTATTACTGGTGCATTTTGATCCTCTTTATTCCAACTGGTAGGTGTTGTTCCCTCATAAGTCCGCTTTATTATTTTTATTAAATAATTATTTACAATTTACCTTGTGCCTTGTAAAAGTGTCAAACTCAGCTACACTGTAGCCAAGGGAACCGTCTCCATAAATGACCCAGACTTCTGATTCTGGTCGGCACAGCTTGGCCCCTAGGGCAAATCCCCCACCCACTCCAAGGGTACCAAATGCTCCAGGATCTAACCATGTCAGGGGATCACGTGGCCTGGAAAGACAGGAGTGTAGGATGGTGCTTTAGCTGATGAATTGCATTTGTACAGTGCTGTTGTTGTTTGAGAGCATGATGGTCTAATGGCTAGCGTATAGGAGGTTGAGAGTGTTAAATGTATTCTTGAAAAGAGGTACTGTTCTGAAAGTATACTCTTTCTGTATCATTAGATGAGTTTTGAATTGCTGTGGTGACATATGTCAGACCAAATTGGTTTACACTTTTTTAATATGTTAATTTCTGATGCATGGCTCGTTGCTTAACGCACTGAGGCTCTGCAAAATGCATCTATAAGAACTGTTATTATTATTATTGCTAGGTAAAAAATGTACCTTAGGATGTATGCGGCAGTGCCTACGAAGTCTCCTCCATCAGCGACGATGATGCTGTTGTTGGACATGACATTCTCCAGATTGTACAACAGCTTCAGTGGATTCAGGTGTTGCTTAACAGATTCCTGGGACTTGAGACTGAAAGAAAGAGGAAACAGCACAGTTTTTAAGGTGGCCCAACACTACATATTTGGGTGAGGGGCAACTGTTTTGAAATCAAATTTTCAGCTGCTCAACAGTATTCGATTGCTGACAGAGATATTTTAGATGCTGAAAAAGGAATGCTTGAAGTTTATCAAAAGTGTACTTTTATTGAGATCGATACGAATATACGAAAATTTTCAGCAATTTTCTTGAACATGGTTTTCAAAGAAAATGCATATTATCAGGAAATTGAAAAGACGTTTTTCCTTCATATTACTCTGAACAGGTGCTGGAATCTCAAAGATTTCAGGGACCAAGTTTCAGATAAATTGACTCCACACAACTTTTATAGCAAACAGTGATTAAAAGTGTGTCCAGAATATTTTGTACATGCATTTAGCCATAATTACTACGAAAAGGAATAAAGCAACAAAGAATCGTACATACTAGCACAAACTAAGGTAAATATGTCTTGTAACTTATGTATCAGAGACAAAGCCATAAGGAATGGTTTTGTTGACATTATACAGTGAAGCGAGAGCACACCTTGCCAGTAAAAATTATGGCAACCACGTTGTTTTTCAATTTTTGGCTTTTTCTGTTACTTCGTAAAACCGTCGTGAACACCCATAAAACAGTTCATAACAAAGCTCCTGAGCAGATTTTGCTGTATTCTAACAATACACTTTTCAGAAATAAGGCAGCAAATTCGGGTAACTCGCGGGCTGCTCAACCAAACTGCTCTGAAAACCGTTTTGTTGAAAAAACAAATCAATATCACACATGCTGTTTTGGAATTCTGCATGTGACGATTTGTCACATCTGCACCTTGGGAGTCCACCTTGTGGAATTAATAATGTAACGTGGTCTGCTCTTCCACGCACTGGCTAAGGACCAACACTTGAAAATTTTAATTTATCCCTTTATTCAAATTATTATAAAACATGACCACAAAGATATTCCCAAACATTGCAAAAATCTGCAACAAGTCAGCAAAATAGAATTGCTTTCTATTTTCCCAATTTGTGCCTATTTACTTCATTACTGTGGTTGTGTTCCCAGTTGGGTCCAGTTCCCAGTTTGGGTCCAAACAACAGAAGCCCTGATCATCCAGGCTTTCCTTGACACATGAAGCCAAAGAGAGCAACTTGATGAGCATCTGCAGCTACTTGTAGCATTTATTCAAGGGTAGAAAAAGTCACCAGAGTTGGTGACAAAAGCTGAAAATTGGGATATCAGAGATCAGTACGTTTATTTGAAAATTGACAAAATGATTGGATTCAAAATGTGTTGAGTAAAAAGTTGGTCAAGCCATCCTGCGCATTTCTGCCATTTTCATTCGGCCCATCTGAGATATTAAACTGCCATTTGGTACATGGAAAAAATGACGTGGATGCCCCCCCCCCCCTCCAAAAAAAAGTGTTTACCAAATGTAACATCTTATGATGTACAAACGTAAATGGCCTTGCCCCTGAGTACTTGTGCAGCAAGTTCCCCAAACGTGCAGAGGTTCATGACCGGCAGACACAGAATCAGGAGCAGCTAGAGACCCTTTCAATCTTTAAATCTGCCGCTGGACAGAGGACTCTTAGATACAGATCAACTAGGATATGGAATGAGTTCGCCAAAGATTTGAAAGACAGCCCTACATATCCTTCCTCTGAATTGAACCTCAAACGGCATTTTATAAGTCAGTTTTTGAGTAACTTATCTGTTTTACTAGGTTTACAATATTTGAGCATTTTTGTGACAGCTCTTCATGTTATATTTTATTATTGTAATTGAAGTTTTCTCTTAACAACAATTACATTGTATGACTGCTGCCAAGGCCCTCGGGGAACCTGTTCATTATATATTTAAGGATAATTAAAGATATATTGTTAAGACTTAAAGTGAACAAGAATTACGTGACTAGTAGACAGCAAATATATGGTCATACACACACAAAATGTTTGAGCTGGCAGACTGGGCCTTAATATTACCTGTTAGTCTTTTCTTTTTCAATGTCTCTCTCCTTTAACATGTCGACCCAGTCAGCAGGACAGCTGTATCCCTGGAGACCTTGACACAATGAGATCATGAAGGTGGCAGGATCACCTGTTACCATGACAACAAGATGAATATTGTGATTCCTGTTGTTCAAGCTAGAGTATAGTGTGCATGTACAGTTTAATTTAGGTAACTGTTTAATACAAGACAGTGATCATGACATTTTTCTAAGGGCCTCCTTTAAATGGCAAGGTGGCGTCAAAGTTAACGCATTGATCTTTTGAACAAAAGATTGGAGGGTAGGTGGTTTAACCCCAAGAGTGACAAGCATTCGATTTCTCCTTAATGTCACTGCATGGTCAAATGTACAGGTCATGAGAATGAAAGAAACCATCACCAAAGATGAAATGCCTTGATGTTTAAACAAATTCTCCTGAAATGCTTCATAAGAAATATATGAAGGCTGGTAAGGAGAATATGCATGTTGATTTTAGTGCTTAAAGGGTTACGGCTTGCTCTCTGCATCACGTTGTACATTTTGGCAAGAAACCTTACACCACATTGCCTCTCATCAAACAGGTGTATAAACAGGTCCTGGTCACAAATTAAACCCAGGGTATGATAGAAGAGCATCTCATCTGGGGGGGGGGGGGGGGGCAGTGACACTCCCAGTAGCTTAACACTACAGAAACTGGTGTTATGCACCACCCATGCGGACTCCTTGTGGCCTGTGTGCAACTTTACCTTAACCCCTCAAAACTACAAAGTGAATCACTTAAGATCACTTCACTTTACTCCGGAATAAGAATACACAGCATGCATACGGCAACTGGTCGCTATCATACACATCTTGAATTTTTATTGCCAGATGCAACATTATAACAGCTTAAATACGTAGACCAACAATATGTCAGGAATATACATGAAGCCAAGCTAATGCAATATTATTTTAATTTTGGGAGAGAGGACAAGTACAACACTCAAAAATGTTACAGTTCAACAAATACTAATTTCTAACCTTGAATTGCAACTGTGGGTTTCCAAAACATGTCTGAATTCTAAAAGGCATTCAGTGACAGAAATAACAAAATAAGAACCAATACGAACAAGGCTTTTCTAGAATACGAAAAAAACAAGGTAATGGTCACAATTTTAGACATGAAAGTCTTTTATTCTAGCTACATGAATAGGGAGTATTCATTTATGAATAAAGCCTTCATTGCTCTTGTTTGTTTAGGGCAAAGCCTGCCTGACCTACCACCACTAGGGCACCACATGCATTTTACCACTTGGTAAAAGCAATATAAACAACAAATTTTATTGACAAAATTATTATTAATAATTATAATTACAACTTAATTTGTTGTGCATTACACTCTTTACCTTAAACAGCTGGCTTTTGTTCCTATTCACCGCAATGATCTTGGATTTTTTGTTAAGCACTCGACCATAAGACAACCTAAAGTCACATACAGTACCTAACAAACAGAAAATTTAATTGTGTTTCTTTGGTTGCTTTTAACACTGTAAACAGTAACTGAATTTTTAATTCAAAGATTGATTTTTAATTTTAGGAATGAATTGATTTTTTTTTAGTAATCAATTTTCACCTGCTAAAATAACAAGATCTGCCTCCTTTAGGGCATCCCTTCTGCGTTGCCGTATGTGTAGATTACTATTTCTTCCTAGCAAACCACGCGACATGCCTCCAAGGAAACACGGAATACCCAACCCCTAGTGGACAAACATCAAAACCGAGAACAGTTTTTAATCAACACCAAGAGAGTCTCTGAGATTTTGAGGCTGGCCATAAATAACTATTACCATGGTCATCGCACAAGGAATAGAGTCAATATTCATTGTTAATAATATACTGAGGGCATTTCCTTGCAAATTTTTTGTACAATAATGTGGAAGCACTTAATGATGTTAATTAAAAAGAGTACTAAGCGACTCTTTGGAATCTAACTTAACCCTTTAAGCCCCAATAGTGATAACCATCAATTTTCTCCTCATCATACCTGTGCACTATATAACACATACAGCTCATGAGAATTGAATAAATGATCACCTGAAATGAATTGTCTTGATGTTTGAACAGGTTCTCCCAACTAGTGGTCAATAAAATGTATGAAGACCAGTGAGAAGAATTTGTATAAAGATGTCGGGGCTAAAATGACACAGGCACCCCTGGAATAGGTCTTGAAGATGTGTAGAAAGAAGCAAAGGGAAGGGAAGGGTGTGAGAAGAGATACTGTGGGAAAGGAGTTGACATGTAAAGTGTATCATAAATTCATCTCCTGACTGTCAGTCAGACCAGCTACATGTACTTGTTCCCACCGTTGAAAACTGTACAAAAACACAGTTAATGCAGACTTGTTGTGTCACCTCTAAAGCTTGTCTAAGCTTCTCAGCTGGTACAGGAGGTAATGTGGCCTGACTGCCCAATATAATAACTGGCCGGATAGATTTGGACACTAGCCTCACACATTCATCAACTGAAAACAAGATTCAAACAGGTATGTCAGTAGAAAATACCTTATCTAGCAAGCGGTATGATCAAAAAACTTTCTTTCTTTCTTTTGTGTTTTAGCCTTATAACCACACACAAACCACAATAGGTTTCAACTGTGTTGCAACAACTAAAGAAATAAATTGAAAACAAAATCCAAAAAGATAAGTCTGTAGATTTACAATTTGCGCATTATAAATAGCTGCCCCCCTCCTCCTCCTCTTCCTCCTCCTCCTCTTTCTTCTTCTTATAATTATTATTTATATTTAGGTAGTCATAAAATCTTCTTCCTTTCTTTCCGTTTTTAAGCCTTAACCGGGAATAAATCACAATGGGTTTAGGACTGTGTTGGAGGAATCAACCAATGTAATAGAATTGTTTCTGCTAAGTTATTCAGCCACACTTTACATGCGACTTAACACAAAAGATTGTATGTGGTGCTGCTTTCAACACTAATATTTTGCAGTGCCTTAGTCCTGGCCTTTTTCAAATTCCTAGTTCCTCAAATGACTGTGGTGGCATGCTGTTTTTATCAATATTTATTTAAATAATACAGACGTTAAATCTCATATCCTACCCTGTGGTGGTTTTGGCAGTGGTATATCAACTGGCAGTGGGTCTTTAGTTTGCGAGTCCCAGGCACCAGCAAACAAGCCATGAAGGTGATTAGAAATATACCTTTAAAAAGAAAACAAAACATAATATTTCAATATTTTTTGGTCCATTTAAAGCACACTAACACTTAAAAATATCATAACTAAAGGTAATTTGTAATTATTTTTTAACTTTCAATATTTTTAGACAAAATAATAAATTTATTATAAGGAAAGGAAACATTAAAATCAGTTACTGCAAAAGAGTTGATATAAATTTTCACACACATCAGAGCTGCAATAACTGTCGGTCATCGGACAATGTCCGACTAAAATCGGCCCATGTCCGAAGAAATCTTAACTTCGGGCAGACATTATGTCTGGACAATTTTTTCCTACCAAATAATAAGTACATAATGATAAGAAATAATTATTTAAAAAAGACTTCCACTTAAAAATAGTAATTAAAAAAAAAAGTCTGACCACATTTTTGTTTTGTCCGACCAAAATGGAGACTTGGCCGGACATATGTCCTTTCAAGAAAGAAAAATTATTTGCAGCCCTGCACATGTACAAAATATAGGTCTATTTAACCAAATGTGAAATACAAAAATCTAAAAACAGAACTACAAGTGTACAACACTTGATGAGAGTCTGGTATACATAAGCTGTTAAAAATGTCTTAAAAAGGGTCTTATAGCAACTTCTGTTCTCACTCTATACAGCACAAGATCCTTGCCTCTCCTCTGGTGTTGTCTTTATTGTATGGCTTGTAAGATCAACTTACCAATTTATGAAACGTTGAGATAATCCACGGGGATCATCCTAAAAATAACGAGTAATTAAAAATTTTAAAATATAAAACTTAGGACAACCAAGTTCTAATAATAAACATTTCATTTCTTGACTACTGTCATATAAATATGAATTAATAATAGTGAAAACCTTGCTTTCAATAAAATTATATTTATTTACCATTGATCGGTTTTCACTCTGAATGTGCTGGATGACTATAAAACCTACCTTAAGCCCAGACTCTTTCTTAACCAGAGGGTAAGGATACAACGTGTCAATAGGAAACTCAACAAACACTGGACCTGAAATCAACCAATTAACAATTATTTGTAACATTACAGCAAAAACAGAGGAAGTGTTTCTGCCAAGCTCTTAATGGTGAAAAAAGCATGTTGGAATTAGACAAGTTTCCCATTTTGTATACCTGATGACCAGATGACCACAGGAAGGTGGACTGGGAAACCTGTTGAGTACCTAATGCATGAGACCATGCTAATGAATTATGAGGGGAGACCCTTAACTACAGAACTGATTTGGCATTGCTGCTATGGGAATTTTGTGGTTGGTATTTTGTTGTACGCTGTTTTGCCATGATTTGTGCTGTTAGATTGGTGAAATGTAAGAGGATGAACATCTGAATTTTAAAAATCGACATTGTGCATGCATAGCTAGTGCCAGTCCCCAACTATGCATTAAAAACAAAAATCCCTTAAACTAGGACAAAAGGAGGTAAAACTCCAATTTTTTTTGTGAATTGGCATGAATTCAGCCTTCTTTATGATCTGATGTACGACAAAGAATAGAAAAACTACAGTACAAAATGTATAAAATTAATATACGTCGTACTTGTGATGTCATAACTTCCATAACAATGCGAATTTCGAGAAATCGATATGTATGTCACGTTTTGCATCTTGATGATCATTTAAAAATATTGGCTCTGTTCTAAATAACCAAAACTGTATGCCGTTTGAGTTTTAAGCTTTTTTCTGTTCAGGTCATGTGACCTGCCAAATAGGCTTGTGACTTGACAATCTTAAACACCTTTCCCATAGAACAAATGTGGCCAAGCAGCTTATCTGTGGAAGTTAGGGTTTCCAAGACACGACAATTACAAACTTCCCATAGCAACAGCATGGTAGTTAAGAGTCTCCCCCCTTAAACTAAATAAATGTAAATTCAGTTATAAAGCAAATCAGATTGAGATTCATCTTGAATATTGAGTTCCTCATTTGAAAAGCATTGAAAGAAATTACTGAACAATGAATTTCAGTTTTTCACTCTTGGGAAGAAAGATTCTTCTGTTTTCACTGGAAGTCTCCAATTTATTGAAAGCTACCCCTCTTACAAGAAACCACCTTTAGTTTCTAATAGATCCTGAATCTCCTCCCGTACAAACAAGTGAAACACTCCATGGCCAACAACCTCCCCTAAGGGACCAAATGAGTGACTGCCTTCACCGTGTGGGTCAAAGGTTTTCTGTTTGTTTGTTTGTTTTCAACAAATACACATTCAGAGTTCAGCAAAAATAAAACCCAGCGATATACATGACTGCTTTATTACAAAAGAGAATATTAAGAAAGACCCGATTTGTACCACAGTTTAATACCTGGTGTTCCTGACTGTGCAATCTGAATGGCCTTTCTTAAAATTGGCACAATATCTGCTACCCTGATGATAAGATAAAAGTTTATTCCCAGAAATGATAAGTAGGGATTTATTCCACAAAATAAAAACATTTAACCTATTAAAACTAACTCTGAGAAGTGCAAATTATTATACTGTAGCATTGTAATGGTACAACTAACTAATTTAATAAAATTAAAGAATTTTTCAGTTTGAATACTCTATCTGGATGGGATATTTTATAGTCTAATTTTCCCTTCCTTAAAATAACAATTATATAATCACTGTACTTCTACTAAAGAAATTTTCATGAGTTTTTCATTACACATAAAGCACCTTGTTACTGTGGCACAATATTTGCATAAAGGTTTGAACAAGCTCATCTGATCAATATCTTGTAAAGCTCCACGACCCTGGAAAACAAAACAAAACAAAAATACGAGATGAAAGCAAATTACTAGACAGTGACAGTGAGATTGGACAAGGAAAATAGATGATTAAAGATAAGTCAAGGGTGTGGTCTCTGGCCTATACATTGTAAGACCAGTTCCCTAACCTGAAAGGCAAAAGTGCTGAGTATCTACTAATGAGGGAGAAAAAACAATCCAAAAGAAATCTGGCAAACCAAGAAGTGACAAAGCTGGCTCTTATGCACAGTCATGTATACACACACAAAAAAAACCAACTCAAACAGGAAAAACAGTTTTTATGTTTTGCTTTTGAGAATTTAGAAACCTCTTGAGGTAACAAAGATGGTAAAAAATTGCAGCAAACACAAACCTTGAGCAACGTAGCAGCTGCCCCACCTAACAAAAGAACAGGAGATTCTGCCATCTGTGCATTCTTCACAGCTGTTACAGTGTTGGTTAGACCTGAATGGTTGAGAAAACAGCCTGAGCATTAATTTTTAATTTAATAATAATTTATTATTAATATACTTTATATGAAGTGATAACTACAGTCTGTAACATCCATTTTTGTGTCAATCAACAATGAGTGTGTTGAAAGTGTTGAGACATTCCTACATTTTTAGCACACCTAGCTTTAAAATCCCCTTTCCCCACTAGGATATAGCCCTCTCCCCCCCCCCCCCAAAAGAATGTAAAGTAGCTTGGTGGGAACCAGCATTTATTCTGGTACAACATTGGAAAGGGGGAGGGGGGTTAGGAAATCTTTTGCGACCAGGGAAAAGTGAAACAGAGTAAACTGTCATTCCTTTGTAGAAAATGTCTCGAGTACTTTTGTCGCTCATTGAAGAACGTCTTCCCAAAAATCCTGCTATTTCAATAACTTTATAACAATTACTGTTAGCAAAACATTTTTGGACTGAAATTAAAAAAGAGGAAAGGTTGGATTACTCTCACCAGGACCAGCAGTGACGGCAGCCACACCCACTACACCTGATAACCTGGCAACAGCATCTGCTGCAAATACAGCTGTGACCTATGTGTACGAAGGATGAATAGTATGCATTGGCAAGATTGCTATTTTACAGGCAGGTGAAGTATCCTAAAGGCTAAGGGGTGCTGACTGAAGTTGATTGATTTCGTATCTTCAGAAATAACATGACTGTATACAAACGAAAACTGTTTTGTGATCAGCAAGAACCATGATTATATTGAAATTTAAAAAGTAACAAAGAAATAGAGGCAGGAAAATATGCCATACTGTGAACTGACAAACTTATTGGGCACAGCTCTCTTCCATGATGCTTGGTCTACAGAGAAAAACTGTTACAGAATTTTCTGCAGACGTTTGGAAGGGGCTCTTTAAAATAAAACTTATTAATGATTGAATTAGCTTGTTAACACAGTGTTGAGGAATAATGGTTTCACTTGCTCTTCTTCTACCCGCACTGACTTAGTCCAGAAATTTGCCCAGAAAGAACCTCGCCATTATCCATTTTATACCATGCTCATGGTAGGTAAAGGTAGGAAAAGTCGCACACAAGCCAAGGAGGCCCATATGGCCAGAGCTTATCCTGGTTTCGGTAGCATGAAGCAACTGAGAGTCCTGCTACTTCCCCCTGGATGGGATGCTAGTCCATCGCATGGTTACCCCCCCAGCACTATGTCGCCGGTACCCGTTTATACAGCTGGGTGGAGAGAGATGAATACGATGGCAAAGTTTCTTGTCTGAGGAAACTACACGATGGCAGGGACTGGGCATTGAACCACCGACCTTCAGATCTGAAGTCCAACGCGCTAACCACTACGTCACCATGGCACCCCAACACTATGCTCATGGCTCTTTCCTAATTCTAGTTATGAATTCATACATGTAGTTTCTAGGTATTTTATACCACAAATTAAAAAGAGAATTAAACATCAATGTGTTTGCAGCCTACCTCATGTCTTGTATCAACAACTCTGATTCCAAGATTTTGACATGAAACCAAAATTGGAGAAATATGGCCACCACAGAGTGTAAAGACAAACTTGACTCCATGAGACTATGGAAGGAACAAAGGCATTAATTAATATTGACCACTGTTTTGCAATCAGATACACACTGGTTTGGTGGCAAATAATCAGAGAAATGTTAAATGACAACCTAATTAACAAGCTTTTATTATTATTTTTTAATACTCAAAGAAACACCACTTCAGAAAAGCCTTACTTCAGTTAAATGGTAACACTGAAGGGTGTTGTTTTAACTCTCTTAAAACCACAGTTTACAAAGTGCTGTTGATCAGGATAATGTAAACAGAGCTGTACAAGCCTCCACTGTCAACTATTTGTTATTATTAGTACCAGTTGCCTTAAGGTTTCGATTCTTGGAGAACAAGTGTTAAAAGTTGCCTAATAAGTCTGTGAAACGTAGATCTCTGAATCTGCCTATATCTAAACTTCAAAGAATTCTGTTGATATTTTATTTTATGCATTGAAATGTCACCCACTTGCAAGACTTCACCAACTAACTCTCCACCATGTCTGTTGCTGTTCTCATCAAGCTGAAGGCAAGAGAAAGGACACTGTTAACTATAAACCAGGTTGAAGCTTTACCAAAGGAATCTTCAACACCAATCTTGGGTAGGCCCTTGCACATTTTTCTCTCCTTTTTTCCCACTGCATTCTATTTCTGCATTCCTTTATGGTTCCTCTTATTATTCTTAAAATTATTCCTGAAATTTGGCTATCATTATCAGAAAACAAATAAAGAAACAAAGCATTTGCACACTTCCTCCCCATGGGTGGTGGTGGATTAGCAAGTGCTTATCAAGTACATTAACCCTTCAAGCCCCAATAGTGATCAGCATCAAATTTCTCCTCATCATATCATTGTATTATAACACATACAGGTCATAAGAATTTGGTAAATGATCAGCAAACATGAATTGTCTTGATGTTTAAACAGATTCTCCCAATTAGTCATCAATAAAATCAATGGGGACCAGTAAGGAGAATTAAAGCCTAAGCAGTAACCACCATGGTCAAAGTCACAAGACCTGAGGTCACTGCTAGTATTTAATTCCTCCATTTTGAATAGTTACACTGTTTTGAGTGGATTGAGTTATGTGATGTTATTGCCCATTTCGGGTCCACAATTTTAAAAACAAAAAATGGACCTATTATTCCCAACAAAATTCACAAATCATTGTGGGCCTATTCTTGGGTTCACCACGGGGATCTATGGGTGTTGAAGAAACACTTCTTAAGGAAACCAACTAAGAGTCTTGAGGAAACAATTCTCTTAGTCATCCTTGAGGCCAATCATGTGGACTGAAGCCATACAAAAAAAAAAAACAAGTGAAATATAAGAAACATGGAATAATCAGTACACTGCATGTGTGGGACAAAGAGTCTGAGAGTGTTCGACCGGTGTATGGAAGGGCATAGGTTCAATTTATTATCACTTGGTGAAACATGCTCAGAATCTGGTGATAGACACGTCTCTGGTGTTTACTACACACAAAAGCACAAGCAAAGTGCAAAAACTTAGTGTGTGAAAAGCCCAGATTTGTCATTTGTCTCACCATTTTGAGAACAGACAAGCACGTAAGCTCGGAGTTCTGGTTTTGCAGTGAGAATACAAGACTGAACTTATTTTCACAGATAATTTTATTACAGAAATTAACCCTAGATGATTTGCCATCATCTAATCTTATTGGCCATGCAGATATTATATACACATCTAGATGAACTAAGGCCGAAATGATCACCCTGACAACTAAGAAGCATTTTGATTGGCTACTAATTCAATGGACAAGATCCAGACTGATGATAATAAACTACTATCATGTTTTGTTTCAGGTTAGTGAAGCATTAATAGAGAACGTCATGTCATGTGACGGAGAGGCTCTGAGTTTGAGCGTCTTCATGTTTCAGATACCATGCAGCTCTTAACGACCTCTAATTTCATTGGACCTTGGTATCACACAGCTCTATTGCTTTCAGGGCTAGGGTCCATTGTTTTGTTGTTTGTTCTATTGTTTTCTCACCAAATCAGAGAAGACCTTGTAAGAACTGTGTACCGCCCCTCATTTTTGAAGAATGTGACAAACAGGCTGGCCATTTTGCTTGTGTATTTCTTGTTCAAAAAATAGACCTTTTTACCAATACAGCAGCCATATTGATTTTGCCCCCTGGGCATCCCATAATACTAGATTGATTCTATAATTGTGATAATGCTGCATTATCACTACAAAAGAATAAATTTCAATGAGTACTATGGGATGCCCAGGGATCAAAATCAATATGGCTGCTGTATCGGTAAAAAGGCCTATTATTATTCTTGAAGCAGAACCAAGAAATAAAATCACAGAAAAAGAATCCTTCAGACCTACTGTATTTCCTCGATTAAGCGTCCGGGCGCTCACTTAAAATGTCAGCTAAAAGGAGGGAGCTTATTGCAGGGAGGGCGGTTAATCGAGGGTGGCGCTTATTAAGTTTTCCTTTCAACGAACTGTAACTTTATTTTGGCTAAATCTTTCACAGAAAAAAAACTACAATATTATCCACGTTTGCGTAACTTACAAAGTGAAGCATGTGCATGGCGCTGACAGTTTAAAGCTTGTTGGTCACGTTCCGATTGACCTATCATTCATTACCAACTGCTTTCTTCAAACGCATCCCGATAACTTTATTATCGTAGAAATTACTGGTCCTCAAAGACTAGAGAATGGTCTAGCTGTTCCTGGGAAGTTTACGGTATTTACCAAGAGCGCAGCAAAATTAAAAGAACAGATAACGCACATAAAAGAACTCTGCAAGCACATGGAGATAGAAATGATTGGAAGTGACTTACGGAAAAGAAACTATTCTCCTGCACTGATGCAGCTGTAGCTTAAAAAGCTTAAAAAGTTATAAATAAAGTGGCAATAGAAACAGGTTTGCCTTGTATCCCTATTATTTAAGAAAGTGAGGGGGGAGGGGAGGGGGGGGGTGCTTATTTGAGAGGGGCACTTATTTAATATTATGGCCTAGGGGGTGGGTGCTTATTCGGGGGTGGGTGCTTATTCGGGGGTGGGCGCTCATTAGAGCGTGGGCGCTTATTCGAGGAAATACGGTATATATTTTTACTCGACAAGTGATAAGTTTTTACCAGCCTTGATTTAGAAGATGAAATTGTTGGCCTTTTGACACATCACAAGAACATGAGCATGTCAAATAAGCTGCCTTCATAGCTGAGCACATCTCTATGGCAACCCATGGGATATTTTGGATCACAGCAATAATATGGTGTTTGTTTTGGATAGAAGTGCTATTTGAATAGCTGACTCTGAGACATAAAGTTACAGTGATGAATTTATTATTTCCAATATTTTTTTGCAAGGAATGTAACCATGAGAACCTTACTATGGTGCGGCAAGTCATCAGGGTTTAAAATTAAGCTCGGCCAAGAATCTTTTAAACAAATTAAAGGCTAGGGGGGGTTTGAAAATGTACAAAAAATATTGATAGCTTAATAAAAAGCGTAACGGGACATAAATGCATTTAAAAGTTTCACTAAGCTTATATGAAGACAGAAGAAACGAATTGCAAAATTGCAGTCAGTCATGTGACACGTACACATCTGTTCATTTCTCTTAACGAACAAAATCTGACGTTTCCGAGAAAGAAATCACTCAGAATGTTCTTACCTTGTAAATGTACCTGTGTAATATTCTTAATTTGTAAACGAGGAAAGCAAGCACGCTAAACACAGCTGCAAAAACAAGCAGAAATGCAGCAGCTAAGACATTCAACTCCACCATTTTTCGACGAAGACGAGTGAAGGACTGGAACTAATGGGAATACCGCTGACCATACGCGAGCTTGGCCCGTACATTCAATATGGCGACGATCTTGTTTTGTTCGTTTTGTGCTGTTCTTTATGTGCTGTAGTTTCTGAAGTTGTTTGGCAATTTTGTCAGTTACTGGCGGCGTATTTTGAGTGCGACATGTCCTGGGTATTTATCACTCCGAAAAGTAATGCCAAAACGGCAAAGTAAGTAGAAAATCCTCAGAATTGTTGGGAAGACATGGTTTTCTGTACAACCGGTTTCATCCTTAGGTTTGCAGTGCTAGTATTAAAACTTGCAATTGTGTAGTAACAGGTTTATTCTCTTTGCAGGAAGTTTCTGGAGGAAAAAGGCCAGTATGATAGAGAAAGAAAAGTTACAAAGTTTTCAGATCAGGAAGTTATGATTCCAATAAAGCAGGAGTTTGCTGAACAATTAAAAAACGATGAAACAAAAGGAACTGATAAATCTTCGGTACTGCCTCTGGAAGGTATAATCCAATGCCTGGATGTGCAGAATGTAAGAAAAAAGAGAATGTCCCCTCAAGAGAAACTTAAGCTAGCTATTGACACCCTGTCACAAAAGAAAGGTGTCACAGTTAATGAATTCTTACATAAAGATCTTCCCTCTCATTGGGAGCAACATGGGGATCTAATTCTCCTACCAGAGAAAAGTTTCACATTGAATAAATGGGAGCAATTTGGTGTGGAATTATGGAAAGTTGTTGCAGAGACTCTCAGTGTTACAAGACTTGCAAAGAAATCAACAATAAATGATGATGGATTTAGAACTCCTAAAGTGAGTTTGCTTTATGGTGACAATGGCTGGGTAATGCATATTGACAATGGCATCAAGTACACTTTTGATGTTACAAAGTGTATGTTCTCTGCAGGAAATATAACAGAAAAGATCAGAGTTGGAAACTTTGACTGTAAGGGACAAACTGTTGTTGACCTTTATGCAGGGATAGGATACTTTGTTCTGCCATATCTTGTTCATTCTAAAGCAGCTATGGTCTATGCTTGTGAATGGAATGATAATGCTGCAGAAGCTTTGAGGAGAAACTTGAAGTTAAATGGCGTGGATAAACAGTGTGTCATATATGAAGGAGACAATCAGAAGGTAAACAAGCAGAGGTTGCAAGGCCCAGTTTGGAGCAGGGGGTGGGGGGGGGGGAGGGTGGGGTGGGGTGGGTTGTATGCATATTCATATCTACCTTAACTTCAAAACCTATTTTGTCACAATGTTGGACAGTCCCAGGAGGGGAGGGGTACTCTGGATTTCAAGTGATGGGGAGATGCAAATGGGGGCATAAATTACAGTGCAACGAATTCAGCTGGGGCCACCCAAAGTTTTTCTGCCAACCACAAGGTGGGTTCAGAACAAAAGAATAAGGTGAACCTCAATGCTTATTCTCATGGCAAAATGTTGTTCCTTTCGATCAATGACAAGGCAAACAAATGAAAAGGGAAAAATAAAAAAATACTGAATGTCAGTCGGTTATTTTGAAGACTACAGCAGACGAAGCACAAAATATATTTACCGGATGACGGCCTGGATTGAAGACGAAACGGACTCAGTGCAAATATATTTACCAAATGCTGAAGACAAAATGGGCTAAACACAAATGTTTACCGAATGATGGCCGGTAATGTTAAAGACGAAATGGATTCAGTTCAATTATGTATTACCGGATGACAGCGGAGAAGATGAAACGGACTGACAAATGCACGTGACCGAATGACAGCCGTTTCCACAACAAAATATTCTGACTTCGGTCGTAACACAAGAGAGTTGAGAAAAGCGATAATTAAACCGTAAGGCTGAGAACAATATTATTCTGTGCAAATTTATGTCACAGGTTGAAAACATATTAGCCTCAAACTATTTTTGCTGATCAAGAAACTGCATTTCGTCGACTGTCAACATGTTGTTACAGTCCAGTGATTTCCAATTAGCGAGTCACGGAAGTCTTGCATAGGAATCTTGGTCTTTGAGGTATTTATTTCAGTTTTGTCCCTCTTTTTGTCCCCGTCATTCAGAAGCATTTTCGTGTTGAGTCTCTTTCATCCTCAACATTCTCGGCTTTCATTGAACAAAACGCATTTGTGTTGAGTTTGTTTCATATTCAAACTTCTTGGCCGTCAAGCGGTAAAACATATTTTGCTTTGAGACTGTTTCATCTTCAAAATTACCAGCCGCCAGTTGGCAATTAATTGTTTCTCTTGCCGTTTGCTTGTCTCGCTGTTGACCAAAATAAATGTCATTTCACCATAAAAATAAGCGTTGAAGTGCACATTTGCTTAGCCCTTTGCATCGATTCCCGCTCAAACCAGAAGTAAAATTTTACCCCTATTGTGATTGGTCCAAAAGCAACCGCAACCCTGATTCTTTTGTCCTTAACTCACCTTGTGATTGGCAGAAAAACGTTGGGAGGTCCCAGTTGAATTCATTGCACTGTAAACCCAAAAAAATCCCTCAGGCTTGAAGGGAAACCCAAAAAAATCCATACTGAATTTTGGAGCCTTACTAGTACCCAGGATTAAATGACACTAGCGAAGAACAACAAAGTACTTTTTGTTTGTTTATTTGTCATATACTATGACAATAAAGTTTATCAGATCTAGTAGTCATTCGTAAAAACTACCCAAAAAAAATACTTGCCAATTGAAAATAATTATTCTTACCCCAAAAATCCCGAAGTTGTGAATTTCAAAACCCAAAAAAGTCCTTTGCACCTCACTATAACTTGAAATCTGGAGTACCCCCCCCCCCCCCCCTTGGCATGACCCAGTCAAAATTCCATGCAATGATTTTACTTATTTTCATTGCTGTTGCATTTTCACGGCAACAATCCTGTTATTTATTGACATTTCATTTTTTCATCATGTTGCTGCTTCGGTGCAGTGCGGCTTGTCAGGATCTATCGCAACTGAGCCTCAGTTATGTTTTGCTTTGTATAAACATGTATCCTGACCTGTGTAACAACATGTTTTGTATACAACTGTGTGGGTCCTGAAACTCCAGAAATTTTTTGTTTTTATTTTTTACACTGCTAGCATGGTCTGGAAAATTGATTTTAATCCTGTAGGTGCCAAAGGCATACGTTCTGCGCGTCTCGGGCTAGTTAGAGATACTGAAGTTTCTTAAGGAATTTGCCTACTGATGCAAAGGTATTTTTGTGCGGTTTACATCTATGTGAAAAAAGTAAATCTTAGCAAGCCAGGGCTATCAGAATCCAAAATGAAAATTGGGGGTAACCATGCATATTTCAGAGATAATTTAGGTTAAATTAAGAAATAAATTGCCATAAATTCTTTGTATTTTTAACCTTTTTTAGAATCATGGTTACTTAATTATCTCTAAAAAATTCGTGGTTACCCGCATTTTTCTTTTTAGATTCCAATAACCCTTAATAAGATCTGCTTTGCCCCCATAGTCATAACCTTTGCAAAAACACCTCTGTATTAGGACCCACCATCCTAAACTCCCAAAGGCATGCTTTAGTCTCAGTCACCCTTTCTAGTGTCAATCAGTCATAAATTTTCTATCATGTGGGTTAAGTGATCACATAATTAATCCATCAAACTATCAACCAATCAAAGTAATCCGTTTCACAATACAATGTACACCTTGTCATTATTTTTTGTCACCAAATAAATGATGCCTACTGTAATATATTATTCCTTTCATCTGATTACTTTTCACATTTCAGTTTCCTCTGCGAGGTGTGGCAGACCATGTCAATCTAGGGCTGATTCCCTCAAGTGAGGCTGGTTGGCCTGTGGCATGTGCTGCACTACGGTCTGACACAGGAGGCTGGCTACATGTTCATGGCAACGTTACATCAGGGCTAATGGACAGTGAACAAAGAAATGGTGCATTATCACCAACTTCACCTTACTTCATTTCAAATGAAACAGAGAATCCAAATATTAAGGACCATCAGTTGTCTGTTGGTGACAAAGTCAGCAACTCTGAACAAGCATTAGCCTCATCAGTGACTGGGACAAGCAACAGGAAAAGTCCTTTAAGATACATGTCAAATGAAGAGAATGGTCACATAGATGGTGCTGGTACTTTGTTGATGAAATCACATGAAATGGAAGAAATAGGGTCTGCAGTCCATCCAAATGAACTTTTGGGAAGATGTGATCACTCACTCTGCAATGTGAACCAGATGCCATCTTGCAACAGAAAATTAAAGCCTGAATGGCTAACCTGGTCCAGATATGTGGCTCAAAGCCTTTTACAACACCTGAGGAAATCACATGACATTGACAGCTGGGATGTTCAGATATGGCACATTGAACATGTGAAGTCTTATGCACCCCACGTTGATCATATTGTGTTAGATGTGGAATGTTGTCCTCTGCATAAACTTGTAAAATAAATAACTGCTACAAAACAGCTGTGAAGTGAATTTTGTACTTATAATAATAATGACAATAATAATAATAATAATAATAATAATAATAATGGTAATAGGCTTTATTTATAGAGGGTAAACACTTGACAGTAGCAAAAAAACACTGATAACTGTGTGGCCCTCACTACAAAATTAAAAACATAATTAAAAATACAAAATTAAAAACACTCTCATGCTAAGAATGGCAATAAAGTATTTTTGCTTGGGGTGAGATGGAATTTAGCTCTATTCTTAACCTTATTCAGTTATTGTTGACCAAAATTATCTGATTTCCATACTTTATCCCGGACGAAACTGCTTGAAAATGATACCCTTCACAGCAGCGGCATGTAGCTACACAGCTGATTTATGGGAGTTCCCCTCTCAGGATTGTACACATATTTCTTGTATTGGAGTCTTTAAGTGACTTATGGGGTGTACCAAGACCTTGAAACCCTGACCCTGTTTAAGACAAAATCCGTTCATTTCACTACCCTGTGTAAGACAAGAGACCTTATATTTTGCTTGTGTTCTGCATTTTTTGTCTGGCTTGTTTTTCATTTCTCATACAGAAAGTTTTTTGATAAATGACGTCATAGAATGAGACTTTAAAAAATGCTGGTACCCACATGTAGGGTTCGAGGCTTCCAGGCCAGAAAGAAACCCTGTTCAAGGCGCTAAATAGTGAAATTGTATACCCTGCCTTCACTGTTAACTGAGGACAGGCTCCTGCTTCGAGCACTCTCACCCCGCACCCACCCCCCGACACTCCTCCTCTGAACAAGTCAAGGCTTGGTTACACTGCCAATACGACAGCCTTTTCTACTTTGTAGTTTTCAGTCTCGGTAGTTTTGAGTTAGCAAAATGGCCGGTCTTGTGCGCCCAGTGTACATTATAGCGGCTAAAAGAACTGCATTTGGTGCTTTTGGAGGAAAATTAAAAGGAATGACTGCAACTGTACTTGGGCAACACGCGGCAGAAGCTGCAATGGCTGCCGGCAAAGTTGACCCGGCGACTGTGGACTCCTCTATATTTGGCAACGTTATTCAGGCAAGCTTTTTAATAGTGTTTTTTGTTTTGAAAACGTTTTAGGGGAATAAATAGTGGTTAAGCTGAAAATTAAGATAATTATTTTTCTGTTGACATGCTACGGATTTTAGCAATTTTAACCAATTTGAACGATCGAGATTACCGAGGTTATCAACGTGACAGTGCAGTAAAATGGACTTTGATCTTTGAGATGTTTGCGTGTGTGTGTACCAGAGGCGGGGGGGGGGGGGAAGCAACTTCCCATACATTCTCTTAAGGTGATTCCATTCAATTGCATTGCGCATCCTTTCTGCGCATCACTTTTTGCGTGATTAGCGCGCGCATGAGCGCGCGCGCGTTCGAAACTTGGTAGGTTTTATATGAAAACTGAGCTGTTGAGAGAAATGAGTTGTCGTTTTCTCCAAAACGAACTCGGTGACCCCTCTGTTTTATTCCATTTATTTGAAGAAAACACGACTCTGTATGATATATCCAAATTTTAAGAATTTTTCATTATTCAATTTTCAAATATTCTGATTAATTCATTATTACAATCTGATTTTAGGCATTTCACTGGAAACGTGCATGTGCTTGATTTGCTTATTATTTCATTACTTTTATTTTTGAGGCAACCTTAAGGTGTTTTACTGTAACATTGTTTTGCTATCACAAGAATAATGCTTATATTTTATTGCTAGTGATAACTTTCTTAAAGTAGTGGGTGTCTCTGGTACAAGGAAAGGCTTTTTAATATTGCTGTCGATAGCTAGTAAGGTACCTATATACTACAGCCCTGTAGCGTGAAATCAGACGCGGTGACCCCCTCTTTTTATTTTATTTTTTCGATGTACTAGGTGTTATTAATAACTGTGCAAAGTTTCAGCAAATTCTCATTACAACTTCTTTTTCGATGGAATCACCTTAAATGAAATCCAAACGATGTTCTCACAACTTGCAAAGCAATCTGTGAGGTTCTGGTCAGCGGACATGCCTCCTACGCGTGCGCAGATGTTGCATGTTCCAACGGAACTCGGACGCTGAAGGGAAAAAATTATGGCGGCCAAAGGCGGCGGATTCAGTTTTGTCCCTTCGTTTAGGTAATTGACGAATTGATCGTATTTTACACTTTTATCATATTTTCGTGCATTTTGCTTCTTATGAAGACAAAAGTTTACTCTCGGAGTTTTTTTTAGTCGCAAAGTAGAACAGTAGCGCTTCGATCAATCCAGTCTGTGCTGATCAACTGCATAGAATGAGATAGAATTTTCTGAAGCTGGGTTAAAAAGTGGGATCGGGTTCAAAGTACTGAACTGTGAAATGATCTTGTTAACACATAACTGGATTATTGACAATAAAGGTCGTATTTTGTGCGTAGGTATTGTTTCCATGCATTAGGTTATAGCAGTTTTGATTGAATTTATTTCCATCGATGTTTTATGGCACATTTCCCGTTGCAATTTATTTAGACCACGCTGGAGGAAAACATGCAAACCGAGTACAGCCATAACTGTCTCATCTCATTCTATCAATTCGTTACAGAATGAGATGTAAAAATAAACATTGACAGTATTTTTATTTATCACATGCATCAGTTCAGCGATAGACAAAGACAAAAATTACGTCGCGGAGTACAAGAAATAAAATCCTGAATAGTTCAAGCGCTTTCTCTCGGTGAGAAGTTTATTTACGTTGAATTATCTAGTTCTAGCATTCAACTTTGAAACGTTTGTCGCACACCTGTTCTCCAAGTATAAATAAGCGAAATGTGACTGCCGTACAGCTCGCAGCTGATCCACTCGCCACTGCAACAAACAAGACAGTGCGAAAACAGAAGCGTCTTCATCGATGTCGCTTCCATCGAATATCCTCTTGTACGAAACTGACAGTAAGTTCCATGAGAGATTAGCTGCTCACCGCTTACTTTCCCCCGACAAAATACACATAAATTCTGAAAACAATTTCAAATAAGTTGATCGTCGATCGGAAATATTTATTATGACGAACACCGCTGTCCACGTTTTGACTGGACCGCTTTGCAAGTTGTGAGAACATCGTTTCTCGGTCCCAGGCCTCGCTTCTATCCCCCCCCTGGTGTGTACAGTACCGCCCAAAGGAAAGTTACCAGTCGCGTCTCGTTTCGCGCTACGCGAATCGCGTCTCGCGCTACGAGAATTGCGTCGCGAATCGTGTAGCGCGAGAGTCACTGAAGCTGCAATTTTGGCATAAATTAGGAACGATTTACCGATGAAATTCGCCAAGCGATTTTCACGGGTTAGCAACTGCACTTCGGACACGTCGGTGCTTTGGTGCGACACCAAGAAAGAAGGATTTGATGTGTTTCTGGTTTTCCTTTACGCAAATATTAGAACTAACTTTAAGCGTATGAGTTTGAGTTTATTTTTCATAGCTGGCGACGTAATACATCGCAATCGACTATGTCTGTAGTTTTCGTTTCCACTTGCGACATGTTTTGCCAAATTTCTTTGGCTTTGTCATCAGTAGAACATAAAAATCGATTGGCGAGTTTTAAAATTCGTATCCAACACATATACCTGTTAGTTCACCATAAACAAGTTGATTGAAATAAGATTGTGTTTGAACTTTTCGTTACGCTTGAGCTCGCGACATCAGCGATCGACACATCGCTTTCGGTAAAAACTGAAAACAGAGAACGTGTTTGAAGTTTCTTTTAGCAAGCGACATAGTGAATTCGCTTCAATAAAGTCAAACGATGTAGTTTTTTTATCAAGCAAGTGGTATAATTTACCTTCAATTCGCTAAAACACATGGACAACAATAATTGGCATAACTTCACAAATTTGCATAACTTCAAAACAACGTGCATGTGTAATTTGAAACCTGTCACGTCTGATACTAACGCATGATCAGGGGGGGTTTAGAAGCGAGGCCTGGGACCGAGAAACGATGTTCTCACAACTTGCAAAGCGGTCCAGTCAAAACGTGGACTGGTGTTCGTCATAATAAATATTTCCGATTGACGATCAACTTATTCGAAATAGTTTGCAAAATTTATGTCTATTTTGTCGGGGGAAAGTAAGCGGTGAGCGGCTAATCTCTCATGGAACTTACTGTCAGTTTCGTACAAGAGAATATTCGATGGAAGCGACATCAATGAAGAAGCTTCTGTTTTCGCACTGTCTTGTTTGTTGCAGTGTCGAGTGGATCAGCTGCCAGCTGTACGGCAGTCACGTTTCGCTTGTTTATACTTGGAGACCAGGTTTGCGAGAAACGTTTCAAAGTTGAATGCTACAATTAGATAATTCAACGTAAATAAACTTCTCACCGAGAGAAAGCGCTTGAACTATTCAGGATTTTATTTCTTGTACTCCACGACGTAATTTTGGTCTTTGTCTATCGCTGAACTGATGCATGTGATAAATAAAAATACTGTCAATGTCTCTTTTTACATCTCATTCTGTAACGAATTGATAGCATGAGATGAGACAGTTATGGCTGTACTCAGTTTGCATGTTTTCCTCCAGCATGGTCTAAATAAATTGCAACGGGAAATGTGCCATAAAACATCGATGGAAATAAATTCAATCAAAACCGCTATAACCTTATGCATGGAAACAATACCTACGCACAAAATGTGACTTTTATTATCAATAATCCAGTTATGTGTTAACGAGATCATTTCACAGTTCAGTACTTTGAAACCGATCCCACTTTTTAACCCAGCTTCAGAAAAATTAATTCTATCTGATTCTATACAGTCGATCAGCACAGACTGGATTGATCGAAGCGCTACTGTTCTACTTTGCGACTAAAACACTTCGAGTCAGTAAACTTTTGTCTTCGTAAGAAGCAAAATGCACGAAAACATGATAAAAGTGTAAAATACGATCAATTCATCAATTACCTAAACGAAGGGACAAAACCGAATCCGCCTTCTTTGGCCGTCATAATTTTTTTCCCTTCAGCGTCCGAGTTCCGTTGGAACATGCAACATCTGCGCACGCGTAGGAGGCATATCCGCTGACTAGAACCTCACAGATTGCTTTGCAAGTTGTGAGAACATCGTTTGGATTTCATTTAAGAGAATGTATGGGAAGTTGCTTTCCCCCCCTGCGCATGATGCCATCCAAAATCAAGAATTTTCGAGGGAAATTTGTTAACTCACAGCCTATTCACCCATCGCTTTCAAAATTTCATTCACTATAAAACTTGATTCTATCGATTTAAAACATAAATGCCGGAGAAAGTTGACAAGCGCTTTGTGTCCTTTGTTGACAAAGCACGAAGTGTGCACTTCGGATCGAACGATCGGCAAGTTTTTGTCTTTCGACAGATCACTATCGAATTTAAAAACACACGAGAGCCATGAAATATTAGCAGTTAACTATTCCAGCAGATTTCGGTGACAAAATACGTTTGTGGAATAACCTGTCGAAGTGAAATTAGAAGCCTTGCATGTGCAGTGGGTAAATTTGTTCGATGAAGAATGTGGTTCGATCGATCATGCGGTAAATTTATAGATTTGCTTTCCATTCATTTAATGTAACCATGGATGTGGCTTTTGAATGTTAAGGCATATAAAGAATTGTCGTTTAGAATTGCTCTTGGCAATAATCTGATGTAAAGTTGCATGTACATGTGAAATTCACGCACTTGGAATTTGCAAAGCAGTTCTTAGTTTTTGCTCGAAATGACGCGAATGGCACCGGGTTCTCCGATCGTTCAATGATCGTTATCAATCGGCGTTCGCTTTACAATAGGCAGTCAAAATTACGAGAGAATTTTAAGCTACAATACTTACAGTTTTTAGGGCTTCGCGTGCGACAAAAGTCGCGTCACGCGCTACGAGAATCGCGTCGCGCGCTACGCGATTGTCGTAGCGCGAGCGAGACGCGATTCTCGTAGTGCGCGACGCGACTTTTGTTTGCGTCTCGCTAGAGGGTGGTAACTTTCCTTTGAGTGGTACTGTATAGAGATACAAATGCACGAGGTAGACTAAAACATACAATAGTCTTTTTTTATATAACTTCGCAAGGTTTTTGAGTCCTGAATGATTTAAAAATTTACGATCCTCAAGCATTATTTTGTTTTTCAGCTGAGGTGCAAAAAAGAGGTTATCAAAAAGAGAATTGGACTGACCTACTGGGGATATTCCCTCGATGTATAAAACTTTCAGGACACGCGATCATAATAAGCTTACCTTTGAATTGATGTTTACTGTAACTCAGGGTTGTCCCTAACAGCCGGCAGAATTAACCCGCTACTAATTAATCCTAAAACGCAGAATGGCGGAAAATCCTAAAACGCGGAATGGCGGAAAATCACCCCACATCCTAAAACGCAGAACGGCAGAAAATCACCCATAATCCTAAAATGCGGAACGGCGGAAAATCACCCATAATCCTAAGACGTGGGAAACAAAATTACATGGCACTGATTCGCTTGACGAAAAAACAGTCAGGCTAAGCCAAATGGCGCTAATGTTCAGCTGCAAGGTTTCCCGCAAGCCCTCACCTGTACAGTGCGAATTGTGACGAACTTCATATTCCGATACTTCACCCCGGCCTTCAACAGTTTACTACCGTAAAACACAACAGAAGACATCTGCAGATATTGCACTTCTCTTCCTGATTCTCTTTTATTTAATTGTTTATCATAAACATTGGTTACTCAGTAACTTAGATAATCTCAAAGTCACAGCGTCAAAAATAAACGATTTAACTGTTTTATTGTAGTCACTCAATCGTTTATCAGTCGAGTCGTTAATCAAGATTTGTTATTTTTATACTAAAATGCTAAATACTTATTCTAAAATCAAAAATATATTTTGATATTTTTATTCAGTTTCATAAGTCGTGACTTATTTCGTCTACTAAAACAAAGTCCAAAATTACAATTATAATAAATCATAAAAAACATTAAAAAGTCATAAAAAATCATGCTGGGCTAACATTAACGTAACACTTACTTTAATGGGAATTAATATTAACAGCAACTGTCCATATATGCAGTGCTTTGTGTTTCGTAGCCTAAGCCTAAAAAAGCAATGGATTAATTTTGGTAATTCAATTAATATGAAAGGAAAATATCGAGCGATTGAATCGAACGATAGGCTAAAACGTAACAAAACTATACTTTAACTATTTAGTTTGCAAAAAATGAATGAAAATCTAACAGGCCGATTACCTTTCTATTCTTTTATTTTGAAGAACGATGCCTGACTTTCGATTCGCTTTCTGATGTATTTTAAAAACTGTCGTGTAGATCCATTTAGAAGACTACAGATTTTTGAAACAGCGGTAGAAAGCGTGGAAATGCTAGGCTGCTAAGCTGAAGTAAATATGGCAGCTTTTTGTAGGAAGAAAGCAATGGAAAGAAATTGTTCTTCGCATCCTTCAGGGCATTCGCGAGCCCAGATGAAGGTTGATTTATTCGTGAAAAAGCCTTTTTTCGGTGTCAATTTGCAGCCTCCTATATTATCGGGGAAGGCTATATTTTACGTATTTAAAAAGACCGTAGACTAAAGATAATTTTAAAGTGGTCGGCACCGTTGAAAGCATGAAACACACGGGCAGCTCAAAGCTTAGAAATCAATTGTTTTTTTTCTTTAATTATATTTAATTATTTTAGTTAAATTCGGTTTAATTTTTCTTGGGAAAACAAAGTTACCCTCGACCCTCGACATGGTACGCTCGACCCTCTACATGAAACCCTCCACCCTCTCTACCCTTGACAAAACGATAGACTCCTAATTAATACGTTACGTACTCTGCTTTACTCGGAGTTTCAGTCAACATAATGAAAATAATGCCAGTCTACATAAAAACCGTGAATTTTTGGCAGTACGAATGTGTGAACTCTGGGTATGCGTGTACAGATATCTTGTTTATCAATGCCTTTAAATCATGCCATTGCCGTCTATATTCTTTCGGTCATCTGTAGATGATAAGCATTGAATCAATTTGGGGGTCGCTACTATCGGGGGCATCGTTACTTTTGGAGGGTCGTTACTTTCAGGGATTTATTGGCTTCCTCCAATTTTTAACGTTCCGCGTTTTAGGATTATGGGTGATTTTCCGCCGTTCCGCGTTTTAGGATGTGGGGTGATTTTCCGCCATTCCGCGTTTTAGGATGTGGGGTGATTTTCCGCCATTCCGCGTTGTAGGGTCGCCCGTGTATAATTGTAAAGGGAACTCGAGGCATATTCACAAATACCAAGTGGACTCAATTTCCTGAATTTCAAGGTTTATAGATATCGGGATATTGTTTTGCTATCGTTCGTTCGTGTCGTTTCATGTGTATACGCAAGTTGACATAATGTACGCGTTGAAAGTCGATGTTTATTATTAAATAAATCTTTTAACTCGGCGTGATAATGAAAGTCTACTGCATACATAGCCTGAGCTAACAGGAAAGATCTGTAAACCCTGCTTCATTATCTTCCTCTAAATAGAGTGCAAGTGACGCTGCTTACATTTCTCGCCACATTGCCTTAAAAGCCAATGTTCCTGTTACGACTCCTGCACTAACAGTTAACAGATTGTGTGGCTCAGGATTCCAGGCTATCATCACAGCAGCTCATGAGATTCAGTTGGGAGAGAGTGACATTGTTCTATGTGGAGGATCAGAGAATATGAGTCAGGCACCTTATGCAGTGCGAGATGCTAGATTTGGAACAAAACTGGGAGTAGACTTAAAGGTGGGTTAAATAATTTTTTGCTTGTCAAAGGTAGTCACCTTTCAGCAACTAGATATAGCTTGAAAATATGCAGATTACTAAACAGCCAAAGGTGCTTTCAGGTTGTTTATTTCCAGGCATAACTAATCGATGACATCAATGACATCAATGAAATCAGTGAGTAATCAATAGGTAATCGATTGGTAATCAGTTGATTAGTCATTGATCGTCGCCAATAATCAGTGACTAATCAACTGATTACCCATCGATTACTCATTGATTACCAATTGATGTCATTGATCGTCGATTAGTTATGCCTGGTTATTTAAAACATCCAGTTTTCTTGCTTGGGAAAGATCTTTGATTTTGGTATTGCTTGGATGGGTTTCATTTCGTTTCCAATTGTGGTTGTAATAAATTATAAATGGTTGCTTTGTTATCATGTTTCACAAAAAATACATTCTGTGCATCTCTGGGCTGGTCCGAGATATTCGGGTTTCTTAAGGAATTTGCCTACTAATACAAAGGTACTTTTGTGTGGTTTATGATTATGCAGAAAAAGCAGATGCTAGCAAGGGCCATCAGAATCCAAAAAGAAAATTGGGGGTAACCACACATTTTCAGAGGTAATTGAGCTTAAATTTGGAAAGAAAATGCCATAGTTACATTCTTTGTATAATTGAAGCTTTTTCAGAATTAAGGTTGCTTAATTATCCCGGAAAAATGTGTGGTTACCCACGGTTTTTGTTTTAGATTCCAATAGGTCTTGCTAAGATCTGTTTTTTCCCCGCAGTCATAACCTTTGCAAAAATGCCTCTGTATTAGAATGCACCGTCCTTAAAAGGCCATAGTTTATGACCATAAAGGAAATCACAGCAAAATGCTGAACCCATTTCTATCAATTACCTGACTGCAAGATGTAACTTAAGCCTTTTGTTTTTAATTTGTGCTATAGATGGAGGATACTCTGTGGCAAAGCTTGACAGACTTCCATGCTAAAATGCCCATGGGTATCACTGCAGAAAATCTTGCTGAAAAATACAACATCTCACGACAGGAGTGTGATGAGTTTGCTCTGCTGTCACAAAAGAGATGGGCTGAAGGTAACCAAATATTACTTCATTTATAAATGTCAGTTGCGCAGCTACACATGTGATAAAAACTTAGAATCCTACTTTCTAAGGGATAGGAAATATCCTCATGAAAAGAAAGTTGCAGTTCTAGAGAGGTGTAACGTCAAGTCGTGTGCCCAATTGAACAGTCGTAACAAGCCAGTGTTTAGGTCAAAATAATTCTGTATCATGAACCTGGATAAGGGGAGTACTCTGTATAGTGGGCTATACAGGGAGGCTCCTCCCGAAAGGGGTGCCTTTTTTAATCTTGCATTATACTGAAAGGAAGGGAAAATGGGTGTCATTTTAGTACATGAAAGGGTCACAGAATCTGCTGTAAAGTGAAAGAGATGGTGGCTAAAGTAGAGTATAATTATGAAAGGGTGCCAAATTTTGGCAGAAATAACAATGCAAGCAGATAAAAGCTTACAGCCTTTGAGCAACTGAACCAGAATGACTGAAAGCCTAGGAAAAATGTGGCAATCATTGGAAGTTCTATTGTTTTGGCTTATCCTTGAGGTATAAGAAAGGGGTGCAATTTTACCCTAGGTATATGAAAAGGGTGCCATCTTCAGCTGGTATAAATTACCCCCCCCCCCTCCCCCCCTCCTGGTAATGAATTCATTTGATTAAGGCCTCAAGGACCAACAACTTTTGGGAACAATTTCATCAAACTGTTGTCTTTCTTTGTAGCTAACGAGGGTGGGAGATTTGTAGAAGAAATTGTTCCAGTGTCTGTTAAAGGCAAGAAGGGTCCCGAGGAATTCAAGGTTGATGAGAATCCCAAACCAAACAGCACTATGGAGAATCTGGCAAAGCTACCACCTGTTTTTAAGAAAGATGGAACAATCACTGCTGCTAATGCTTCTGTAAGATACATTCAGTTATAAATAGAGTCTTAAAGTACTTGGCATTGAAGGATCACCATATTGAAGATCATCATAGCTGCAATTTTCTGTATTCTCACCACTTCACACCCTCTTCTTGGCTGTTTTCCCCAGCAATGTAAATTCAAATTTGACGAAGGTCACGTATTGCAGTTAGAAGGTTAACTGTTTAGAAATAACCTTGAATGAGTAGCCTTAAAAGTTGTAGCTTCAATTTCATTGAAAGTACCAGTAATTAATGTATGTATACAGTATCTACTTTTAAGGCTACTCATTCAAGGTTAGTTTTAATTTTGTGCTCTAAACTGTTTCAATTTGTGCATGGGACCTTCAAAAAACTTTATAGGCAGTGTTCTTTGAATGAACTGAAGGCCCCATGCAAAAATTGACGTTGTTTACAGGAAAACAATAATACCGCCTAAAGTTCGACATAAGACAGTTATATGCACTCAGCCATTCAATTAATAGATCTTGGGAATTAGTAAAACGTTACATGACTTATGATGTTTGGAGCTTGGGATGAGCAAACTGACTGATGCATACTGTCTTCTTGTGTTTCTACTTACAGGGAATCTGTGATGGAGCTGCAGCATTGATTGTTGTTAGTGAGAAAGCTCTTAAAGAACATAACTTTACTCCATTGGCAAGAATTGTCTCATACGCTGTTTCTGGCGTGGAGCCGTCAATCATGGGAATTGGTCCTGTTCCTTCAGTGAAGGAAGCACTCAATAAAGCTGACAAGACTCTGCAAGATATGCAACTTATTGAGGTAATGTTTCAATAATGTTGTCAACTGTGAGTTTATTCTTAGCTTAAGATATCTTTATTGTTGACAATAAATTTTCATGCTAATAATTACCAACGGAGGTTTCGGATAAACAATTAAGAATAAATATTAGCGATAGTAGTTTCGAATGACGTTTCGATAACTCACTCATCATTTTCAAACTTGTGTAACAGTACCTACCGGTAAAAGTCAGATGAAAATAATGAGTGAGTCATCGAAACGTTATTCGAAACTACTATCGCCAATTATAATTCTTAATAATTACCAAGTAATGTTAATTAAACTACACAGAAGCTTCTTCGAAAAAGTGATTTCTAATGCAACTATTCTTTGCATTTTTCCAGGTGAATGAGGCCTTTGCTCCACAGTTTCTTGCTGTTCAAAAGGAGCTTGAGCTGGATATGGACAAAACTAATGTTAATGGCGGTGCCATTGCCCTGGGTCATCCTGTAGGAACCTCAGGAGCACGAATCACAGCACACTTGGTACATGAACTGCGGCGGAGAGGAGATAAATATGCAATTGGCTCAGCATGTATAGGAGGGGGTCAAGGAATAGCTATCGTTCTTGAAAATATGCAGTAAGCTTCCAAGCACAACTTAAAAGTGACTGAGTCCACAAACACTTCTGAATCATACATGTATGCTTTTCCTGAAACTTTCATCTCTCATACTTGAATAAAATAAAAGACAGTATTCTAGTGTCTTTCAGTGGACAGTGGATTTTCCGAGGTTTAAAAGTATGGGGAAAATTGTTTTTAAGGGTGATGTTTTGAACAGTTTAGTTGACCACGAGTTGCTTTCATTCAAAATAGGTGTCAGTCTCTGGACCTAAAAAGGGACAGTTCATACACTTCTCAAAATGTCGCCTTTAAAACTGATTTTGAACCTCTGGATATTCTTCTCAAGAACCGTTACAATTTTTATTATGTTTTGTTTTACTTCTGGATTGTAAAGATATCTATTTTTGCTTGGTAGGCCAGTGCTATTTAAAGGAGAAGGTCACTCCAGAAATGGTGTATTTTTTGAAATTGCCAATAAAAAGATAACACTAAGTTGAGCTACTGACCAAGGTTTTAGCTTCTAAAGTGCATCCGGTCCCACTGAAATTCCTCTCCAAAGAGGGCCAAAATTCAACACTGCACGCCGCCATTTTGAATTGTCTGTGACGACAAATTGTGCAACGAGACCAGCGGTCGGGTAACGTGGGCTCTGAAAAACGAGCCCATGTTACACTGTTCCTGGAGTGACCTTCTCCTTTAAAAATGTTTGAGATCTTTAACAGTGTCAAAGGTGAATGTGCTAGTTAGCTTAAAAGTTCTCTTTATTACAAAACCCAAGAAAACTCTGAAGTTTGCTTTTTAACAGTGAACAGCCATTTTTGAAAGGAAATTTCAGTGTGTGCAATTTTAGGTATCAAAACTGCTGCAAGTCTAAATATGTTGGAAAAAATACAAGAGGTGAAGGCTTCTTTTTGGAAGTAAATTTATATGTTATCACATTGTACAGTGTTGCACATTCTCTAAGACTTACATCTTATTCTGACTAGGTCTTGTCAGGGTTTTCAATTTGAAAAAAAAGTACCAGGTGGAGTTATCAGAGTAGCCAGAGCTTTATTGCGGCACGACAAAGGCGCCTTGCGGGGGAGGGTGCAGAAGAGGGGAAACCCCCTCCTGGAGGGGGTACAGGGGGCCTACCCCGGAGATGCATTCTGGTACATTTTCAGTAACAAGAAGTGTTTTTTGGGAGGCACTGTACACTTGAATTAAAATGTGGGCAAAAATATCTTCGTCCATAATCAACTACATCATTGACGTGAACTGATACATATAGGTACTTTTGAGTACAGAAAGTAACCGGCACAAAAGCTAAAAGTAGCTGGCGACTTGCGTCGGGCGTTGGGTGCTTTGAAAACCCTGTCTTGTTCAGTCAGAGAATGACTGTTGAAATAAAACAAAAAACTTTAAAGCCTACAGCTTGAGATTTTTTTATCAGTGAACTCCATTTTTTTAATGACTATTATATACCTGTTATTGCGAGAGGACCCATTATTCCAGTGGCTTGATAAAAAGGCATGAAAGTGCTGTGGTATTGTGGTAAGCACACTGGAGTAAGACCAAACTTTCGCACAGGAGATTGGAAGTTTGGTGGTTTAAAGCTTGGTCCCTGCATAATTTTGTGTTACGCTTTTTCCTCAGACAAGAAACTTTAATCCACAGTTTCCCTCTCACCAACTATGTAAAAACAAACGGAATCCTAACAGAAGTGCCAGGGGATAACCTTGCGATGAACTAAGCATTGCATCAGGTGGGGGGGGGGGGGATTTAAGTACTGGTCTTGATGAGCTGTTTGGTTTGTTCAATTTGGGTGATTGTAAACAAGACTTCATTAGAAAGCAGCTATAAGTGGTAATCTGATGTCTCTTTGAACCCAAGCAGTTGGTTACTTTGTTGTGATTTCATTAATTAAATGTTAATGAAAAATTTCCTCAGACAGCTGCCAACTTGCTACATTGTGTGTATTTCACATCTACTTCAAAAATAGTAAAACCCTTACATCCACCCAGTATTTCTCTATAATGACAAGTTATAATGAGGGGTATCCATGTGGGTGAAGGCATTCACATTTTTGCACCTTAGATCATTTAATTAAACAGAGGTACCTTGTGAAGTGCCTTATGCAACTGTTGCAATGCACACCATCACCACATTACTAAGTAATCTTTTATAAAGTCTTCATAAAAAATGCAAATATTGTTCAGTGTCATATTATATACCTTTTAAAACATTATGCAGTGTTCTCCCCAATTTTCAGGGCAACAGGTAAATCAGTTTTCCAGACCGGTAAAGCAGCCCGTTTGAAAATCCTTTTGCACCCCGAAGTCGAAGTGCCGTCATAAGAGCCAGAATGTTACCCGTGAAACTAGCCGCTCAAACAGGTTTCAAAAACTGTACAGAGAAGAAAACGCTTAACACTGAACAACATATGAATGTACTAACGTACGGAGAAACGCCAAGAAGAGAAGTAAACACCTCACGAAAGGCACCAACGAAGATCTCCGGGGAGAAGATAATACTATATCAGCACTTACGAACATACCAACTTACGGATAAAAGTCGAGAAGATAACACTAATACCGTACGAACATGCTAACTTACAGAGAAATGTCAAGGAGATAAAACTAACAACACCTTCCGACAAACGGCGAAAAGATGACACTAATATTCTTGGAACTGATTTTAACGTACAGAGAAACGTCGAGAAGAAAAGGCTAACATCTGATGAACATACTAACGTACGGAAACGCCCAGAAGACTAATACCTTAGGAACGTACTAAAATATGGAGAAACAATGAAAAGATAGGATTGACATCTTATAAACGTAGAAACGTACGGAGAAATGTCGAGAAATCCTTTCACAATTCAATCCAATAGTATATCTATATCAAATATTTTGGATATTTGTAATCCAGGCCTTAGCATGTGGTTCTAACCGGTAACAAGCGGTGCTACAAGCGGTAAATTTTACCGGTTACCGCCTGATAAGGAGAACACTGATCATGTACATAAACATTACTTTAAATAGCACTTTCAGGATCAGTTCACCGAACATAGCACTGTTCTTTGAAAAGCTCACTCCTACTCCAAAGTTTAAACAGTCTTTTAAGCAGTGGTTACTGCTTTCCACAGGACTCTTGTTACTTCTAATGTTGGACTTTACCTCTCCCTGCTATCTTGTGCCTAAAGATCAGACGAAACCAGTTAAGTAAGCCGTTAAGATCAGAACAAACTGTTAAGTAAGCCGTTAAGATCAGCAGAAACCTGTTAAGTAAGCCGTTAAGATCAGAAGAAACAGTTAAGTAAGCTGTTGCCTTTTTGCCATCTTTCAAACCGAAGAAGGCCAAAGCTTTTCAGTCGAAACATTTTTTTTTAAAGTTTTATTGTAAACATTGATTTACAATAGTCAGTGCCAGAAAGTTTCATGAATGTATTAAATGTCATATCCTGACTGCAATTTCAGTATTTTTCGTTTAAACCAGTTTCAATTAGTTTTTGTATTTAATTCTGGCACAAAATGTGGCCTGGGTTTAAATCTCAGACATGGCACTATATGTGAGTTTCTTGTTGGTTGTCATACTGTCCCAAAGAACTTTTGAAGGCAATCTGATCTTGTCTCTGCACAAAAATTCTTTTCATCCTTCTATCTCTAAACTCCAATAATTCAATATGGATCCAATTAAGACAGGTTTTCTAGTTACGTTTTTCAATACAAATGTTCAAATTTACAACTGGTCAATACAAATGTAATGTTCAGCTGTTAAAGAATAAAACCAGAAATGCCTTTTTGTTAACAGTCACATAAATGCATTAAGTCACCACTTTACTTATTGTGTCACACAAGTAATGCATGACACAAGCCATAAGTTAAAATGAGTTGTGATACACATTACTCTATGGTCACCTGAATGGCTGCAGCTTCTCGCCTAAGCTCTTGAACAACAGATGCCAGTGCCTCAGGATTAACTCCTGCTTCACATAACTTGACACAGATAGCTAAAGATTCTGGATCCAGGCCAGTATTGAGCAACTTGGAAATCTCAACCAAAGCTGAATGAAATAAGAACAGGCATTAGTTTGTAGCTGTTTTATACACAGTAAAGAATTGTAACAAATGTAAAAACAGAAACAAGATGTGAAACAAGGCTGGTCTTGAGGGTATTCTTGCTTTACTCTGTCTGTTTTCTCATGTACGTTCATGTAAAATCTATTTGTTGTAAGCTTCTAACTTGCGAATGTCTCAAAACCTGGTTATACCTTCTGACCTCAATACCTCGATGTCAGTGGAGTCACATACTTTATGATGAAATACTAATGGCAGCAGCATAGCTATTTGCAAAATCTGAACAATCAATGATCAAACTGGCTGAATTGATGGCAATAAAGATGTCAGTAAAGTTACATGGGTTGTTATTGGCCAACAAAGACAAAATATACATTATCATATAAAAGTGTCAGAAAATCATAGAAGGGTCATCATTCTCATCAACTGCAGTTAAAAATATTTCTGACTGCTTCAGTTACTTGGCAATCCCTTACAAACCATACATCATGGTCCAACTTCTGCATTTCTCTGCTGGGTGGTACAATCAATGTCAGTTGATAACTTGGTTGGTACTGACAATCCACAAATAACAATTTTATATTGATACTGATCATAAAAACCATGAGAATTGATTGTTCATCAACTAAAACAGCAGTTGTCGTGGATACTCGACACTAGCAAAAATTGTGATTGACCCTGTCACTGACTCATCCATTTCAACAACTGTTAAGGCCTATTATTATTCAACAAATTGTCACTATGCCCATATATGGTAAGGAAGCCCTCAATATCTGTCATCCTACATGACAGATATCCTGCGATATACGTAAATGACCATATTTGGAAGTGCACTGCAGCTTTTCTTTCATTGCTTGTTTGGCGGCCATTTTGAAAAGCGAGGCAGTTTTAGCAGTGTTCTCCGTAAATTTTGACTCTCTGGAAGAAACTTTCCACGATTAAATACTCTCAAAAAGTCAACAAGTATTTGCTTCAGTTCACAAAGATATCCAGAGGTTAACTTAGAATTTTCATAGTGAGAACTCAACCAAGAAAATGCTATTGCGAACGAAGCAGCACACTTGCTCACGGAAAGTTGTAAAGACTAAAGTTGAAAAGATTTTAATTCACAGGAAGAGGACTTATTCTCGGTAAGGTAGCAATATTTTTTTCGTTTGTCTTGTCATTTCCAAACATGAGTTTGTAAATAAGTCTTTTTAAGTGAACGGTAGTAAACTTCGATTTCTTGAAATTCTGTTTTGATTTTTATTAAGCTTACGTGTTGCTAGCTTTTAGCGTTTTTATCATAGAGCCGTAGTTTTTCTCGTTCTGAAAGTGGTAGGCGATGGGAATTTGTTGAATAATAAAACAATTATCCTGCTCAATCTTGCGGAATATCCCCTGATTTAGCCAACTCGGCCTACGGCCTCGTCGGCTAAGTATCAGGTGATATTCCGCGCGATTTCGCAGGATAACTGTTAACTGTTTGGCCTTGACCTTGACTTTCTTCAAGGTCAGTAGAGCATGAGAGAATTGGAAGTGACACATTCCCTGTGGCTCACGGCTTTACCGCTTCCTTGCACACTCTAGTAAACTGGACTCTATTCTCCCGCATGCTCTGCTATCCTTGAAGAAAAATAACAACTTGGTAAACATTCTATACCCCCGGGCCGCCCTTCTTCCAGAATACTCAATAAACCGCAAAACAGTAATGTGAAAGAAACTAAGAATAAAATAAGCCTAATCTTTTGATATTTCACAACCTTATTTGCCACTGTGAGGATTTTTATGAAACTGTATTGAACTGTAAAAGTTCCTCTTACAAAAAGTGAAGTTTTGTAATGGAGGTATCAACGATAAAAATTTGAAATAGATACCTTCCATAGCTTCCCGCGCGGAAGACACTTGAGGGCTCGCACTTCTACTGTCCGCCATCTTGGAATCTTCTGAACTGCACTAATGCAATTCTTTTGGACAGCGGATCTACCTTTCAACGAACATTGAGAGAAAATGAAAAACAATCGAGCGAGAAGTCGCAATGCTAAACTACTTTTGCTAGAAAACATTCAATTTTCACTACACAGGAGCAGCAATGAGCATACCTAGAGAGACACCTAGATATGATATTTTCCGTCGATCTTGTTCATGGCTTTGCATTGAAAATACGCCGAGCGGTGTTTCCAGTTCGAGAAAAACCTCTCCTGATCAATTAGAAATTCTCTCTACCTGCAATGTTCTTTTCATCCTCTGCTGAGCGCCAGATTCAAAATTTATTTTCACAGATCAGTTTCATGCACTGGAATTTCGGCCTTTTGTCTTAATTTTCTCTGTTTATGCTGACAAGAATTTATTTTCATCAAGTTCAATATGGTAGACAGTATGTCTACGTTGTCGTCTTTAGAACTTACACGCAATCCGTTCGATAACAGTCAAGAAGAGCGCATAAACTGTCCGGGATTTAGCCCTTCTATGTTCTGCAATCAAGAAACCCCAGCCAGTCAAAAGGTGAGCGAAATTGGTCATTGACAGGATGTATGGATTACAATCGCATATTGTACTGATACAGCTTGACTGTTCTCGCTCTTTATCAATTATCACAGAAAAACAGAACCTTCAGATGGTCAATCGAACAGATTTCCCGACTGGTAAGTTCATTCAAAGCTTCGATCCCCTTCGCTATTACTTGGTATAGTATGCAATCTCTTATAAGCTTAAGTCAATTGATGTTTTAAAAGAACGATAAATTGTTCGGCGACAATCAGATTGTTTACGTCTCATCCTTTTTGGTTGTTTTGTTCAATTTGTTTTATTATCTCAAGATTTTGGAAGGAGCGCGAAAATGAGCGGTGCGCGCGGTCGACGCCAGTGTTGCTCTCAATTCTTTCGTCGCGCTCTCTTTCCAAAATCTTTGAGCCTCTAAGACAGATCAAAGATGTAGGCAGCCATGATGACAGCAACGATATTGTTTAAGCTAAGAACTCACTCTTTGTATTGAGAATGCATGTTTTACCTCAACGTTGTTCCCTAGAAAGCGGGAGAGGGGGAGGGGTGAGTAATCAAATGTTTATCAGGATACGTTAAGGTATTTTTGTGAATTGATAATAAACACAACCCTCTATCAAGTACTTGCATCTTGTTTTGTCTCATCAACTGTAAGGAAGGCTAAAATGATGCCAGTGTTATTATTCATGGTTAATATTTAATTTATTCATTCATAGAATCCAGCTGATATTGATGAATTTCCACACCAAGAGTACAGCAGTACATTTGAGAGGTTAGTTCTAACAACTTAGTGGACTAACCTACCTTAAGGTCTGCTGTAGTTTCAGCAGTACTCTTATTTAGTCTAACGTGGGTCGCTCACAAATAAAGAGTAAATAAAAGAGTGCTGCTAAAACTGAGCCTGATTGCTAGCAGGTGTAGTTTGGGGGGGGGGGGGTGGGGGGGGGAGGCAAGAGGAGACAAACCAGAATAAACAGGAAGACCTAAGACCTGAGAACCAGGACTTAACTAGTGTCAAAGTACAGAGGGAAGGACCTGGCTTAAGGACGGTGCCTCCTGATACAGATGTATTTTTGCAAAGGGTAAACTATGGGGGAAAAGTAGATCTTAGCAAGGGTTTTTGGAATCCAAAAAGAAAAATGTGGGTAACCACGCATTTTTCAGAGATAGTTAATCAACCATAATTCTAAAAAAAGCGTTAAAATACAAAGAAAGTATGGCAATTTCTTTCCAAATTTAAGCTCAATTATCTCTGGAAAAATGTGTGGTTACCCCCCATTTTCTTTTTGGATTCTGATGGCCCTTGCTAAGATCTGCTTTTTCCACATGGTCTTAAACCACGCAAATTAATTGGTGTATTAGGGGGCAAATTCCTTAAGAAACCCAAATATGTCGAGATACACAGAACGTATGCGCAGTAACAAAAGGAGGCACCGTCCTTAAATGCATTATCAGATGCCAAGAGACATGAAATCAGTGGGGTCTTTGTTTTGTAGAAAAGGCTGGGTCAAACTACAAAACGAAGACCCTCACTTAAATGCTCTATCAGACACCAAGAGACAGTTGACTCGGCTGGCTGTTTTCTGACCCATTATTTAAGGTAGTGATCAACTTCTGTCTTCTTACATGATGCTTGATAATTTAAGTCCTGATGAGGAACCAAAATTTTCTCTTTACATACACTGGTAGTTTTCATGCAAAGCAAGAGACATAAGTTCATAAGGTTTTGATATGTTTGTTTGGTGTGTAGTAAAACAATACAAGGAATGATGGTTATTTCATCATTATTTCTGTGATTTACATTCAGGGAAGAGGATGAAATTCAGGCTCAGAAAGCTGTAGATGAGGTGGGTGGTTGATTACTGGTGATTATGGTGTCTTGTTTATACATTTAACCTTAACGCCCAATATTAACATCCACATTCTCCTCACTATATTCTCCTTATATTTCTTATGTAACTAGTTGAGAGAATTTGATTGAAAATCCAGACATTTGATCATTGGTGATCATTTTCTTTATTCTCATGGCCTGTATGCCTGATCAAGCAGTAATACTGTGGGGAGAAATCAGATGCTTGTCACTATTAATGCAATGTAAGAGGAGAAAAGAAGAAATAAAAATAATGGAACCCTGTTACCTGTTATTATGCAACTCACTCAGCCAAAAAGGGATTTACATTTAATGGGAGTTTGGATTTATTTAACATTGTCAGATAAGAAAATGGTTGCAGGAGTTTTATTGCAGGGAAGGGGGTAAGCAAGAAATATTGGTTGTGATAAGAAGGTGATTGTATTATGTGGATGGTTGTAAGGTGAAGTTCCATGGCCAATTCCTACTGTCCCTTGGAATTCATATTTATTTAATAGTCCAATGCTGTTAAGTTGTTGCAATGATTGTCAACTTAGTCAGAAATGATCATTTAATGATGAATGTCTTTGTGTATTTCAGTATTTCTCTCAAAGTTCCATTGTTCCATCACCATGGACACCACAGCACTCAGCAAAACATGTTAAATTCTCTCCTTTGCCACCAGCTACTGCGTGTAAGTATGTGTAAAATATGGTGATTATACGCCAAGTCTTCCTATTTCAAACACTTAAGGAAAAAACTTGTTTGAGACAACAAGAGTTGAAGTAACCCATAGGAAAAGGGTCCAATAAAAACAGGTTTCAGTTCAAGACAGGACTTGGAAAATCAAGTTACAATGTAATTCTATCAGGATTGTTTGCAGTACTTTACCTACACGTAGTTGGCCTACGTGTCCTCTTGAGTTCCTGAGTGTCCTAGCTGTCGCATTTCTAAGGACCCTGTTATGTTTTAACCATTGTATACAAATTTTATGTAACTAAATGCAAATTTTATTGAAAAAAACCATTGAGTACTTGAACTTCAACTATGGGAACTGTAGTTTATGTGCACTGGCTTGTTTCCTTGCTATTTTGCAAGGTTAGCATTCTTACTGGCATTTCACAAACAGCAATAGTAGCATTTTTCTCTGCAAACACTGCTCCAAGATTGGTGTGACAGATACTCCCATTGTGTGGCCACTTGACTTCTGGAATGGCTTTCCAAAAGAATCCACTCCGAGGTGTAAATAGCATTTCAAAAAATAACACTGAGAAATTCTGACTTTTGAAAAATCATTCACCACCCCTATCAGTCAAAAATGTTCTTTTTGCATTGACAGATATTGAAGCAGCAAGTTCTGCAGAGTCCTCATACTCGTCTCCTAACTCATCAGGTTGCAAGGTTACAGCAGACGGTAAGAAATGTGATTTACAACCAATGTGTTGTTCCAGAAAATATCCATCCACGGGGGTTTTTTTTTTGTTTGTGTTCTCCCCCCCCCCCCCACCCCTCTGGAATTTCCAGTTTAGGCTCATACTTTACTTTAAACATTTTGGCCTTTAAGACCCCCTCCTCCTCAGAATTTCCAGTGACCCTCTGTGGTGGGAGTATTGGATATTTTCTGGAACCACACAATTGATTTCAATACTGTGTGCAGACCCAGGATTTTGAAACAGCATTAGCTGACAATGATTTGCCCATAATCATAAAGCAGGAAAGGAAATTTGCAGATCTTCTGGTTCCTTATGATTGTTTTGATTATCGTACATCTCAGGCAACCTGGAACTTGCTATGTCCACCCTGAACCCATTTCATGGGCAAATTCCTGTCAGCATCTTGTGACCATGGGTGAATCATGGACTATGATTCACAAAATAACCATAGAAGTTGGTGCTTGAAGCAATCATAAAGAAGCTAATCTGCAAATTTCTTTCACCGCTTTGTGTTTATGGGCGAGTCGTGATGGGGAAATCATATCTGGCAAATCAAGTTTCAAAAACCTGGGTCTGCACCAGGCAGTAGCATTGGCTGAAATCTACTCCTATTTTTAAGTAACAACTTTTAACAGCAGAGGGGCATTGAGGAAATGTAGTTTAGTAGAACAGGTGAATCGCTAAAGACGCTAAAGACAATTGAAGGGGTGCCTGGAACAAAACCCCATATGACTTCAGATGAACTGCTAAATTCTCCTTTCAGTTTTCGTTGTATTTGTTTGTAAATCAAAGGGAGAATTTGACATTAGATCAAGAGTCACTTAGGGCCTTATTCCATGCACCCCTTCAATTTAAGATGCTGGGTTGTAAGATAGCCATTTTTGGAAACCCAAGAGCAAGTAGCTGGATGAAGAAGCACAAAGAAATCAAGGAAAGAAAAGTTGGGGTAAAATGAGGAACTCTTCCTTGCTTTTTCCCAGACTGTTATTTGCCTTTTTTGTGTGTCCATTTAAACTTTGCCTCACTCCAACTGTCTCACTCTGGGTCCAGTTGTTCAAAGGGTAGATAACTTTACCCAGTGGATAAGTCGCTGTCCAATGGAGCAATTTTCCTTCAACTTACACATTTGGCCAGATTTATTGCAAGCTTACACACTTCATTATTATAAATACACTCTTGCTCTTTTCATAAATCATTTTATTTAGAGTATGTTGTATGTGCTTGATTATGGCTTATCAGTGGATAAAGTTACTGCTCTTTGAACAACTGGGGCCTGGTTTCTGAGGAAGTAAGGTGACAGGCTTGGTGGGTTTTTGATCTGAGGCCCCTCTCTTTAATATACAGGGTAAAAATTCTATCCATATTTTAATAGACAAAAAAAACTCATTTCGTCTTTCAGCAAGTAGCCAGACAAAGCTTTCTTTGCCACCAGATTTTGATCTACAAAACCACATTGGTGAGTACATATTAGATATAATATTTGACAAACAACATCAGATTAAAATTTATTGTAAGTACTAGTAATATAAGAATATTTCATGTATCAGAGGTCCAGGGGAAAGTTTGAAAGTGGCTGTTCTAACTCAGATAATGATCTTCTACATTTAGGTTCATCTTATTACAACCAGGATGGCCTTAATGGCAGTAAAGACATTTCAATGTCTTCATTGCGACGCAAGCTGTTTTCTCAAGTAGGAAATGTTAATGAAGCAGACAAGTGCAAACTGGAACCACCAACTGAAATCAAGTAAGTATTTCACGACAGCACACAAATGTCAACCTGGTACTTGTTGACCTTATAGATGTCCATGGCTTGAATATGAGCCAGTTCCATGTAATGCACAGTTAAAACTGCAAGTTAAATTTAAGTCATTGCTAATTCAGTGTGTCTATCAACTGTAATCATCTGGAAAAGCCCAAGCCATTAGAAAGGACGTCTGTTATCAATGAATATTGACGCCTGAGAACCAAGTTAACACCCAACAGAATTATTTCAATAGTATTTTCATCTTCTGTGTTTTTCAGATCCATCTTAAAAAGCCCCAAAAGTCCTGTTTTGGTAAGTTCAAAGTTAGTTTTATTAGGCATTATGTAGTCTCTGATCACTGACTATTCTTTTTTTAAAATCTCATGCACAGTCTTTAAAAGATTTTTATTTAATGAATTAAACTCAAAAAATTAAATTGAATCACAGAGTTGGCTTAAGTTTCAAACTCTTAAATTTAAAGTGAATTTTAAGAAGGCTTTAGGCTGTTGAATTTCCATTGGCCAGCCTCGAGCCTATTCATTTTTGATGTTGGTCTGTTATCTTCGATTTAAAAAAAACAGTAAATTTTCCAACAAAATAGAACTTAATCCACAATGAAATGTAGTAGAGATCTGATGCCTGTTAGAAAGATCAGTGACACCATGGATCAGGTCTTGTGGGCATCACCAGAACCCCCCCCCCCCCCCCCCCCGCTTATTCCTCCAACTCCATCTCAAAATCTTCAAACTGCGAAAAAGACTGTTATGACCCAGCATCTGCATGTCTTCAGTAGGTACATAGTGACAGAAGCCCGGCGTAGCCAATCGATAAAAATCGATACCGATTTATCAACCAATAAATCGATATAAATCATTAGAATTGATTTGATTGATATCGATTTTATTGACCAATCAGTAAAAATCTATATCACTCGCATTTTTTTATCGATTTTTCTTGATTGTTAACGGTTTTATCGATTTTTAACTTTTATGAAAAGAATTGAAGAAGCCGTATCACCAGTTCAAAAGGGGATGAGTGTATATCTTGAACAATATGCCGCGTTTTGGCTGGAGCAGGACAGACTTCAAATTGGAAAAATTGCTCGCCTTTTTAACAATCCATCAGTGAAATCAGCATATCCTATATTTGAATGGACGAAAACTTCAAAAAGCGATAAAATCACTGCTTTAATTGACGTAGCCCATGTCGCATCTCGGGAGGATACAACTTGGTCACTAGAACTTAAAAGGAGATATATTTGGTGCCCAATCAAATCACTCATCATGATACTGGAAACAAACACAGTGAATGGATCAGACAGTATTTAGGAGGAAGATGTCGCCAAAATTAAGGAAATATTGCCGAGACTGGAATCTCCAGAAAAGGAAAGACAAATTCAAGAGAGCAGGGAAAAAGAGAGGGCAAGACGAGAAGGGAAAGATGGTCGTTCTGAGAGCATGACAATTGTGTTGCTTAAGGAGGTCCTTCAAGAAATGAACGTAACATTTAAATCCAATTTACCCAAGAAAGAACTAATTCAGAAAGTCGAGGAGGCCCATCAAAAGCTTGGAGATCAATCAGAATGTGCGCAAAGTCCCCATCCATTCCACCAATCAAATGCCCACCCGACACTTTTCAATAAAGACAATGACCTTTTTATTTTGACTGATCTGGAAAGTGAAAAAAAGAGGCATTAGTGGCTTTTTTTGAGTTTGCTGTCTTACCTGATTATTATTTATGGTCTATTAGTTGATGCAGTACATTGACTTATTTGGTCTTCATTGCGTTTTCGTTGTTATGAATGTCACCTTGACAGAAATTTTACTTGAAGTAATTTTATTTGTTTACCGAACGCTGCTTGCATTGTCTTTCGCTCTTTCTTTTCAGCTAGCCTGCGTTCGTCTTGAGGAGAACATGACTCTATTTACAGTTTAACATTTTTTCAATAACTTTGAAGTTTCTCCCGTGGGAGGTTAACGTTATTGTTCAGCATCAATGTGACCAGAAGCATTCAACCGAATGATTTTTCATATTAAAATGTGTTACATTATTAAGAAAAACTGCTCGTTGTTGGCTTTTATGGGTTTCTCAAAGAGCACTATGGCCTCTTTAACCTTTTAGAGTAACAAATGCTAAGATTTTGCCCGGATTTATGCAGAGATATAACTTAAAATGTTAAACATTAAAAATCGATAAAATCGATGAAAATCGATAATATCGATTTATCACTCCCCGAATTTTTAACGATTTCTACCGATTTCAGTTAAAAATCGATAAAAATCACTTGATTTCTTTTGATTTTTAATGGTATCGATTTTTATCATTGGCTACGCCGGGCATAAGACACTAACTCAAATGGTATTTGCTTCTAACTTCAGATAACATCAAGCCCAGTGTCTGAACAGTCCACACCAAAGCATACTAAACACAGACACTCAACTACCAGCACCATGTCAAGTCCGAATATGTCACCAATCAAGCCAATGCTGTCTGTCCCAGAGACACCCACTTCAGCTAGAAGGTCTTGTGTGTCCAGACAGAGTTTTAGTCCCATGGAGTTCTCAACAAATGCACTGAACACATCTGGCATTGAAGTTATCGGGGATGCCCTGCCGGATATATCGCCTATAAAAGGAGATACAGAAACAAGGGGCCAATCCTTTCAGAAAATGGACATTGGTATGTTGACAGTCCTGAAACCGCGTTGTTTTTGGACATCAGTCAACGACAACACAAATTGCACTTGTGTAATTTTCATAAAGTGTCTTCCAAAATTGTTAGGAGTCTGGGACCAACAACAACGAAACGCTTGAGTGCTCTTTTTCGATGGCGTCCTTGACAATTTTGTTTCGCAAAACTTTTCGAGTGTTAATGTAAATTACAATCTGTCAACTCATCCTTGAGCAGAATTGCTCTCCTATTTATCGTATGATCGTGGCAGTCTTGCTCAATTTAACGAAAAAGTACAGCACACTCAGATAACTTGCATGAATTGATTTTATCTGGAAACGCGATAAGCTCGAACGACGGAAAATATGGAAGACGAGTCGGCGCATTCCACAGGTTTGAAGAATGCTATATCTAAGTTATGTTTGCATTTCGTTTCATTTCCAAAATAATTTGAAGTTTATTTACATGTATACACTGTTTATTCCATTTTTCGGCTCACCTTTTGACATGCAAGTGAACAGTTTAAAAATCGAATACAAGCTTTGTGATGTATCGGTCATTTCACTTCGATAATAATTATTCTTTAATATTAATGGTCTCAGATCTCTTTAAAATGCGATGTCCTTGTAGTGAACCTTTTTAACCTCATGATCACTTTTCCCATTTGTCTAGTAATGTGTTGCACTTGGAAAGCTAAGTTCAACTTCATTTCTAGCGGAAGAAGATGGCTGAATTTATTCTAGAGACGAATAATCCGTCTATCCAAACTTGGGCAATAGTTTTTGAAGTTTGTCTGACAATTCGTCTGTGTACCTGCTTAGTTCATCTTGACAGGTAAAGTTAAGTGAGTTATTCATCTGGAGGGATAATCTATCTTTTGCCATATAATTTTATACACAGGCTAATTATCAGACAAACTAAGGTCGTGTTCTACTGGGATCAACTGTTTTTGGTTGGTTGAGTTGGTTGGGTTTGTCGTGTCCTATTGGGACAAAAACCATTTTCGGTTGGTTTGGTTTGACCAGCTCTGAGTTTGGTTGAAAACGATGGGTAGCGTCCGCTGACATGTTAGCAACGTCGGCTTTCACACATTGCGTCAGTATGATTTGCGCGTAATTACACGTAAACTGTCAGCCACAAATGTATTTCTTCTCAGAAAATTTTTTCTTTAAACTTGTCTGATAAATTAGGGATGGCATTCTCAAAATAGCCTATAATACGAGTGGCATGTGTCCTCTCCGTTTCCAGTAACAGTGGTTTTATATATTCCAATTCATCATCCGATTCACAACGTGGTGGAACCAATTCTTCTAACAGTTATTGAAGGACAACCGATGCTACGAGTTGCGTTTCCGCCATCTTGCCAACCTTTGTAGAAAAAGTTGAGGAAGTCTGCAAAAAACTATGCCCAGTCCAACCGCGTGTCAACCAAGAATGGTTAGAAGTGTTCATCGGAAACCTCAACCGTTTAACCAAACCCAGTTTCACTTGAAACGGTTGATCCCAATAGAGCATGACCTAAATTTGCTGTCTAAGTTCGTCCCAGAGACATTATCCCTATCTAGTAGTTATATCCATATTAGCCGCATTAACTATCTTTGGATGTTTTATCTGCATGGATGGATTATTTGTCTCTGGTGTAAAATGACTCTTTGACTGCTTGTGATTTTGTTTTCTATCTGAAAATCGACCATATTGTTCTAATATAAAAAAAAATCTATTGCTTATTTTCAGATTCAGAGGAAGTTGAAAATGCAAATAATTCCATTGATGACGGTGGACCACTGGAGGTATCAGCATTGTCCATGAAGGACGATGATGATGATCACAATGATGACGACAAAGAAAAGGAAGAAACCGATGATGATGATGATGATGACGAGATGCCGCCAAAGATCACAATGGAAGACTTGGCTGATGATTTAGACTCCACCGAGGAAAACATTAGAGATCAAGGTGCAGATTCTCCAGAAATGAAGTTTGAGGAGCTAACTCGAAGGGAAAGTCTAGCTCCAGAGAAAGCTGTTACAGAGGTTTCCGATAGTAAGAGGAAAGAAGGCATGCCTAATGAACATCTGAAGTTGCCTAGGGATAGAATGAAGGTTGAAGACATTGGGTCAAACATTAGTGAAGAGCCCCGCAAGAGCAACGACTATGAAAATGGACACTCAAAATTTAGGGAATATGATCATAGTGTGCACCATTCATCATCCAGCCAGAGGAATTGGCAAACGAGGGATTATAGTGCTACAGAAAGCTATCATAAATACTGGTATAGTCATTTCAATGAACTTGATGAGGATGTAATCTTGATGCGTGCAAGAGCTGCACTGAGAAGAGCAAATAGGTTTTCTCCTCCTAAAGGCAAGAGCACCTATTCCTTTAATCCAGACAGTTTATCAATGTCTGATTTGAGTTTAAACATGACGTCCTCATGGGAACCAGTTCGTATGTCAACACCTTTAGTTCCACATGCTGCTACATCCACTAACTATAGAAGCCATGTAGACCATGACAGTCGCTATGGTTACAAGTCTACCAGTAGGTCTCATCGGCATGATGTTGCAGATGTTGTGTATGCTGAGGAGTCTGGGCTTGGCAGAAGTGGTGGAGAAATGTCCTCCTCACACCATCATCATGGTGTTTCAGGGAGGAGATTGACTCCCGCTATGGAGGACATTATCAGACGAAGAAAACTGCATGAAAACCTTGAAGGTAAAATTGAAATTATAACTACTTTACAAGGGATGTAAATCTGAGGATTTAGTGAAGCTTCAAAATATTTTGTAGCCAAAAATTGCAAAGTAGCCAGTTGTAATAAATATTTTGTTCTCATTATTGTAGTGCCAGAGGCTGCTGACAACCAAATGAATGGCAGCCATCTTGGACTTCTTGATGTTTTCGCAAACTTAAACCTAAGTTGGCAAAACAGTAATTAACTGACAAAATGATCTAGAAATGTGAAATTTGCTCAAATAAAGAGGAAAATTCTAAAGAAAGTCCTGTTTCAGAAACAGGGATCCACATTACATGTAGCTTTTCTTCAAACTCGTCAGCCGGGCAAGTACGTCAGAAAAGATACTTGCCCTGACGAAATTTTACTTGCCCGTTCAAAATAATATTGTGTAGTAATAAAAATACAGTCGGAAACTAAAAGTGAACAACAGTAAGTGGGAAGGTTACATTTTATTTTCACCATGTTACTGCAGCAGCACTGCTTTAAGGCTCCCGTCAAACACTTTCATTTCACAAATTCATCTACATGTACATGGACTTAAAAGATAGACCTACTTTGCATGTCAAACGTTCACTGTTTAACATTTGGTTTGCTGCGTTTACTTTAATTACGACTACCTACTTCTCGATCATTTTGGTCTATTTTTGATATCTCTTGACATATCTGGCAATACATCGTGCTGTTGATACAGATAGATGCTGATGTTAAAGCTTGCCAGACTCAGCATCCAGGTACTTAAGCCAAGGCCTGTCTTGCTGCCACGATGGTAAAAATGCTTGCTTTCGTTGCTCTTGTTCGTATTTAGAACTGACACACCGCTTTTCTTCTGTGGTGGTGGCGACACTTTGTCAAAGTAGGGCCACATTTTGCGAAACTTGTTTGCGGCCAAAGAGCAAGAGTCTTGACATGTTTGCATATTGCTGCAGTACATCAGTAGTAGAAAACAAAAAATTGAGCCTGCAAAATTACTTCTGAGATTACCACATGAGTTGTCGTACGTGCAACGAAACGAAGTGAACAGAATATTAATCTTCTGTTTACTACAGTACCGAATCACCGAATGGCTGGTGAACATTCAAAACACAGGTACATTGACCGGTGAGAAATTAAAGAAAAAATTTTGCCCTTAAAACTTACTCGTCTGCCGGACGAGTTTTGTAATTTTTTAAACTCGTCCGTAGGTCTTTATAGTCCTCTCGGACGACCTGACGACTGTTAATATGGATCCCTGCGGAAATTGGAAGTCCTTTTTTCTCTCGTTTTTTAATGCAAAAAAGACATGTTAGCATTAGAACATAATTTTTCCTTTTTTAATGCCCAATGGTCCAGACCTTTTGTAACAAGGGTGGAAACTGTATTTGGTAGTGAACTGTTATGGACCAGGCCCTTGGAAATAGAGAACATTCTTTTTTTTTAACCATATACAAGTCTTTTATATCTTGACTAATTACATAAAATTAGAGAGCCCTGTAGGGCATGGTAAAGTGGAACTATATGTGACTTTTATCACAAGTTTTTTACCCAAGTTTTATCCAAGTTTTATTCCACAATAGCTGTAATATTATAATGAAGTTTCTCCCTTGTAGGAAAGTATGCATTTTCCACTCCTTGGAGGAAGCCAAGCTCCCCGTTGTATGACAGCAAATGGCAGCTCTCTCGCACCCATCCCATGAGCTATGTGGAATGGAAAGCTCTGTACTGGAGACCTCCAAGGGAGCCTGTATATTGGAGAGATAACCACTGGTATCGCACAGACCTTTATGAACCAGATCACAAGAGGTACAAATGAAGTCTAGGCCAATGTTTTAAGTAGTCTACACCAGTTGATTTTTTGCGTGATTTTACTGGAATGAGGCTCAAGCATGAATTTAATTGGTTCAATGAGAGAGAATTCACATGCAAATGAAAAAAAAAGACATAAAGAAAGAGAGTGAAGGGGAACCAAGACTGCTGGCAAGGTTTTTTTTAATAAAATGCTCACTTTGGAGAACAGTATTGTTTTCAAAAATCCAGCAAAACATGTATCACTTATTACAGTGCGGCTACTCCAACCGGGTCAGTTGGAAGAAAACTGACTAATCGCAACGCTAATTGAAAACAAAAGATAGCAAAGTTTTTTTGTAAACAACCAATAACGTTGAAGCAGGCAGACAATACACGTTGAAAAAATTTGACACCATGACCTCTGATCATGACCGCTCGGGAAACTGTCACGTCTGCGATTGGTTGCTTTCGATCCTAAATGTGCTAAATTTTGAGCAGAACATTGAGATGTCGAACTCGCAATTGATAATAAAATTTTCACCCATAAACAAACCTTAAACAATACTTTCGCTTCAGCAGTATAGCTATTATAGGAGTCCTATTAAAAAAATGCACGAGTTTGTTTGTAGAACAAACCTTTTCTGAAATGAAATTCGGTAACGCGACAAACTTGCTTGATTCTGATAAGCGTTCACTCAGCACAGCGAGTATAAACAAACACAGATCTGAAGATAAATATCGACATTTGCGCCCTTTGATTGTTCAATTATAAACGGAGGTTCCCAAATCTCCTTATTCACTAAGTGCTTTTAGAATCAACAGGTGCTTATTGTTGATGTGTTGATTCTGGCTTCTGCAGCCCTTTCACAGCCGCAGTCTTCAATACTGCAAGGAAATCCAAATCCTTTATGTGAACGTGGTGCAAGTCTAAAACGTAATCTCGTAATAGCTGGGAATGTCAGCGACTGTTGCTTTATATGCCGCCCTCTCAACCGAGTATTATTTGTTTTTTCTGGGCAAAAGCCATTTTGGAAACATTTATATTTACAACAAGCTTATAGCTAGCCTGCGAATACAGCCGCCTCTCATTCACGTCCCGCAACGAAGAGCGGATTCTGGACAGATTTACGTCATCAGTATGGAATTTTTGGCGGCGAATTGCAGACGTCTCTCTTCCCGTTTCGCTCTTCGTTGCGGGACGTGAATGAGAGGCGGCTGTATTCGCAGGCTAGCTTATAGCTTATGTGATGCGTAAAAACAATCCGCCAGATTTCAATCACATTGAGTCAACACTGCTCCGTTTGAAAATGTTAAAAAAAAACAATTGAAGCTAACCAATGAAAAATTCATCTATTTCCCGAGAGGTCCGCAGAATGAGACAGTTTCAAATTTATTTGGAGATGTATTGTCTACATTCTTCAACATTACTGGTCAGTTTATAAAAAAATGTTGCCTTCTTTTGTTCTCAGTTAGCCTTGCGATTGGTCAATTTTCTTCCAAGTGCCCCTGTTCAAGTAGCTGCACTGTAACGAAAGAGTTTCATCAGAGGTTCAAAGCACTGATAAACGTATGAAATCGTGATACAACAGCCTACAGGCCATGTGCAGGGATAGTGTAGTGATGAGATCACTAAGTGATCTCACCACTACAAGAGTGGGTAGTAAGTCTTAGTCCCCACTCTTGTGGTGTGGGTTGAGTTTGTTGATGTTGTTGTTTCGTTTTGTTTTGTTGTTTTTTGTTTGTTTGTTTTATATTTGTCCTTACTTTGAGGGTTTTTCTCTGGGAACTTAAGTTTTCCACCTTCCATGAAAATTAACAGTTTTAAATTCAAATTCAATCTAAGTTGAAACAGTGAATGAAAACCCTTCTCTGCGAATATGCCACTGCAAAATCCTGATTATTCATTTTTATTTCTTTAATTATTTTAATCAACGCTTTGAGGAAACCTCTGATGAAACATAAAGTAAAAGCTTTTGATGTAGCTTCTCCTTTGGCAACTAGCTTTGCTTTTTAATTGGCATCATTTTCTGAGTATGGTAAAATCAGTGAGAAGTTCGCAAAATGATTAGTGACTGTACCTAATCGAAATCATGTGGGAGTTTGGTGGCGCAGTGGTTAGTGCACTGGACTTCAGATCTGAATTTCTTTGGTTCTATGCCCAGTCCCTGCCATTGTGTTGTTTCCTTAGACAAGAAACGTTACCCCACATTTTCTCTCTCCACCCAGGTGTATAAAATGGGTACCGGCAACATACTGCTGGGGGTAACCCTGCGATGGACTAGCATCCCATCCAGGGGGGAGTAGCAATACTGTCAGTTGCTTCATGCTACAGAAACTAGGTTAAGCTCTGGCCATGAGGGCCTCCTTGGCTCGTGTGTGACTTTACCTTACCTCTACCTAATCCAAACCACGGCCCTTTTATGAGGAGTAAGCATAAAGATGGTAACTCAAGTAAACTGATTCTTATACTGGGAGAATGTTCAACAAAATAGGATGACTGATACCTCATTGCAGAAAATTGTTGTAAACAATCAGTTTTGCATGTGGCAAATTTTTTTGATAATAATAAACTTTTTGAAAATGTACAGATTAGATATGGTTTTTATTTACCTCTTGTTTGACCAATTTGGTGATTAAGTCTCAATATTTTTTCTTCAGGTTGTCCTGGCCTCCCAGGCCCCTCTCTTCAAAGCTGGTTTATGGTTCACGCCCGTTATCCCCTCCTGTGTCCTTCCCACCAGCAAAGGTGCCAAGAGCCATACCAGGGGGCTACGTGTCAAAGACCGCTCTACCCTCCTATCATGACAGCAGTGACAGTGGCTATTCTGATTGGCAACGGAGCAGCAGCCGATGGGAAAACACAATGAGAAGTCATCATAGTTTACTAGGATATGCTGGAGAGAGCCAATATTACTAGAGACTATCTTATTGGTTCTGAAGTTTATCTGCCACTTCGTATGACAACCATAGTGTTTCCTGTTATGTAGCTTAAGAAAGTAACAGCTTATTAACCACAGTTGGAGGTTGCATGGAGACAACTGTGGACCAAGATCTCCTCACAAACTAACAGTTACTGACAGCCAGTTGAATAGAACATGTGCTAATTAACTGAATTGTGAAAATCTGAAGATTCCAGTTCAGCTCTAGTACTGCTACACTAGCCCGAGTCTGAGTCATTATTTCTGCTCATTTTCCTTTGGAAAGGGTCTTTTATATCCACAGTTTTATACCATCTTGTCAGTGTACACAAAGTTAAAATCTCTCCCAGCAATTATAGGAGAGGTGTAAATGTGTGTTTAAAAAAAAAAATTGGCCTGTTCTGGGCTCCTAGAATCTGTGATCAGAAAAATGATTTGAGTGAAAAACAGGAAAGACCACACAGATTTTCGGTAGATATGTTGCCTTTATTTTACTCGACAAAGTAAGAGTCCATAGAGGGCTTGTGCATTCAGACAAAGATTATTATTGATTTCTCTTTACAAAGCCCAATTTGAGGTTTGATAGTGAATGAAGATTATATTTCTATTGTATATATCAAGATATTTTGTGGTTTATACAAGCTGTATACTCTATTTTAGTTGCCTCATTTCTTGAAGAACTGTGTACAGTCATTCAGACTTCTCATTTATGTGCAATCATTGCAAGTGTCGTGTTATGCATACATTTTTAGCCCTGTAAATACACGTATCTTGCGCTTTGATACCTTTCTTTGATTTCGAGTTGTTCATTACTCTGAATAATCGATTTATTTAGCAAACTACTTCATCCAATATGACATCCACTGCATATTTTTCCTTCCACCAGTAATGTTACACTTCCATGTAAAATTGGTACTTCTCTATTCAAGCCAGTTCATAGTATGTAGCTTTTAATATTGTATTTTCATAGAATAAGTTCGTATAAAGTTAATAAAGTGCTTTATTACTAATATTTCAAAATAAGATTTCATTGTTTTTTTTACTTTTGTCAAAACTTCTTATACATCTCTTCCATCTTTGAGAGTGCCAATGAACAGTTATTTATACAAAGTGTTGCCTGAAATCGTTTTGCACTGCGACATCGCAGAAAAATACAAAATTGATTAATAACTTGTTTTAGACACACAGACCTACGAAAATATTATTATTACATTGCTGCATCAGTTTCAGGTCCCTCGATCTGTTATCCTAGACAGTACCTAAAGCCATCATGGACTATTATATAGATAAAAGTCCTCAAGCTTTATGCCCATCTCAGATTTGCGCAGTGTTTATCATCATCAACTGATGCAAAGCACTTGATTAACTAAATTATTAGAGTATAACTGTTATACACACCAAAATACAAACAAAGTAATATACTACTATAACCACAAACCAGCTGACACGTTAGACTTCTCACAAAACAAAATCAACGTGAATATAACATTCAGTTCGCAACGAGTTCGTTCGGTGAGAAGTTTAACGTTTCAGCTAGCCTTACAAGGCAAATTAACACACGCTGTAAGTGAATGAAACACATATCAACATGGAAACTAACGCAGACATTGAGAAACACTGAACGAAACTACCTTAACACTGAACACAACAAAGGCATCCATGTTCTTTGTCTCGTCACCTCAAACAAGCGTTTGATCGGATAAGGAAAACATTGACTAATTCATTTGCCTCAACGTCAAAATTACAACAAACACACATACTGATGTATACATAAAAGAATCAGCATAAATACTTGGTCATCACTGACCAAGAAGGTCTCAGACTTAAACTAAATGAGTAAAAGGAAGTTCAAACTCCATTCATCATGGACGATAGTATTTTTGTGCAAGGCGTTACTGGTGATCGCGAGAGGCCTGGATTCCATTGGAACGCAGGAAGCCCAACGTTGCGGGAGAACTCGGTGGTTGCATGGATTCTTGCACCATAAGTACGCTTCTTTGAGGTGCACCGAAAGTACATTCAGCGGAGTCCCGTTATCTCGAATCCTGGATCTCGTATTTCCCTTTATCCATTCTCTTCATTTCGTTCTTTATAGATCTGCCTCTCTGCCGGCTTCAGCTCCATTCTTATGAAGGAGTCTGGGATCTAAAATGACTCTATGATCATGTGACTCACTTTGTAAGGCCGTTTCATGTCGCGCCGCTATCTCAAGCCAAATGAGAGCAGACACGGTGGCTCCATAGAAAGTCCAGTCTCATGATACTCGTGGAGCGATCCCTCATGGATCTGGTCTTCGTTAGGCGTCACTGGCGTCACTATACGTAGCCAGGAGCCGGCATTTCGATCCTCGTTGTTGTTAGTGTTTGTGATTGGAGGATTTCAATCCCCCTTGTTCTGATTAGGTGCTGTTCCCTCTGCGGTCCGCTGGGGTACTTATCGGCTGTTGTGTTGTTTGATCGCGGGGATCCAAGCCTCTGGAATTTCAATTCCGTTATGACCGTCATCCCTATTGATGTATATCCCATTGAGGCAAATGCTATGATCAGCCAATCAGAACACTAATTAAGCGAACACAGAGATCCAATTTTATTTCCCGTGCTTTTGCGCAGGGTGTATGTCAAATTGGAAGGAAAGTGGCATATATGGCTATAGCTTGGACTCCGTTGCTTAAAACAAAAACACATCTCCAAAACAACAACACATGACATTTCCACACCATACTTACCTTTATGCACCGTGAACAGCATGGTAACTTGTCCGAGGCTCACAGGTAGTAGGGACGGCACGAAAATTAGAAAGGGAACGCGAAAAATAAGACGCGCAGGATCTAGAGAAAAGGGGGCGGTGGTCTCTCCCCAGCCCCTACGCGTTTTTCGCGCTCGCTTCTCAACTCACTATCTCGGAGCCTGGAACAGGCTAACGGCATGGCGGGTAGCGGTGTATATCTCTTGGTGTGGATCATGATCAGAAAAAATGGGCGGGATGTCCCTGTCGTGCGGCTGCAAACACCAATCTGAAATAACAAGGAGAAATTTTAAACTAATCAATAAACAAGGTTGCCAACACCCGTTAGAAAACTTTAGCTCTCGTTTAAAGAATCCTATCAACCTACCCCATCGTGCGTTACGCAAGAACAAAACAATAAACACATACTTATTGTGCGTCGCGTGCTCACTGGAGGCCGCACGGTTTATTAACTGACTGAAGAAGTACAAGGAGTTGAACTTCGGGAAAAACTAATTAACAGAAAACTAAAGAAAAATCTAGGACAATACCAACGAGCATCCATAGGATGAAAAAACCTCACCGCGCTCGTTGGGGTAACGTAGAGGAAAAACCCCAGCTCTATGGATGGTAGTCTCCGACCTGCAGGGTTCAAAATAAAATCAGAGTTTTCAGCCTGAATTTGACGGCTTTTTTCTCAAGGCTGATTTTTAGACGGCTTTCAACATGAATGAACAAGCACCTATCCCAAGTAGAGAGTAAAGTGTTGACAGGCCAAACGCAGCTCATATGCTCGTGCTAATGTGTTTACATATTTCTCTTAGTAATCGTTGATTTTTAATTAAGTGCCATTTTCTCAAAAGGATGTTCTTAAAATTAGGCAGAGCTGGGTGGTACGTTGTTACGAAAGGCAGAATTTTTTCCGCACTGTCTCTCTTTGTTGAAGTGCCGACCTCCTTGTATTTGACTTCGGACGTTATTCTTTATTCTTTCCACCCGACTGTTGGGGTAGTCTCTCGCACAGAGGCGTGTTTTGAATTAGGTGATATTCTCAACGAAAGATTTCGCTGAAGAGTTTGTTCTAAGAAGACGTAGGGCTTCACCTTTGATAAACCCTTTTCTAACCCCTGGTGGGTGGCAGGAAGAGAAGTGAGTGTACTAGAAAGTTTCTCTGGGCTTAAAATGTGTGCGGATATCAAGGATTGCTTGTTTGTTAAATCTTTCGCCTTTAAAAAGAGTAGTATGAAGTTTATTTCCTTATCTGAGATTTCAGCCGTAAATTTAATTGGGTGGGGTGGTGACTGTTTTCTAGGACAATAAACTCTTCTATCTCCGTTTTGTCAACATTCCACAGCGAGAATAAGTCATCGATGTATCTTTTCCACTCAAGTGGTAGAAGAGTGCAGAACATTGGTACTAATGTTTGACTGAGCCTATGGCGTTATGCTAAGCCCGATCAGTGTCTCTCTTTGACCTACATGTATCAGTTTTTGTTGCGTTCAACGCGGTGATAATGAAACTTGGTCAGTGCGTCTATGAATTTTCGCTCGGCCTCCCTCTTTATGAAGTGTATTTCTGGCTTAGACTCCTTGTCAGGAGTGATGTTTGCTTTTGCAAAATAGCGCAAGTACTCTTGGGCATGTGCATTTTTCTTTGTGGGCCTGAAGTTTTAACTAGCGACGTTTCTGACTGCTCGATTTTTCTCTTGAGCATGGAAATCTCGTCGACGGCGGACTGGCAGGGTTGCTTGCTGGCGTTTGACAAATTAGATCAGGCCTTTGAAAATGAGAAATGCCGCAACAGTGACACTGATTTTCAGTGCGACGGTATATTTCCCTTGGTCTCCAGCAAATTTAATCAGACGAGAAGGCGAAAGCACACAAAAAAAGCGACAAGGTGCTAAGTGGAACAGGATCGAAGACGCTTTGGTAACAAAAAAAGTCGTGAATGAAAATTTGCCTGGTTCCTAAAAGAGAACTGAATTTGCTGTGGCACTGCTACCCCGTGTCTGGCCTATTTCCTCAAAAGTCGCGTTGTTGATCAGGAAAAAAAGAGTGCCGGCAAACAGAGATAGTCGCTAGAGCGAAGACTTCATTTACAAGAATCGAGACAATAATTGAGCGTTCTGAAATTTGTTGTTGTTTTTTATTTAGAAAGCTTTTAAAACGTCATCTAATTCACTTTTGGTATGTGTGTAAGTGTTTCACGGCTGCATTACTTTCTGATATGAAACGTTTACTATGACGTTCTAGGGACGTTGATTTTGCCGATCAAGGGATGGGATGTCATTTTTTTCCATTTCTTGGGTGAAAAATCGCCGGCATGGGTGGCGAAAGTGTCGGCTCTCGCCGGCAGCCGGCTGCTATTTTGAACCCTGGACCTGCTGGGCTTGGTCTTATTAAGCTCCTAAAGATTCGGACATTGAAAGTAACTATTGAAAATTGTCCTTGACATAACCATCTTTAGCCTCTTAAAGAGCCTAACAGCAATGCCAGCATCTGCGGCAGTAGTGGCTCCTCTGGCTCTAAGATTGTGAAGACTTACAGAGGAAACGTCAGTAATATTCCTTAAGGCGTCCTTAATGATCTTCCTGGCTCTGGTGTGGCTTAAACCATGACACCAAACTTTCGTTACAGATCTTGGGGACGAGATGGCTCTGTACAACGGTAGATCCTCACTAACGACAATATCTGCGGCAGCAATGAATCGCTCTAAAGCCTTCACAGGACAGGTTTCCTTATCTGATCGCGCGATTGCAATCCACGCCTCATCACGTAATTGGTCTGTCTTGGAAGATTCTAAAAATATGGACACATAAGTAGGGAAAAAGCCTAATGTTACAAGCCCTTAAGGCACACAACTTGCTGAAATGGAGAAACCAGTATAGCCTACAAGACAAAGATAAGGAAGGAGACTTATCTGGAATCCTAGACATAACAAGAGCCTTCAACATTTCAGGAGAGATGGGCTCTTTCTTCGATTTAGGTTTCCCCAGAATTCTTTGAGAAGCAGCTATTAGGGAAGAAACCATAGGATACTCGGACCTCTTCGGCAAACCGGCCAGCTGTTGAGCCCAGTCAATACTGTAGAAGGCATTGACGACTGGAGGAGGAGAATTTGCTTCAAGGATAAGGCACTTCAAATAGACTGCGACATGGAAGGAGTTGGCGGGCATATGGCATAGATAATTAGACGAAGCCCGAAGTTTCCATCGCTTAAAACCAGCCAAGTAACTACGAATAGTACCGTATGCTTTCGAAGCGAGCGCGGTTTCCCGGACACGAGTAGCCAGTGGCTGCAGATGATCAGGGATTGAGACCAGAAATTCGTCCCAAATCTCCTACTGAAATACATCTAGAAATAAAAGAAAACTAACAAGGAAAAATAACAGGAACGCAAAGGAATGAAATCATGAAAATTTAACAAGACACGCACATGAAATAATCAAAACAAAAACCAACAACAAAGAAAACTGTAAACGAAGCATCTACGTAAGCAAAGGAAAAAACCTATATTATTAGCACAAAAGTTCCTTAACTTCTCGGATACGAAACGTCCCTTACATTTCGGGCACAGGTCGTCCCATAAAATTCGAGCACTAATGACATCTTTCTTTATTCGAGCACAGGTGGTCCCTTCATACTGCGGGCACAGATGGTCCCTTAACATTCTGGGCACAGATGGTTCCTTTACATGGCGGGCACAGGTGGTCCCTTAACATTCTAGGCACAGATGGTCCCTTCATTTCAGTAGGCACAGATGGTCCCTTTACATGGCGGGCACAGATGGCCCCTTAACATTCTGGGCACAGATGGTCCCTTTCCATGGCGGGCACAGATGGTCCCTTCATTTCAGTGGGCACAGATGGTCCCTTCATTTCAGTGGGCACAGATGGTCCCTTCATATTGTGGGCAAGGATAGTCCCTTTACATGGCGGGCACAGATAGTCCCTTCATATTGTAGGCAAGGATAGTCCCTTAACATGGCGAGCACAGAAGGTCCCTTCGTATAGCGAGCACAAAAAGGCCCAGTCAAACTGATGCAAAAAACAGAAAACAAAGCCTTAAACTATGAAAACCAAAAGATGCTCCTGAATCATGAGTACAGCTGGTCCCAGAACTGGCAATAAAGGCACCTGAAGAAAATAAAAAATAGATAAGTAAAACTGAAAATAAATAACCATGTAAATATATGTGGAAAAAATAACTAACTAAATAAATAAATAAACAAATAAGAAACACAAAAAGCTGTAAAATGAAAGCTAGACTGAAGAACAGTAGCCTCCAGCGAATGGCACCAAGAGAAAGAATAAACTCCCAAACAGACCTTAAATACTCTTACAATTCCCTTGATTGTTACATACCAACGAGAGCACATTTTTTCGCTAATTTGCAAAACGCGAAAAAATTCTACTCTCGTTTAAAGAATCCTATCAACCAACCCGCCGTGCGTTACGCAAGAACTGAAAACAATAAACACATACTTATTGTGTGTCGCGTGCTCACTGGAGGCCGCACGGCCCAAGAGTACAAAGAAAGCTGGCAGCGCTAAAAAGAAAAACAGGTTAATAACAACAGACACAAATAGAATACCTAACACTCAAAACTGATTCTCAACGCAAGCATTCGAAAAACTCAAGATTTGGTAGATTTTGTTATTAATTTTTATTATTGATTTTTACCAGTGTGTACATATTATATTTTTCTAAAGTTATTGTTAATTAGTTGTATTTTATTGAGTCCGCAAGTAATTTTTTATATATATATTTATTTTCAACACCAATTGAAACATGCCGAGACGTCGACCTGGAACGAAGGCTTCTTTAACAATAGATAAATCCATCCAACCGAAAGACCAAGTCGTGGAAGTGACCGCCATCATAAATCATGGGCCAAAAAGAAGCAGAAGGCCAAAGGAGGATGATGATAGTGGTAAAAGCTTTCCAGTTACGCAGATGAAGCAAAACCCGAGGAATGAGGCAGATAGGCGGGCAAATATAATTATTCTCACCAGCCCAATTCATAACGAACGCATCAACACCTTCAGTCCCGGGATTCCATTATCAAGGATTAAATCAGTAAAAAGTTTGTAATGCAAATAATTCGCGAAACGATCAACGGTGTACGGATCCCAAATAAGAACAATCGTATAGAAAGTTGACCACGAAAGACCCCAATCGTTAAGGGTCGTAAATCCGATTAAGGAAATCAGCTTGACTATTCTGGGATCTAGGAATTCACTCCACCTCGATCAAGATACCATGAATGCAACAAATGTTAAAAATGGACGAAGCTTAGACTGTAAATTAAGACTTACTACTGCCGTATAAAATAATCCTGGGCACGTATTGGTTATCCGTGAACCCCTTGACGACAAAATCCTGACAAACGATCAAACAGGATAACAGAACCAATTTGACTGCCAAAATCTCTCTAAACGTAAACCTGGTATTCAGTTCCATAAATGACCAAGATTCAGAAACAAATTCTTGACCACACTGAACCAAGAAACCGCCAAAACCAGTGACACTATTAAACGTCGGAATAAATGATACCAACCGAACTAGACTTTGGGATTATCTGTCTACCATTAATAGCATCAATATTGGTGATCCAAAATGAAAGTTGCCGACGAATCTCAAAAAAAATACACAATAAATTATAATATATCCCAAGATGATCTCTGTTCGATTGCTAAAAAGCGACCCCAAAAGACTTCAACTTAAGAGTATGGCAATCGGGAATACAAAAAACGTCCGTAAGTCAAAATGTAGAACTGAACCAACAACAACAACAACAAGCTTTATTACCATAAATCAAGGAAGGTTAATTTCAGTATTGGCACCCAACATGACTTTTCATCATTGGATGTGAAACCTGATGAGGCGAGATCCTGACGAACCTTGATGTTAAGCTTAAAAGTACGATCCCCTCCGAGACCATCGCGGTCTAAATAAACTAAAGTCAGATGACCACTTCTTTTCCAATACTTGACTAACTGACGCATAACTGTGGTAAAGACATATCAAGCCGAGGTCAAATAACAAGACTTCAATTCCGTAGAATTTTCTAATCCCTTCTGCAGAAGGCCACTTGAAAGACAGAAACTTCGTGTGTTCATCGCAAAACGTCAATATGATGATAAGCCAACTTGAGATAGAAAGAAAATGCGAACATCCCCGGAGAAAAATTTGGAGAACTGATCCTAAGTCTTCGTATCTGACATTCTTCTTGACGATAAATTTGTTAAGGTGAGATAAATCTAACTTAAGACGAAGTTTTTCTCTGACGACTGCTTAACAACATGCAAGGGATTGCAAAAATCAGGTTAACTAATACCTCTCTGATACAACCAAGGACATGCAACTCAAGAACGGTTCCTCAACAAAAGCTTCACATGCCGAGCCGTGGAAAACCTAGAGTTAATAAAATAGGGCAACGGCGACTCTAGAAAAAAATAATTTTGTAACCATGTTCAATTAAGCCAAGAACAAAAGCTGAAGCTCAAATAACATCATGCTAAAAGGAAAAAGTTCAAAAGTAATTTACCTTAAACAAAAACTAGAATCATCAACACCTTGTTCAAATTTGGATTGATCCATGAAATCAAGATGTCAAATGATCTGCTGGAATTGCTGGAAAAAAAAAACCGCCCATGGGAACAAAAATAATTAGCACATGGAGTGACAGCACAAAGACCACTCCCAAACCTAGAAGAATCAAAGGAAGAAGACGACATTGAAAAGGCAGGCTTGAGCTAGTTTTACCCTTCTTTTCTTGAAGAACCTTGATATTGGCCGCTCCTCTTTTCTCTCCCATTTTAATTTTTGAGGCGTCAGCGTCATTAACAGCTAAATCGTCGTCAACTTACTCTTGAACTGTAGCCCATCTAAAATCAGACTCTTCTGCTAATTTGACAATTTTTTGTCTATTTTAATTAACGAAATACCTTCGTTCAGTTCCTTCTTTGCTTTCGAAATGAGCATCCCGCCTGCGCTTTGAGGGCTGATACGTTTCTTTTGACCACCTTCTGGTTGAACTTGAATTGTTGATCGTTTCCTTTCTTTTTGAAGACGTACGAATCTGGCTGAAATTCGGACGCAATCTACGATGCCAAGTCAGACTGCGCTTTGAATAAACTATTTTGAAGACCGTGGATTTTGGGTGTTTACAGCCATCAGAATAGCATCCTTCTGAGCATTTAAAAAAGCAAGGACAGCCGGAGAAACAGCGCCAGAAGAATCACAACAAGCAATGTCAGAAAAACTTCAGGTTCACAACCATCCATAAAGCATACGGGAGAAACACAAAAAGCTGTAAAGTGAAAGCTAGACTGAAGTACAGTAGCCTCCAGCGAATAGCACCAGGAGAAAGAATAAACTCCCAAACAGACCTTAAATACTCTTACAATTCCCTTGATAGTTACATACCAACGAGAGCACATTTTTTCGCTAATTTGCAAAACGCGAAAAAATTCTATTTGCGTGTGTTTACGCGCCGAAACCTGGGAATGAGTTTTATCGATATCGCGCGCACGCTGCGTCGAAATGTCTCATTGTGACGTTAAACATTTACTTTGCTCTTTTTCGCGGAACGGACGAGCTGTGTGTTTCGCGTGGGAAGAAAAAAGTTCCGATATGAGTGAGAAAGTAGCGATTTTGATAACTGCACTCGCAGTTTTTGTACTGCTTTCAGATCTTACCCTTAGTGCTAAACGAGGAGGTAAGTTTGCTCCTGTTGTTGTTCCTAAAAACGCTATTTTTTTTACACTCGAAGACGTTCAGCAGAGAATCCATGCACAAACTTTCTCTTTGTCATCAAAAGATTTACCCTTCTCAAGGATCGTGTCAACTTTTCTGATTTCAAATCGAAGTAACAAAAAAGAAAACACAATCCTATGAAAGAACACTCTAAAAAATTTCGGCTTCACTCATGGAATTTTTTACAAACTTTTTTTCCCCTGAAAACCAAACAAGTTTCGGATGCCATGGTAGTCTTCACGAGCGTTCCGCGCGTGCGTAATCGTAGGCGTTCTTTTTGACAATTTTTTTAAGCGCGCGCTTCGACGGTTAGACATGTTGATTTTTCGCAGCTTACAATTTTCGGTGCAAGTTTTCATTTTCCGTCTTATTACATGTAAATCAAAGAAATTGTTACAACTTGAGTTTCACCAGGAGCCCAGGTTTCATATTTTATCTACAATGAGATTTATGACGGTTACAAACTCATTTCCACAGAGATTCAACCTAAAATTGAGAAGAAAAATTTCTTCTTTGAAGACGTAGCACATGGCACGAGTGTAACCGGAGGCTGGACTGGAAAGGTCGGTAATCTAAATTTGTGTTCATTTGTTTTGAACTTTTCACCCCTATGAACGCTTAAAATTGGAAGTGAAAAGAAAAGACATCCTTAATACATGTCTTAATCAAATTTTTTAAAATATTGACAACACCAGTAACCGGTGTTCAGTTAAATCGTCCAAGCACTAATTTGAAATTATTTGCTCTATTATTTAAGAGAATAAAAAGCACTTTCCCTTGTCTCTTCGTAGTGCCTAGTTTAGTTCACAAAAAAGGCTTTGAGAAAGTTCAGGTAACTTTGACAATGCCATCCCATCTGCGAATCCGCACAACAGCCTTCGCCTACCGTTAACCTGGATAATTTCCCGTTACAGGATTATGTTATCAACGTGGAGATCAAGTCCCTCGATTTCGATATGGACATGAGACTGGTGTTTAAAGAGAGGAAATGTTCTAGAGACATCAACGTGATGACGGATAACAACAACTACAAACTTAAACATGGAAAGGTGCGTAGTGTAACATAGGGCGCATTTTACAATCTGAGCTTCTGAAACAGGCGCCTTTTTGCACCTTGTTATCATTCAACGTGCACCTATCCAATGTCTAACGAGAACTTATCCCTCTTTGCTCTTTCTCTTTTTGTGTCAGACCTACAACCTCGAAACATGTGCTGCAAATGGAACACGCCCACTGTACAACCAAACTTGCAAGCCCCGACCCCCTGGTTTCATGATGAAGGCATACATGACGTGCGAGAGAATTATAGTAACGGCAGCAAACTGGACTTGGAACGGAGCAGTATTGGGAGGGAACGCATTTCTCAACGGTACAATGACAGTGGCTGGTGAAGTCTACAGTGGGGTGATATTTGCGTCTGAATGGACCTGGGACAGAGTGACCTGGCTGGCTGAGGAGGTATGGGACAGAGTGTTTTGGATGGGCGAGTGGACCTGGGACAAAATCGCGTGGCTCGTTGAAAGGATTTGTAACGGATTCTCGTGGCTGGCTGGTGGAATATCGGACATTGTTGCATGGTCTGGAAATGTCGTTGTTACGTTTTATGCCAAATATCTCAAGAGTAAGTGACAAGCATATTTTGATGTGCTGTAGCCGCTCATTCTCGACCCCAGTGCTTACACTTAGAAGAGCTCTGGGGTCGAGAATGGTAGTCGCTGTGGTTGCTGTGACGATGAGTCTGAATGCGCATGCCTTGTACTGAATTGTACGAAAGTGAGAACTTAAACTTTTTGCTTCTTTTTTACAGGTCATGTGACATACGTTAAGGCCCGATACGCTGATTTGACCTGGCAAGATGTCTTCAGTTCAGTGGCAAAGTTGTTCGTTGCAAATGTGTGCCTTCTGTTTCTTTGTCTGCTGATCGTATTTCCCGTGAAAGTCATTCTACGACGAAGGTACATTGAGTCATGAATTTTCCCAATAGACGCTTGGAGTCACAAATGTTTTCAAACTCTTATGTTATATTTAGTCGAACATTAGAGATTGTAAGCTTAGACACTTGCATGTACTCATAATGCCAGATACAGCTTGTTTAAAACCGCACACGGTCAGTTTCGCGTAAGGCCGATTTAGAGCAAACTTATTTCACCATGCACAGTACCAAAAACTGCTAACCAAATTACGTCATGTTAGTTGCCACAAGTTATTTGTCAATAAACTGGCGAAAATAGTTTTAAAAGAATAAGAGCCCGGAAACTCTTCTGTAAAACTGCTTATTCTTATAATGTTCTGGTTTTATTTTTGCAGGCGAGCTCGGTTGGCACAGGAAGCTGCGGAAAGTTTGGCCGCTGCCAACACCAAACCGATATGGCGGCCAAAACCAAAGAAAAACGGAGAAAAAATCAAAAGGATTGGTAGACAGATTCTGTGACTGAACCGACATTTTGCCATTTCACCGCAATCTGTCAGTGAATTGTGATTTGTAACTTTTCTTAATAAACTTGTTCTTTGTTTCTGTTGTTTTACGTCGTATTTCCAATATGAATAACCTAAGAAAGTATTCATTTTGCGGCTCCACTATCGGGAACTGCTCGAAACAACGACGGTTTGCGCTGGTGGAGCTGCCAAACGTTTTCCGTTTTCTCAGGTGACAAAGCGATTCTTTGGAACCCTTTGCTAAACTGCGGTTGGGTAATCCTCGTAAACATCTACTCCAAACAATAAGTTATCTCAGAAGTTTTTGTAGCCTACGAACAGGCTCTCTTAGTGTGTTATTCACGCGAGTATCTCGGCGGCGGAGCTGCAATTTGCGAGCCGGCGAGAAGAGTGGGTATCACTTTCCCCCTCGCCCCATTCTTCTCGCCGGCTCGCAAATTGCGGCTCCGCCGCCGAGATACTCGCGCGAAAAACACACTAAGTGAGCCTGCTCACAGACTTAAGCTTTTGCTGCATTTACGTTTCTAGACCACAAACTGAACCGTCCTTTTTGTTAGCGTTTTAAACTCGCGAGGAATGGGAATCGTCAAGGGGGCGGAGAACTGGGAAGCGCTAAGGCTACAAAGCGTGCTCTCCCAAACTGACCACACATCGCACTTGTTCTTGTACTAAGCCTCTTGCTTTAAGACTGCGCATGTTCATATCGTACGACGAACCAACTCGTGGACTGATCCCAGAACGCCTTGCAGGCTGAGTTTCTGCTGGGCCAGGTGTGTCGACTCAATTGCAAATTTAACCTGAAATGCAAGTGCGGCAGAATGAACTAAGCTTACTATTACCTTAAACCCGACTAAAAGCAGATCCGTTAGCGGCTCCAAACATGGACCTGGCAACAAATATTGCCATGGTTCAGGCTATCCGACTCCGTATAAACGATCTGCCAGGGTCTAGAAAAGAATATTTAACCCCTTTTTCGGTCTTTATTTAAAACAGCTAAAAGTCAAAGTACCATCCAATGTACTCGTTTTCGTTCTTTCCCATTTTCGCTAAAAAAGCTTTAAACCATTCAAACAACAGAAACAACAGAAGACGTTTCTTTGTAATGACCTGCTGCGACGTTAAGTCACAGTTCCAGGAAACCGACAGTTTACTTGTGTGGACGGAGGACCTATCCTAACTGTGTTAAGTGTAAGTGTAAACGGAGACTAATTAGCCTGTGTAGCTGGTGGGATTGTTTGCGCGAAGTTTGAGCGACGAAGCCGCGAAGAGAATGGGGAGAAGCTTCGAAGACAATAGCCAGCTACGCAGGCTTGAGACTAATATTGTTCACGCTGCGACTATGTTTAATTCGTGGACACCACAAAAAAGATATTTCAACCCTGGAGAGAGTTCAAAGAAAAGCTGCCCGTTTTTGCCTTCAAAACTTCAACAAAACAGCCAGCGTGACAGACATGTTATCTGATTTGAAATGGGACACGCTAGAAACAAGACGAAAGAAAAACAGACTGACTCTAATGTACAAACTTAGTCATAACCTAGTAGACATAACTACGGAAAATTACTTAATACCAAACAGTGAAAAAAGAACACGCAATAGCCATGCTTTTAAGTATAGGATGCCAAAAGTATCTAAGGACGTTTTTAAGTTTTCTTTTTTTCCTAGATCAATAACAGAGTGGAACTTACTGCCCGCTGACTTAGTGAACTGCAAGTCATTATCGAATTTTAAATTAAATTTAGGGAAGCTTGTAAACAAGTAAATAGTAACTAAGTATTTTTATATCTTATTTACATTTTTATTTTGTATCTATTTTTTATATAGTTGATGTGATGTCTTAAACGATGTTATCAACTTAATAAATGTAGATGTAGATGTAGACTTTGATGGGTATGACGGGAAATTAAAAGGCAAGCACCGGTTGCGGCACGCGGGTGCAGGTTTGGCGGAAAATGTGAGACTTGAGTAAAACAATCGAAATCGCTGTAAATTCAATACAAGATAACCACCTGGTAACGAAGAGGGACCAGACACTCAGGCGCAAAGTAAAGGAGACGGAAGAAAAGGGATGGGTTAAGGGGTGTCCCTATGCTCCACTGCAAAATGATGACACCGCTGAGCCAACCTGGAGCGTATTCGTTATGCGGCAGTTCTAATACGAAGAGCAACATAACTGTTATTTTTTAATGCCTGTCAAGAGCTTGTTCACAGAACTAAAATGAAATTTATTACCAGCAGAAAACAATCAATTTGTTGGCGCGTGATCAATTTGTACAATTAAGAAACTTGAACGTGTGCACATTCGTGAAGGCTCCCATAATACCTTACAAACGTTTTCGTAAACCGCAAAAAGAAAACTGATCCATCATCTTTGAATAAATATTACAAGCAAGTGGTAACAAAATGGTTCGCTCACGATCTTGATAGCCCGACGCGGTGGCTTCGCTCAGTTTTCAGTCTCAACGGCTAGGCCCCAGCGACGTTAAATCGAGCTTGATGGGTTCGTAAAAAATAATAGTAATACAGAAGAAATCGTTCTAATTCCGAGAAAAATTATTTAAAAAATTTCTAAAGGTAGAAAGATCAATAGAACGCATATGAACAACTGGTACATCTGGGTGTTCTTCTAGTTTACAGAAAAGAAAGACATGTATGACCACGTTCGTTTTGAAAATGGTTTGATTGAGCCCGGCGGACTTCATCACAAAAACAAACTGCGTAGCCGATATTACTTTATAATGTTCTCGAATGTTCTTCGATTTTCCATAAATCTGCATAAAATAAACTCCTAGACCTACAGAATCGCAGCGCCTTAGTTTCAATTTTACAGTTCTATCAGACCTTTTCGTTTTCAGCTGCGAAGCGAGAGATTCACTCTTTGTCTACTGGCGCTTGTATTCGATACAAAATGGCGACTTATTTCACTAGTGCTCAAAATCAAATACTTGATTTTTCTTTATTTCTTAAGTTGTTGGTTCTTTGTGCGAATTCATATAATCGTCGGGATAATAATAGGAATCTCTTTATGTCAAAAAAAACACAAATCACTTCTTTTGTTTTGAGACGCAAATTCACTTACAGAATTTCTATTCAATTAAGCTGGTTTCTACAGAATTATGTTTGTCTTTCCTTGTGTTTTATTCACAACTTTTTCTTTATTGGGAAAACCCATAGACAGCTGGTATTTAAATCCATAAATGGTGGCAAAGTTGACCAACAGAGCATGCTCAGTCCTGGGTTTAACCGTTCGTTCGATCGACCGAGGGAATATGGCGGGTAGAAGATTTTGACATGAACTCAAGCGCTGAGAGATTGCCAGATCTTTTGCGTAGCAAGAACTGGCGAGAATGGAATATGAAAAAATGGAAGATGAAAGGTATGAGCCATGAATTCTCTTTCATGATTAATATTTTTTGTTTGCTTGAGTTCGGTAAGAATTATCTTGAAAAAATTAGGAATATTATTAGCAAAGACGGCAATTTTGAACACTTCCCGGTATTGTTTTGTAACTGACGTTCGGCTTTACCTAGATTGAAAAATATTTTCCACAATCTCGTCGCTCTGGATAAAAGTCTCTTATCTAAGTTTCGAGTAGAGGTTTAATTATATTTTCAGTATTTTTCTCTTTCTAACGAGCGAAATACTCGTGTTTACCAATACTTCCCAGATCACCTGTCTATAACATTGTTGTTTGGATTGAAATGGTTTGCCATAAGTGACGTCATATTCGTTTATCACTGAAGAGAGTCGCCAGTAAAGATCGCTGATGGTTTTACAAAGAAGCCATATGCACCGGCCAATTTTTGGTGCATGCAAATGGTTGTGTACGATAATATGCTAATTTCACCGGTTGGTAACAAACTAAATACAAATCAAATTTTATAGAAATTAGATCAGTGTGCATGGCTTGTATCAGCTTTCGAACTGTATGTTTATTTTTACGCCAGGACATCATACATTCTAGTGTACAATATGCTGTTTCGCAGATTTTTACACTCTGCTGAATTGGATTCACTTTTTATTATGCGCCAGAATATTTAATTTCCGACGTCTTAGCTGATGTTAAAGTAATTATTCCGCTTTGAAAACATCCATTTGAGCACGAACACACAAATTCCGTCACTGCAGCTTGAACGAAAATGTGCAGGTTTGGTTAAAAAATAGACTAAATGATGGCTCAAATCTACATTGTTAGAAATATAATGTAGTCTCTTAGTAATGATAATAAATTTATTCGTCCCCCGAATTCACTCATTTGGAAAATAACAATTTGCATTTCAAATTAAGCAGATTAAGCAGAAATACAAAGAGAAACTGGTCACAAAAAGCTAACTATCGATGTAGTTTTGCCAGATAGTCGGATAATATCCTTCGTGACTGAACTTAGAGTGGATATTTACAAAGTTAGTGAGGTTTATACCAACCAGACTACTTTCAAAGACAGATCACAGTTAGAAATATTTCAGTGTTATAAAAATAGCTATGCATACGTTGCACAGAAACAGTTTTGGCGGGAAATGCGTTTCAGTTATTAAAACTGCTGGAAAATAAAACGGATTCTGTGGATGTTAAAAATAAGGATGATACAGCATTACGCGCTCATATCTGAGTGTTCTGGGTCCTTTCGAATACACTGGAACCTTCAGTGTGAAAAGGGATTGCGCGTACTAACTGTCGCATTGTAAGCAAGCCACGCCAGTACTACTACTTTTATAAAGGCGCGGACACACGATGCAACATTGCCCGCAACACCGCGCGCAACTTGAAAGTTGCATCGTGTGTCCACCCTTGAAATTGTTGCGCACAACGTTGCGTGCAACTGTTGCAGAAGTAGAATCGGCTTCTACTTCTGCAACATCACACGCAACTGTTTCACCGTGTGTCCATCATCTGCAACATTGCGTGCAACTTCGTGACCCAAAAGTTGCGCACAATGTTGCATCGTGTGTCCGCGCCTTAATAGTCGGCGGCGCCTTAAGACACACTAAGTGCACGTAAAAGTAAACCTTCGAATCAAAGTTCGCTCTCTTTCATCTTTCTACTGCCTTGGCCACAAAAGCAGTCATACTGACATGTGATTCGCGGACCGCGCCCTAGTCAATAACTGCTCAACTGAGGGACCGTGCGGGAGATGGGCTGAGGAGGGTTTAACCCCCGCCCCACTTTTTGGTGCCATTAAGAAAATAATTTAAAAAGTTGGAGAATTCAGTAGTTTCAGGGTTAATTAGTTCTCAGTTCTCCCCAGTTAGCCAGATCTAAATTTCATAGTTCCCTGCTCGCAGAGGTCTCTCACTCTCGCCGTGAGAGACCTCTACTAGGAGGGAAACCAAACCGGAACGAAGTGTTCAAATCGACAAGATTCGCTTATGGCAGCATATGAGCCCTGTGTGTGTGAACCAGGGAGCTAGATCAATTTTGACACGTGAATGAAGTTATTATTATTATTATTATTATTATTATTATTATTATTATTATTATTATTATTATTATTATTATTATTATTATTATCATAATATAACCGTAGCTAGCCAATCAGAATGCCCGTTACATAAATTTTATAAAAGATGACTACGCTTTTAAGAATTTAAAGAGTGTCTAAATTTGACAGTTAAAAGTCTGACGACGTTAACCTTTTCCCAATGGACATCTTAAATTATAACCCATTTCTTCTCGCTGATCAGTACCTTATCCTTGATTATCCAGTGAACTCTGCTGGCTTTTCAGTGCACGAACACGGTACGAAGAATTAGACTGAGGAAAACATCTGAGAAAATTAGGCTTTAAAATGTAGCTTTAAATGAGTTTACAATCAGCAGTCACGTATCAAGATTTTCAGTTTGCGTTAATTCGTGAATCAAGTCGGCAATTGAGGGCATTTTGATACGATTAAATCATGCACAACCAGTTTATAGGTTCAAAGTCACTTTTGACGCTATCATTTTCAGGGTTGCTGCTGGTATTGTAAAACCATGTAAATATTAGAAAGTCAAAAAACAAAAACCTGTGCAAATCTAAACGCGGAAGATCCTAACCGATCATCATTATTGGCTTTTGTGGTTTATGAAGCAGACGTTCCATGCTTATGAATCATTCTTCTTTCGTAAACCTTGATTTTCCCAATCATCAACGAAGTAATGCATCTGTCCTGTTAGCAAATATGTGATTATGTCACGATTTAGGGAAAAAAGATTGGTGAGTTTTCGTACTCTCGTGCCACTCCCAGATTGGCAAGGAAGCTAAACTACTAAAAAGAAAGTCTGTTTTACTTTTTACAGAATTTAACTTTGACTTCCGTCTGTGGGGGCAAATTGTGAATAATTTATTATTTAATTAGCCTTTGCGTAACTTTTCTTTTGGACCTTATATATAGCAGAATTTTAACTTCCGACTTTTCCGGAGAGACTTTAAGAGACATTTCACCACTTATTTTATTCTGATATTTTGAGAGTGCTTTATTGTGTTGTACAAAAGGAAAGTAATTATGTAACTTTTTTTGCTAAGAAACAATTAAATAATCCAGTCTTATCTTTTGAAATCTTGAGATAATATTTGTGGCGATTATTACCTTGTTGAAGCGGTCACGTGGTTTAAGTGCTTCGGGAATAACCATAGTGACGTCACGGTTCGCGGGAGCTTATCGAAGTGAAGTGGAATGGAGCGAAGTGGAGGAGCAGCGTTCTAGCAACAAAGTTTACTCGTTTCTCCTTTATAATGGCACCACACTCTGGTGTCAACGGCGAGAACAAAGGAGAGCATAAAGACCATCATTCAGCGTAAGCATTTGATATTGAAATCTTAGTTTGCAATGTGCTATTTTCGTCCAAAGAACAACAATACTGTGTTTAGCACCCGCGTGCATTTCGGAGGTTTCGGAGGCGTCGGAGTTCGGAACAGATTTCTTCGGACAATTTCATCCCGTTTAGTGGTTTCAATGCCGTTATGTTGGCTTCCAGTGTTATGTTCTTTGGCCGGTTGGTGAAATCTTCACCGGCACGTTCTTTGGTGGTTTGCGGTTGAAAAATACGAAAACGATTTTACGTTATATCCAGCTGGAAGTATCGTAGATCAAAAGTGCATTTGCTTAAATTGTGGTGATCGATCACACTGTTATAACGTAATAATGTTCATCTTACCCGAAGATTGTTCTTTATTACACACACTTACGCTTGGCAGGGGTATAATCTACATGTGCCGTTTATAGGGATTTTTGCGTGTATATTATAACGGCTCTTGTAATTTCGATATCAACGAGGCGTGACTCTGTGATCGAATTCATTTCAAATTAAGTCTTATTTTGTACTCGAAGATAGTCAATGATTTCTAAATTTCGCGTAAATTTCGATCGAAATAAGCAAAGTCTAACGATGCAGCGGTGCGCCTCTTTCATATTTTCATCAGCGAAGTTCTGCTAGCTAACAATATATGATTAAATATTCACAGAAGTGCAATGTTTGTATCGTACTTTTGAACTGTGTACAGTTCTCGTCGCTACGTGTGGATGTTATTAGCTTATGTTCTTGCTTGCTTTTGATTTTGTGTGTTTAGAGTCCGTGTAGCAAGAAAGTTAACAGGATTCCTAAAATAGCGTGGGTCACCTGAAAGTTATCAATTTGATCATTTCCTTTCAGCACTTTTCAATGACAAATAAATTCATAATAGAGTTCCTGCGCATGGGCTAAAACATACGATATTTGTAGTACGTTTTGGATCATTTAGCTGGGGTTTTAACAAAAAAAGGAGAAAGAACAAAACAGCTGGCATATTGGAGGATGCTTCTAATTTAGATTGTCCGTGAAAAGAACAATTCTGATATTTTGAGAACAAATTTATTGCCAAGGGCAGAACTTTTAATCAGCTGTTCATGACATGATGATCTTGTGGGCAGTACTGTGGAGTTTTGATTGGAAGACACTTGGACATGGCTTTTTGTCTTATCAGATTTCTTAAATATCCTATGAATTTTAAAATGTGCTTGGACATAGCCTGTGGCTCTCAGGGAGAAGGACGTTGAAAATTAAGAAGGGACCGCGAAGATAATACATGGTTTTGGTGCACAAAAACGACTCAGTTTTTGTTGTCAAGAACGAGTTAACTTATCACATTCACTACTAAAAGAATTTAAAACAGGAAGTCGTGTTCCCTTAACTTTTGTTTTGCTACAAAACACGCTTTTAACTTGAGCAAAATTGAAAATGACTGTGGAAACTGAAATAGGCCCTTTAACTTTAAGCACTCATATGAAAATGCATATTCTCCTTATGGTTCTCCATACATTTCATATGGAACTAGAAAGGAGAATTTGTCTACTTATCAAGACATCTCCTCCTTGGTGATTGTTTCCCTTGCTGTCATCGCTTTAATGTTTGAACAAGTAGTGATGGTGTAAAGAGAAATTTAATTTTCGTCACTGTTAGGCCTTATTGAATTTACATGCATGTGTGGCAATCGATTGTCTATGGTACCTATTAAAGGACTAGCGTCCTATTCAGTAGGGAGAAGTAATACCCCTAGTCACTTCATGTCTCAAGACCAGAGCAAATTGCTGGCCTTAGTGAGTTATCTTTCCCACATTCAATCCATCAGACTGGACACAGACTATAAGGACATTATACATTATAAGGGCTGGATAGATCTTCGGGAGGCATAGTTCTTAGGGTTGAGCCTGGAGCTTAAAAGAGGAACATTGTGGTGGCCTTAGTCTAAATTTTAGAATTTTAGTGATATCACGTGAAAACCAGGAATAACATTGTAAACCATGACTTGAGAATTTGCAGTTGTGGTGAGTGACATTTGTTTATTTTCAGATGTAGATCCAGAGCCTCACATGTAAGGTGGAAGCCCAGGTTAAAAATGAGGGGTGGAGAATGAATTGTTTCAAAATTTAAAATTTGGCCTCCCCTACCTTATATTTATTTTTATATTGCTATTTTTTCATTTTTTTAAAATAATACTTTATTAACAATTAATTGCTATTTTTCTTACCATAAAAGCATTTGGTCCAGGGGACTGGATCCAGCGATGATTCTTCTGGGTCAAACCCAGATAAAGAGCTTTGTCTCTGTACATGCTCTATACACACTTTGTATACTGTTTGGTTTATTATGGTTTCTAATGGCAGACTCAGACAGTGCAACTTTTTGTGAAGACTGTTGCATGCGACTTTTGTGGTCTACGCTGCTCATGTCATTGAAAAAATCGTAAACAACTCACATCATTTATCATTGCCTCTGGCTACGATTGTCGTGCCATGTCTCAAAATCGTACAACATTTTTTGTAGCGTGGGTGCCGATCATACCGCGTGAGCAAGTTGTGGCTTTGATTTACTTGAATCAACTAGCTCCATTATTAGGCCTTTCATTAGTCTGACACACACAACAAAGTTCTGTCATCTAAATGAGCACTAAGAGACAGTTAAGGGGGAATAAATGCTTATTGACCAGGAAAAGAGTTAACATCAGACAAACAGTGAGGGTCAAGTTCTGAGGCTGACTGTACCTATCCTGCAAATGACAGAGCTGCTCTGTTTTATCCTCTCCTTGTTCTCTTAAGGATGACTGTGGTTATGCCTACCTGACCACTCCCCCTGTCAAAATCCCCCCTTTAACAACTCATCTCAACTCCCTTGACCATACGCTGCGGTCTGGCATGAAATTTTTGTGGGATCTAATTTTTGAGAATTTTGCATATTTTCCGTTGATTCATGAAAATTTGATCCAGCAAAAATAAACTCCCACTAAAAATAATCCTTGAATATTTACTCTGTATTTAAGTTACTGAATTTCAGTTAAATTGACTGTGAAAACAGTATTACGACCTTCCTCTTTATGATTGCAACATAACGAATAGTCTCTGCAGTTTCTGAGTAAATTTGATAACAACTGTAGATGAGATCATTTCCTGCTAAAGAGCAAATGGTAGTTGACTGCGTGTTTCCCCCTAGGCTAGATGGCATAGGAAATCTCATTTTTTGGGAAGCTTTGAGTTATAATTGACTCATGACATGAGTACAGTAAATAAGGGAAATAATGGAGACAGTAATACAATCCCTTGTTGCTGTATACAGATTTTGTTTGTGAATACAAGAGACAAAATTGCCCAAAACTGAAATTCAAATTTGCGCACAATTGTTCCTGTAAAACACAAAGTATCAGCAGAATTAAACTCCTTCAAAAATTTTGTCCCACACGGTAACCATTCTTACCATTAAAAGCTGAGATTTGAGGAAAGGAAATCATTGCATTTAATAAACAGTTTGTTCAAATAAAAGTTGTAAAATTCATACAGGTGACTACTAAAATTTTCCAGCTTTGTTACACAACTTTTCAGAATAAATAACCTCTTTTGTTATTTGCTTATTGATCACTACAGACACCAGGGGGCTTCACTATATGATGTTTTGGGAGTTGACAAGAATGCCACGGCAGAGGAAATTAAGAAAGCCTATAGAAAGGTCAGTTACATTGCTTATTCTTTAAGGGCTTGATACTTTATTTAATAATAATAATAATAATGTTTAATACTTCTATAGTGCTTTTTACATTCACATATGATCAAAAGCACTTTACAAACTTCAAAAATCCTCTCTAATAATAAATTACATGATTTAAATGAAATTGTCTAAAAACTAAATGACTAACTAAACTATTTACATTATATTGCATAGGACAGTTAAAGAAAGTTGGAATATGCCATTCTAAATAAATGCATTTTTAGCATTGTCTATGCCAGGATATTTTCAATGTATTGTCTATGCCAGGATATTTTCAGTGGCATTGTCAATGCCAGGATATTTTCTTATGTCCTAGAGGGAAAGAAGTCTCCGAGTAAAATCAAAGGGGCTATGAGCCAACTTGTGATTGGAGGAGTGCCAATTTTGAGGCCACAGTACGTTGTTGCTGGGAGAGTGGGTACAATTGAAGGGTTGAGAGCGTAACCGTCTTACTGTATTTACCCGTGTATAAGTCGACCTTTCATGACCTAAATATCGGTCCAAAAAATCACCCTCGACATACACATGGGGTAAAAATTGAGAGCCAAGCACCAGTTAAATTAGTTCTTCGCAATTTGCATAACAATTGTCTTTATTTGTTTAGAAACATCTAACAAACAACAGTACAAGGTTACAATGTCCTTTTATTTAGGGACCTGTGTCTTTAAATGTTAGCAGTTCAAGTTGAAATACATTAATATTTATCTGCTTAATATACTCACTGACACAATTTTGAAATAAAGAGCAGACATTTCCTGTTAATAAAGCCGTAAATCTGCTCGAAGAAAACTATTTTTGTTCCTCTGAGCAAACGCCACAAGTTTCCTTGCTTAGTAACTTGGCATGAAGCTAAGCAGGTGCAGTTATCAGTTACCAGTACTCAACCAATTTTATAGCTTGGTTATTAAGTTCCCCAAGGGAGCTTGATACTTTGTTTGTCGAGTCGTTTTTCAAATGTTCTTGAGCTTCTTTGGTGCTTTGTTGTCTTCTAAAAGCCCTTTCCTCCCCTTCACAATTAGAAAGTTTAGTTTGAAATAAGTATGTTTGATTTTATAAGCCTATTTTAATAAGTTTGGACAAAATTCCCACGTATACACATGCTTCTAAAGCCCGCTAAAATGTTCCCGTACGTGTGATAATAAACTCCATGTTCAAACTTGCTGGGATTTTTTTCATATATCCCTACTACCTGGAAGAAAAATCTAAGAAATACACAATTATTTTCCATGAAAACTCTTACCCAGAAATAAAGCAAATTCAGTTTTTGCCCTCAAAAATAGGGGGGTCAACTTATACATGGGATCGGCTAATGCACAGGTAAATACGGTATGTCGAATTTTAGGCCGTTTTATTTTTTTTGCTCCAAGCTGCTTCAATTGTACATTTTTAACATGAGCCTCTGGGTCGGAAGAGTGAGCGATTGCTTCCCACATTTTCGACTTGAAATAAATTATTATTATTATTATTACTATTATTATCATTAGTATTATAAGGGACCTTCAGTTCATTCAAAGAACACTGTTCAAAGTTTTTTTTATTCTGATTTGCACTAAGTCTAGTGAGCAGAAAGGGAACAGCAGACAGCCGCACATCTGTCACGCAAGTTCCCCAACATTACAACTTTGTTGCGGTTTAAGTGTGTACCAACATTTTGTGGGTCGATTATTATTCATATATTCCCGCTATTGTTCTTCTTGTTGAATATTCATAATTCACGGATCGATTACTTTCCGAAAATGCGGCTGGCTGTTCTCGAGCACAAACGCTTTGATGTTAGGTGCGATATGTTTGCTTTGTTTCAAGATTTCTGCTTGATTGATTTTTTCAAATCCTATTGTTTATGCAGATATTAATTTATTTGGTAAGAAAGGTTGTGAAAAGCTCAAAGCATGCACGTGGAAAGGCTGGGAAATTGACATGAACGCAACGCGCGGCGTGAACAGTCGAAAACACTCCCAAACATTCTATTATCTGGAATGATTTCCATCAATAAATTTGACGAGCAAGTATGTTTACACTAACAGTTGAGAATAAGTGAGTGAGCCACGCGAAAAACTTTGTTATTTTAAAGCCCGCGTTATGTTTTGTATTTGCATAAGAATATATTGTCTGAACATGAATATATGAAATTCATATATTTGAACTGCGGATAAAGGTAGAATTATATGTGGATCATCACAGTGAAGGTGTTTCAGCCTAAGCGGTTGAAAAGAAGAAACCTGAAAAAAATTCAGGCTTGAACTGGAATCGAACCCATGACCTCTGCGATACCGGTGCACCGGTATCACACCGGCAAAGCTTAAATAAACTAATATAACGAAAAGCTTAGTGAACGGTCGGTAACAAATAACTACAAATAAATATCTGAGAAAGTTAGGAGGGCCACAAGTTTATTAGTGCTTCGCACTATTTCGTGCTACCCTCGTTAAATAAAGTTTTTATTATTATTATTATTATTATTATTATCTTGGTTTTTACGCTTTCAAATCGACTTCCACCTCACGAACGAAAGCAAATTCATTCAGACGTGACCATGTCACTGCAGTTCTCGCCACAGGGGGCAAATTGCGTTGTAATTTACCGTATAAAGCGTTTCTCCAGCAAAAGTGAACGAAAAATCCCGTTTAAACGCTCATTCTCAAGCTTGCAAAACACATCTGAATAATGAACCGATATTACCTTTGTTGCTTTTGAGCGAAATGTTTTTAGATGGAAAGAGATGGAAATGCGAGGTTACATTTTTTTTCCGAGAACACCGCGCTTCAAAGAACAAAAGCATACGCACTTGAGGGACCGTAATTAGGCCCCATTGTTTGATTCTTTTGAAATACATCCACAGAATCGCCGCCCAAAAGTCACAAGTCCTATTCATTCGTTTGAACCCAATAAATCTGAAGATACTCAGCTCTTTCATCCGAGCAAACTCGAAGCTTACCGACGAGTAAATTAACGGGCCTTCAGTGTCAATTAGCCAGCGGTATGCCACATTTTTGAACAACACATTTAAACCGGGCGAAAGTTGTAATGAGCAAACAAAGCGCAAATCAGAGGAAAAAAGTTTGGGCAGTGTTGTTTGAGTGAACTGAAGGTCCCATGCAAAAATTGAAGCAGTTTAGAGCAAAAAAAATAATAATAATAAAACAGCCCAAAAGTCGACGCAAGACGGTTACGCTCTCATCCATTCAATAATATTTTGAGGTATTTGGCTGGCTACCGGTATGTCTGACACAAAATTACGTCATCACCTGAGATGCTGTTCATACCGATGAGCTAGCCAGGCTCACCAAGTGTGTTATTCGCGCAAGTATCTTGGTGCCGGAAGTTGGCGAGCAAAGCGAGCTGGTGAGAGGAATGGGTCGACAGTAGATTTTCACACTCGAGAAGATCGAGTTCTTTATGAATGTGCCGGAATAGCGAAAAAAAATTATAAAGTTAACACAGTTGACAATTTTTGCTGCGTTTAAATGTGTTCTATTTGAAATCAGTATGGAACAAGGAATCCTCGAGAAATCAAATCGCTAAGGCATCTGTGCTGATGACTCGGAATCGATGTGCGAGAACGCATGAGAAGTTAAAAATATCAAACTCCAGGGACATGAAACTTTCAATTGCAAAGAGTATCGAGCCACTACCGCAGAAGACTTTACCCAATACATTATGTGTTGCAAACATCTGTAAATAGGAACAAGCAATACCATCTTCCCGCAATAACAAATAAGCTAACACGGTGTAACAAAGACTGGAAGATAATGCCCATTGAATGGTCAAATAAAATGTTACAGATCTTGTCATTTCGGAGATCCCAAGAAGGGAGGTTTGAAAACTACCACGCACTAAAACCAGGCTGCAATAACCGAAACAAACATGGCTGATATTCCAAAAAGTGACACAAAACCGCAATTGCTAACCAGGCGCAGCCAGCTGAGTCACATGAAGAAATTGAATCGATTGAAAAACCAATAGACTGTAAGCAGTCATCCTATTTTCCTCCTCGCTAAAACTATGAGAAGAAAGAGACTACTTGCAGTCTAAAAAACTGAGAAAGGCGACAAACAATAACACCACCTTGCTTATTTTTCACAATAATAAAGTCTGTCATCGTGTGTCATTTCAGACCAATCAGAATGCTGTGTTCGTGGACGAATGCAGAACATTCAAAATTCAATGGCTTTCGTGCAGGCTCACTTTTCCTTGCCCCATTCTTCTTGCCGGCTCGCTTCGCTTGCCAACTTCCACTGCCAAGATACTCGCACGAATAACACACTAAGTGACGGCCTGCTCGCGGGCTATCCAATGAGCTGGTTGATCACAGCTATCTCACGGACTGATTTATTGGGACAACATGTGGTTCCAGTAAATATCCGTACCCTCCCCATGGATGGTCACTGGAAATTCCGAGGGGGTGGGGGGTCTCAAAGGCCAAAACTTTTAAAGGAAAGTATGAAGCTAAACTGGAATTTCCCGAGAGTTGGAGGAGTTCAAAGTGAAAAACCATCCGTGGGGGAGGTATAGATATTTTCTGAAACCACACAATGTATGTTGTGGTTGGTTTTGATTTTAACTGATTAGATGTCCAGCACTTTTCACTGACACTGGTGTGATTAATGGTCAGCTTGTGCCAGGTTAGCTTGTGGTCAGCTTGTGCCAGGTTAGCTTGTGGTCAGCTTGTGCCACACAAGTAAACAGCAAGCTCCCAAAAATGGGCAAACATTTGCATAAGATGGCGGCCGTTTCGAAGACATTGTCAACTTCTACTTGTGGAATACCAAGATTTTCTAAATTCATTTTCTATTATTGCCCTGTAAAGTACGCATTGAGAAGGACTGTTTTTCAAGTTTCAGTTATGGTATGAGGTGATGTTTGTCAGAGTACACAGAAGTCAACGTAACCTTTGTTCATTCAACTACACGTGACAATTTCGTAGTATTTCACTATGTAGTCTTTCTGGCAAGGTACATTAAAAATGTTCCTGTTTAATTAATTCGGTGTGGTTCCAATATTTAATACAGCTCAGATCACTTAGTACCAGCACAGATATTTATAGCTCAATTAATAATGAATGCAATATCCTCTCAGCACCTTTTCCGCTACTGGGAAACAATCTACAACTCTCGGGGATTGTATTTTTTTTCTTGACTATATTCAACTTCAATCTTTTTTAATCTATCTTTGATATTAAAACAGGAGTTAAAAACGTTTTTTTCAAATTACTTCATTACTTTCATGTCATTACTCATGTCATTACATGGTTTTGTTATCCCCGGGTGTGGATATTTTATCAAATTTGAACAATTTTCCAGTCCCAAGGGTGGGGAATTTGACCAAAAAATTGCAAAAAATTCAAATGCTGCACCTTTGCCCGAAACCCCCCCCCCCCCCCCCCGTCTTCGTCTAAACATTAATACGTGCATAATAGCTTTATTGGAGTTGTGCTATGAAATAACCTCCCCATGCTGTAAGGTTTTATTTATAACATGGTTTAAGATAACATATACGTTTATAACATGAAGGTTTGAGCAATAAGTGCAAAAATAAAGTTACCAAAAAAATACTCATAGCATGGTAACATTTTGAATCCAAGACATTATCAATACCAGTACCCCGTGAGAGAAAATTGAATTTGAAGTTATCCGTATTTTAATTGAAAAGAAGCTTCGTGACAGGTCAAAACAAAGTGGCACCCATTTTTAGCATATTTTTACGAGATTTGACATTAATTATCTTGAGAATGTTTGAGAATTTAATTGCGGGTCACTTGGAGTTCTAAGCAAATTAAAGTGAGATGTTTCCAATAGTATTCAAAATGTTACTGGCTATGAGAAGTTTTTTAGTAAATAATTTTTGTACTTATTGCTCGAATGCTGAGCAGAATCCATCTTAAACACTAAGCTAGTCATCTTACTTATTCACATGACTTTATTTATTACTTAAAAGGCACTTCTAATCATCATTATTTTAGGGTTTTCAGGAAGGGGACAGAGGAGTTATCTAACATTGAAATTCCACCATAGCCCCTTCCCTATGTTTGTTGTGATCTTAAGTTGTGCATTCTTATTCCAACTTAAGCCAACTGAATGCACCCTTGCAGTGATTGTCAAAAATGAACCAGAAATGTGCAAAGCTAAGGCATGTTGCCAGGCAGCTGTTTCACAAAAGACTAAACGCGAGTGTGGCACATTATTTTTAGACTGTGCGCTTTGTTTGACTCCTCTCTGTGTTGCAGATTGGTGTTAAAGGCAGGAATTTGGGGTGGATTTAATAGGCTGTTAATCTGTTACCTTTCCTTTCAGAGCGAATGTATTTTTTTATTAAATAATTTGAGTTAATAATATTTCTCTTGTTTTTGCCAGATGGCGCTAAAGCACCATCCTGATAAAAATCCAAACAACCCTGATGCCACAGAAAAAGTAAGTTAAACTGCATTTGTAAATGTGTGTCACTTTGCAATAAAGTTCTGGTAACCTGTTTTTTAATCTAGGCAGGGCTGTCATTAAGTTTTGAATCATCTGTTGCCTTGACCTTTATACCTGTAACATACTGTGAGTAAAATACTAAATTGTACCAACAAGAGGCAAGTTCACCTGTAACACTGAGGTCCCATAGAGCATTATACTCAGCGGTAACAGGTGTTACGGATTACGACCCCACTAGGATTCACCTGTAGTGTTAATTAAACTTAGTATCTTTCAATGGTTGTTGTTTCTAGGGAGGCATTTAATCATGGCAAGTTATAATAATAATAATAATAATAAATAAACATATTTATGCAGGATGACCATTTCAGTTATAAAAACTGCTATCAACATGCTTGTTTTGGAATTCAAAATGTTGTGATTATTACTGTCATTACTTCATGTACAATTGTAATTGTAACTATAAAAAATATCAGTGAAATGAAGATGTGACCATCGCAGTTGTGATCACAATTTAAGCATTATTGCGAATAGCTATTCTTCTTTGCATAAAAATACTGGTGACATTACTTTAAAGCTGTTTCACTCAACTTTTTCTGATGGTATCATGTGTTTTTATCTTGCAGTTTAAAGAAGTTAACCATGCGCATAGTATATTATCTGATCCTGGAAAAAGGGAAATTTACGATAAATATGGTTCTATGGGCCTTTATATAGCAGAGCAATTTGGAGAAGAGGTAATTGTTTTTTAACTGTGTGTTGCTTTGAACACTCAGCACACGAAGCGAATCAACTATATTCTACATTTGAAATTAGTAAAAAAAAGGCCGGCAAAAATTTGTAATTCAATAGACCTCTCCCTCAGATTAGTTCGCGAGACACGTGACCATTGCTCCCCCGCCCCCACCAGTGAAGAAAGCGCCTGGAATCTGACATGATGTAGTGTAATTAGTTTTGATTGGTTGAACTTGTTGGTTTGGTTAGGTATTACACGTTGAACAAACTGCAAACTTAAAGGCTGCAAATGAAACTTTTAGTTCTCATGATTGTTTTATAGTTAAGCAAAGGATAAAAAAAAAAGAAAATTGTATAAATAAAATGGTTCGATAATCCGGAATGGTCTTTTTTAACCGAATGTAATCAAAATGGATCTAATTACGGGGTAATATTTTCCATCGACAACAATTTTGGTTTTGATTATTATTTGGTATTATAAGAAAAAAAATCGGCAACAATTTCCTTGCGCCTTATCGTGAGTCTGTTGATAACTGAATTTTTCATTCGTTTTCTAATTTCAAAGGAATTCCTATTTTCTATGCAAACCACCCTTTTTGTTTACCTTCGTTGTATGGTTAGCAATGAAACCCGCACATTATTTATTAAACACCATCAGTGCTTTAACATTAAATCAGCATTTATCTTCGAGAACACAACCAATTATGATTTCTGTATAAAGATTATAGGTGATGAAAATAAAAAAATAATTATCATTGTTTCCAAGGGTGTAATTGGGTAAACATCAACTGTAGGTGTTTATTACAAAGAAGGCTCTAAATTTTCACACCGTGAGTGTGTTAGAATCTTACAGTGGGTAAAACATTGTCTGTTGAGCTGTTAATTGTTTGAAAATCGTTTTGACAATGTCTTCGCCTAAGAGAAAAGACAGCATCCCTGCAGGATTCGATCGATCTTTCTTTTTGCGGTGGAACCAGTTGCAAGTTAATGCGATGGAAGATCCTAGATTTCGAGTTGTACCTACAGTTCAGAAAGCACCTAAAATTACGAGTCAGGCGCGACTGATTGTCGGCGCTAAAAACAGGGTTTTGGAGGCTAGAAAGGAATTTGATGGGATGTCAAAAGCAGGTGAATCAGAAGAAAAAGAAGTTGGTAATGCCACGGAAGTTTTGCGGCGTGTTTTGGACGTCCATAGTGGAAAATCCAACCCGTTTGAGTTTTTCAAGCAGCGTCGTTTTGACGAAAAACTTGACTTGAACGGATGGTTCCTTGGTCCTATAACGACGTCAGAAATTGCTTCCCAGTTGTTTTCTTCCTCGACAGTAGTTCGCTTGTTTCTTGCGAACAATCGTCTCGGAAACGAAGGCGGAAGAGCCATCGCCAAAGGTCTCGAAGAAAATTTTTCTGTGAGGGAGCTGGACTTGTCTGGAAACACGCTTGGGCAAAATGCAATTTCCGCTGTTGGAGAAATGCTTAACAAGAACCAAACTTTAGAAAAACTGAATCTCTCGAGAAATGACTTGACAGATCAAGACGTGACAGGGTTGCTTGACTCTCTCTGCCAAAAAACTGCGCTTAGGGAGTTAGACTTGTCTCATAACATTTTAAGCGACCAATTCGCTGAACAAATGTCGCTTGTTTTGGAGAACAATTTTGTTCTCGAAAAGCTTTCCATAAGTTCAAATCAGTTAGGAGTAACGGGTCTGCAAGCCATGCTGCCTGGATTACAAAATACTGGAACGCTGCGTGTATTAAATATTTCTTGGAACTATTTGTATGATCTAGGAGCTGGAATTCTTGGTGAAATAATCGCTGAAAACCGAAGCCTTATTGAAATTCTAGCATGTGGAAATCTATTCACTGCACAAGCTGCAACATGTCTTGCAAAGGGTGTTGCTAGTAATTCAAAACTGAAAGTTCTTCGTATCGGTCAGAATTTGATAAGAAATTCAGGGGCACATGAATTTTTAAGTATCTTATCTGAAAGCAGTTCTCCTTCAACTGTGCTTGAAATATTAGATATTAACGGAACCATTGTTGACAAGAAATTCAAAACACTAGTTGAGACTGAGTTGCCCGAAAAGTTTTCCTCTTTGAAAGTTGTCAATTTTTCGTTTGTCGACAAAATAAGTAATGAACTTGAACATTTTGTAGAAAAAGCACAGACCGAAAAGTGAAAAAAGCATTTTGTTTCTGCAAAAATTTGTAGCAAACTTGTAGTCAATTATTCATAGCGTGATTAAGAATTTCTATTTAGAATTTAAGATGTTTAAAATTTAATTTTCGGCCGTTTTCGTTTTATTCAAACTATTTGGATTCATAAACGGTTCTGAAGATTATGAACAACGCCTTCATAGCGCAGGCTGTATAATCAGGTGTTAAAAGTTCGCAAAAGTTAAACACAAGTTTTGCAATAAAACGTATCTTGTTATTAAGTTTGATGTTAATCTTATGAATCGTAGAAACAGTCCTCACATTTGTAACATGCATTGTGTATAGAATACTGATGAGATTGGTGGGTGGCAGTATATTAAGCACGTTTTTTAAAATTGCGCAGTCTTGTCTTTAAATTGCCGAATTCATATTAGTGGACGGAAAACCGTCTTGGACAAGAAACTCGTCTGAAGACCAGGGCAAGCGAAAAAAACACGTGATTTTCGCGTCTAATATTAATTTAAGACAGTTTTCCGTCCTATTTTACCGTCGGTTTAGACGGAAAAATAGAGGGAATTCCGTCTGTGACGAGTTTCCGTCTTCTAATATGAATTCGGCTATTCTAACCTTCCCTTATTCACAATACTGTTAAGTTCCATTGCTCTGTCCATTTGGTCCGTGATCGATAAGCTTCTTCTCTGGGGAATTTTTTTGGAGAATTCTTGGCTCGTGAAAGGACTCGGTCGAGCAACTAAACGGAGCTACATTTCCGGCTCGTGCTCACGGCCCTCTCATGCTCTAGGTTTTAAAACCACATGAACTTCTCTTGCTAGTGTACACGTGTCTTTATGTGACAACCTTCTTTTCGCATCGTGTGCGCTGTGAAAAGCCAAGTGTATTCACTCTAGCACACGGACAGCTGAGAAAATCGACAAAGAAAGTCGCGAGAAATTCAGTGCTTAACATATTTTGTTAGCGAAAGATAAAATCCCTAGTAGCTGTGTATCCAGCCACGTTTAAAGTCCAAGGAATTGATAATTTGCTTTTCGTTTTCCTTTACAGAATGTCAAATTGTACTTTAGGCTTAACAGCGGCTGGTGTAAGGTGAGTGTCTTGGTCGTTTGTAGGTTGTAGTACAGAAGCTAAGATACATTATGTACTTTACCACGTAAAATCACACTTTTCAGCCTATTTCGGGCCTGTTTACAAGGAGGTAAGATAACTCTAAAGCTAGGGTTTCCCTAGCAGCCAAGATAGAAGTTGTGGATTATTCTACGTTTCTGGGATCCCTCCCCCTAACCCAACATTTTGTCCTTAGTGATAAGTAAAAAAGGTGTTGGGTTAGGGGAGGGGTAGGTGGCAACTTTCTTAGGTAGGGTTACCCTACTGCTCGGGACAACTCAAATGTCACGCTTTAGTTGACTCCATGCATAAAATTTTCATTGGAAAATTTCCCAGCGCCAAAGCTGATTTTTTTTTGTCCGTAGGGTTTAACTTATCAGCCTATAGAGGATTTCATATTTCAGTTTCCATAGCAACAAACAATATGAAGGCATTAGCCGATTAGGCAACTGCAATAGAAAAAATCTGTTATCAGTCATTTTGCAACAATCGTTTACTCTGAAAACCAAAATTTCGTTTCGTTTCGTTTCGTTCTTTGTGGGAGATAGGTAAGTACTTTGAATCTAGATTTATGCAGATTTGTCTTCAGCAATTACGCGGCGAGCTAAAAGTTGTCTCGGGTAGATGAGTTGTCGTTTACAAAGAAAAAACTTTTCCCGCCAGCTAGGGTAACCCAAGCACGCAGCTAGAGTTACCTTAGCACTAGGGTTACCCTGGCTGCCCTGTAAGCACGACGTGTACAAAAAGAAGAAAGAAACTTGTCAGAGCTAGGGTAAACCTTTTGCTAGGGCAACCCCGGCACTAGGGTTACCCTACCTCGTTTTAAACAGGGCCCCGTTTCTCGAAACTCCCGATAACTTTCCGGGTTCGGAAAGTATTTTTCGGGCTCATTTATGTGTCAGTTAATGGTTATTATTGGGGTAAACGTAGCGATACGCTTCATGAAATTATAGAGATTAAATTTAGCTTTCAAAATCAATAAAAAATTGTATAGCTATTGGAGAATATTGTGCGCATAAAATAGTTTTCGGGCTCGCCCAGGCCCTTAGATGCAGTGCTGTGTTGACCTTGTAACGAGTTCGTTACCCACATGACTAATCACGTGCGCATGCTGTTATTTATACAGGCGCTGTTCATGTTCTGCGGCATTATCACGTGCTGCTACTTCTGCTGTTGCTGTTTCTTCTGTTGTAATTTCTGTTGTGGAAAGTGTAAACCAGTTCCTGACGAGCAGTGGGAAGAATTCGAATTTGATGACGTAAGAGATGAAGACGAACCAATTACGAAGCAGCCCGGAAGCAACGGAAATAACACGAGTTCTGAACAGCTTCCGAAGTCACCAGGCGTCGACAGTGAAACCGGCAACAGTACGGCAACTTCCGCTATCCCCATGCCTTCGTCGTGAATGACAGTGTTTAGTGCTAGGGGAAGTGGGGCGGGATTGCTTGCGTTTGGCGGCCATTTTGAATTTGGAACGCTTCTGGGATGTAGGTACTTTTGCATGATCACGAACGGGGAGTATGAAAATTATTTATTTTTTATGGTGAAAAGAGGTGAATGGAGAGTTGCAGAGAAATCAAAATTATGGTTTGAGTTCGTTTTAGCCAACGTAAACGACTAATGATCACGAATTAGTGCGCTCTGTGAGACTCTTTAGTGGCTACTATTAATCTTTAGTTTCCTTTCTTTTCATCCTCAAATCGACTATCTGAGATTACTTTTTGCTGGTTGTTAGGTTCACGCGATTCTTTGGTCAATCGTCTCTTTAGTCGCTGTGGTCATCAATATGTTTCATTCAGAGGGGGGGGGGGGGGGATTCTGCTTCTTTGCCCGAAAGAAGTGGAACTCCATAGGGATTGGAAATGAAATTCGAGTCAAGGACGAAAAATAAGATTCTAGTTTCTACTACCCAGGTTACCAAAGGTTTCTCCCGCGTGCTTTCCCGCGAGCAGGCGAGTACGATATTAAGCAGGAGAAATATAGTAGGATCACATAGTTGGGTAAGTTCGCGTGTAGTCGTACGCGCGAGAAACTCATCTGCCATCGAGGGTAAGTTTCTTTAACCCTTGTACTCCCAAGAGTGCCCAAAATGAGAATTCAAGAGAAGTCCCAAATTTCTTTTTATAAAATACTTAAAGTGAAAGCAGTGCACAGGATTTCATCCACAAACTCGAGCGGTAGAACACTTTAAATGACTCCGCAACTGACTCTGGGAATGAAAGGGTTAATGGTTCACAAAAAAATTTTGTATGGGAGTCCCTTCCGTCGTTGATTCAGCACTGATCGTCGTCAACTTTGAATACCCAAAGAAAAAAATTATCGGATAGTTTCTTTGTTCTAATTATGGACTTCTTTTGTTTCCTTGGCCGGAATGACCGTTCAGTAAATATTTCATCTGTTATGTTCAGGCGCGTTTGTTTATCGTTTTAACCTCGCAGGCTCAATGATAGCGAATTATTCTATGTGGCTGCCAACACGTGAAGCTTGCGTAATTATAGTGTGTTTACCTGAAAAGAAGAGGAAATAAGTGAACCTTTTATTGACCAGCAAAATTGTTGTTTTGCCTTTATTTTATTTTTTTTATAACGAAAAGGATGCCAGTTTTGTTTCATTAATATTAAATGTATTTATCGCAAATTTCTTCCTCGGCGTTTCTAGTTTTATGCTGTCATTGCTTTGTCGTTTGTCGTCGATAACTTACACTATGTAACGACAACTACATTTTTGATGACATAGTTAAATTTTGTTTGCACGGCTTTCGTGTATTCATTATGCTTCGCTTTCGTTTTTACTTCACGTGACCGCTGAAGGCCGGGAAACTCCCTGCAACTTGCCGCGTAACGTAGCGTACAACTGGCAAATTGTATCTTGTGTTTATCCTTCCATTTCTTTCACGCAATGCTGTAGGGGAGAGACAGCGCACTGTCGCTTGTGTCCTTCGAAACTTCCGTGACGAGTCAAAATCCTACTTTTTGCGAGCCGTCTAGGGAAGGTACGTTTTTTCTTGAGGGGGGAGGGCTGGGGCCTCAGAGGGGAGGGTCATCAGTGAAAGTGAGCACCAAAAGGGGAGGGCCATACCTCATGTGAGCTATTCAAGGGAGGGTCACACGTATTTTCCAGAATTTTTTAATGAGAATTTTTGTGATGTTGCTTTTCATTTTTCTTGCAGATTAAGATTTTCTTTTCACCTACTTTGATTTAATTTGGTGTTTTATTATAGGTACTAGGTTACATTTCTACATGTATATTATGTCATGGCACATAGTTTTTCTCGCAGGACTCGTGTCCTTTTCGCGACCGTCCGTATCGAGAAGTACTTGACTCAGGTATCGTTTCTTCAGCTTCTTGCTGTTGGCTATCCGCTGCCTGATCTCCTGAGTCGTTTAGTTCTGTCGGAAATGTAGGAAATATTTGTTTGTGAGAGGCAGATTTCGCATGCTAAACAGATAAACCTTTCTGTTAAGATAACAAACAGCAATGCCGGCTAGTCGGAGAAAGAAGCGCGTGTATTTTGCCTTAGCTATTTTATGTTTAAAACTTTTATAATACTCAAATGGTTCCATATTCAAACTTCAGCTATAAAATGTAAATATCCCACACTGATTGTTCGCATTTTCCTTGTTTCAGCGCGGACACATTCAATATCGAGATATATTCATATTCAAACACTTTGAGTTCACAAGCGAAACGTTGAGGTTTCTACAGCATGGAACATACCATCAGTAGTAGTGAGGGGAGGGTCGCACTTTTGTCAGTCACCTAAAGGTGGGGGGTCAGGAGTTTTTTTTATTAAAACGCAAGGGAGGGCCAACACTTTTTTGGGAAAAAAATACCAAAATTCCCCAGCCCTCCCCCCCCCCCCCCAAAGAAAAAACTTACCTTCCCCTATTGCTGGGAATCGTTTCTATTTTGTCCCTTCTTTTCCTTTTTTTTGCACAACAAACTTAGTAAAATAATAAAGCTTCAACATGAGTATAGGTTTTTTCAGTTATAATGTTTAGTGGGAGGTTGTTTCGGTTTTAATTTATGCGATACATTCATCCAACGTGGTTTTAAAATCCACTTTAAGCTCTTAGTAGAGTTTTGAATTGTTGGCAAAACGGAGTTCGGCCAGACAAAATAGGTAAGATTGAAACCAATTTATAAATTTATAATTTGACTTCTATCGAGCTCATGTAAAGCTTAGATCAACTTTTGCAATATTGTGTTGGCTAAACCAATCTTTTCGGCTACCTTTTTGCAAAGGTTAGGTTTCATCCTTGCAAAAGCAGATACTTTATTTTCTTTTTAAGTTTGGAGCAACAAATCTGCTTAAATGGCTTGGCGTCACTGCTAAAAAAGGCTGTCGGTAAATAGGTCATTATTATCAAGTATAATATTAGTTATTGTCAGTAATATAAAATTGATATTTTTGTTTGTTCATGAAAATTGTAAAGGTTTATTTGTAGCTGTAACAAGTTTGTAATATATTCTATAATTCTCGATGGAATGGTGCCTTCTCCTTCTATAACGTCGACCTGATCGCTGTTTTTGTAAGGAGAAAGCTGTTTTTCATCAAGAAGTGGATCCCTTGCATGTTTTAGTGACGTTTAATAACGTCTCAATAGCTGGGGTTTCTTGCTTTATAAGGCAACTAGTGTACTGTGGGTCGTTATCGAAGTTTTGTTACAAATTTTGTGCTTGTCTGCCTGAAATCCTTCCACTCTCGAAGTTCAACGTTGTTTCATGAAGCGCAATTCTAATTTTCGAGTCTGTGGATGGGTTCTTTTAAGTGTCCAATCAGCTGTTGAGCGTCACTTTCATGAGACGCGTATTGCTCCTCAATGCTTTGCATGGTTTCTCAATTTCTCGGGAGTGAAAAAGGTGTACTGTCTTGGAGTGAACATTATCAAGGTCCGGTATTTGCCAATTTTCTGTCTATTCTTGTACAGATACTAAAAAGAGGAGCTATCAGACGTTTAGAGTATGCCCTTAACAGGGTTAAGATGTTTCTCCAAGCACATTTGAATTCGTGTCTAGAATCCAAGTGTTAATTTATTTCGTGATAAACTCGTATTGTCTTAGTGATTTTACTTGAACCTTTGAAACATGTATTATTTTATTGACAACCCCTGGAAACGAGCAAGGACGCACTTTGTTTTATTCCGTACTAACAGGCTATCAGCTAGGATCGTATGAGTAGAGACCGCGCGGAAAAGGTGGCGGTAATCTCGTACCTAGATCTCACTTGTGCGTACTGAAATGTGGAAGATCTGGGTACGAGATTAAGATGGCGGGAAAAAAAGGCTCAATTTAGCTGAGAACATTGTTTTGGTAATTGAAATTCGCGATCGATAACATTTCTCATGATTCAGGGGTTGTCTTTATAATAAAACAGTCATTTTACTCAATCTCGCTGTACCTGGACTCATAACGAACTCGGCGATGTTTGCCTCGTTAGCTGAGTTGTGCAGTTTGATTTCGTGGAACAATTGTTAACCCTTTAAAGCGCCAATATCAACGTGCGTGTTCTCACTATTTTTTGTATGTTTTTCATGGCAATAGCTGGGAGAATTGTTTCAAACATCAAGACTTTTCATCTTTGGTGATCATTTCGTTTATTCTCACGCCGACCTGTCTGTCTGATGAAGTAGTGATATCAGGAGAAATTAGATTCTTGTCACTATCAAAAATTTTTATCATTACCTTACTTTACCTTAACCTTAATTGTCTCCGCGCTGGAAAGTGCAAGGGGCCTTAATTACTATGGGAAATCACACCATTATTTTTGAAATTTGTTCGCGATTTATGACGTTCTATTTTACCACAATTCAGAAATCAGGACTTGCGTTTCTGACTCAAGTAAACACAATTCGTCGCGACTAGGGCCCGGTTGTTGGAAAGGCGGTCAACGCTAACCCGGGATTATTTCAAAAGAGTTTTCACAGCAAATTACAAGTGACTGTTTAAAAGCAACCGAAGTCAAATTGTATGGCAAAAAAATTTCACGGAACCGCATCGTTTGGCTATAAAATGGGATCAAAAATTGAGGCCAATCCTGGGTTAGCTTCATCGTGTTTTGAACATCCGGGCCCCCTCTTTTTTTGATGTTTTTGTCTTCTCCTGTATTCTACTTTGTACGTGTTATGTTCTTCACAAGCTCAAAGTAGATTTGCTATTCAACTTTTAAACTTAGTGTATTGATATCTAAAAGGAAGCTAACAGTTTGGTTTAGGTTGTATAATAACTTGTTACAATTATTGTAATAGAGAGCTTTCGCAAATAAACATGCGAACATTTCGGTGGTGTGAGTCTCTCGAGACAGACAAGGAGTGAATATTCGAAGCGTATTTTTAGTGTTGTCTGATAAATTCTTGAGGTGGAACAAGGGGCTTAATTGTGGGCCAGTCAGTGATGTCATAAGATTGGCTGTTGATTGGGAACATTCTTAAAATGTAAATGGCACATTCTTAAGGTTACTCCGGACCTTCGCGGGTGCCTTCCCGTGTCCTCTGGGAAAAATTCGTATATGCGCCATTTTAAAGGAAAGCATGGCAAATTGTATATTGTTGGAAAACTTAATAAATGTAGATTTCGGAAAAAATATGAATAATCAGTTTATTTAATTCCACAAAAGAAAATTGCAAAAATGACCGCGAAAATGACCATGCATCATTTCGACAAACAAATGAATTAATAGGGTACCAAAATTCGGCAGATTTCTGTGAAATTTGGCCTGAACATTCCTTAGATGTTGTGAAACAAAAGTGTGTCGGGGATTTTTGAAATTTGTAATATTTCACCGGGTGTCAGTAAAACACGGGGTCGGGGTCCATTGTTCTTTTGTTTCGTTTTCGGTTTTATGTTTTGGTTAGGGCAAGACAACAGAAAACGAAACAAAAGAACAATGGACCCCGACCCCGACCCCGACCCCGTGTTTTACTGACACCCTATTTCACCCGTGGCGATCCTCAATGCAATGCCCATCGCGCATTCTTTGCTGCTCGAACTTGACAGATTAATTAAAAAATAACCAGTTAGAGTATCGAAAAATGCAGACACACTTTTGATGATTGATCCTTTGTGATTAACACTGTGCAGTTATTTTGCCAATGTGCTTGGATTTGATATCCTATTAATTCAATTGAATGACACATGGTCATTTTCGTGGTTGCTTGCGATTTTCTTTTGCGGAATTAAAGAAACCGGCAATTAATATTTTTTTCTGAAATCTACATTTATTAAGCTTTCCAACGATATATAGTTTGCCATGTTTTCCTTTAAAATGGCGTGCATAAGAATTTTTTCCCCCAGGACACCCGCGAAGGTCCGGAGTAACCTTAATATAAATGGGGACCTCGAGATCCACCATGAGGTGTGCAATTAGGTTTATCAGTAGACTCTCTTCTGGGAACGTTAGAGGCGAAGCTTTCAGTTTACTACGCCGTTTCGAAGTTCCAGCGCTATGTAACACATACCTGAAGAAGTCGTTGTTAATAACAGCAGTTGGCTAAACTTTCCTGTCGAACATTAACTAGCATGCGTAACAAGCGTCGCCTGTAGGTTTCACGTTCGAAGCACTTACCGCTGTTACGCCGTGCGAAAATTGGGGCGATGGCTAAATTATTGTTTAGCTTGCCCCAATTTTTGCGCGGCCAAAAGCGAAAAATGCATCGAACGTGCGGAAAAGCCTACGGAAAGGCTTTGCTTCGCGGGCTAAACATGAACAGAGTGAAGAATTCTGGACAGAAAACGAACTCGAACTACGTTCTGGGGCTAATATTTGTTGTGAACATCAAATTTCCTCGGGAAACCTATCACACGATAGTGCCTTCGACCGAAGAACTCTACTGTTTAAATGGTGAGCTTCAGGGTAGAAAGGGTTCGCACGTACCCACACCCATTTCAAATTAAAAGGTTTATAGGTGTTTATAGTATAAACCTTACTGCCCGGATGGCAGAGCTAGAGCCTCGAGGTACTGTCCAACGCGCTAACACTGAATACTTGACTTAAATACTTGATCACCGTGCCAAGGACCCGCGCAAACGAATCAACATTTTCATTCAGCACCGCTCAATCTCAATATTGTTGAACTCGACATGTTTAATACTCTCAATGCCTTTCTTCTTGTTGGATGAGGTGAATGATGCTGACTGGTGTTCATGACAACTGAGTTGAATTGGTATCAGGGGTGTACTTCCTAGTAATAGGCTAATGGGGATGTGCCGCTGAATGGGGTCGCATTTTCACGACTGGATTGACTATAATGGGGTTGCATTTTCATTAGGAGCTAATAGAGTTACTAGAATGGGGTCGCACATTTGCGGGATTTCAGGGGTAAGTAAATTCTGGCAAGTAGGGATTTGGGGTATATTTGCCCAAACGTGACTAACATGGGAAACTGAAATTGAAAAGCAGAGACCGATACAACGTAGAATAAGAGAATTAGTTTTGTACTATATTTCGGCTGGCCAAACCAGCCTTCTTCAGGTACAATGGAGTTTACATTGGCTATGTTTAAATTTATATGGTGATAATGGAATCTTACGAAATACCGGAAATACGTAAAACTAAATACAGGAAATATGTAAACAGTGTAAAATAAAAAATTTAAAATATGCTAAGCTTAAAAATGACAATAAAATAGTAAAAGTAGAAAAACTAATAGGTTTCTTCGCGTATGTTAAGGCCATCGGGAACAAGTGTTATGCCTTTTAAAATTAAAAAAGCTTCCCTGGCCTTACGGATTGAGTCTCGGTTGGAGAAGACTTTTTCGATGGGGATTAATTGTATGTCATTAGCAGTGTGGTTAGGCGAGGAGATGAAATGTTGTGCGGCTGTAGTGGGTTTAGATTTACTGTTGGGGTTATCTATGGTACGGCGGTGTTCATTAAATCGGTTTTTTAAACGTCGTTTAGTTTCTCCTATGTATTGTAAATTACAGCGGTTACATTGAATCATGTAGATGAGGTTTTGAGTGTTACAGGTCAGGTTAGATTGAATGTGGCGCGTTTCACCAGTAGGTAGGAAGGTATAGGTAGTTAGTCCGTCAGTAATATAAGGACAAGTGGCGCAGTTCTTTCCACAACGAAAAGAACCGGATGGAAGTTGTGGACGCGGATTAGTCAAATTAGAAGGGAGTTTGGCCTTCACTAGTAAATCGCGAAGGTTAGGGGAGCGCCTGAAAGCAACAACAGGCAACTGTTGAAAAACGGTTTTGCAGCGGTTAGAGGAGAGTAGTAAATGAAAATGTCTTTTGATAATGTTAGAGATGTGAGGAAGTGATGGATTGAAAGTAGTTATAAATGGTATACGTTTATTTTTGTTGACGTCTTTCGTTTGTAAGGCAAGTCTACGGGGGATGTCGGTCGCGCGTTGTATTTGTTTGGTGACAAGGTTACGTTGTAAGTTGGGCAGCGCGAGTATTGAACGTTTCGTCGGTAGAACAAATGCGTCGTAAACGGAGTGCTAGACTGAAAGGAATGGCTTTTTTAGTATGTGAGGGATGGCAAGACGAGTAAAGTAAATGTTGGTGTTTGTCGGTAGGTTTGGTGTAAAGGTCAGTACTGATGTCACCGTTGTCAGTTAAAGAGACATTAACGTCAAGAAAAGGTACGTTAGTTGAAGAATGTGAGCTGGTGAATTTGATGGTGGGATGAATGCTGTTGAGATAATCGATGAAGACTTTTAGGTTATCCAGACCTTCAGTCCAGATCATAAAAATATCATCGATATATCTAAACCAAGTGTGGGGTTGGAATGGGGCATTTTCTAAAGCTTTGGCTTCGAAATAGCCCAGGAAAAGGTTGGCATAAGATGGGGCCATTTTGGTACCCATGGCTGTGCCGTGGATTTGAAGATAGTGGTTATTGTTAAAAGTGAAGTTGTTAAAGTTGAGAATCATACGAATGAGGTCACAGAGTTTGGTGGTTGGAATGGTTTTATGAGAGGCAGTAGTTAGAAAGTGGTCACAAGCATAAATACCTTCATTATGTGGAATATTAGTGTATAGTGATGAAACGTCGAGTGTGACTAACAGAGAGTTGGCGGGTAAAAAACCGATTTAATGAACACCGCCGTACCATAGATAACCCCAACAGTAAATCTAAACCCACTACAGCCGCACAACATTTCATCTCCTCGCCTAACCACACTGCTAATGACATACAATTAATCCCCATCGAAAAAGTCTTCTCCAACCGAGACTCAATCCGTAAGGCCAGGGAAGCTTTTTTAATTTTAAAAGGCAGAACACTTGTTCCCGATGGCCTTAACATACGCGAAGAAACCTATTAGTTTTTCTACTTTTACTATTTTATTGTCATTTTTAAGCTTAGCATATTTTAAATTTTTTATTTTACACTGTTTACATATTTCCTGTATTTAGTTTTACGTATTTCCGGTATTTCGTAAGATTCCATTATCACCATATAAATTTAAACATAGCCAATGTAAACTCCATTGTACCTGAAGAAGGCTGGTTTGGCCAGCCGAAATATAGTACAAAACTAATTCTCTTATTCTACGTTGTATCGGTCTCTGCTTTTCAATTTCAGTTTTCTATGTGTCAAACCGATTAGATCACTCAGTTGATCCAACGTATACCGGTAGGAGATCGTAGACGGTTTGCTTGCTTGAACTTTTAACTAACATGGGGTCTATAATTGGCTACGGAATAGACTATAATGGGGTAGGGGTCTGGAGAGGCCAGCGGCACATATCCAGCAAAAATTGACCCAAGTACCCCCCCGGGCAACTGTACAACAGAGTTGTATTCAGCAATGTTGGATGCTGAGTCGAATGTGTTCGATTGAGGTCTAGTAAAATGACCAGTTTGCTTTTTTTGAATGAAAATATTTTAACCTTTGGAGATCTAAAGACACTTCTTCACAAAATGTCTGATAAAGCGAAATCAGAGCTATCGCATGACTATATAAATATCAAACTCCGATGATAACCCCCTCCGGGCTATCCCCTCAAAAAACCATCAACCAACGGCCCCCACCCCCCGCCCCCCCCCAAAAAAAAAACGAAACAAAACAAAAACAAAAACAGAAAAACAAGAAAGAAAACGTAACGGAGTAAGTCCGATTCATATTTCAAATTACTGTCGGGTTTTCCCGGAAGCGATTATCAGCTTTACTTGTTTTTGGTTCGCGGTTCAGTCAGTTCGTCTAGTTTTTGCGCTAATTTTGAACGCTAACCCGCCGATTTTTTCCTATCGATCTGCATACTTCCTATTAATCAGTCTGGCTATTAATCCAAGTGAACTACAAAGAACCTGCCGAAAAGAAAAGTGCTAAAAAGGATAATCAATGAAATGTTGAGCATTTATTAACAGAAGAAAGACAAACAAATAAACGTATGGCACCATAGGAAAGGTCTTCTCGATACCTTTCATTTAAATGGTCACACATAAGAATTTCACCGTGACCGAAAGGGTTATATCTAAAATTTTTTAACTATCATTGAAAGTTTTTCTACTAAAAAGAAAGACATTCACAACCCAGATTCGAACCCGGTCCTTTCGTATGCTAATCGCTCTCCCTTACCACTACACTACCACGCCAATCCGCTACAATTCCGAAAAATTAAAGTATATATTATAATTAACTGTCTTTCATAACTGATACATCTATAATAGGTGACCATAGCCCTTTCCAGGACATTTAACGTAAATTCAACTTGGGCTTTAACTTTGTTCTTTCTAAGACTATTTAAAATTGTATTTGTTTCATTATTGTGACTTAATCCAGAGTATATATTACATCTACCATGACAAAAGGCTTGGTTATTAATGATGGCATCGACCGTCAAAAATGGCAACGACCGTTTATGAAAGGGAAATAGGCATAGGCGACGCCTAAAGAGTTGTCATCTGCATTTTGGCACCATGTTAGATTTTTAACCAAGTTATCCTATTGCCGGGAGTGCTGTACAAAACTAACAAAAAAAATTAATAAAGAAGAAAAATAAATGTTGCTCTACCAAATGAGGCTTTGCTAAAGAAAGATTGGGTGCCATTGGTCTTAAAAATAATCTCCTTTGAACTGTACAAAATCCTCCGTTGCTCGCCGTCTTATAATAGACTTTATGCAAGACTGTTTTTCTTTTCTCTTGATTCAGTCAAACACTTCTCTCAGAAAAATACCAGTCTATAACTTGATCGTGAAAACATTGATAGCGAAAACACCTTAAGTCTGTAATTAAGGCGCATAATTCTCGCAAATAAACAAAATGGCTCAAGCAGTATTTATAAGAAAGGAGATAATTCTATCATAAAACACAGACCAACATCAGATACGCGGGGAATCATTACCTTTTGTACAACTAGGAAAGACCAGTGCAACACAACAGAATTAAGGTAAATTTCGCACTGGAGTTGATTAACCTGTGATTCTCTGGTAGACTTCTCACAGTATTTAGCATCAAATCAGTTTTTATTCAAATTAAATTGTTTTGGAAATGTCCGCGTATGATTTATCTTACTCTTCGCGGTGGAATCAACTTCAGGTCAAAACCATGCACGACCCAAGACTCCGAGGCATCCCTACAGTTAACAGATCACCCAAGATTACAAGTCCGGTACGATTATCGTTTGGCGCTAGGAGCAGATTGGTGAATGTCATTAAAACATTTCATACCGAGAAAGAAGAGGAAAATTCTGTTGCTGGTAAGGAATCAGTTAAAATATTGAGTCCGTTGGAGTACCTCAAGGTACACCGCTATGATGAAGAAATTGATTTTACTGGATGGTTTTTGGGGCCTGCAAACGCGTCTGAAATTTCACCCGAGTTGGTCTTGTGCTCGAATATTGTTCGTTTGCTTCTTGCCAACAGCCGACTAGGAGACGAGGGCGGAAAAGTGATCGCTAAAGGTCTCGAGGAGAACTTGTCTGTGAGGGAGCTGGACTTGTCTGGAAACACGCTTGGACAAAATGCAATTTCCGCTATTGGAGAAATGATCAGCAAGAACCAAACTTTAGAAAAACTGAATCTCTCCAGAAACGACTTAACGGACAAAGACGTGGAAGTTTTGCTTCATTCTCTTTCACGTAAAAATGTTTTGAAAGACCTAGACTTGTCCAATAACATTTTGTGTGACCAGTTCGCAAAGCGAATGTCTTTTGTCTTGGAAAACAATTTTGTTCTGGAGAAGATTTCTGTTAGCTCAAATCAGTTAGAAATGACGGGGCTGCAAGCCATGCTGCCAGGATTACGGAAGAATAAAACACTGCGTGTATTGAACATATCTTGGAATTATCTGTATGACGCAGGAGCTGAAATTCTTGGCGAAGTAATCGCTGAAAATCGAAGCCTAATAGAAATTTTGGCATGTGGAAATCTATTTACTGCACAAGCTGCAACTTGCCTTGCGAAGGGTGTTGCTGAAAATTCAAAATTGAAAGTTCTTCGCATTGGTCAGAATTTAATAAGAAATTTAGGGGCATATGAATTTTTAAACGTGTTGTCTGAAAGCAGCTCGCCTTCAATTGTACTGCAAATGCTAGATATTAATGGAACTATTGTGGACAGAAGATTTAAAGAACTAATTGAGACAGGGTTACCCGAAAAGTTGTCCTCATTGAAAGTGGTCAATTTTTCGATGGTTGACAGTTTTGTAGACTGATACGAATAGCTGATAAACCAGTAAGAGCTCCAGAAATATAGGGAAAAATTTGCAAAGGAAACATAATCATTTATTAAAGATAATCCGATCGACCAGTCAGCCTTTGACAGTTTTGAAATAATTCCCTTCCCTGATAAAGCTTTTAGGATCAAGATCATGCATGGCGTTGAATATATTATGGTATAATCAGCTCACAGTCAGCCATTTGCAGTAACCTTTAGAAAAATGGACGTGTAATTGTAAAAGTAGTCTGGCTTTTAAAGTAGCAAAAAAAAGGAATTGTATAAATCACTAGCACTGAAAATCTTGTTCACTGATTAAACCTTACAGTGGCTTTGTTGGGGTACATGTAGTTGTGTGACGATTCTTTCCGAGCTGTAAAATTACCATCCGGCAGTTCAGTCGAGGCAACAAAATAAATTAGCTTATGACTGTTTTCTGGCAATGAGCTAGGCTAAGACGTTTGGTAAACAAGTGCTTTGTAGCGGCAACCTGCAGTGAGAGAGTTCGAGCAAATTGAAACAGCTGATCAACGAAGAAAGGGAGTTGAAAGATAAATCGCTAATTTTCTTCCACGCGCCAAGAAACATCCCGTTACTGATGACATGGGGCCACAAAAATCTTCACCAAGAGATACTTATCTCTTAACTTATCTCAATAGCCAGTTTGCACATTTTTCCCAGAGCCTCTTCACAAGCAGTGCGTGCGCCTTGCAAGACAGGTACATGTCTGATTAGCGTGATGCTGCCTCCCCTTCTCTTCCCCACCCCCCTCCCCTACGGAGGATCTCCGCCATATCGACTGCAAATATATTCATAATATTTTGTTTGAAATCACTGGGGTCTAGACGTAAATTCCCGTTTGACTCGACACCACTTAGTATTTTTACAAGCAAGGATGATCTCTTGGTGTTCGGCATCCCCCCCGGGACAGCCTGATAGTTAATTTTTCTGGAACGAAAGTATTTTTCCGAATAAACATATGGTGAAGCTTTCCGCGGAAAAAGCTAGATGTAACGATAATATACCATAAATTTTTACCTTTTTTAGCATATTTAATAGGACAAAGGACACGACATCAACTGCTTCCCACGTGAAGGTGATTTCTCTCAGTCCTTGCAACCGCGTAGAGGTTATTGGTAAACACATATTTTTCAAATTCGCTAGGGACGAATTATCCGCCTTGATTAGACAGGATTAGGTGAGTTGTCTGTTTTTCTGGTAAGCAAAGTGCAGATATAGATTATGCCCAGTTTTGGTGTATTCAAAACATTGGACTTACATTAAGAAGAATTATCCGTCTGAGACGGATCCACATCAGGGGAACACGCATTCCTGAATCAGTATAGAATACTTGAGATTTTTGCGAGAGTTTTATTTCAGGCAATCTAGGGAAGGTATAAAGATTGAAATTTTTGGGGTATATTTGCCCAATAGTGACTAACATGGGGTCTATAATTGGCTACAGAATAGATTATAATGGGGTAGGGGTCTGTAGAGGCCAGCGGCACATACCCAGCAAAAATTGACCCAAGTACTCCCCCCCCGGGGGGATTTTTAATTCTTGGGACTGCAGTAAAACACGATGCGTGCACTGCACAGTAGACCCCTTCAAAAAATCGCAGTAAAATAAACGCAGTATAAAAAACACGATGCGTGCACTGCACAGTAGACCCCTTCAAAAAATCGCAGTAAAATCGCAGTAAAATAAACTGCGATTTTGCACTAAACAGCTAAATAATGGCATGGAAAATTGACGGTTTTTGTCTTCCGTTGTGCACGTGCGTCTCAGTTAGGATTTGTAATCGATACGTTATTACTGTTTCTCCAACCTGCCCTAATTTCTCAATTCCAAAGCTTAAGAGAAGCAACATTTTATGTCAGTGCGAGGCAGGTGGGGTGCGTCGGGCAATTTTTTCTTCTCCCTGAATATACAATTTTTGGGGGACTGAAAGCTTTCTATGCATTTTCTTTCACTATTTTGCAAGATATCAATTTCTTTGCTTCAGTTCTTTTCGCTGTGCTCGATGTTTTTTCATCCACAGAAGCCTTGCATGAGTTTTTTTTCCCTTTGAATTTATTTGGATTTGTTTGATTCCTGAATCTAAAACTGAAAAAAAAACTCTCTGATGTGAGATTCCGCTGTGTGGTAAAGTGCGTAGTCACCTTTCAAATTTTTCTACATCTTCGCCATGGTGACTTTTATTGGCTTAGATCTACATCGAATGAAATTCATTTTTTATGGCAATAACTCGGACATACGAGCCGTAGGCGAAGACATAAGGCCCAGTTCAGACGCCGTACCTCTCATGTGCCGTACCAAATATATTTTCGCTCCTAGGTCGTATTTAAGCGGCAAGCCCGTGTGGGGGGGGGGGGGGGTACTCCCATATATAACCTATATAGGTCTGTGCCGCTGTGAAGGGTATGGTTTTCAAGCAGTTTGGTCTGGGATAGGGTATAGAAATCAGGGAGTCTTGGTCTAGGATAGGGTATCAATTACCGGGAAACTAATGGGTGGTGTGAAAATTTAATCGAATTAATCAATGGGTTTGAAAAACTCGGAAATATAAAATATAAATGAAATCGTGACAATATTGTTGATCGAGAGATGGTTTTCCATTAAAAGCACTGTGTGGTATATTTCTGATGGATAGCTCGAAAATAGCTAGTCTGTGATAGGGTCGGGATTTTTGGCATCTAGTCTAGAATAGGGTTGCAAAAACGACATGAACGTGGTCTGGTATAGGTTAAGGGTTTCAGAGTCCCAGCGGCACACTCCCATCAAAATTCTTCCGAGTACCCCCCCCCCCCCCCCCCCCGGGCGGCAAGCTTTGCCGTACCCTGAGATTTTGGCTCGCCTAATTGAAATCTGTCGAAAAAACTCATTTGGACACCGTACAACTGCCAAAAAACTACGTACTACTTGGTACGGCACATGAGAGGTACGCCGTCTGAACTGGACGTAAAACACGTAGGTGAATCGACCTTAGACGTAGGCGAATTGAGGGAAACTATACTGTACGAAGGCTGAAGCTGCTGTCCTCGGAAGCACTAGTGTCGCTTACTTGACACAGTTCTTTTTTAAAAAGCTAACAGCTGACCAGTATAAAGCGGGCGCGGCTATCGTGACTGTTCTCACGTCGAGCTCACAAACATCAAAACATGAGTTAGTTACAAGCTTTAAAATTTGTAATGGGAGAACCAGAAAGCGAGGAAGATCCCCCAGTACGTCCTTTAAGGTCTTTACATGGCATAATAGAATCGCCGGTTCGGTTTGTGAACCGCACTGGACGACAAGTCAATGTAATATGGATAAACTATCAAGGCGAGGAAGTGTTACAAGCAACTCTGACGAAAAACAGTAGGCTAGATTTGAACACCTTTATGACTCATCCTTGGATAGCAGTGGACTCACATACAAATGAAAGAATGTTGTTGAACTTAAGAGAGACATATCTTCCTGGTGAGCCTGAAATACGGCGGATGGATTTTCAACGTCGAAGAGCTTATGCAGTTAGAGCTCAAGTTAACATCACGTTACCTGGTAAATTGGACAATTAACACATTGTCACGGATTTTTATTCTTGTTTAAGCTTAATTGTGGGTATTGAAGGTTCGGAAGAAACGAGCTTTTTTATGGGTGGTTGTGTTTCAGTGACAAACTTTCAAGTCTTTTTGAGAGTCTTGCCTACACTGTGATTAGTTGCCTCTTTATGGTTCTGTAATGACTAGATTGCTCCTGTGGCACTTATTTTGGGAGGCAGCGTGGCCAAGTCGTTAGACTGCTGGACTTGTAATCTGGAGGTTGCGGGTTCAAGTCTTGCTCTGACAGCTAACTGGAGTTGAATCTTCTTAGCCCGGGTTCAAATTCTTGGCCATGTTTGTAATGCGCTGATCAATTCGAAAGTTCACAATCCCCTCCCTCCCGGGCATTTGAACTTTTGAAGATTGGCTTGTTCAAATTCCCTCCCATCGGGGCAAAAAAGCCATTCAAATGCCCCACCAATTAGTACTGAACTACCTCTCCTCAAAGACAAATTTCGTCTTCAATCAAACACTTTAACGCCTTTCAGAGACAGATATGCTGAATGACACCTTCAAACTTCTTTTCAAGACCCTTTTGAAAGAGTTATTCACTGACAAAGGCGAAATTCTATCTTGTAAATCCATCAAACCCTGCAAAAACCGAAAAAAACTCACGAGCGTATTACGTCAGAACAAGAGTTAAATCCGGTTCAAATTCCCCACGCCTCCAAGGCAATGTTCAAATTCCCCCCTCCCCAGGTACGATGCACAGTCAAATGCCCGGGGTTTGCCCGGGGAGGGGGGGGGTGTTGAAGTTTCGAATTGATCGGTGCATAAATAGCCAACTGGTTTGCAGCTCAGTGATTGGGTTTCTTCACGTTGTTATTTTAAATTTGAGGTAAATGTTTCATTGTCCTTGAAAAGCCCCACTCTTAGTAGTCATTACTATTATGTATTATCATCATCGTCGACATCATCGTCATTATTACTATATTATTATCATGAAAAGTTCTTGTCGTGTGAACGCTACAATAAACGCTTATTAATGACTGGCGTGAAGGGAAACAGCAAGTTTTGTTTGAGGGTCGAGGGGAAAGAAAACTTTCTGTTTCCTGTGGGGCCAGTCATGAAGTTTTTTTTTTCATACCTCAACTCAAAAATAGAACAAATTATAAACGTGTGTCATCCTTTAAGACAAGTCTATTGCAAAATGACATGCAAATTTGCCACAGTTTCAAGGTGCATGACCTATACTCTCAGGCTAGTCAACAGTTCAAGTTGTTGTTTCCCTAGGGAGTTAGTGAGTTCTGTTTGCCCTCTAGATGGAGTTAGATGTGATGTGACATGTGACATGTTCTTGTCAAATCAGAAAACACATTTGAGTTGTGAGATATAACAATGGTCTTCGTTTTGTTTTGTTTTCTCTTTAAACTAACAGCTGACATCACATCACGTCTAATGTGCCACAGGAGGTAATTATATACCTGTAATTTACAGATATTTTTTTATTTTGCAGTGTACAGACTTGAGGAGTACTGTGTGATGACATTGAGGAACATAGTTTTACCACAGAATATTGATAAGCTTCCTCTTCCACGGTTAATCCTTGAGAAGATTTCACAGACAGTTTGATATGTTGTTAAGTTTTTGTGAGATCTTTAGGGGTAAAAAGACTGTAAAACCCAAGGTTCACTTGTTGTTCACCTACCTTGTGTTGCAAGGTCTTGCAAGTGTACTGGATGTGGAATCAAAATGTGTAGCAGAGCCTCAAATATCAAACAAAGGCTGACCAAAATTTACCAATGTGCAGTCAAATCCCAAGTGTGGCCAGATGTTATGTCCAGACAGATGTTTTTAAAACCAACTGAACATCCTTTTGCAGATTTAAATAAGATCCACCCTCAAGATATTGTTGCTGTGGACATTGTTGCCTAACAGAGACTAAAATGAAATTTCTCTTTACTTGATCAAACATTCAAGTGATGGCAATAAAGAAAGTGATCACCAAGGATAAGGAGTCTTGATATTTAGACAACTTCTCCTCACTAGTTCCATAAAAAATGTGTGGAGAACAGTAAGGCACAAGCTGGTTTTCATGTGAGGAACGCCGTTGCGCACTTATTTCTTGACCTGAGATCTAAAATTTGAAGAATTAGCGTATTACTTTTGCTTAAAACTGACACAAAGAAAACAACAGGACCACGGATTCTAGGTTGAATTCCTTTGTTTTAGTTCAGGCAGAGAACAAAAGAAATCTTTCACGCATCACTTGAGCAAGTTCAGTTCAACAACACTTTTCACGCAAAAGTAATACGCTAATTCTTCAAATTTTTGATCTCAGGTCAAGAAATAAGTGCGCAACAGCGTTCCTCACATGAAAACCAGCCTGTGTGCCAATGTTCAGCTAAATAGGAGCAATTTCGATTTTAACCAGCAAATCGTCACTTACGCCCTTTTTCCACCGGGCCCTTCAATTATGTGATGTCTGACCAATGGAGGCTTAGTGGGACATAATACCTTTTCACGGAAAGAAATATGTGTAGCTCTGGGACAGTTGTAGAGCATATAGAGTATGTAGAGAGAGTTGACATTAGTATACCGCTGATTGGTGAAAACGTTAAAAAATTTAGTGTCAAATAAGGTGTCAGAGTTGCCAGATATCCAAGATATGGCTGAAATAAAAGAGTTTAAACAACTGGTACAAAGTACATTACTCTAAACACCCTTAAAAAGTAAACTCTTTCTTTTGTAGGATTTCCCTGAAACATCTAAAAATAACACGGTAATACCATTGATAGTAAAAAATTATGGTTTCTGTTGAGCGCCATTTGAGTTAAACCTCGCAGGAGAAATAATTGGATTTTGGCGGTTTAAAAAAAATAGGTTTGGTTTGGGATATGGCATGTAATTTGGTCCATAAGTATCTCCTGGGTTTAGTTTTGACCATCTATGGCTACTTTTTTGGTACTAAATTACGAAAACACACGTACCTCCCCGTTATTTTTAAAGAGAAGCAGGGGTATTGAATAGCACCCAAAATTTGCTTGTATCTCAGCAGTTTTGTCCAAGTCTTGAAATCTCTGCCCGGGGGGGCACTCCCTTATATACGCTATATAGGTATGTGCCGCCCGATAGGGTGGGGTTTTTGAGGTGCTCAGTCCTTAAATAGGATATCCTTTTTGGTATTTTTTGGTATTGTGATCCTCAGATGTCCCTTAGATAGGGTCACTAAATTGCAGTACCCACCTCAACGTGCAAAACGAAAAATATGGTCTGTGAAAACGGTACTACACGCCCGAATACACGTTATAAAGTTTAACAAAGCGATTTTAAACGTCCGTGTACAGCGGAAAAGAAATAAAACGACCTATCAGTTACACAATTATAAGTTATCTTGTTTCCCTTAAATAGGGTGCCATTTCTTGGTTTTGGGCCTTTAAAAGGGTATCAATTCTCGATTTTCTACCCTTAAATAGGGTCAGGGTCTGAGAACCTTGGCGGCAGACACCTATACTAAATTGACGGGGGTACCCCCCCAGGAATCTCTGCTTTTTTAACATGAGGGTTTTTCACATGAGGAATCTCAAACTCATAAAATTTACCCATGTGTACAGGTATCACAGGAAAATAAGTCACCCAATCACACTTCACGTAAAAAGTATAGGGGACCCTCATCAGTCTTGACCAAAAAATCACGTGGCTTTTGGAGGTTGGCTAAGTTGAAGGCTTTTTCATGTATCTTACCCAAAGACAAAAAAAGACCCATTTTACTTCTACATGGATCTCCTGTTTATAGAATTTACAGAGAGATGATTTTCTAGACAACACTTTTTTCACTGGGTTTGTTGTGAATGTTTCAAATGTGTCGCAAATCGGATGTACTTCAAACCGTAGCATTGAACGTACCGCGGTACGCTGCTAGTGGGGTGGGGGGGGGGGACAGGGGGGCTGGAGACCGGGAGAAAAGGGGGCGGGAGGTGTACGGGAGGCGGGAGAAGAGGGGGCGGGAAGCGGGATTCCCAAGGTGGCGGGAAGCGGGAGAAAAAGGGGAAAATTATGCAACATTGTAGCCTGCATAGCAGGCGTAAACGGGGAAGGGGAAGGGGAGCGAGAACGCGGGAGAAAAATGGGTTCTGGGAGCTAGGGACGAGGGAACGCCTGCTACAAAAACCCACATTTTTCCATCTCCGCCCACCGATTTTAAGGTAATCTAATTAAAAGTTAACTGTCAATGCAACCACCAATCAGAAACAGGCGCGCGCTTTCCTGCATGACTGACTGCACGCAGGAATTTAATGAAGCATCTAAAAATAAAGTTAGGAGGAGAATTTTTTTCCAATCAAAGAACTTATACTTGCGCTTTTATCGAAATAAGAGACACGAAGCTTTTCTAAATAAAAAGATTTATTGAGGTAAACCCCTCTTTGCTTCTGAAAATCAAACACGTTCAATTTTCGCTTCTAGGAAAGGTAAGCTTATTTTAAAACACGCAAGCGAAGAACCGCGATACATTTTGAATGGCATTATTGACCGAAGTGTACGTTTTGAAATTTCAAAAGTAACGCGAAATCCATAATGTGAAGAATCGGACAATCAAAAAAATATATTTCAATACAAATTTACAATAAAAAATGTAGGTTGCTTTACCATGGATTCCCTACAACGTCAACAGCTTGAGTGATGTCTTATTGCAACCGCAGATTTCACTTTAAAACAACCGTCTGTTCTCAAAGAATAATTTCTTCGCTTTTAGTTCTCTGAGTTCCACTGTTTAAGGTGTCGAGCGTTTCTTTGGGCTTCTTCTTCTAATTTGTAGTTCTCAAAGGGCGAGTCTTCATTCCGATATTAAACGGGATATTCACACTGCCTCGGAAATTCACGCGTGAACGGTGCAATGCTTTCTTGAAATCCTCTCTGACAATGACAAAATCTCTTCTTTCTAGGACCGTATCCCTTTGGCAAAACCACTAAAACATCTCTTCCCTTTGGAAAGCTCTAACTACCGTTTCTCGCTCTGGTTTCGATTTTGCTACCTGGCCCGGCCTGCTGGCTGCTGCAACCAAGTTCAAATCTTCTAACTGCACGTCCTCGTCAAATTACGTCATTCCCGTGGGACTTACTGTCAAAAATTAGCCAATCAGAATTTTGCGGCCGCTGGCGGCCGCTGAAATGAAAAAATGGGGGTCTTTGTAGCAGGCGTTCCCTCGTCCCTAGCCCCCAGTCCCCCTTCTCCCGCGTTCTTGCTCCCCTTCCCCCTCCCCGTTTACGCCTGCTACGCAGGCTAGCAACATTGCGCAATATTTTGCAATCGAAAAAATGCAAGGGGCGGGAGCCAAAAATACAGGGCGGGAACCGGGACTAAAGGGTACGGGAAGCGGGAGGTTCAAACCTCCCCTGTCCCCCCCCCCCCCCACCTGCTACTCTTGCCTTACACATACTTATCACCCCGCTCAGTTAACATGGTAACATAACTTACAATAAAAGTGTTCGCTATAAATTGAATGAAACTTCTGAGAAAACGTGGGTTCGGAACACGAACACCTTGCCAACATATACTAATGTTTGGATAACCTGTGCACATTGAAACTATTACGCTACAAGCATGAAATGTACTGAGGTATAGAAGAGGAAACTGGTCATTGTACAAATCAAACCTATTACGTTACAAACACGCTCAATGAAGAAAAATTAAACTAGCCGTGAAATCTTGTGCCTTTCGTAACTTTAACAGGTGAAAATAAATAATAAATACAAGTAAAATTAATCGCCGGATTCTGCTCTCCTGTTCGCACGTTACGGTACGATGCTAGTGAGAAAAAACTATGAGACAAAAGAAGGATGTAATGCTCGCCTACTTTGCTATGATGCTAGTGGAGAAACAGAGGACATGTCGTTCAATATTTGTCGATGTAGTCGCTCTGTACCGTGCGGGGTTACGGGCTACCACGGTACGCTGCTATTACTTGTCACTCTTACTGTGTGAGGGTACGGCGCTACCACGCCAAATGTTTGGGGAAGAAAAATTATTCTATGATCTCGTGGCTTTGAATACTGAGAGAGAAAAAGAAAACAAAAGGAATTGACTAGTTTGATTTCCTGTTAAGGTAAAAATTAACGAAACCCGCGTAAATGTTACCATAAATGGCAAATTTGGACATTTGAGTCCCCTCCCCCTCGTACAGCATGAATGCTGCGTGACGATTTCCGGGGCCAGCCCACGCACCAATCATAATCACCTAATCTCTCCACGTGACTGGTGCTTACTTTGTTCTAGGAGTGAGAACAAGATGGTGGACAGGCTAGGTATGTGAAGGAATTGTACATTTATTTCCTTATTTTTGTGATCGTCTTAGCTTGAAGAGCGATTAAATTATTTATTTGCTCTCTATGTTCATGTGCTATTGAAAAAAAAGAATGGATTGAAAAAATGAAGGTTTCCGATCGTATGAAATGACACAGGGTTTGTATTCACGTATGGGGGATGTGGTTGTATAATTCGTATAAGCAAGCTCACTTGTTTTAATATAAAAAGATCAGTGTAGTTATTTTGGATCGTGGATGGGTTTGACCGTTGAAAAACAGGAACCACAGCCAATGACATCATCATCGAAGCTTTGTTCACAGCGACTGTTTTGAAAGAGGATTCCATGCGTGCAGAATTTCAGCTGCAACACTGGATCGTGATAATAGAATTGTCATGGACTTTAGTGAGCAATTTTAGGCTGGAGTGTATTTCTTGTTTGAGCATACAATGTGTTTTCTATTTTCATGCCAGCTATTGATCGTTTGTTAAGTTTTTAATTTGTTTTTGATCAACATTTAGTGGCTTTCTACACACTTGGCGTCATACGGCTGAGCATGTCAATGACTGAAACGAAATGAGTCGTTTGTCTGATCTTAATAGCACCAGGTCTTATGCGTACCGTATCTTATGATGTGTTCACATTATTATTATTATTAATATTTCTAGCTAACACAGAAGCCAACGAGAGAAGGATACGAAATGTTGAAAATTGCTTTGGAGCTTCTGGGCAAGTGAGTGTCTACAAGTTTACGTATGAAAATTTAATTATTCTTTGTTTATAGTATTTGTAACATTTCAGTGCGGAATCTGTGTAAAGAGGTGGTAGTAAGGTGGTAAGAGCAGGCTTTTTTAGGAAGTGGGACACCATCTGTTTCTTTGTGTTGTCACAGCTGCAGTATTAACATTTCTGTACTATAAAACGATACAATGATTTGCGGAAAAGTGCATGTATAATTTCACTGCAAAATTTTCTGTTTGGTTCAATTTATTATTTTTTTCTCTTGTAAACTTGTGGGTGAGATGCAACATACTGAGAGTGCAGACACAGTTAAAGCTCTCCTTGCGACCACTCTCGTAAGCGACCAGCTCCAGTTACGACCAGCATTGTGAAACCCTGTTTGAGTTGTCACTTAGGGGCCGATTACATGAGCCGGGCTAGCTCGGTTGGCAGGGCTGGTTCGGTCTACCAAGATGACTGCTCAGCCCGGTATTACATGAGGCGAGCCAGCCCGCCTACAGCTAAATTTAGAAGCTGTCTTGTGAAAAGATGGCTACATCAAAGAGGATGAATTGTGTTTTTAGTTTCACTAATCCATTGTTTTGGTGTATTATTTTCAGTTTTACATAGCTTCATGGACTCATAAACCTTTATGTGTTATATAGAAAGAGAAATATTGATATTCTGGTGAGCCATTTTGCTCTGAAGCGAAATTAGTGATGAGAAAGTGTTGGCCCGGCAATCGCGATTACATGGCAAATTTTCAGTCCGGCTAGCCGGGATCCCGGCATCGTGATGCCGGGATCCCAGCTAGCTAGTGTGCTTCACAGATGTGCCGAGATCCCAGCAAACCGAGCCAGCCCGCCTCATGTAATCGGCCCCTTAAACTCTGTAATTGAAAGCTCTCTTAAGCAACCACGACCACTCATGTAAATTACTGACTGGTCTTTTCCTTTGTTTTTAAGTTCTCATAAGCAACCACTCAGTCAACACTTTGCTGTGTGACTACTCCAACCAGGCCGGTTGGAAGAAAAGTGACCAATTGCGACGCTAATTCAGAACAAAAGATAGCAAAGTTTTTTGTAAACAACCAATAGCGTTGAAGCAGCCAGAAAATACATGTTTGAAAAAAACCGACACCTTGACCTCTGATCATGACTGCTCAGGAAACTGCCAAGCCTATGTTTGGTTGCTTTCAATCCTAAATTTTGAACAGAACATTTAAATGTTGAATTCCCAGCTGATAGTAAAATTCTTGCCCATAAACAGTACTTTTGTTTCAGCATGCCTGGGTTTGTTTGTAAAACAAACCTTTTCCGAAATGAGATTCGGTAACATAACAAACTTGCTTGATTCAAACACAGATCTCAAGATAAATATCACCATTTTTGCTCTTTAGTCATTCAATTAGAAACGGAGGTTCCCAAATCTCCTTATTCACCAAGTGTGTTTTGAATCAACGATGCATGGTGCTTAGCTTATCGTTGATGTATTGATTCTGGCTTCTGTAATCCTCTCGCAGCTGCGGTGTCAATACTGCAAAGAAATCCAAATCCTTTATAGGAGCTTTCAAGTCCATTTTAGCGTGGTGCAAGTCTGAAAAATGATCTCCTAATAGCTAGGAATGTTGGCAACTATTGCCCCATATGCTGCCCTCTCAATTCAGTCTTCTTGTATTTTCCAAACAAAAGCCATTTTGGAAACACTTACATTTCCTACAAGCTTATAGCTCGCAGCTAGAATTAGACAGTTTCAAATGTATTTGGAGATGTGTTGTCTAGATCCTTTATTGTTATTGGTCAGTTTATAAAAAAAATGTTGCCTTCTTTTGTTCTCAATTAGTGTTTCGATTGGTCAATTTTCTTCCAAGTGGCCCGGTTCAAGTAGCTAGACAGTAATAAAAGCACTTGGTTCTTGGTCAAATTTAGAGTAATACATAACACAAGTGCTAATGATAGTTTGACTTGTTCATATGCTGACCTCTTCTGTGATAGGCAATAAAAAACTATTTAGTATCATTACTACAAAACTACTAGTAACCATTAATACATGCCAAGCTTTATGCTAAAAGCTCTTACAAGTAAGTGACCACTCTCTATTGTTTCATCACATGGTTGCTTACGAGAGCCCCTTCTTGTAAGAGACCAGCTCTAGTTGCCACCACTTTTCTGAATTCCTGAGGTGGTCACTTATGAGAGCTTCAACTGTACTTGTATGCAATGCTCGCACTGCTACTGGGGTGAGTAAGGCAAGCGACTCTAGCATGCCCACTGTCCATAGTTTTCACACACTCAAGACCTTTTGCTGTAAGGTGACATGTTTCAACACTGAGCAAACTTTTGCAAATGTTTGGTCTGTCTTGCAGTGTACAATGTAATCTGTTCTTTTCTCCCAATTTCTCCACCACCCCCCTTCCCTGGGGGATGCTTATCTGTTGGAATTTGGGCTTTCATGACTTCTAGTGGTGCTACACTCTCAGACAAAATACAGTCTTGTGCGTGTGCTCTCGATGACCAATAATAATCATGAAGAGGGTCAAATCTGCATGTACAGTGGCTAATCCAACCGAGTTAGTTCTATCTGGAACTATGATCTACTCTGATGAATCACCCATTTACTGCCACCTGAAAAACAATGTATCCTTAGAAACAAAAATGGTGTTTAAGTGGCTGTTAATAAATGCATTGTATTTTTGTCATTTTTACAGTGCATCTTAGCCAGTTGTTGATAATATTTCTACCTTGGTTATTTAATAAAATTCATCATCTTCAAATGCATTTTGTAGCTTGTTGTTTTTCTTATAGGGCACAGCCTTACTAAAAGTACTGAAAGGCAAAATTTGTCTGTTTCACAAGAGGCTAAACATGTTTTCTTTTATATTTTTCAGCCATTAATGGTGCCAGGAAGAGTGTTGGTTGGTGAAGGAGTTTTGACCAAGCTATGCCGCAAGAAGCCTAAGCCACGTCAATTCTTTTTGTTCAATGACATTCTTGTGTATGGAAATATTGTAATCAACAAGAAAAAGGTTAGTTATGCCAATCCTGTTAATAACAGTTTCACTGAGGATGAGTGTTATGGAGTAAGGATGGGTAAATACCAATTTTTTTAACCCTTTAAGCCCTGATATAAAAATGCATATTCTCCTTACTGTTCTCTATACATTTCTTATGGAACAACTAAGGAGAATTTGTCTAAATATAGAGACATCTTATCCTTGGTGATCACTTTCTTTATTGTCATCACTTGAATGTTTGAACAAGTATTGATATCGCAAAGAGAAATTTCATTTTCGTCACTGATAGGGCTTAAAGGTTTAATCTATCTGACACAAGTGCAATATTTGGTGATGTCACATTTTTTTGTGTATTTGATATCAATATTGACATTTTGATGTCATGTTTCAAACTTCCTAATTATTGTAACATAATCACTGAAGGTACATTCAGGGACGATGTACTCCACTCGTTTTTTATATGTAAGAGTATGGCACATAAACAAACAGATCAAATGTCAAATAACTGAATTTTGTGTAAGAAGGCAGTCAAATTCTTGTGCTCAAAAGGATCAACTTCAGAGAAACATAGTTAACCTTTTCACCACTGGCTATTTTGAACAAAACGTGCACAGGACACCGGCTATTTCTGAAATGGCGTTTTTGTGCACAAAATAGCAGAAGATGATTTTCAAGTTAAGCTAGCACAGATGTTAGACAACTAACTTTCAGCAAAACTTTGACTTTGTAGTGAATTTCATGAAGAACAATTGTGTCTAAAAACTAAACTTCATTTCATTCAAAATACAGGCAAAAAAATGAACAAATGTGGTACAACTCTTACCACGATGTGAAATGAGCATCTCATCGCATTGAAAGTACAGAAAACCAACTATTCTGTCCTAAATGTTTGTCAATTGGCTTCAAAGTCCGCTGGTTCTACAGCAGGAATTGGTCGAATAAACAGGAAGATATTTCCTCTTAAATCGCAATTACAACACAAACTCTCCTTTGAAGTTACACAGCGCCTGTGGTTGTTGTTCAAAATGGCAAAAAAACTGTTTGGAAAAGTTTTGTTTTCTGTTTGTGCACGTCTTCTTCTCCATTCAGCTCACCAAACTGGCAGCCATTTTGACTCCCAGACGTGTGCTAACCTAATTAAATTAGTTTGATCCCCTCTAGACAAATCTGCCTCATTTTGGGGCCAATTTTTCTGCCATGTTTTTTTTTTTGCCGTTTTTCCGGCGTGTAGTGTTATGGACCCTTTTTTTGCTTCACCAGAAAACCGGTGTGTAGTGGTGAAAGGGTTAAATTTTGATGCATACACTAGTGAGTGGAATATACATACAGTTTTGTCTTGTAAGGGGTCATGTGAGCCATTTAGAAATGGGTAGTGGTCTGGGAACAAGCTTCCAAAATCAATTGATTGAAAAAAGATGGCGTCTAATAATTAAGCTCCTCAAATTAAAAATGTTATATCCTTCCAAGTTTGAAAGAAATTGGTTGACTAGAAACTGAATAAATGGCTTCCAAAACATCAATTCATGTTGTTTGATGTTGACTCGGGGGGACAAGCTTTTCAAACTAGAGACATTTCTGTGGGATTTTGTCTTCTTTTGAAAACTTGTAGTTTGTGACTTTTCATCCAAACTTTCTCAAATTTGATAAAGGCTTCTGTTTCCTTTATACACTGTATGACAGACACTTCAGTGTTCTTTGTACACAAATGTTTGAGGTACATGTATGCATTTGTAAGGCTTGAGCTCATTTTCAAGGTTACCATCTGATATCAAATGTTTGCAATTTTCAGTACAATAAGCAACATATTATTCCACTGGAGGATATCAAGCTACAGTCCCTAGATGATGAAGGAAGTGAGTATTAAGTACATTTGTCATACCTCCCAACTCAAACGCCTTTTTTGATTGGACAAGAATTTGTCACATGCCATGGGTCAAAAAAGTCCAACTCCTGAGGGAGAACAAAATTCGCTTTCAAGTCCGAACAGAAGAGGAAATTGAACAATTGATGCAGGATAAAAGCCCAAAATCCACAAACAAAGCAACACGAAATGCTGTTAAAACCTTAAAGTGGTACTACGATCAAAAAATCACTTTTATTTTTTCTTCGGATTTCGAAACTTTGTTTACTAAACACTCCCCAAGCGAAATTTTAAGCCTTAATTTCAACAAGAAGACTGTTTATTTAAACTGCAACTTTCCGATTTAATAGTCCGCCATTATTACACCAGAAAGGACAGAATGACATCATTCACTCATGAGCTTTAGAATGCAGTGTGTGTGAAAGTGCCTTATTTAGTATGCAGCACGGGAGTTTTGAGCTTTAATTCACACTCTCAAACTCGTGTTTTGCATAATTTGTAAGCCGCGTTCACACACTACATTCTACAGCTCTTGAGTGTATGACGTCATTGTATCCTTTCTGGTGTAATAATGGCGGACCATTAAAACGGAAAATTGCAGTTTAAATTAACGGTCTTCTTCTCAAAATTAAGGCTTGTAATTTCGCTTGGGGAGTATTTAACAGACATAGTTTCGAAATCCGAAGAAAAATAAAAGCGATTTTTTGATCATAGTACCACTTTAAAAGAGTTCTGTAAGGAACAAACTTACAACAAAGCTTTGAAGAAGTAAACAAGACGAGTCTCAACTCCTTTCTCACGTATGTAATCAGATGCAATTTGTTCTATTTTTGAATTGGGAGGTATTACAAAACACTTAATGACTGGCCCCACGGGAAACAGTGAGTTTTTGTTTCTCCACGACCCTCAGTGTTGAGGGTCTCGGGGAAACAAAACTCACTGTTTCCCTTGAGGCCAGTCACAGTGCTTTCAATAAGCACCAACAACCGACAAAAAGCGTCTGCAAATTCGCTCAAAGAAGTCGGCTACTATTTTCCCTAGTAAATTGGAGTAATTAAAGAAAGATTTCTTTCAAACCTTGTTGATACAGCCGGCTACTTCACTCAAACCAGCTGCCTACTTCAAATTTTATTGAAACCCCTGCAGACATTAAGTGCTTATAGATAGTTTCAATCCTCTGATCAGGAGTCTGTTAGTTTGATTATCCACTGGAGTCCATTACTGGGTGGTAACTCTCACCTATTCACATTTTAGTAATTAGTTATGTGTGTGTGGTGTGATTAACCCTTTGAATGCCAGTGGAGCTGTTGGTTGTTGCTGTTTATTTTCTGTGGTTGTTCTAAGGGGACTGAGAATGCCTGAGACAATGAACATATTACATGACGTAAAATTCTATTATTTTGGTTCTTGATGGCTTGGGTGCTTGCTCGTCAAAGTGCGTTCTTCATGATATTTTGGTGGAAGAGGAATCAGATTTCCATTCTGGAAAACGTTAGGTACCTGCGCTGGCTCCCACTTCAGAAATTTGTTTGCCCACCCTTGTAACTTAGCACCCCAGGCTGCCAGGCTCCCGTTAGGAAGCAGCCTTGAAGCAGCCTCCCACCAATGTGGCCCGGGTTTGACTCCTGGTCTCGGTGTCATGTGTGGGTTGAGTTTGTTGTTGGTTTCCGTCCTTGCTTCGAGAGGTTTTTCTCCAGGAACTCCGGTTTTCCCCTCTCCTCAAAAACCAACAATTTCATATTCCAATTTGATTTGGAACCGAAGAGCCACAGGTTTGTCAGTCCAAGTTGATTGATTGATTGATTGATTGAGTTAAGGGTGAATCATGAAAATGTAGATAAATTCAGTGTAAATAAAATGATAACTTGATATTCAACCATTATTTGAGTTAAATAGTATGAAACATTTCTGATAACTAGTAGAGCTTATCACTTCACTGTCTTCTAACATTTGTGTATGCTTAATTTAGATTTAAAAAATGGATGGCAAATCATTAGTGCAAAGAAGTCATTTGCAGTTTATGCAGCCACTAGGACAGAGAAGGCTGAATGGATGGCACACATAAATAAGTGCATTCAAGATCTGCTGGCTAAAAGTAAGTTTATGTCCCCTGACAAGTGCAAGTAAAGTGTAGGTTATAAAAGCCATGCCACATTATTTATATATATATATATATATATATATATATATATATATAAAGTAATTGATTATAATAATTAATTGTTTTTAATTAATTAATGACTTATTTATTTTATGAGTGATATTTATACGGGCAGGTTAAGGCAAATAAATAAGTAATTAAATAAATAACTGGCTTAATTAACATATGACTAAATAACTTAAGTTAATTAACATACATGTATGAATAAACTATAAATGTCCCTACACGTTCAACTACTGGTCGCTATATTCACATCTACTGGCTACAGAAATACAGCCTTAGACCCTTCTTAAATTTCAAAAAGGGCATTTCCTTCCTAAGGTCGCTGGGTACCGTATTGACTCGTGTATAAGTCGACCCCCCATTTTCAAGGTCAAAAATCGGATTTTTCGTAATTTCTGGTTAAAGAAGTAAAATTCAGACCGATAGAAATTTCCCAAAAAGTTAATCTCTTATTTCTAAGAATGTATTGAAAACTCGGTGAATTAAAAAAACTGCCGAGCAAAATTTAATCGTGTGCTGTGAAGTTTACATGTATAAGCACTTGTTTATATCATCACGATTTAAGCACACATGAGCACTTCGATTTACTAGAGAAGTATTTTATGATATTTTGAAGTAAATCGCATTGAAAATGAAACCTTCTTGCATTTAACTACCGTAAACACTGGCGTATAAGCCGCACTCGCAGATAAGCCGCACCCTAAGTTTAGAAGCTCAAGATTTGAAAAAAAATTTTTTGTCAAAAAATTCATAGCCGAGTCATTTCATAAAATGAACATATTGGCTGAAGTGAAGTCCTTCTCACTACCGATCGGTGATTCAATTTGTAGTCTGAATAAGACTCAAACACGCATTTTAATCCTTATAACCAGTATTAAAAAGGTATGTAAACGTATTTGAACACATGTAAAAGACCGCTTTCCCCAATGAACTTTTCCCCAGCATTTTTCCAGTTAAAGCCATTCAAGTCCGAAAATTTGCGAGTAAGTTCGTTCGGCCTTTCGGTTGCGTTTTTTGGCTTAGTAGCCAGGCAATTGATGAGAAGAGAGAAAACTGGTGACAAGTGTTGGGGCTTCGTTCATTTTGCAAAGCGAAATGAAATGGAGGTTTTAGCCATTTCTTCAGCTGTTCGTGGCTTCCATGTTAACAAGGATATTTGGAAGCCATCCATCGGTGACAAGCTTGCCTGTGAAAGGGAGTTCGATAGTTGCTTTGAGAAATTTGCCATCAAAGTTGTCAACAACGGAGAAACGGTGGGCCATTTACCACGCAAGTTCTCGAAGATAGCATGGCATCGTTTGGACCTTATTTTGGTGTTTTAGGGATGACTCATGAAAAATTACAGATTTTTTCCCAGATGTTCTCGCAGATAAGCCGCACCCCCGATTTTGAGCGAAGTTTTAGGGTAAAAAGGTGCGGCTTATACGCCGGTGTTTACGGTAACCTTTATCTCAATGTTGAGTTTGAAAGGAGATTTAGAAGACCGAAGAAATGCCGAAGAGCTTCGAAGGATCGCTCGATGAAAACACCGCCATCTTGGAAAACTTGGTAACCAAACTACGAATTTGAGGAGTACTGGTAACTAAGATAACTCCACGTGCTTTCCGAAGTTTGCGCGCAATGAAAAAATGAAAGTTCAGCACTGTAAACAGTAGCAAAGCTCAAAGAAAAACATTACAACTTTTGCCCGGTTTAAGTGTGTTGTTCAGAAATGGGGCATACCGCTGGCTTTTTGACACCGAAGGCCCGTTAATTTACTTGTCAGTAAGCTCGAGTTTGCTCGGATGAAAGAGCTGAATATCTTCGGATTTATTGGGTTCAAAGGAATGAATAGGATTTGTGACTTTTGGGCGGCGATTCTGTTGATGTATTTCAAAAGAATCCAACAATGGGGCCTAATTACGGTCCCTCAAGTGCGTATCCTTTTGTTCTTTGAAGAGTGGTGTTCTCGAGAAAAAATGTCACCTCGTGTTTCCATCTCTTTCCATCTAAAAATGTTTCGCTCAAAAGTGACAGAGGTAATATCGGTTTATTGTTCAGATGTGTTTTGCAAGCTTGAGAATGAGCGTTTAAACGGGATTTTTCGTTCAGTTTTGCCAGAGAAATGCTTTATTGAATGTCTGCTCTACAGATCAAAAGACACAATAGAAATCATCTCCAGCAGGTTTGTGTTTAAAGCACTTAAAATTTATTATTTCACACTTTTTTGTTCACGAAGAAAGCGCCAAAAACTGACGAAACTCGAACACAATAATTATTAGAACTGGTTTTTGTAAGCTCGGTTTTCGTAACAGACTTCAGGCAATTGTTATGCTAATTTCTTGGATTGCTTGGTCAGGTCTTTATGTATGACTCGTGTATGAGTCGAGGGCAAATTTTTGGGCTGATTTTTTGGTCATAAACGGTCGACTTATACACGAGTAAATACGGGGGTAATTCATTCCACGGTTTAGCCCTATTGCAGTGAAAAGAACTTAAATGTATAGCAGGCTTCACAACTGTTCAGGATCTTAAATGGGCGATTCCAGAAAATATCCGTACCATACCACGGACGGCTTTTCGGAATTCCGAGGGCAAAGGGGGGTTCTTAGAACTGGAAATCCGAAGGCATGGGGGGATACTTACGAGTGGAGTTCTGAAGGCATGGGGGGGTTAGTTCTGGGATTTAAACAGGAGACAGACAAGAATGTATTCCTTGAAAGCGCTTTTTTATGGACGTTTTAATTCACCTTGTAAATAGAGCACGAACTGGCGACATTGCAGACGACCGCGCCGCGGAAGCAGAATACAAGTCAAGCATCGATCGACAGGCATGTGTTCGTTTTCATTAGGAAAACCGACAAAATATAGGTTGTATTTTAAGCTCCAGAGGCCTTACGTTGATTAATTTCTTGTCTGATCGATTAATAAAATATGAAAAATCTATGTTTCTTACCACTTGTACATTTCTTGTACTCCGGTTGTATGAACGTCGAAAACTCGCGCCAGTCCCTTTCTAAGGGGCACCTGCGACAGCGCCTGTCGGATTTTTGCAGATTTTGAGATTGGGAGTGACTGCTGACCCCGATGGCTCAAATTCAAGATGGCGGAAACAAAATATACTTGATCGTAATATCTTCCGCGAGGACACACGTTCATCACACGATATTCTTATTTTAATGTTCTTTACCAGTTTGGGGCAATGTAAAGTTAACTAAGGTTGAGTCTGTTGAACAGCAGTAAAGAGAAAACGTTTAATTTTTTTAAAAATTTTCATTCCAGAACTTTCAGAGTCAGGACGACTCCCTCTATAACCAGTTGTACTTGTACGGAACAGAAGTAGAGTAATTAGAAATATTTTTCCGTAAAATAACCGAAATTGGGCAAATTAGTGGCCTTAAGGGTCTGACGAAAAAATGGAAAATCCGAACGGGAGGGGGGGTTTACGATTATGGAAATCCGAGGGCATGGGGGGATAACGCATTTTGGAAATTCTGAAGGCAAGGGAGGTTAAAATATGGAAGCCGTCCGTGGTATGGTACGGATATTTTCTGGAATCGCCCAATGTCAATAATCCATATCATGATTTTTAAGACCCTACGGGTCCTCCTACTCAGGATCGATCCTGTAGGATTTTACAGGATCCTACACTGCAGGTAGAAGTCTATAGGATCGTCTAGTAGGATCTTTAATATGATTTTATCAGGGGTGAGTTGCATAATACCTAACACCAGGCGTAACTGCTAATGGCCGTGGTTCCACTAGCGCTTGACACCGTTGTAACTACGTTGTTTTTCAACTCTTAACTTACAACGTTGTAACAACGATGTAGATACAGTGTTTACATCAAATTTTATTGTTTTGTTGCTCGTGCTGAAGTGTTGATTATTCCCATGAGTATTCTAACAATAGAATTTTATGTAAAACACCACTTTTACCTGTTTATTGCTGAACCTGTGATTTCGTTTTCCAATGAGATTCAGACACGATAAAATGTAAAGAAAAAAAATTCGCAATTGAAAGAAATTCACAGCAAGAACATACCTTGGTACACTTGATTCATTGTGATTGAAAGACATTTTCTACCAGGAGCCTGTTTCTACTTATTCATCGTCCGAACTTAAAGTCGAAACACGTGTCTCTTTAATTTTAGCCGAGCATTTGCAATTTTTAGCCTGTGGGCTTGCTCATACATTCAGCTCGTGCCGAATATAGCTCGTGCGCGTGTTCGTGCACTTGTGGTAAACTTCCCTGCCAAACCTAAAACGTGATTGGTCAGCATTGATTGGATTAAGATTTACAACTCATAAACCATGCTTTTTGGCGTTGTAAAGCAGCGTTGTAATTCTCTTTGAAAATTGCGGCATTACCATAGTAATAAACAATGGCACTGACAACGACTGGCAACCTCAAGGTGACCAGTTCCACTGTAAACGGCTTGACAATGTTGTAACTCCGTTGTAAACTTGCCTAGTGGAACCACGGCCAATGTCAGACTTTGACTGGAGTAAACATCTGACGTTAGAAGTTATGATTATGCCAGATGTTAAGTTTTGTGCAACTTGCCCCAAGTTCCGAGGTTACGAAACTAGTAAGATCCTAAGTATATATATATTTAGGATACCAGGGAGGTTCTACACCATTTATGTACACAAGGCTTGGATGACACATATGGTATTCAGTTAAATCCCCCTCAGTCTTGACTTTTTATAGGCTGTAAAAGTTACGAAATCTAGCCATCATCTGGTACACGACCGAGCTAGTGAGGGCATGGGTCTATTCTGGATTTGACGTCACAAACTGATTTGCATCTCCTTAAGTCTTTGTAAACATGCCTGCAAAGCAGTTTGTGACGTCAAATCAAGAATAGATCCATGCCCCTTCTAACTTGGTCGTGCGACAAATGGTGCTTAGTTTGTCGTAAGTTTCGAAACCCATAAAAAAGTCAAACTGCAAATAATGGCGAAATGTTTTTAAAATAGGTGCAAAGATTTATGTTAGCGTAAAAAATATTTTGGGGTTAGGTGCACTTTATCTGATTGATTAGAATGTGAAAGACATCTGTTTGGGCTTTGTGTTTGCTACTCAGTTACCTGTAAAGAACTTCTGGTAATTGTTGTGAGATTGTAACATGCATTGAACTGTAATAAAATTTGTCTGACATTTTAGCGGGGAAGAAAGGAACAACTGAACATGCGGCAGTGTGGGTACCTGACAGTGAGGCATCAACATGCATGCATTGTTTAAAGAGCAAGTTTACAGCCTTAAATCGAAGGGTGAGTACAATTTCTGAAGTTTGATTTGTGTGTGAAGTGTAGTCCTTGTGACTTAAATTTTAAGTCTTTCTTGCTTTCTTGTTTTTGGTAAATTTATTCTACCTTGTTCTTTGGGGTTGCAGTTAATTGGCAATTAATGGTTGAGTCACATCTTGCACTGAACTACACATGCATAACTTTGTGAGTAAATTTAACTAACAGTTAAATCACTGGCAACATCAAGGTCCCATCAAGCGTACAGAGCCTTAACAGGTGTTGTGAGTTACGGCTGGTAATGACAGCTTTGACTGGTGCCATTCTGATTTTGTCAGTTGTAAAATAAAAATTCCTTCTCATTTTAATGCAAATTTCATGACATGAATGGGCAGGGCTTGATGCTAGCTCTCACCCACTTGCCACTAGAGAGTGAATTTTCTCATTGGAAAGCAAAATGTTTAAGGTGGCTAGACCCAGTTTTTCACCAACCATACCTAGACTCTCTTTGAACATGAACTACAACGATGCCTCAAACAAAACAGGAAATCGAATTGTACCTATTTGTAGGGTATAAATTGAAGTTTTAAAGAAGTGGGGTTTTTTTGAGATCGGCATAGCCATAGCAACATGGTGACATCATTGCTATTTTTACTTTCGCTTAATTTATAAGAAATCCAGACATTTGTTTTTAAAGCTATTTATAGGACTTGTAGTTCATATAATTGTCTTCAGTTGAACCAATTTTAAACATTTTTTATCAGAGAGTTTTCGAGAAATAATTTATTGAAGTTTTTAGCTGCTGCTAACAAACGAACCATCAACAATTCTTTTCGCGTTCCTCAAACTGACATTTATCCTGACTGTGGAAAGAAATATTTGGCCTCAAATTGTTTCTAGAGATTTCAGCTATCCTGCAGGAATAGATGAAAGAAGTCACTTTGATTTCCAATAATGTGAATGCGAAAAGAATTGCTAAGTGTTGACTGAGTGGTCACTTATGAGAACTTAAAAACGAAGGAAAAGACCAGTCAGTAATTCACAAAAGTGGTTGCGGTCTCTTATGGGAGCGGTTGCTTACATGTACAAAAGCATTCAACTACAGAGTTTAAGCGATAACTCAAACAGGGTGTCACAATGCTGGTCATAACTAGAGCTGGCCCCAGTTGTTCAAACGTTGGATAGCGCTATATCCGTTGGATAAATCACTATCCAGTGGATAATGTAATTGGTTTCCCTAACATTTATCCACTGGATAGCAATTTATCCGGTGGATAGCGCTATCCAACTTTTGAACAACTGGGGCCTGGTTGCTTAGCAGAGTGGACGCAGGGAGGGTTTCGACTGTATTAGATTGACTGACTGTATCGACAACATTCTGTTATTTGTCTTGCAGCATCATTGTCGTAAGTGTGGGGGTGTTGTGTGTGGTAACTGTTCCACAAAGAAGTTCCTGCTGCCTGCTCAGTCATCGAAACCACTGAGAGTGTGTGATAACTGTTATAATTTGTTGTCAAGTGGAAAGCTGTCAGTAGATCAAGAGCCGAAGAAACAGACCAGTATGTTTATCTTTGTATCTTCTTACCTTATTCAGGGCCCGGCTGTTCAAAGAGTGGATAACTCTATCCATGGGATAAATCACTATCCAGTGGATAGCATGCTTTGTTTTGTTAACATTCATCCACTGGATAGTGATTTATCCGGTGGATAGCATTATCCACCCTTTGAACAACTGAGCCCAGCTCGTTTTAATACAAGTTATAGTATGTAATTGAGCTACTGTGCAAAAACACAAGTGTTCATGATATTGTCATGGTATTTATCTTTTTTGGCTAGTGGGTGTAGCAAAAACCCAAAATCAATGCACAAGTTTCTCACCTTAATCTTAAACACCAAAATATTGAAATTTCAGTTAATCTTCCCCATTTTAGCTAATCCAGAAAGTAATCAAAATTGCCATAATTCTGATGGAACTTGCAGCTTTTCAACCACCATTTTTGTCTCTTTCGTTAAAGCAAGCTGCTGGCCACAAGTAAACAAGAAAAAACAACAGATATATCAATATGGACATTGAACAAGTTTACTTCCTTTACTTACTGCTTAAAATAGAAGATACTGTATTATGAAAAATAATAACCAATGGAAAGGAACTGTTTGGGTGCTCAAAGATAGGTTCTGCTTTGATTGATGCTTCAACACTTTCTAAGCACCGTACACATTTTTTACCTAATTGCTTACTTATTTCAAGTGTTATATATATATATATATATATATATATATATATATATATATATATATATATATATATATATATATATTTATATATATATTAATTTATTTATGAATCATAAATAAGTATTGTAAACAGAACGCATGAAATGACACTGTAACAGTGTATCACAAAATACAAGGACGTACTCAGGGCTGCAAATAATTTTTCTTTCTTGAAAAGACATATATGTCCGACCAAGTCTACGTTTTTCTTTAATTATTATTTTTAAGTGGAGATCTTTTTAAATTAATTGTTTGTTATCATTATTTACTTTAATTATTTGGTAAAAAAAAATTTGTCCGGACATAAGGTCCGACCGAAGTTAAGATTTTGTCAGAGATGAGCGGATTGTAGTCGGACATTGTCGGATGACCGACAGTTATTTGGATCTCTGTGTACTCAATTTCTGCCTGCCATGTTTGAGGAGTAAATAGAAAGAACAAGTCAAACCAATCTCACGCACGTGGGGTAAACATGAACAGCGCAAATTTCCAGTTGAATCCTTTTAATCGCACCAGCTCATTCAGCGCTCGATTCACAAGCGGAATACAGCGTAATCTTCATCTCCTGTGTCACCGCAATGGAATACATCATATAAAGAAATGATACAAGGAACAGGAAAGCCATAAAAACGGCAAAACAGCAACTTAAAATTTCGTGGCTGAACTCACAAAAATCCCTCGCACAACATGGGGGGGGGGGGGGGGCAAAACAGTGAAAATAAATTATAAATTAGAAAATGAGAAAATGCAGGAAAAGACACAACAATGGTCATGACACACCCTACCAACACTGAACTTGTCTTCAGTTGACATTTTATAGACTAGCTCCTGTGATGGTGTTCTTGGGGTGTTATGACTGGTTATAACACAACCTCCATGCCCAAAACTGACCAGCAGATTTTAAAAGGACACTATCACCAATTTTTAGGATGACTTTGAAAAGCTAAAAAACATATTCTAATGAGAGGAAAGCCAAAAAACTGGTTCAGTTTCATTGAAAATTACTTTACCAGTTCTCTGAGACTATAACTGAGTGTGTTTGGCTGCGGATTGCTAGGGTGGTAATGGATTGCAACTTGATGGTGTTTTCAAGTTTTTCTGCATTTCTTAGAAATATCGCCAGGAACTGACTATGGTTTGTTCTCCCTTTGAGAAAATCATTCGATTCAGTCCCTCTTTAGACATTATACATGTGCGAGTATTTCATGTACAAGAAAAGGTATTTATCTTAAATTTCAGCACATTTTTCACCCAAAAAGGTAAAAATCCCTGTGACAGAGCCCCTTTAACTATGTAATGTTTATATTTTCATAGCAGTCCCCACCCCACCCCAGAAGGCAGGAAAACCAGAAGAGGACTCGTCCTCTGGAGAGGAAAATTCAGACGAAGAAGAATCTGTAGCAGAGACTCCTCCTGCTGCATCTGAATATCAAGTACCGACCAAGGTAGTATTCTGATAACTTTCCCTGATAATGGTGATTTTATTGTGGTGGTCACCTCACCCTGTGTGTACCTTGTTTCTGCACGAAATTGAAATGCGGGCTTCCTAAAGCACTTTCCACCCATACAAATGTACAAAAATAGGTACATTTTCCATGAATTTCTCCAAAACTTGGTCCTCAACCGTCCTTAACTCACACTAAGGACGGTGCCTCCTAATACAGAGAGATTTTTATAAAGGTTATGGCTATGGGGGAAAAGCAGTCATCTTAGCAAGGGTCGTTGGAATCTAAAAAGAAAAATGTGGCTAACCAAGCACTTTCCAGAGGTAATTGCAACCATAATTCTAAGAAAGCTTTAATATACAAAGAATGTATGGCAATTTCTTTCCAAATTTAAGCTCAATTATTTCTGAAAAAGTTGTGGTTACCCCCAATTTTCGTTTTGGATTCTGATAGCCCTTGTTTAGATCTGCTTTTCCTACATATTCATAAGCCAGGCAAAGTACCTTTGTGTAAGTAGACAAATTCCTTAAGAAACTTGAATATCTTAGATCAAACCTGCGATGTGCAGAACGTATGCGCAGTATCAAAAGGAGGCACCGCCCTTAACTTGTATTAAAACGTTGGTAACATCACTATGTGAAGAGCTATTCTTTTTAATGTCTTCCTTTAACCGTACCTTCTTGGTCTTAAGATCATTAAGAATCCCTACGTTTGTCATGATCTTTAAATGTCCTGCTTCCTTTTCAACGGGACTGCCTTGTCATAAACCACACCTCTGTCTAGTATGAAAGCCCACCCAAATCTCAAAGCTGCCTTTGTTTGTTTAAAATAGAATTTACGTGAAACGGAAGTCAATCCAAAGCGTTACCAACATCCGAGTAGCAGATTGCGCATGTTTAGTTGTTATGAGGCTGTGGGAGGCCGGCCTTGTGGTCTCTCAGGATAACTCTTCCAAACGAAGCTAATGAAAACTATTATTTTATTTTTCAGCCCACATTTTACCAAGGAGGGCAAGGTGCTCCTCAGGGGGTAGGGGACGGTGAAACTGCGGAACCGATGGAAACTAATGCAACCAATGAAGTATGATGGAGTTGTAGCTGCTCGAATGAGGCTTTACAAAAATGAACTTTGTTTGTGGAATTTGAGAGCTTGGCATGCTCCAACAGTTGCGTGTTGACATACAGATTTATAAAATTATTCATCCAAACTAAACCGAACCCAAGCCAAAAGAGAAACAAATTGCTTTATTGTTTGTTATCATGAGAAACACAGAATCTGTCTGTGATTGGTGTAAATGACGAAGTCATTTCAAAGTTTTTTTATCGACAAGCGCATCATGAATTAAGGCCCCCTGCAAACGAGGAAACGTTGTTGAGCAAGCATTGTTTCCCAGAATGTTTCTTGGGCGCGCAAATGTGCGGGAAACAACGTTTCCTTGCCAGGTTATTCAAGGACCTTTTCACTGAAAACAGACGTTTGCGCGTGCTTAATTTAGGAAGTACAGCTTACGCGACCACAGAATCCAGTCAACAATGTTTCCTCGGCGCGCAAACGGGGAAACATTTGTTGTCTGCAACAAATGTTTCGTTCGCGCGCAAACAGGGAAACATTTAGGGAAACATGTTTCCTCAACAAAGTTTCCGCAACAATGTTCCCTCGTTTGCGGAGGCCTTTACAGTTGAAACTTTCTCAGGTCTTAGTCTAACATAATCTACTCTCATAATCACCATCTCCCTTTGATGACTGTCTTTTTTATTCATAGTCAGATGCCTGCTAGGTTCGATAGGACATTAGCCCTTTTTATACATGTACTAGAGACGCGTTATCCGTCTGGGACGAACTTGGGCGAACAACGTTTAGTGCTTCTAGTTGTGCGTCTCCGTAGTTTGTGTCGTCTAAAGCTGCATAAAGACGGGCACAAGACGAATTATCTGTCGAGACGACTATCTGACTATGCTTTTGTTCATCTTAATCCGTCGTGTCCCCGTCTTTGTACAAGACGAACAACAAGACGCATAACTAGACGAACTAAACGTTGTTTGCTTAAGCTCGTCCCAGACGGATATTGCATCTCTAGTATAAAAAAAGGCCATCCCACGATGGCGACATCCTACAGTTTGTTGTTTTCTGATGCAAATTAGGGCCATTATTATTTTAACCTCATTGGGATTACAAAATTCGAATAAGAAGGAAAAAACTAAATGAATTCTTGTAGTTTTAGTCAATCGAAGTCATCATACACGTCCTGTTGTAGTTTGATTTAACCAGAGATGGTTAGTCTTAGTAGAAATTATCATAATAGGAGATCATTGTTGAACATATGAGGTTGTGAAAACAAGTAGAAATTTCAAGAGTGTCTCCGTGGCTGTGTTTGTCCTAAAGTTTCATAAATGAAACAGTCAGAGAGTTTTGCTTTTTCTTTTTATGAAATAATGGTTTGAAATAATTTTCTCTGTTTCTACAGAGTTACCTTGAAAGGTTTTTAACCTATCAGAATGCCAAAGGTTTTGCTTATTTTTGAAGTAATGTACTATGAGCAATACTGCTTAGTAATAAATGATATATACATTTCTGAAAATAAATAAGTCTTAGGTAAATTAGGAAGGGAATGACAGCTATTTTAATCCTTTAAGCCCCAATATCCACCAGTATCCACATGCATATTCTCCTCACTGTTCTCTATATATTTCTCATTTTAGTAGTTGGGAGAATTTGATTAAACATCAAGACATTTCGTGTCTGGTGATCACTTCCTTTATTCTCATGACCTGCATATTTGATTAACCAGTGATACTGTAAGGAGAAATTAGATGCTTGTCACTCTTGTGTGGGGCTAAAAGGGTTAAGCAAACCACATTAGATATGTAGATCTTTTAGAGTTTTTGCTTGTTTGTTTGTTTATTTTTTGACATCCTATTAGTAAACAACACGAGCACTTGTTGCCACCTTGAGTGGTCATGTCAAAATTTCCAGTTAAAAATTTCCGAAATGCTGGCAGTACAGTTCTTGGAGATGACTGGTCCCGGGTTCAGACTGAATATGCCCTCGCTCTCTTAGCAACACCGCGGATCGCAATGGGATTTTATCTCGTGTATTTTTTGTGATCACCAATTTAACTATTTAGTACGTGAATGTAAACTATAACAATTATAGTAATAATTATTTTTGATGAACCCAGTTTGAAAATAAACTGCTCCTTAGGTTGTCAATTAGCTATCGACATAATCGGCTGTGTACTTGAGCCTGTTCTTCAATGGTGGAATCTTAAAAACTTTAACTAAGAACCTGAGGGCCCTGTTCCTTTGAGGAAAGTTTTGCTCCACAGCTTACGGTGAACTGGTGACACTTAAGTTAAAGGGTAGACGGGTTGCATTGCTTGGTGTTTGTGCAAAAGCAGTAGAAACACTGAAGCGCATCGCCTCGTTCTCTCGCCCAGCCCGCACTAGGTTTGATTCTCTCGCCAATTTCCTTCTTTCTTCTTCTTTTTTTTTTCTCGGCTCGCTGATTTTTTTCGCGTTTTTTCCCCACCGCGATGCCTGATTAGAGTTCTGAGCCTGGGTGGGTATGTTGCTATTTTGTTGCGTCGAATGCTGTGTACAGTTTTAACGAGGCAGTGTCCAGTTGTTTACCCTTTTCTAACTGAGGAATGGTTTGAACCTGACGGAGACGGCAGTGACATTTCACTCATGGGTACCTTTTATTTAGCGCGGTCAAACTAAGAAAAAGTTCTTATTGATCTTTAAGGAAGGGCAAAAAAGACCTGATTACGTTTATCGTCTTATAAAGTGGGGCGAGGGAAAAGTTTTGCCGTAGATTTTCTTTTTTAACAGAAAAGCCACTTTCTTATTTAATTTCTCGTTTTTATATAATCGTCGTTTTATCAATATTTTTCATAAGTACTCTTGGAGGGTCTTGTGTCAGCAATTTTAAGAGACTACACTATTATAGGAAATTCACGCTCCATGAAATTAACGCAAATTTTTACAAAATTTAAGTCGCGTTAATTTTCTGTGAACGTTAATTTTCGCATTGTTAATTAAGTGGAGCGACCTTAATTTCCATCATTTTATTCCAAATTCTGGATCCAGACATTATTGACACCTACAAAACCATAGCTTTGCTACATTTATGCAGACACACACCTGTAGATCTGTTTTGTTCGTGACTTTTAAATCCAGTCATGAAATAAATTTGTTCCAGTTGTGACCACAAAGTGTTTCTTCGTGACAATCGCGTTAATTTTCCTCATTTTGAAATTTTACTCCCTCTTTCGTGTTAATTTCCTTCATTGGCGAGTAATTTTCCCTTCAATTCGCGTTAATTTAAGTCGCGTCAATTTCAAATGCCTTAATTAACACAAGCGTTAATTTCCTATATTAAGGTAGTTTTGATATTACATAACCAACTAACTTTGCGTGACAACATTGTTGAATACAAGGTTACGAAATCATTATTTCTCTATTGTACCAGCCCTTCATTAGTCTCCATTTTAACGGTGTATCTCTGCTCAGAGCTCGAGGGTTCAGGATTCTGAGGGATTTCAGACATGGCTATATCAGCCGCAGCTCTTGTTTTTCTTCTCTTCTGAATGACCCTCCAAAACAAGAGAAAAATCTTTCCTAAGAAAAACGTGCAAGACATGGCAAGAAGAGCTTCCATGATAGCATTGTTAACACGGCTAACACGGTTGAAGTTAAATATCACACTAGCTACAAAGACCCAGATTAAAACTGGATAAATTGTCACAGTGTACAAAAAGTGGTCTCTAAAGAGGGTGTTCTCTAAAATAAACCATATCACCATCGAAAGAGCGAGAATTCCGAGGACAATAGTGACTGCAAATTCTTGCTTTACCCCGTGGAAATATATCATGGTTAGAGCAAGGCTTCGAAAGGCTGCAACTGTTACCCAGGTCGCGTACACTGCAATGCCGTTGTTTACGAGGAGGTGAATCACCCAGAAGTCGAACTGACGAATGAAGTAGCGTTGCTTGTACAACCCGACACAGCTACAAATGAGGGCCAGGTAAAGAAATGCCATCAGAGCGAAGACGAAGCCTGTTGTCGCCTTAATAATCTCCCAGCTCATAAACAGCGTCCAAGCCATGTTTGATACGGTGGCGAGGGAAAAGCACACAAAGAAAAACGGAGTCAAAACATCGGGAACGTTTCTCCTGAAGATGTGTGTCAGACTGTACAGAATCCAAACCGATGTCCACGCGTTCACCAGTTTCCAGATGTCAAAGGCCCAGGGAGCTGGATTGAACTCGATGTAGTATTTGCGCGCCATTTGTCCAATGGATTTGTTGCCAAACAGTATTCCACTGCTGTTGTTAGCAGCATAATTCATCACCAGAAGAAGAGTGTACATGATAAGGTTTAGGATGATGCATGATGCCTTGATAATCCGGTAGAAAGACGCCATTTTATAGTCGCTTTCTCGTCAATGCTTGGAGTGAAGGAATTCACTTGAAAGTGATCTTGACTATCTTTGGGTCGAACGAATGTTTGAAGATGAAGGGGGAGGAGACAGTCTTTCATTGCATGAAAGGGAGATACGTTTTTCGTCATACGAAAACGTCAGAAAAAGTAGTTTTCTGGTACCTTTCACATCACCGCTTTGTATTAGCAGTGAAAGATTCTGGCCGATCACTGACTTACTGATATTTCCCACGTTTTCATGTATTTTCAATTTTTTTTAAATGTCTAACGAGTTCTCCCACATTCCCCTCCCCGCTTTCATTGCACGTTTACTTAGCAGCTCAAATTACCACTTTTCTTTCGTTACCGCCCAGATACTACTGAAGCCATAGATAATACCTGCAGAAACTTTGTGTTCCCGGGGCCTGGCTGTTGACGTAAAATCTGCAGTTCATTGGCGTATCTCAGGGGAGGGGCAAGCTTCTCCCATTTGTCAAAGAAAATAAGGTCTAAAGTCCGGCGCCTCCCTCCCTTATCTTTCTACTCTCCTCCCCAACTTGTACATGAAGGCGCGATGGAGCCGCAACTGGTTAGTATTGCCTCATACAAGAAGCATGTTTAATTTAAGGGGACAGCAGGTCAAAAATAGGGATAACATCCACACAGGTCACCCCAACCGGAGCACTGTTTTGGTGTCCATCTATTAATTAAAATTATTAGCTTCAAAATTTAATTTTAACTCACCTTTAACTCTTATATTTGATCATTTTCAATTTTCTTAAAATTCAACAATCCCCCCATTTTTCTTTCTATTCATTTTAAAAATCATGAAAGAAATCACACAAATATTTAGGAGCTCGCGCTACAAACCTATGGAAGCATTTTTGGGCGGACTGAGTAAAACCCCGAGGAAGAGCCTTTTCATACTCCCTGACGATTTTCAACGTCTCACGCTACAACAAAGTATCACTGGATATTGGGTTCTTACAGAAATGTAAACCCCGAGGAGATAATTAAGAAATTAACTAAAACGTTTGGAAAACATGTACAAGGCAGCTGACCAGCCGGACTGCCCTCTGAAGACAGTGCAAAACGCTTTCGATGCAATGACTTTATCACCAACAAAGGCATTGAAAATTTCAGTTATATAAAGGTTCGTTTTGTTGACGCTAAGGGAAAAAACGGAACTTTGGATTGGAAGAGGCTTCCTTTCTGAGTATCCGAAGGGCGCGCCATCACTTTTCTATGGGAGTGCTCTCTCCTCCGCAGAGGCTCCCTTGGCCCTCTAGTTGAGAAAAATTACCTTATTCTGATAGGAAATTAACGCTTGTGTTAATTAAGGTATTTGAAATTAACGCGACTTAAATTAACGCGAATTGAAGGGAAAACTACTCCCCAATAGAGGAAATTAACGCGAAAGAGGGGGTAAAATTTCAAAATGAGGGAAAAATTAACGCGATTAGCACAAAGAAACACCTTGTGTTCTCAACTGGAACAAATTTATTTCTAACTGAATATAAAGATCACGAACAAAACAGGTCTACAGGTGTGTGAGGCAATTTTTTACAGACAGTGCGCGTTAAATTATGCCTAAATGTAGCAAAGCTATTGATTTGTGGGTGTCAGGAATGTCTGGACTGTATCCAGAATATGGGATTAAAATGATGGAAATTAAGGTCGCGGAAATTAACGCTCCACCAGGAGCCCATTACCCGGAGCGTCCAACTTCCATACTGCGTCTGTGAAACGGCATTTTCACAACTAAATTTATCTTTAGATAAGATTTTCCCGCGAATTGGTTGAAATAGCCAATCAAAAAGCGATTGCGTAATTAATAATAGACTGAGTACGAAATTACGACAACTCGTCTACGCTGGAAATAAACATAACGGATACCAATGACCAGTGAGGAATCTTTATCGTAGTGTTCTGACAGTATTTCAAGCGATAATTTCAGTATTTACAAGGGAAATAGTAGCTTAGATTTAATGCAGACGTCATCGGAAACAGTTATTTTCGCGGGAAAGGCTTATCTTAAAATAAACCTACTTGTGAAAACGCTGTTGCACGAATTTATGGCAGTTGGACGCTCCGGGTAATGGGCTCCTGGCTCCACTTAATTAACAACGCGGAAATTAACGCTCACAGAAGTTAACGCTAGCGAATTTTTACAATTCGCGTTAATTTCATGGAGCGTTAATTTTCTACAATAAGGTAGGAACGGGGAGAAAAGGGGGAGATAAACGGGGGCGAAAAAGAAAAGAAGAAAGATAGGGGCGTGTAGCAGGAGGGGGGGAGGGAACGATGGGAAGAGCGAAAGGAGAGGCGTTCACCGCGCACTTTGTATCTTTTCTCTCGCCAGTCTCCGCTTCGCCCGATAGAGAAAAGAAACGAGAAGTGGGATGGAGGCCCCTGCAGAGGAGAGATATGGGCCAGCCCAGCCCATCCCAGAGAGGATCTAAAAACAGTGACTGACGAGATAACCAGCCGTGGCAGTTTTGTTACGAGCAAGAGATTGTGAGGATCTCATGTTGTGACAAATGTTTTGTACCTGGGTAACACGAAATACACATCACTCAAAGTAGGCTACCTGTAAAATTCTCTTCTTCTGATATATTGCTTTTAACGTACCCTTTTATCTTTTTCAGAAAGACATTGTTTCTTGCAGTCTGATATTATTCAGACGATCCCCGTCGTAAGTATTTCTGAGCTACAAGTACAACTTGAGAGCAAATTAACCTCAAAACATCAGGAAATCTAACTTCGCAGTTCTTCGGCCTGATCAAAAGACTTTTGGCCATTACCCTGGGTGCCAGAGACTTTCTCTCGGTCTCATCCGGCCGAGAATTAGTACGTCTTTTTTACAGCGACTCAAACGCAACCGTGAAATTTCTGGGACAATCTTTCAACCAAAGCAAAGACTTTATTCTCCGATATATTGCAGAAAGCCGGAAGAGATTTATTTATTTTATAGCCCACCGATTAATTTCTATAACAGGAGCGCTTTTTGATGGTAAAGAGAAAAGAGCCCCTTGAAGGACATAGCACAGCCGCGGCTAAATAAAGGCAAGTTGACTAATTTGCTAGTCATTGTGATTAGGTTTAAAAAGGGAAGACCTCAGTGAAATGTGACTTCTTTTCCTCGTTGTGTTTTTGGAATATACCGTCTGCTATCCGGTTATTTACCACTAAGAGTGCGCGAATATCAATTGGTGGGTTATAATGATACCATCCTCAAGTGAAAATAATCCATCCACTACATAGGGAAAGTATAACACTAAGCAAGATTGCGAACTTTAGATTTTTTTCGAGGCAGGCCTTTTCCATTTACGTTACCCTTTCTAGGATTTCCAGCGGAACGGTCCTAGTCGTGGGTAAAGCAGGCTCTGATAACGAGATTGTCGCCAATATTTCGTTCTCTAACTAGAGACCATGAAGATTGAAAACAAACAAACACCAAACACGTTTTAAATTATGGCAGAAGTTTTGCGGCTGCGAAGTAAGCTTCTGTAAATTAGGCGCTTTGAGGAACGCACAAAACTGTTTCGGAAACTTTTCAGTTTGGATAAAGTAGCTTTAAATCGACAACTGCTTGGCTTAAAGGATTATTACTATTGAAAACTTCTAGGACAAGAAAATCGACAATTGCACAAAGAGATGGAACAACAGTCGAAATTGAAAGAATTATTCGCCGAAATCTTACTGGTGATGCTTGTGCTGTTGTCTTACTGTCTTACGACTGTGCGTTGACCTACTGATATGTGTAAACGAACACAAAATAATGGCAGAGAAAACATTTTTGAAAAGTTTATTCGAAAACTCGTAAGTTTATACTTAAATGCAATTCGCGTTACCCTTTCAGTATCGTGGGTCCGTCCACGCGAGTGAAATCGGCTGAGCGTGGCAAAATATTCAAGACTACATCTGTCGCAAGTCTGAGCGCGTTTTCTAATAATTTTTTAAGTCAAAAGTAAATGACACATTTCTAATGACATAAATTAAATTTCCATTTCAAAACGTAATTTCTTTGACCGTAATACTCAAAATCGTGTACCTTAAACCTTTTAAAAACTTCACTTACTCGGTTGTTTCAGAACAAGACATGCTCTCCGCCGTGAAGAAAACAAACAGGAAATCCTCGAAGGCAGATTTCGAACTTCTGAACTTTTCGCCTTCCACCAAAAAGACAACTGAGTATTCTTTTAAACTTTCTCTTTCCATTTATAGATATTAGATGTTTCTTCCCAAGTTTAAAACTTCAGTACTGCCGAACAACCATCTTGTTGGGAACAATCGTTTTTTTGGTAAATAAGCTTTTCAAAATTAACACCTCATTTTCAAAAGCGACGGTCGC